>OW028585.1:3816301-4431301 GCA_932294295.1 Alitta virens | reverse complement strand
GTCTTAATAGAGAGGTAAATTTACTGATGTAAAAGTGGGTTTTGTGTCTGCTATCTTCGATAACAATTTCTGCCAAGATGATTGACAACTCACACCCATTGCATGCCTGTTCAAGCTTTAGCCTTTTGCTACTCCTTAGAGCAGTATGCACCCCATTACAGCATTCCTTTAGTTAAGCACTCTACAATTGCCATCACTGCCTATAGCCAAGTACCAATTTACACCTGGGTGGAGTGAAGCAGTGGTTCAAGGAGGATCTGCTCAGTTCCTTGGCTGGGTTCGAACCCACGACCATGAACACACCAGTCCAACACATTATCCACTGGACCACAGTATCCACAATTATTGTAGTATTTTCTTGATCTATATTAGTGATTTTACCTGTAATGTTGCCCTCTATTTATTTACAATTACAGCACTATGAACAGGCAATTAATCCTAATAAATGCATGTAAGTTTTCACATTTTGATAACATAGCAAAACAATAACAGCAACCAGCTACTGCGATAATGCTGTTAGAAATAATATCTGTGCTAAACATTTAGACTAGTATATTTCTACCTTGGTCATTAGAGGTATAAATTCCACAATCAAACATATTGAGAGTTTCCAAACGTTTGCACGACATGTAGCTGTGGAGCTTAACACACAGCTATGCGCTATTCCAAACAGGTAGTTTTGCATTCTGTCTTAGAGTGAGATAAACAATACCTGGGAAGCAGCACACTGCACCAGTTCTACTCCTGAGTGCCTAGATGACTTTGATGCAGTTTTCAGTCTTATCAAAGAGCCATCTGTGTGTTATGATACCCCATCTTCACTTTGATATATCAGGGATATAGGGCAGCCGATGGATAGTTCTGAAACCTGGTTGGTAAGACCATATTTTGTAAGATTTGCTGTTTTAATGTCTAATTGGGTGTTCTTAATAATGAGGTGGTCCTAATAGTGTGGTGGTCTTAATGATGAGGTGGTCTTGATAGTGAGGTGTTATTAATAGTGATGTTGTCTTAATGGTGAGGTATTCTTAATAGTGAGATGGTCTTAATGGTGAGATGGTCTTAATAGTGAGGTGGTCTTAATAGTGAGATGGTCTTAATGGTGAGGTGGTCTTAATAGTGAGATGGTCTTAATAGTGAGGTGATCTTGATATTGAGGTGGTCTTAATAGTGAGGTGGACTTAATAGTAAGATGGTCTTAATAATGAAGTGGTCTTAATAGTGAAGTGGTCTTTAGAGTGGGTCTACAATAACTTCTATTAGCTTTTGTCATGTAGTTTCTGTACTTTTTGGTATAATACAATCAGTATCAGATAAGTTTTTATTTGTTCATGATACAGTTTGAGCTATCATTATGATCTTATATTACTGGCAGTGGTGTTATTAATGAGGTGGTCTTTTTATGTGGGTATACTGTATATCATTTGAACTGTGTTGAGAATACAGTGCTGTTGAAAGCTCACTTCAAAAGCTCCAGTAGAAAAGGTCAAGAATTCTGAGTTACCCAGTGATATACCTGCAACTGCTGGCTTCACTCTGAACCCACTACAAGGGCAGTTAGCAGTTACTGGGGTAAAAAATAAGGGCAAAGGGGGGGGGGGGGAGGTGGGGTTGTGGAGTTAAAAAAGAAAGAAAATCTGTTGAAAACTACAAGTGGTACTTCTCCAGCCCACTTTACTGCTTGTCTGCACATGAAGTCAAGTCAAAAAATAATAATAACAATTTTACTGCGCATATTTTGATACAATAGTTTTAGTTAATAACTCATAATAATACTAATATCAGTGTTTCTGTTGCTATGGGTTTACTACATTTATAACTGTAGTTTAAAAGTGTATATGGGAATCTCTAGTAGTCCAAGCAAGTCATACTCAAAAGGCAAAGTCACTGGCAATTTATGCATTTATTCTTTGAGCCATGAGCACTATGTACATAATGTGTATTTATGATGCAAAAGTCATCTATTTACGTACTATTTTAACCATCTCCATATTCTAAACTTTCGAAAAAGAACTAACACATAAGAATTCACTTACAGAAACTGCACTCATAACAGTCACGGCTGTATTTCTTTGCATTTTTTTCCATGAATTCTCCATCATTTAGAATTACCCCATAGAGGTGTTTTGCAAAATGATGCACCTCCCATCCCAGACCTTGTAAACTGCAGCTGAAGTGAAAATCCCAGAAAATCCCAGGCCCTATGGGAATAAAGCAGTTGGGAGAGCATCGCCTTGTTTGATGCACTTAATTCTGAGAGACGAAACAACTGCTACAGACCTGTGGGAGGGACACGAGTTCAAATCCAGTGCTCTAACCTCAACTCCTGCTTTGTAAACAAACAAAAACGGAGAATATTTGTGATACGTGTATATTACATTTGTTTAGATAAGATAAGACAAGATAAGACAAGACAAGACAAGATAAGATAAGACAAGATAAGATGAGATAAGAGAAATTATATCAAAATTTACTCTTAATGACATAATGACAAGACAAGATAAGATAAGATAAGACAGAAAAAAAACAGGCAAAACTAGATAAGATAAGATAAAACATAGACAATAAAATGCTAGATAAGACAAGACAAAATGAATGATATTAAAATAATTCTTAACGACAAGACATGACAACACATGACAATGCAATACAAGGCAAGACCAGATAAGACAAGATATAGATAAGGCCACTCCTAAAGTGTGAATTATTTGTGTGAATTCTTGTAAATGCAGGTAGCATATATGATGGACGTAAAAGCATATATCGTGCAGGTCCTGTTATCACGGAAACAAGAATCAGAAATGACAAGAACATTTGGCATATCTCCTGGAAAAAGAACCGTCACGAATCTTGGGTATTTATGTCTACAATTGCAACATTGTATGAGATACTGCTAAATGTACAAATGTGTTCAATTTGATTTTCAATGTGACCAAGTCATATAGTGCACAATTGGATACTATCTTCTGTCTTTTTTTTTCTTCATTTTTTCTTTCTTTTTTTTTCTTTCTCTTTCTTTCTTTCTTCACGGAATTTTATTTGACTTCAGAGGCATTTTGCAAAATGATTAGTTCTCCAGAAACTATGTATTCCGAACTTCCTTGACAATTTCAACTCTGTTATGTATCTTAAAGTATTTACAAATAGATCTAGAGGGAGAGGCAGTTATATTTTAACACAACTAGATCCAGATAATCTTAAAAGATCCGAATTTGCAGTAGATTTTAGCTTGACCAATAAAACACTTCTCCATCACAATCAAACTGGACAATGGCGGTCACGTGTCACCCACCTGGACAGGAGATTAATCCATTGTTCTCTGGAATTATGGGAAATTGAAGGGGCATGCCAGTTTTCTGGCCGACAACCGGGGGGGGGGGGGGGGCATTTCTGCCTCAACTGAACTCCAAGACAGCATTGGAGCCCTTTGCAAGCCGACCACAGTTTAGCTTACAGCTTCCTTCTTGTTTCCATGGCAACCAAAGGACGTTAATATCCCCTTGGAATGTTGCAAAGGATCATGGGATGATCTCCCGGCATCCTTTGCGGCTCCAGAGCTGACAAGACTTGTAGGGGCTTCAAAAGAAAAGGTTACATACACGGAGTTCCCCGGACTACACATTTGTTGGCGCACGACAGGTTTCCATGGTAAACACGATTTGGGGATAGGATAGGATAGGATAGGATTAGCAATATGTCAGGATAGGATAGGAAAGGAAAGGATCGGATAGGATGGGACATGCTTAGCAATATGTCGGATAGGATAGGATAGGATAGAATGGGATAGGCTTAGCAATAGGTCTGGATAGGATAGGATAGAATAGGATAGCATAGGATAGGATAGGATAGGATTAGCAATATGTCAGATAGGATAGGAAAGGAAAGGATAGGATGGGACATGCTTAGCAATATGTCATAATAGGATAGGATAGGATGGGATAGGCTTAGCAATAGGATAGGATAGGAAAGATTAAGATAGGATAGGATAGGAAAGGATAGGATAGGATAGAACAGGATAGGATAGGATAGGAAAGATTAAGATAGGATAGGATAGGATAGGCTTAGCAATATGTCAGGATAGGATAGGATAGAACAGGATAGGATAGAATAGAATAGGATAGTAAAGGATAGGATAAGATAGGATAGGGTAGCATAGGCATAGCAATATGTCAGGATAGGATAGGATAGGACAGGACAGGATAGGATAGGACAGGACAGGATAGGATAGGATAGGACAGGACAGGATAGGATAGGATAGGATAAGATAGGATAGGATAGGATAGGATGGGATAGGATAGGAAAGGATGGGACAGGATAGGATAGGATCAAATCATATAAAATGTTTATTTTAAATAGCATATCAAATGCCAAAAAGTCGAAAGCCTATCATTGACACACTGAAGGATAGGATAGGAAAGCATAGGAAAGCATAGGAAAGCATAGGATAGCATAGGATAGATTAGGATAATCAAAATGGGTAATTTCTCATTTAAAACCATCTTCTTCATTCTCCTTAAGCATTTCTATATTTGCTTTACCTCGCTATTAAGAACTTTAAGAGCAAATTTAAAGATAATAAATATTCCCACCAATGGCATCTAACATTGCTACCTTTCCTGATTAGTTAGTTTTGTGAAGTATTAATAAATATATCAATAATGTCTCATTAATAAAAGTATTATTATACATGTCAAAAACATGCCGCAGCTTGCTGGTGCAATTGTTGTTATTTAAATATTGTAGAACCCAGGTATTGGGTCAGATTTTAATGTAATATGTGTGGTTTTTATTGTGAGGTGGTCTGAATCCAGAAGTAATTTTATGGTAAGTTTGACAATAAACGAATGTTAGCAGTTTTACAGTTAAGTTGAAAATGACAACTGTATCCGCAAATAATGCTAGTCCCTACATTCATATTCAACTACAAATGCAAAGAAAAATGACTACAATTTCAAGGTGATCCAATTGTTTTTCATGATGAATACGAACTACGTATAATTTTAAATGAGTCTCAGAATTAAAAGACCAGTAGGAGAGGAAGTGGGATGAGCTAAAACCACAATATCCGGTCGGCGACATCCGGTTGTCGGGTAGTTTCGGTGATTCTGAAAACCTTCTCTCTGATGCTCGCTGTAGCAATATTAGCTGCAGAGATTTTAGGAGAGCAGGCAGTAGGCCGAATTGAGTACCAGCTCTAAAAATCGATACTGCTTATGTGGAAAAGCGCAGCTTACATTGCCAACTGTCAAAACGGCCACGAAAAAAATCGGCCAAATAAAAAACGACAACAAAAACAACAGCTTGCTCAGGTGTGCATTGTTGACTGTACGCCAATTTCATTGTTGCATAAATCAATTATGCTGTTAGTGCATTGATTTTAGCAATGATTTTTGCGGTACACATATCTGTAAATGTTGAGTTATGTAAATGTTTTAATATTTTTGTCGATATCAGCATATCCTAATAACTTAAAAAAATACTCTCAAACCAAAATTATTCACACTTATGACTATTGACTAATAAATAACCTTCCATAACTTGTAAACTACATTGGCAAATGCATTGCAATCACAGCCACTGACAGCTGTTGACATATACATGAGAATGATACCATAGAATCCAATGCCACTTTTAAGATAAATCACTTCTACTACAGTAACCTTCCATAACTTGTAAACTACATTAGCAAATGCATTGCAATCACAGCCACTGACAGCTGTTGACATATACATGAGAATGATACCATAGAATCCAATGCCAAAAGTGGGACTGAACAGCATGATTTCTAAAGATGATAAGCATATCCTATATGACATAGACTATATAATTATGAACATTTAATACACATGTATTAAGATATACTTTGTGCTTTAATCTAAAATTTAATCGTTATCATGAAACCAGGTCATGAACGTTGATTGAGTGTGCGATGAATAGCCTCTAATTCAAAACATGGCAGCCATATTTGATAGCCTCAAAACAAGTTTTGAATGCTTTTTAAATTTAAGACATTTTGGTGAAAATTATAATATTTTGATGATTTGAAGACCCAAACTTAGGTTTCATCAATAGAATAGAATAGAATAGAATAGAATAGAATAGAATAGAATCATTTTGTATAGATACAGACCAGAACAAACCTTTTATTTTGTACTATTTTAGTAATCCACACTAGATGGCAGTGAGGGTGTATTACTGAGTCCCTTGACTGTGGAAGGGGTAAAAGGGGGTAATTGTCAGGTAGAGGGCGCTGCACCTGCCTTCGGGCAAGGTCCACAATTAAGTTAGTGCTGATTGAGAGTACTGTAGGCAGGCTGTGCTTAAGTTGGTGCTGGCCAAGTGTCTGCTGTTGCTAAGAAAAAAATATATATATGCAGAAAATACAGAAAACCCAGCAATTAGGATTACCTAATATAAGGATAACCTCAATATTAAGACCAACTGCTTTGGGATTGTTGATAGTAATTGGATCGTTTAAAATCTGCCTATATGTAAAACTAACCAATGACTTGCCTACATTTAAAGTGAAACCAGTCGCCAGATTACTTCCATTTTGGAGCTATTTATCTGGTTACAAAATGATACAATCTTTTTAATAAGGTACCACCCAGACAGCATTCCAAATCGTTTCAACGTCGGCGCGATGTCGGCAATGTTAATACGATGTTGTAACGACAGTGGCCTATATGGAAACGATGCTGGGCCGATTTGGAATGCTATCTGGGACGCATAGCTAAGTCGGTCTGGACGTTAAGAATTCTTGCGGTAACCTAATTTCTTAACATTGGTGGAACCAAACCAAAGCAATAACATACAATAATATTTAATGTGCACTTGAATGCAGGATGGTGTAGATATCTTTAAGGATAAAAAATTATCAAGCAAGTCCTATGAACAAATGATGAACCAAGTTCAACTAACACTCAACCAATCACCCACACACCAACCAATTAACTGATACGTGAATTGACCAATCAACCGACAAAAACACCAACCCGACAATCAACCAGCACATCAACAAACCAATCAAGCAAACAAACAAATCAATTCACAAACCACCAAATCAACCACCAAAACTACCAACCAACCAACACACAAAGTCGCCATCCAGCAACTAAAAGAACCAAACAAGCAACACACCAACCAACCAACCAGTCAATCAACCAACCAATGAACCAACCAATCAATAAATCATCCCACCCACCAACTAATCCAACCAATCAACCAACCAACCAATTAGTCAATCAACCAGCCAGTCAACCAACCAACCCAACAAGTACTCAGTCAACAATCAATCAATCAATCAATCAACCAAACAATCCAACAAGAAATCAACCAACCAAGCAATCAGTCAACCAACCAACCCACCACCAACCAACCAATCAACTATTCAACCAACCAACCAATCAACCACCCAAGAAATCAACCAAGCAATCAGTCAACCAACCAATCCACCCACCAACCAACCAACCAATCAACCAACCAATCAACCAACAATCAATCAATCAACCAACTACCAATCATCCAACCAATCAATCAACCAACCAACCAATGACCTAAAAGTCAATGCCAGCACCAGTAACATTCAGCTTCAGGGATTATGAAACTGATGACGCGCCAAAGATCCTTGACATTTACCTGGCTTGAAACTGGGTATTTTTCACATTTTTACTCAAACTACAAATTCATGTCGAAAATGAATCTATATTTGTAGATATTTCAATATATCACATTTCTATGACAAGGCACAAAACTATCTCCAAATTCAGTAATGGTTGATTTGATTCATATTGTGTTTTCTATATATTTCCATAAGCATTTTTCCCCCCCAGTAATGCAATTTCTCCATATTGTAACATAGACCGGTTTCCTTTCGAAGCTGAGTCACCATCAAAAAGAACATACAAATATGTAAGGCAATTTAATCTGATAACACTTGGATGTTATCTGAAAATAAAATAAAATCAGGTTCGTTTTTACATTCAGAATTTGGTTATGTTATTGGCCTAATGTAGGGAGTTAGTGTGGTCCGAGTTATAAGATCTGGGTTCGAAACTATGACAGGTGGGCTATATGTAAAATCATAATATAGATTGGTGTTAAATACATGTAGAGACTGTGCTTAATATTTGGCGCCCAACTCATAAGTAAACATAATTTTGTTAATTAAGTATTTATTTATATTACTGTTCTAATACTACCTCACAATTAAGAATACCTCACTATTAAGACCACCTCACTTTTAAGACCACCTCAGTACTAAGAAAACCTCACTATAAAGACCATTTCCCCATTAAGAACACCTCACTATTATGACCACCTCGCTATTAAGCCCACCTCACTATTAAGACCACCTCACTATTAAGGCCACTGAATTCACTATTGAGACCACCTCAATATTAAGACCATGATTTGGTGTATATTTATTGGTTTAAATCGGTAAGTCTTAATAGTGAGGTGATCTTAATAATGAGGTGATCTTACTAGTAATGTGGTGTCCCCTGTATAAGTAAAGCTATACATTTGCCTAAAAATTAATTAAAGTTATATAAAGCAATTTCAGATTTTTTGATGTTTGAAATTTAATATATCTTTACAATAAATGCACATTCATAGATGCTATTTTTGTTTCAAATTTATCGTAATATATTGAAGTTGAAATAAATATAGAAATTCTATAGGCTTCGTTTTCTTCATAATATGCTGAAAAATGAAATATTACCAATATGACGCTAATGGATTTCGCATTTCAGGGAGCGGCAGCTTATTGCCTAAAAGGGAATATATCATATATAAGGCTTAAGATATAGAACATCTGTTTCCATGGCAACCAATTACTGTGAGTACAACAATAAGAATCAAAGGCAATATAACAAACTAAAAAAAAAAGAAACGGCAAACATTTTTAATTATTTAATAGTAAAAAATTTGTATGCATAGTAACGTATAATTGTAATCATGCATAAATGTAATAATATATTATGATTACCAATGAGATAAGATCAGATAAGACAAGATACAACAAGATATGACAAGAAATGACAAGATACGACAAGACACGACAAGACACGACACAACAAAACACGACATGACACGACAAGATACGACATGACACAACAAGATACGACAAGATAAGACAAGACACGACAATTGCCAACAAGATCGACAAGTAATGACAAGACATGACAAGACACGACAATACATGACAAGACATGATAAGACACAACAAGATACGACAAGACAACACACGACACGACAAGACTTGACAAGACATGACAAGACACGACAAGACACAAAAGATACGACAAGATACGACAAGATACGACAAGATACGACAAGACACGACAAGACACGACAAGATACGACAAGACATGACAAGACATGACAATCACTGACAAGACATGACAAGACAAGACACGACAAGGTACGACAAGACACGACAATATCGACACGACAAGACATGACAAGACACGACAAGACATGACAAGATACGAAAGATACATCAAGACATGACAAGATATGACAAGACACGACAAGAAACGAAAGATACGACAAGATACAACAAGATAAGACATGACACGACAAGATACGACAAGACATGACAAGACACAACAAGATACGACAAGATACGACAAGACACGACACGACAAGACATGACAAGATACAACAAGATACAACAAGATACAACAAGACACAACAAGATACAACAAGACACGACAAGATATGACAAAACACGACAAGACACGACAATACACGACAAGACATGACAAGACACGACAAGTCAAGACACGACAAGGTTGACAAGACACGACGAGACATGACAAGACAAGACATGACAAGGCACGACAAGACACGACAAGACACGACACGACAAGACATAGGTCTTTACAAAAATGTTATCTTCGAAGATGGAATTTTTGAATATAATCTCAAGACAAACATGTCATTGATATCTCTGAAAACCTTTAAAATTCTGTTAGATTTTATATCACAAAGGCTGATGAAATATATTTGATATCTATCTCTTTGAAAATGACTCATATCAAAGCTATGTGTAGTGTTGCAGCCTGTCTGATATGGAATAGTGTTTTCTAATGGGTGGGATCATGTTTAAAGTCAATTTATAGACAACTACATGTAGATATATGTCATGTTAACAGAATTAATCAACTTGTCAAAATAATTGCGGTCATTTTATACCTGACATTAAAACCCTCACTATTAAGAACACTTCATAATTAAGTCCACTGTTAGTTAAATAGGCCTAAATACTTACAAAGTCTAGTGCTTTTTACCTTTCTACTAAGACCACCTCGCCATTAAGACCATTTAATGTACTTCAAGGAGAATCTTAATAGTGTTCTATTATACAGTGAAGCCTCGCCATTAAGACCACCCTTGGGGTGAAAATTCTATTAGTCTTAATGGTGAGGTGGTCTTAATAATGAGGTTATATACTGTGGCAATATTATTATCCAAAAACGGGGGTGCTAGTATCAATTTGTCTTTACAATGAGGTGGTATGTATATTGATTATAACACATGTAATTTTTGTCATATTAATAAAGTAATCTTTACAGTGAGGTGGTCTTATAAGAGGGTTTCCGTGTATTGCATATCTGTGAACGCTACAAGATAAACATGGCACAAATCCCAATGGTGCAATAAGAACCGTTTCACAATTGTCCTTTTGGGAATTTTTTCTTGTTTTTGTATTGTTGGGGCAATTAAAACAAGTGTTTGTACATGCTGATTACATTAACATGGAGACATTAATGCAACAGAAAATATCTATCTCTCTATCTATCTATCTATCAGTCTATCAGTCTATCAATCTATCAATCTATCTCTCTATCTATCTATCTATCTCTCTACCTATCTATCTAGCTATCTATCTATCTATCTATCTAGTTATATATCTGTCTATCTATCTATCTATCTATCTATCTATATATATACCTATATATCTGTCTATCTATCTCTCTCTATCTATCTATCTAGCTATCTATCTATCTATCAATCTATCTATTTATCAATCTATCTCTCTATCTCTCTCTCTATCTATCTAGCTATCTATCTATCTATCTACCTATCTATCTGTCTATCTATCTATCTATCTGTCTATATATCTATATATCTGTCTATCTATCTATCTATCTAGTTATATATCTGTCTATCTATCTATCTATCTATCTATCTATCTATCTATATATATACCTATATATCTGTCTATCTATCTCTCTCTATCTAACTATCTACCTATCTATCTATCTATCTATCTATCTATCTATCAATTTATCTCTCTATCTCTCTCTCTATCTACCTATCTAGCTATCTATCTATCTATCTACCTATCTATCTATCTATCTATCTATATATCTGTCTATATATCTATATATCTGTCTATCTATCTATCTATCTATCTACCTATCTATCTATCTACCTACCTATCTATCTATCTACCTACCTATCTATCTATCTATCTGTCTATATATCTATATATCTGTCTATCTATCTATCTCTCTCTATATCTATCTATCTAGCTATCTATCAGTCTATCTATCTATCTATCTATCTATCTATCTGTCTAACTATCTATCGAATGCTGTCTTTCAAATAACCTTGAAATGACAAACAATTAGGGCAACAAGTTGAATTTTTATGAGACATTTCAGGCAAACATTTTCGTCACGATATGTTGGCTCAAATTTTGCCATCTTCCAGGCAAGGGCAAAATGACGTTGACATCAGACGTGGAAGTTGCATAAAAGCTCCCAAGATGACATTCCTGCTATGACAATAATGTCGGTTGGGCTAATTGAATAGGACACTAATGAAAAAGCTGACATGGAGGGGGGGGGGGGTGGTGGGAGGGATTGGGGTGGGAGGGGTGGGGGGAGGGGGGGCTGTTGCTGTAATATCAGGACATGCCTCCTAATAGTTCTACTTCCTGAGGCGACAGCAATAATATTGTGATTGCTCAGGTTGTCAGAATGAGGTTTGCCATATATGTTTTTGTAAATGGGAGTGTATGTTATTGTGACAGCAGCTAGGTGGCGTAGCGGTTGACATGTCAAAACTGTGTTGAAGAACCTAGGTTCCAACCTAGGACAAGTGATGCATTGATAATATACCATTATCACACCTTTTATTGAGATTTATTTTATATTGAGATGTTAAATGATAAGTTATACATGCATAGAAGCAAAAGTAAAAGAGCTGACAATAATATTATGCCTTATCGACTAAATTTCAGTTGGTTTCTTTTACATTGAGATGTTAATTTATATGTACTAGGTACTAGTGGTCTATGCTGGGCAAGTAAAAAAACCCCACCAATGTGGTAAATGACATTGTGTGTGTAAAAATAATGTTAATCCAGGCTTGATAATCTCATCATTACTTCTGCCACTGTCAAATAGTCAAATGATCCAAACTTGAGTAATCCGCATGCCATGACATTTTATATTGAGACATCACAATACAATTTGTAAATTTTGCAAGGAAATAATTACTGAATTTAAATTACAAAAATAATACGTCCTAACCCCATTTAGTGACAGGGGTGGGGGCCTAGCTCAGTGGTAGCACGCTGGGCTTCCAACCACTGGGTCCCGGGTTCAATTACCGGTCGAGCCTATGTTGGATGGCTGTTTTATCCTTCGTCTCATTGCCATGGTCCCTACCAGTCCTAATAGTGGATTTTCACGGAAGGTTCTCTTTATTTTCACTAGGTGGCTATCACAGAATACAGCAATTCTATTGGCTGAAAAAGTTCCCGCCCTTGGCCGTGATTGGCTGAAGCAAAGTGCATCCAAGCAGCAGTATTTTTAGTGCACTTTAATGTATATTTGACACCTAATCATTCAGTTGATTTTTGTTATTTTTCTGAGAAAGTTATATTTATTGAATAAGTCAGTGATTATCTTCTATGTCTGAAAAGCAAAATGAGTAATAAGAGGAGAGGAAGGACTTACGTCTTGCTGAATTCAGGGCTGCTCAGTGAAAAGACTCTATTAGCCCATCAGGTGCAGAAATACAGGATGTAAAGCCCTAATCCACCACCACCACCCCATTTAGTGACAACCTGAAGATATCAAAACCATCATTTATATCTTTTTCATTACGACCACAACGTACTAGCTGGGTGGTTTAGTGGTAAGACGCTCGCCTGCTCCACTGAAGGACCCGGGTTCAATCCCAGGCCTGGCCACCCTTCATGAGCAACATCCCAGCAGCTGGATGTCATTCGGATGAGATGTTAAATTGGCATTCCTTGTACTCAGTGAGGCAAGTAAAAGATCCCACCCATGGGGTAATTGTGTAACATGGGTGGACTCCTCCTCCTCTCTCTCTCCCACCTCATCAATCAACCCTCGATAGTGGCAAGAACTGGCCTTAGAGGGCTGCGCTTTCCATATCTATCGATCTATCCATCTATAATACTGCGATTATTTTAGGCCTAACACATATACCCCAAATTTAAAGACCATTTATTGCATCAAACATAAAATTAGTTGGAAAGTATAGGCATATATATATATATATAGTTTCTTTTTTGTTATTTTCTTATGTGAAAACAGCTAGTTAGAATTAAGCCTTTTGGCCAGAGATTTGTTAGAATAATAGTAGGATAACCTATGATAGTAAGGTTTTTCTTGTTTTCCTAAATGTAAATGGCTTAAAACCGAGCCTTTTAGCTAGTCCTAGACTTTTTAGAGAAACATCTTCAAAGCAATGCTTGCTTTGTTTTTGAATGGGGCCTTTTTGTTCCCTCCATTAGACGCAGTTCAGTCTCTTGAAAGCAATTTAGCTTTGAATGGGAAAAAAAGAAAAGAAAGTCTCTATGGGGAATACATCCCTTAAAACGTGTAGCACTTAAATTGTTTGTTCATTTCTCAGCAAGAAATTTCCAGGATTTGTTTAAAGAAAATTCTATTTCAGGTACAAAGTCACCGCAAAATTATTATATTCAAACACTATCTACTAATCTAACTTTGTCATAACTTTTGAAATGGCTTCGGGTAATGATTATACATTTCATCCATTTGCCCATTATTTATCATTTGATTAATGCAAATGTAATGATGAAATGATACGCAATGATCAGTAGGAGATATCTGTGATGTAATTTCGTCATTTGTGACAGTTCTCAAGAAAATATTTTAGCATAAACAACGACCCTAATTAAACACACTTCAGTATTAAGACAATTCAATCATAAAACAAAATGAATCAGTTTTTTTTTACAGCTAACCTAAGAATTAGGACCACAAAAGATGAATTTTGAATATTCTTTATATTTTGAAAATATTGTAAATTGAATAAAAGCAACTTATGTAAATGTTTAAAAATACAATTGCTAAATGACAGAAAAATTATATCTCATTATTGTAATGCGTTTGTTTGCTACATAATATTATGTAGGCCCTATATTGGAAGTGTTAGTGAGAGCTCAGTCAAATACAAATTGGTCATTCAGAGTTTCTGCAGTCGTTATGATGTTTTCTGCCATTTTGACAAATCATTTCATAATGCTGTCAGCTTGATAATGATGTACTAATTACTATGCAGCTGATGTTTTTCGACTAGTGTAGCCTGAATTTAAAAGGTAATATCCTTTGACTGTTAAGACCATTTGTTTTCAGAATCACAATCAGAAGTGCCCTTTATTTACACCTAAAAACTAAATAATGTGCTGGGCCTAGCTGCCTGGTAGCCAATTTCACATCATGAAGTAATATAGATTAACTCTGAGAATAAATAATTGTCAAGACTGTGACATTAATTAATTCAGAATTGTTCTTTATTTTGAACAACATTTTGCATTAAGGCCAAAATGTTTTTTTCACATTACTAGCGAGGACTCAGAGCAACCGATTTATGCCAAAAATTATGTCTGCCAAGGACCCGTTATGACAAAATCATCCCGACAAAAACAAAATAAAATTCTATCCTTGACCCAAGATAAAATATGTCCATAATTCCTGATAATACCGGCTTAGAACCAGGACCTACAAAAAACAACAACAATATAGATAGATAGATAGATAGATAGATAGATATATAGCTAGATAGATAGATAGATAGATAGATAGATAGATAGATAGATAGATAGATAGATAGATAGGTAGATAGATAGGTAGATTGATTGATAGATAGAGATAGACAGACAGATAGATAGAATAACTCATCAGACAAGTAATTGGAGCTTAGACCACAGCACCTGCGCCCTGGCAAAATGTCCAACTTCTGTGTCAGTGAATATGCCAAATCAATGGCCGACTACAGCAAAACCTGGCCATTAGGACCACCCTTAGAGTGAAAGATACTGCTCTTAATAGTGAGGTTGTCTGAATCAAGAATTAGTTAGATTTGTTTATATCTGGTCTAAACTGTGAGGTGGTCTTAAAAAACGTAAAGTGTGTGAACTTAAAAATGAATGTAGTGCAATGCAAAATCACAGCCGTTAAAAACCTAGTTACTACAGCTTTGATGTTAAATGGTATGTTCTCATTACAGAGGTATTTTTTATACACCCAGTACTTTAGTGTCTTTGTAAAATGTAAAAAATGGGCTTTTTTGTGATTTGAAAGATGGCGCCTAATGCCCAATCACGCAGAGTGAATTTTGGTTATTCTGAAGTTTCTTCACTACACTGCTTGGTTTGTAGAACTATATACTTAGCTTGATTATAAATTAGGAGATTTATATTTTGGCTGTTATTTCACCAAAAAGCTATTCAAATACATATCGTTATCTGATAAATAGCCTCACAGGTTAGTAAAGAATCGAATTAAAAAATATTTGCCAAATTATTTAAATGATTATGACTTAAATATTTACACCAATTAAAATGTCTTATGTTTATTAAATATTATTATATTTTAATAAACATAGAAAGTAAGAAATTAAAGAAATAACAATTAGTTATTTATCAATTTAGACATAAAATTAAGTGTCTTCTATAAACTTTCTATATTTTGATGCCAGTGTGATGACAGAATTTTTGGCAAGGTATAACAATGAATTATTATGTTATTATAATATATAACAAACAATGAGTTGATAATGGTGATTTTTTATTGCTTATAACTTGGATAAATAGCATATGAAGGACATTGATAGGAGGAGGAGGAGGAGGAGGAGGAGGAGGAGGAGGAGGAGGAGGAGGAGGAGGAGGAGGAGGAGGAGGAGGAGGGGTAGAAGGAGGAGGAGGAGGGGAAGAAAGAGGGGAGGAGGAGGAGAGGGGAAGGAGGAAGAGGAGGAGGAGGGGAAGAAGGAGGAGGATGAAGAGGAGGAAAAGGAGGAAGATGAGGAGGAGGAGGAGGAGGGGAAGACCTCCTTACTATATATATATCACAAAACAACCTGTGTATCCTTTAATAATCTCACTGCATTCCTAGTATATTCATAACAACCAACACACGCCATAGCACTATTGCTCAGCCCATGCCAATGTAACCAGCCAAGCCCAAACCACAGCCATAGAAATCACCCTAGGGGGCTCTGACATAGGTCATTGGGCTGCACACTGGGCAAAGCACTGCTAAAGGGGTTTTTCTTCACGCATCTAGTGGGGTAAATAGGCACACTGGGGTACAGGTCAAGGGGAGGGGTTAAGAAATACAGAATTGCAGAAATATTGGATGATTCAGTAATATGTCAGCTGACGTATATGAATAGAGTTATTATTATTAATCAGAGGTGAAATATGAATATTGGATATATTCTAATACCATTTTAATGATAAAAATAATTTATCTTGTTCTAATACCATTTTAGTGATATAAAGAATTTTTTTTTTTATATAAGACCATTTCACTATATAGACCTTGGGCGTTCAACCACTGGGTCCCGGGTTCAATTCCCGGTTGAGCCTAAGTTGGATGGCTGTTTCATCGTTCGTCTCATTACCATGGTCTCTGCCTGTCCTAATTAGCCCAACTGGTGCAGAAATACAGGACGTAAAGCCCAAATCACACACACACACACTATTAAGACCATCTCAGTATGAAGTCTGTGGTTTTTGACAAAACAATAATTTGCACAAGCTTATTTTTGAGCTAATAGTTAGTTCTAAGATATAACCAAAAAAAACAACAACAACAAAATTTTTTTACTAAATCACTACACATTTGCATGGTTTGTGCCTCAACAAACTTACTAAATGTTTCGCAATTAAATATAGTGCCTTACATTTACAACAAAAAACAACAACAAAAAATTAAAACTACACGATTTCTTTTACAGTGTGTAAAATAACACTACAGTTTACAGCTATCTGGATAATACTGGTGCACAATATCATACAATATCTTACACAGGTGTGGAAAGCATTCTTACAGCGTCTGTCAAATAGATTAATCCTACAACACCTGATGCGAATTAACATGACCTTGCCCGAAGATCATACCTCTGACATTTTGCAGCTACCAAGGGCTTACAGTGTGATACTTATTGAACCCGTGTCACTACAAATTACTTGACCTACATCCACAGTCAAGATCTGGACTTGTTATTAAGCTTATGGATATATTTATTCCTACAAAAGTGTGTCTATATGTCTCAACGCTACTGGTTCTGAAGCTTAACCAACTTATATGACCAGCTGCAGGCCGACGTAATGATGAGATGATTAATTTAGGAGTCCACACCATCTTACACATTTACACAATGGGTGGGGTATTTTACTTGCCTCAGCATAGACACCGATTAACAGGCACATCCAATTTAACGTTTCATGCAATAACTCCTTCCTTCCTTTCCTTCCTTCCTTCCTTCCTTCCTTCCTTCTTTCCTTCCTTCCTTCCTGTCATAATAGCCAAGGCTGCCAAGCTTTACCATATACTGCATGGCTGTAATACCACAAGAAAGGGTTAACCAATGTTTCTTACTGGAGGGTGTTTATATATTCCACCCATGCCCCAGCAAATGGATAGGGTTACCAGCAAGGAGGGGGGGGGGGAGGGTAGAATGCAATGTAACACAAAACGGATTGCTTTTGCTGTTGTCACATATATTTCTATGATTTACTCCTGATGAATTTAACATATGATATTCTTGCATATACAATTTGTCGATATATAGCGATTATCAGAGGACTTGATTTATGATTTGCCATATGTTATCAGGCCTATTTGCAATTTAATGTTGTGAGCTGGCTGGCTTTCAGACAGCCCTAGATCTTTGCGATTATACGCCGAGCTATTAAGACCACCTCACTATTAATACCACCTCATTATTAAGACCACCTCATTATTAAGACCACCTCATTATTAAGACCACCTCATTATTAAGACCACCTCATTAATAAGACCACCTTAAATGTAAGATCATTTGCATCAAGAAAATAATTTCTGGTGGGAGTCTATATGGAGGAGGAGGAGGAGGAGGGTGAGAAGAGGGGAGGACTATCAGAGGAGGGAAGAGGTGGGAGGAGGAGGAGGGAGGAGGAGGAGGGAGGAGGAGGAGGGAAGAGGAGGGAGGAGGAGGGGGAGGGGAGGAGGAAGAGTGGGAGAAGGAGGAGGGAGGAGAAGGGAGGAGGAGGGGGAGGCTAATCAGAGGAGGGAAGAGGAGGGAGGAAGAGGGGGAGGAGGAGGAAGAGGGGGGGAGGAAGAACTGGAGGAGGACATTAAATACCGTTCAATCTCAGACCACTTAATTCAGACATATTAACACCACCTCGCTATTAACACCGCCTCTCTATTAACACCACCCCACTATTAACACCACCCCACTATTAACACCACCCCACTATTAACACCACCTCTCTATTAACACCAGTATATTTCATACCAAAAGGCAAGGCAATGCTGGATATTACTTTATCATAATTCCTACAGTAACACTATCAACAAGAACCATGGTTACTGTGAGATAACCATAAGGACACCCAAAAAGTTACCATGGCAACAGTTTAACACCACTTGTGTACTATCTGAAAATGAAGAGCACTGCCAACAAAGCTTTGAATGTGCTACTTAATTTGATGTTTTCATGGCTGGTTCAACTCCACTGTTGCTCTTCCAGTTTTATGTGCTTCACTGACAGGAATGAAGTTGTAAAAATGGAAGAGATTGTTTTATTGTTAAATCCATACTACAGTATTTTCATGATTACAAACCAGGGCTATATTATCTTCAAGAGAGATTTTGCCAAATTACTAAATGGCAATGGTGTGTATTGATTAGAGACTTAAACGTATTATGTGGTGGTGGATTAGGGCTTTACGTCCTGCATTTCTGCACCTGATGGGCTAATTAGGACAGGTAGGGACCATGGCAATGAGACGAAGGATGAAACAGCCATCCAACATAGGCTCAACCGGGAATTGAACCCGGGACCCAGCGGTTGGAAGCCCAGTGCGCTATCACTGAGCTAGGCCCCCACCCCTAAACATATTATGTATGGCTTAACGTTTGAAATTCTAAACAATGTTCATTGTTCAATCACTCAATTCTACTGGGTCTGAAGCTTAGTCGGATTATTTGGCCAATTGCAGGCAAGCGTAATGATGTGATGATAAGACTGCTTGGAGTCCACCCATGTTACACATTTACCCCATGGGTGGGGTTTTTTACCTGCCTAAGCATAGACACCGAGTACAAGGCACCTCTAGTTTAACATCTCATGTTATCTTTATTTTAGATGGGCTTATAATTGGGAAAATATAGGATGTACTAATTGTGTAGTTACACGTGAATAGTTTGGGAGAATTCAGGTAAAATATTCTTAAGCAAGATAAAGAAATTCTTACCACTTACCAAAATCTTAAAATTTTCTGATATCTATTGAATAGAGTGTGCTCATAATTTATAGGATGCAATAAATTATGTTCCTGATTAATTTGTATCCATTGATATTATTAAAGGCTTTTAGAAGGGCTTATGTAGAGCTTGCAACAAACTCGCACAATATAGTGGCTGCTCACATTTTCCCATAGGATATTGGGCTGTAGTGGGTGACCCTGCCATACACCTTCATTTAGTATTAATGAAAAACTCCATGTAGGGACCAGCATGCACCTAGGTGAATAGAGACCCGTTTTTTTTTATGTGGAGTAATGTATTTATTAAGGGCTTATCTTCAGAATAAGTAGGTAATTACTTTAAGAGCATGTGCACTTTATTATGAACATACTCAATTTGCAAATAATTGTGTTGTAATCATGATTAATGCCAGTGAACTCAACGTACTTGTAATTTCGTAAATTGGGTTACACTATAGTTATTTGTTACACTGTTTTGCGAAAATATTGATAATAACATTTTGTAATAGTTTTGGGTGTATTTATGTAGTTTTTTGTATGATAATTTGGATAGAATGTTCTTTTGATTTTAATTGTGTTTGTTATTTATAAATAAAAGTCCTTATCTATAGACAAAACATTCTATTTTACATAGCATATTTTGACCTTAGTATAAAAAAAGGCACATTGCATTGGTCAGTATTATTTATTTAGTAAGTCTTATTCTTATCGATTTGATTCAAATTAAATTACCTTAGCCTACATTTATACATAGTTATCAACCACATAATAGACAAACTTCTAAATACTTTGCCCATGAAGTAATTTATAATTGGTCATGTATTATTAGAAAATTAAAAGTGGCATAGTGGCTGGCATAGTTTGATGGGTACGTGCATGTACTAGTGACTATGGTTGCATGGGTTCAAACCCATGCATAACCTCCGTGTTGACAAAATGGCAAAACTGGTATCTTTTGTTAAAAGTAGGGAAAATGTTGGGTCAAACCCAGGTAGCATTCCATGGGGTGGTGTGATTAGGATTTTACGTCCTGTATTTCTGCACCTGATGGGCTAATTAGGACAGGCAGGGACCATGGCAATGAGACGAAGGATGAAACAGCCATCCAACTTAGGCTCGACCGGGAATCGAACCCAGGACCAAGTGGTTGGAAGCCCAGTGCGCTACCTTTGAGCTAGGCCCCTGCCCTCTTCCACATCGCCGACCTCGCGCCAATGTTGATACGACTTGGAATGCTATCTGGGAATAACATCCGACACATTCTGACCCAGTGGTAGATGGAGGGATGACACAAATTTGAATAGGGAATATGTACTCGATATTTGCACATTATAAACACATCACTGGTGTTGACATAGCGTTCATTACGAAGACACAATCGGATCCCAAACGAAAACGAGGCATCTGCCATTGTCCGAATGGCAACAATAGTGTCACGTGATTCCCATAATGCACCTCTGCAAACACAACGAAATCCAATCACTGTCCCCACTAGCTAGTTATGACGCCCACAGAAGAAGCAATAAGCTCTGGCAAAGTAGTAGTCGATTCGGCTACTTGGAAAATTGCCCTCATTTATGCAATGGTCATTTCGCCCAATGTCCAATATCCATGATGGTCATTTCTGACACTGTTCGTGATACCATTTTGTCGACTATTTTCCAAGATGGTCATTTGGCAGCGGTCTTGTCATTTTTCGTGGTATTTTGCAACAGGTTGAATAAATATTGTCTGGACAGTATACACGGATCAGTGCCAACTATCACCATTTCACATCATCAAAATTAGCAATTTGGTTTTAATCGGCGATGACTAAGTCATTCAATGATAAGCTTAACAATCTTAAAGAAGAAATTTAAATTGCCAATTCATTGCATGAAAATGATGATTGTGGAAAAATAACACCATGTCAAGATTAGTAAAGAAGTAGATAGGAAAACTGTAACACTGGTGCACATATAATCCCATGAAAAATATAAAGACTGCTGCATGGACCTTATTCTCCTAACTCCGACACAAATGAGGGCCTTGCTTACTTGTGCACATCCCTGTCATTTTGTCTATTTTCCGATGATAGTCATTTTGTCTACTAGATAGATAGATAGATAGATAGACAGATAGATAGATAGACAGATAGATAGATAGATAGATAGATACATAGATAGATACATAGATAGATACATAGATAGATAGAAAGATAGAAAGATAGATAGATGGATGGATAGATGGATAGATGGATAGATGGATAGATGGAAAGGTAGATAGGTAGATAGATAGAAAGATAGATATATAGAAAGATTGATAGATATATAGCTAGAAAGATAGATGGATAGATGGATAGATAGATAGATAGATAGATAGATAGATAGTTAGATAGATAGACAGATAGATATGGTAAGTGCAGCCCTCTTAGGCAAGTTATTTTCGTTCACGAGTGTTGAGCTACATTTACCCTAAGGGTGGGGTATTTTACTAGCATTAGCATGGGTTCACTACATTGTACCATGTGAATTTAGATGTACATATTTGGTAATTTTTTGTAGCAGTATATTCATGTACTGTACAGCATATTCCCTGCATGTCTGGAAAATCGTTGCATATAGAGGATTGAGAATGACAAATCGCTAAGTATGTAAGGGGACCCCAATGCATAAAATATTGACAAAGGGGACAGGATTTTGTTTAGACTTGGCAAATTGCAACAAATGGCATCTCTCCAAACACAGGGACTCTCTTTATGCAACATAATGTGCGCAGAGTAGTTTAAATGAATAATATCCCACACTTGGCTGTGTTCCTCATAGAAAACCTATTAGCAACAAACCATGTGTCATTTATTGTGATCCACCATTTCTGATTTATATATTAGACGGACTACTTCAGGATGATCAGTTTAATTTTCATTTTCCAAACTTAAGATCACAGCTTCAATTATACAATACTCATGAAACAAAATCTGAGTTGAAAGTAATGAATCCATTTAAAAAGTAATTTGGGTTATAAAAGTCAAATATTTGTCCTTGACGTTCATATCTGGGCGAGCAGTCCATGAGCTCCTTTACTTTCACTTTCACTTTCACTTTCACTTTTCAAACTTAAGCAATGTAACCACAACTTCGTCAATTCGTGAGGTCTTATAAATTAAATATATCTATAGTCATATTGTCATAATCTAATTGTAATTAAAATGAAAGGCTGAAGACGAATGATGAGCAAGCCTAAGCTGCTAGGTTTTGTTAGGAATGAAAAGGATTAAAATGTGGTGGGCTGAGAGAATTATTACTAAATTCATAATTAATAATGGTATTTATCTTAAGAGTTCCATTATTAAGACCACCTCGATATTAAGACCACTTCAGTTATTCCAAAGGATGATCTGAAATGAGGGTCCACTGTATTTAAATTATACCTTTACAAATTATAATATATTTATTTACAGTTTATTGCGTAAGATAATAAATCCATAAATTCATAATTAGATGTTTAATCGCTATTACGACATCACCCCATAACAATGTTGATGTTCTATTGTTTATGAGATAATGCATTTGTCTCTACAACGTGGCATGATTATGGTATGAAGGTCATAATTTATAGACAATACAACAATTTTGTTTTGTTCGTTGACTCTCAATCTGAGTCAATTCCTCATGAAATGACGTCATTCAAAGACAATGATTCTTAAGTCCATTTATAATCAATGGTTTTTCATTAGAAAGAGTAGATTGTTTTGTTCTTAATGTTTGTGGAAAGAAAGAAAGAACGATAGATTGAAAGATAGATGGATAGATAGATAGATAGATAGATAGATAGATAGATAGTTAGATAGATAGATAGATAGATAGATAGAGATAGATAGATAGATAGATAGATAGATAGATAGACAGATAGATAGACAGATAGATAGATAGATAAATATATAGTTAGACAGACAGATAGATAGCTAGCTAGCTGTACAGATAGATAGATAAATAGATAGATTAAAAATATATCTAGTTTCCAAACAATTGCAGGCTTATATGACTTAAGATACAAATATGAAAGTATAACTTAGACAATCAAATATACTGGAGATCGAGTATACAAATAAAATCACACAAGACAAACGAATGCAACTGACTTGGGCATTAAACAAGAACTCCTTGGCACAGCCCGTTTAGGCCATTTGTCCCCGAAATTGATTGGATAACTCACTGCGTGTTACCATGGAAACCAGAAGTCCATTGGTCGCTCAGGCAACACTACTGACCGTTCAACAACTCTCTTTATGTTGGGCAGTTGGTCAGTGTTGGGCCCTCTCTTTTCGGGTGTGTGTTAGCTGTTTATTGACCTCTAGAATTTAGATCTCTCTATTAACTATTTATCTATTTATCTCTCTATCTATCAATCCATCTATCTATATATTTTATCTATCTATCTATCTATCTATCTATCTATCTATCTATCTATCTATTTATCTATCCATGTATCTATCTATCTATCTATCTATCTATCTATCTATCTATCTATCTATCTATCCATCTATCTATCTATCTATCTATCTATCTATCTATTTATCTATCCATGTATCTATCTATCTATCTATCCATCTATCTATCCATCTATCTATCTATCTATCTATATATCTATCTATCCATCTATCTATCTATCTATCTATCTATCTATCTATCTATTTATCTATCCATGTATCTATCTATCCATCTATCTATCTATCTATCCATCTAGCTGTCCATCTATCTATCTATCAAATACCATTGACCATTAATTGATACAAAATACAATAAAATTGACCGGATGTAGCTGACCGGATGTATTGGTTCCTGGGGTGATCCAGGCTAGTTATTTATAGTTGACCACTGGGCAGTAGCTGGCTGACCAATCACTACATATCCAGTTGCATAATATTACAGCTGTATAATGTAACAGGTTGAGCATAACCTAACTATTGAGACCATTCTCAGTGCAAATAGATAGATAAATGGATAGATAGATAGATAGATAGATAGATAGACAGATAGATAAATAGATAGATAGGTAAACTAAAATTATTGTCATAATAGCAAGATATTATTACGAGTGAGTGTATCTATATATATATGGCAGGTCCTACTGTATATATGCATCTTTCGATCAAATTTAAGAACTTCCCTTCGTCACATGATATTTTGCTTTTAGCAGCAAATCCAATTTCCTAGGTGTCTGAGCTGAGTCGGTGATGGCAAAATCTTGTTTATGATTTTTCTGATTCAATGACGAACGAAAAAAAATCAATCCTATAGAGTCCTTTTTTCTTTCATATAACCAAAAACTAGTTTAATGCCTCTGCAGAGATTCAGAAAATGTAAGGATTTATCATTTAGCTCGAGGGTGGATGAAAATAATAGTCTAATTTCAGTTAAGAGTGGAGCAATGGAGCTAAAAGTAGGGCGAATTAACTAGAAAATAAGACGCAATTTTTCAGTTTTTCATATCGATCTTTTTCACAAAACTTAAACAGCGTCATGTAGAAGACCCCCCCCCCCCCCTCTTATTTGGGTCAATTATCTATAAATGTTAATTTTTTTATAAACATAAGAAAATCATGGCAAATGACAAAACAAAATTCATGTTAATGAAATTCTGGAAGTTTCATGGCTGCCAGAATTTTATGGTTTCAAGACCTTTCCAAGTTCTTTAATTAACATCAATCACGTGATATCTTGATCACATGATTTTGGTAACTTGATCACATGATGCGATGTCATGACATCAATTTCCAGGGGGCATCAGAAGTGTAGATAGATAGATAGACAGGTAGACAGACAGACAGATAGATAGGTAGATAGTTAGATAGATAGATGGATAGATAGACAGATAGATAGACAGATAGATAGACAGATAGGTAGGTAGATAGATAGATAGATAGGTAGATAGGAAGAAGGATAGAGAGATAGATAGATAGATAGATAGACAGATAGATAGACAGATAGGTAGGTAGATAGATAGATAGATAGGTAGATAGGAAGAAGGATAGAGAGATAGATAGACAGATAGATAATATATAGATAGATAGATAGACTGATAGATAGATAGATAGATGGATAGATAATATATAGATAGATAGATAGATAGATAGGTAGATAGGAAGAAGGATACAGAAAGAGAGATAGATACTGGCTGACCGGCTGACTCGCTGACGGACTGACTGACTGACTGACTGACTGACTGACTGACTGAATGACTGACTGACTGAATGACTAAAAGATGGAGACTGACTGACTGACTGACTAAAGGACTGACTGACTGACTGACTGATTGACTGACTGACTGACTGACTGACTAAATGAATGAATGAATGATTGAATGAATGACCCTGTTCATACAGAGAGAATGGTGCAATTTAAGAAAGAAGAAATGCCAAATTCACTTTAGTTGGAATGGTAAAAAAGTCATCTGTACAAAAAAGAAATGGCAATATGTACTGCATACACTCTAGAGGGCATATCTGTGCCCCTGGCGCTAATGTATTGACTCAAGGTGAAATGGCATTGGGCAATATTGGGCCGTTTGAATGGGTATTGTGTGAACAACTACTTCTTTTTGCCTGCCTTGTGTTTGTTTTGCCTGTTCAAACATTAGGCCTTGGCCAACCAGGACAGCATTCTGGAACAGTAGATTGAAGCTGGGGTAGAAGTTAGGCTTCTGGTCCAGTGGTTGCTTGGCATGCTTCTATGGTAAAATCACACCAACAAATATTCGGACGCTTTCAAAATTTCATGCACATTAGAATTGTAGGAGAAGTGATTTAGCTTAAGGTGGCATTGGATTCTATGGTATCATTCTCATGTATATGTCAACAGCTGTCAGTGGCTGTGATTGCAATGCATTTGCCAATGTAGTTTACAAGTTATGGAAGGTTACTGTAGTAGAAGTGATTTAGCTTAAGGTGGCATTGGATTCTATGGTATCATTCTCATGTATATGTCAACAGCTGTCAGTGGCTGTGATTGCAATGCATTTGCCAATGTAGTTTACAAGTTATGGAAGGTTACTGTAGTAGAAGTGATTTAGCTTAAGGTGGCATTGGATTCTATGGAATCATTCTCATGTATATGTCAACAGCTGTCAGTGGCTGTGATTGCAATGCATTTGCCAATGTAGTTTACTAGTTATGGAAGGTTACTGTAGTAGAAGTGATTTAGCTTAAGGTGGCATTGGGTTCTATGGTATCATTCTCATGTATATGTCAACAGCTGTCAGTGGCTGTGATTGCAATGCATTTGCCAATGTAGTTTACTAGTTATGGAAGGTTACTGTAGTAGAAGTGATTTAGCTTAAGGTGGCATTGGATTCTATGGTATCATTCTCATGTATATGTCAACAGCTGTCAGTGGCTGTGATTGCAATGCATTTGCCAATGTAGTTTACAAGTTATGGAAGGTTACTGTAGTAGAAGTGATTTAGCTTAAGGTGGCATTGGATTCTATGGTATCATTCTCATGTATATGTCAACAGCTGTCAGTGGCTGTGATTGCAATGCATTTGCCAATGTAGTTTACAAGTTATGGAAGGTTACTGTAGTAGAAGTGATTTAACTTAAGGTGGCATTGGATTCTATGGTATCATTCTCATGTATATGTCAACAGCTGTCAGTGGCTGTGATTGCAATGCATTTGCCAATGTAGTTTACAAGTTATGGAAGGTTACTGTAGTAGAAGTGATTTAGCTTAAGGTGGCATTGGATTCTATGGTATCATTCTCATGTATATGTCAACAGCTGTCAGTGGCTGTGATTGCACTTTATTTGCCAATGTAGTTTACAGTTATGGAAGGTTACTGTAGTAGAAGTGATTTAGCTTAAGGTGGCATTGGATTCTATGGTATCATTCTCATGTATATGTCAACAGCTGTCAGTGGCTGTGATTGCACTTTATTTGCCAATGTAGTTTACAGTTATGGGAGGTTACTGTAGTAGAAGTGATTTAGCTTAAGGTGGCGTTGGATTCTATGGTATCATTCTCATGTATATGTCAACAGCTGTCAGTGGCTGTGATTGCAATGCATTTGCCAATGTAGTTTACAAGTTATGGAAGGTTACTGTAGTTGAAGTGATTTAGCTTAAGATGGCATTGGATTCTATGGTATCATTCTCATGTATATGTCAACAGCTGTCAGTGGCTGTGATTGCAATGCATTTGCCAATGTAGTTTACAAGTTATGGAAGTTTATTTATTAGTCAAAGTTGTCTGGATAAGCTTGGAGCAGGATAAAATGGACAGAAATGTTGCTGTTAAGTCAAACTCGAACGTTTAACCAGTAAAAATCCCTCCCTAAAGTAGTTTTTGTTTTCCTTCTTCTTCTTCTTTTTTTGGATCCTTTTTGCCATCTTGTCATGATTATGGCCATTAGTTATGGTCAAAGAGAAGCAGCAGAAATTGCCATGGAGAACAGAGCAAACTTTTTGGAGTTAATGGTTTCACAGAAGTGTTTACATCAGCTGAAAAGTTTGGCTTTGATTTGTTGCTCATATTTCTATCCATTTCGTTGCTGCATGGTCCATGCCATTTGTAGCAAAATATGACCAAAAGCATGATACTCTCATAATTACTATATCATTATAAATTTCCAATATTTCCATCATTTGTAATATTTCCATTTTATCTACATTTGTACTTTATTTTTATAAACATTTTTCTTTTTTTTATGATTTTATATGTACAGCGCATAGAAACAAATTTAATTTTGCGCTTGATAAATGAATAAAATAATAATAATAAAACACATTTTGATGGTAACAAACACTCTTTAAAAGTCAATCGAGCAAGAATTATCAAGTTCACTCTTCGATCACTATAAAGCGGTGGTTTCCTGCGTATAAGGCAGGGTCTGTACAAAGGCTAAACGAACCAATAAAATACACACATTTTTCACAGTTACAAAAAAAAACTATTCTGAGATTCAAAAACCTCAGGAAAACGACCATGAACCAGCCCCATTTGCACAAAGGAACTGTTTCTTTCATTCATTTTTGCCATACATATTCATCTCTCAACTCCTGTGCACACACCTCACACATAATAACATCATTTTATACTACGGGGAAACCTCAAATGAAACAATTACAAAACGAAATTCTCTCTCCCTCTCTCTGGTTGCCTAATTTGTCCATTTTGCTTCTTTCTGTTTGCACTTTTTTGTTCTCTGTGGCAAATAGAATTAGTGTGATTCCAATAAAAACGAAGCAGCAACAATGGCGCCGGTGACGTCACTCTAAAAAGTGTTCTGTTCCCAATGACGTCATCAAATGTTTCGTATGATCCAATTAGAAGTTGAGATCAATCTTATCCAAGCTTAGCAAGCGATTTTGAAAGGTTTCAAAATTGCGCACGGAGTAATTGTGAAAAAAAATATTAAGCTGGAGACACTAAAAATGGAAGGAATGATAATTTTTTTTTACTCCCAATGTCTTTTTATTTCTTAGTTCTATTTCTTTTTCATTCAGTTTTAGCACTAATTCCACCAAATAATGCTCCTGAGGTCGAAAGCACATTATGCAAATCTTCCAGATAAAAACTTAAATCAATTACGATGAAATAGGTCTTATACAAATTATTCTTTAAGTACCTTTTATAAAATAAGTTGAGAACTATCCTACTATCTATCTGTCTATCTATCTGTCTTTGTATCTTTGTATCTATCTATCTATCTATCTATCTATCTATTTGTCTGTCTATCTATTTGTCTGTATGTCTGTCTCTCTATCTATCTGTCTATCTATTTATATATCTATCCATCTATATATCTATCTATCTATCTATCTATCTATCCATCTATATATCTATCCATCTATATATCTATCTATCTGTCTTTGTATCTTTCTATCTATCTATCTATCTATCTGTCTATCTATCTACCTATCTATCCATCTATCTATCTATCTACCTACCTATCTATGAAAAAGCACACGAAATCTCAATACACAGTAGAAATTGTTGTTCAATACTAGGCTCTATACTAACTGACTGATTCGCACTGTCTATATGCTACCATTGTGAAGCTTGGTAAATTTGACTGTCATAGGCACTCATAAGGTTTATATTAAAAATGGAAGCCTATAAGCTCTCTAAAAAACCCGGGTATTGCCTGAAAATAGAGTCCAATTTATCTCTTTTCTGAATAACACTCTTCAACAAAATGGCTAGCTTATTCCTCAAGCATCGTAACCCTCCTGAGGCCATTTTTTATTTCCTTGCCCATGACACAGCCCGTTGCGGCCTTATATGGCAATTTGACAGAGTGCCCGTATGATGTATTGATCACGTGATCATGCCACGTGGCTAAGTGGAGCGTCATTGGTGGACCAAATTGATGTCTGCAAAACTTGGGTCTTTCCTCCTAGATGTATATAAGTCCCTAGGCTTCAGCGAGTGGATTGATTTGTCCCTAGGAGAAGTTGTCTAGTGCCTAGAGAACAAGTAGTATTTATGCTATGCTGTGTTTTATACTACTGTAGATATATGCATTGTTGCTGGTAGGCTCAATTGTTAAAGTGTCATTTGCCTCATACCAAGACCTGGGTTCGAATCCCAGCCTAATTCATTTTGTGAGGCGAATTGCATATTAACACACCATCAGCTGAGGTTTATTCGATGGTGGCTAGTACTTTGTGCCCATGCAAAGACATGTAAAGTACCCCACCAAATAAAAGATACAATGAATTTTGCAGCCTTAAATGTGCAGTTTTAAATCTAATTAATTTCTTAAGAGAGAATTTAAGTCGTTTACTGAGATATCAGTAAATTAGGCGTTCATTTATAAACCACTTGAGATAATATTTGTCTTAATAGTGTGGTCCCAGATAGCATTCCGAATCGGCCCAGCGTCGTTTCTATGTCGGCCGCCATCGGTACAACATCGTTTCAACATCGCCGACGTCGCGCCAATGTTGATACGATTTGGAATGCTATCTGGAGTCGTCTTTCCCAGATAGCATTCCAAATGGTATCGACATCGGCATGATGTCAGCAACGTCAAAAGAATGTAGAAATGACGCTGGCTCGATTTGGGTTGAAATTAAGTACAAAGTGACAATCCTGAATAAAAAACAAAAAAAGCAATGGCCTTTATATAGCAATTTAGTGTCAATAGTGAGGTGTTCTGTAAACAAAGTTATACTTTACATACCACAAAATTGTCTATTAAATAGTGTATTATTGCTATATACAATTTCATTTTCACTTTTCGGCAAAATATTTTTTTTTTTTCTGTTTTTTTTTCTTGGTGCATTCTGTTATCTTTGAAACAGCCACCTTTCAATATCTACATATCACTCCCAGTAGCTTCTCTTGTAAAGATCATATATACATGAAGATTCCTTTCTGCTGAGAAATATCAGCTCTTTTCTGCAGTGACTATTTCTTTACGCAGATACAAGATCCTATCATCCTAATGCAGTTGCAAAAACCTCTCAGGATTCATATTGTGTTTGTTGTCTTTTGTATATCTCAGTGTCTGGGGATTCCTTCTGTCTGTCTAGTAACATTCCTTCTTTCTCTGTTTGTTTTTTTAAGGATTTCTTTGCTGAATGCATTGCTGTTTTTGTTTAATATGCCTTCATTCCGATGTTCTTTCATTCGTTCGTTCGTTCGTTCGTTCCTTTCCTTCATTCCTTCCTTCCTTATGTTATCTTCTTTCCTTCCTTTTTCTCTTATCTGTGTTTTCCTTCCTTCCTACCTTCCCTACCTTCCTTCCTATCTTCCTTCCTTCCTTCCTTTTATTTTCCTTCCTTCTCTTCCTTCTTATGTATCTTAATTTTCTTTTCCTGCCCTCCTTCTATCCTTCTATCCTTCCTTCCTTCCTTCAGAACACTTCATTTGTGCTTTCGTTTGTTCGCTCAGTATTTTGTTAGTTTTTCGTTTATTTTCTTCCTTGTTAATCTTTCTTATCCCATTTCCTTCTTAAGCTTCGACTCTTCCTTCCTGCCTTCCTGCCTTCCTTCTTTCCTGCTCTCAGTTCTCGTACTCATTCTTCATCTTACTACTTCTTATTGAAAATTTAAAACCGACTTAATGACACGTTTCTTACGTATATTTTCAGGTCTTATTTTGAAGTGCAGTCATATCGTCCTCGCTGCTGCTACAAATCAGCCACGACAAAGCGTCCTCTGGACAAAAAGGCCTCCGCTAAAGAGGTGAGACCATTTTCTTGTCATTTGTGATCAGGTTTCTGTCCTGTTTTTTGGGTGACAACAAAATTACGGAAATGTGTTCATTAGATCAAAGACTTAGAAACTTGTAGTACAGTGTTGGAATGCTGGATAATGAAGTTTTGATAGTGTTTAGGCTAGTTATAAGACATTCATTTATAAGGTTTATCCTATGAATTTATTGTCATTTCTTGGTATAATTATTTCCAATTAATATTAGAATGTAGTAATTACAAGTATTTAAAAAATTATAGGTAATTTTTTTTAATGTTGATCTAAATAACCAGCACTGGTACTTACTTCAAATTTACGTGTAACTATTATTAGCAAATAATATTTTGCTTGATTAGGTTTAATAAACAATAAAACCATTTCATAAAAAAAGCACTTCAAAGGCAATCGAAATGCTTGTGAAAAATTGAGCACCAAATATTTGAATTGAGTGATGTTTTACTTCCAAGATATTAAATATTATTAAATATTATCAAATATTATTAAATAACAAAGTCACTTAATGTAAGATTTAACGTAACCAATTAATAAACATTATTACCAAAGTTCTGTCATAGATTTTATAAATGCTGATTAATTAAAATGACAACATTTAAGATTGCGTGTCATTAGTGAAGTACGCAGCCAATATGAATCTGCAATTTCTGACATGTTGTTAAATTATGAATTTGATTTTTTAATTAACGTTTGACAGGTAATTTCTAAAGTCTTATGAAACTAATCAAGAGACAAGATGTAACCTTTAGACTTTTAGAAATTCTTTCCAATGAAATTGCCATGATAAGAAAGATTTTTATTGCTTCTTAATTCTGATTTCTACCTGGACGTTTCGTCCTTTGGAATTTTTGTCCAAAATAGAATCGGCTTGGTTAAATATGAAATGGTTTAATATCTAACATTGTCACAATTGATATAATCTCGACAAATTATTTCCAATAAACTAAATATGCTACTGTTGTTATTGCGCCATTTTGGGTAGCGAATTGGGCTACAAGTTCATTCCGTCCTTTTACCATTCCGTCCTCGTTCGACTGGCATCTTGTCACTGCATTTCATCATGCACTTTGTCTCCTGCGGGTCAATTCGTCCTCTTACGATTCCGTCCTTGTTCGAGCTGTGGCTCGAAATAGCCACTTCGGCTTCTGGTCAATTCGTCCTCTGCGCAAATCGTCCTCTGTGCATCTCTGCTCGAGATCTTTATGACTGTCGTTTGTGGACTACTTTTTATTGCGCACTTAGACCGCTGCTCAAAACTGCCCCACTCTCGTCTGCGGATCAATATCCTAGAGAAAGGGGACCCAGTTCATTTGCCTTAAAATTGACCCTAAATCTTGTCCCACTGACCAGTGCTCGCAGGCTGCAAACTTAATGAGAACTCAGAAACAAAGAAAGTGGGGCCAACGCACTGATATCATGTTGTAATACATGCTAGTCCATGCTGAGGCGAGTAGAACACCCCACCTATGAAAATATTGTTTCTGTGCCACATTTCACATCTGTCATGAGCCTTTCTCAACTGTTCTACATGGTGGCAATGTCTAAAATCATAGTTTCTAATCATACTCATAGTGGTATATAATACATAATTAGAAATTTGGCTGTACTTGAAAATGCCTAATATGTTTTATGGCAGGCTAGTTTGCCACATCCCAGTATACAATTTGTTCTTGTACCGATGTTTATCACATCTAAAAGACAGCCTAATGTAGAATGTGACCCAAGGGCCTATCTTTCACCTCTGTTGCGAATATCATAGACCCAGACTCGCAGGAATGGAAATTTGATGCCAACTTGCATCATATCCATTTGGTAAATGCACTAAAAGCTAGCTAGCTTTTACATATCATACTGCTGGCTCCACCTAGTTATACAAAAGAAAGAAAGAAATAAAGAAAAAAAAAGGAAAGAAAGATAGAAGATAGATAGATTGATAGATAGATAGGTAGACGGGTAGATGGATAGATGGGTAGATAGATAGAACGATAGATACACAAATAGATAGATAGATAGAAAGATAGATAGATAGAAAGATAGATGGATAGATAGATAGATAGATAGATAGTTAGATAGGTAGATAGATAGATAGATAGGTAGGTAGATAGATTGATAGATAGATAGATAGACAGATAGACAGACAGACAGATAGATAGATAGATAGATGGATAGAAAGATAGATGGATAGATAGATAGATAGATAGATAGATAGATAGATAGATATATGGAAAGAAAGAAAGAAAGAAAGATAGATAGATAGATATATAGATAGATGGAAAGAAAGATAGATGGATAGAAAGATAGATGGATAGACAGATAGATAGATAGAAAGATAGATAGATAGATAGATGGAAAGAAAGATAGATAGATAGATAGATGGATAGATAGATAGATGGATGGATGGATGGATGGATGGATGGATAGACAGATAGATAGAGAGCCCTGTACAAGATTTGTTGGTCTTAATAGCGAGGTGGTCTTAAAGTAAGGTGCTGTATTGAGAACACTTCACAATAAAGACAACCTCACTTTTAAGAACATTCATAATATATTTCAAAACACTGACTTCAGAGACAGTTCACTTTACTCTATCAATATTGTTGTTTTAATTATGTATTTATTAATTTACTTATTTATGTATTTGTTTATAACTATATCATACAGCTATGTGATATAATTGTATCATACAACTAAATGTTGGGACATTTATTTATCAGTTATCTATTTATTATTATTGCATCATACAATGAAACCTCGCTATTAAAACCATGCATGATGCGAAATCAAAAGCACAAACATCTGTACCAAAAAGTGTTCATTGTATCGAAGTGGCACTGGGTATTGGGGATGGTGTCTAATGCAGTGCCAATATGGCGCCCCGATAGACCGGAAGCTAATGGAGAAATGCTCCAAATGCATTATGGGTAATGGTCACGAGATCTTATTGTGTATGTTGCCTATTGGGGTAATAGGCACTAATGCAAGTCTGGCCACTATGACACAGTTGTGATCGCATATTATCATGATAATACATGGCAAAATGTGCCACGTGCGTTTTCCATGCGTTTAGATAAACCCATGAAAAACGCATGGTTTTTTCCTCATTATAATTAACTAAAAACCATGCGTTTTCCATGCGTTTATCTTTCTCATGGAAAACGCAGGTGGCACATTTGGCCATGTATCTCTGTAATGATGAAGCATAGGCGGTGTGGATCTTCCATGATTATTATATGTTTAAAACTGGTTGTATAAATGAACGTAGAATTTTAACAATAGCGGATAGTGAGGCATCCAACATTGAGTTTTGGGGGATGAGGAAAACTTAAAATATATTGGCCGAGGTGATGCTGAGACCACTACAAACATAATATTAATAGCATTTCGCATGAACACTGTTAAAAGTAATATTTAACAAATGTGTCTTAATATAATTTATATATGCATGTTTTACAATTGAATACCTGTCATTATAATTATGGTCTCAGACTGTGTTTTATATTATATTTATGAGAATGAAATATCTCAATCATAGCAGCTTATATTAGACATCTATATCTAGTAATATATATTACTTATTCACATATAGTTTAGCTTCCATTAGAAGGATGTTTAGCTAGGTCTAGCTAGGTGTAGCTTGCAAAAGACTGGACGTGAATAGTGAGTTGAACTGTACCTCCAATTCATACATGTTTAGCAGGTGAACAATTTAACAGATAGGCCCTGGCGTCGCATCACAGTTCCACAAATTCAGCTGCCAATCCCAGCTGCTGATATTAGAGATTGGCCTGTAGGAGTGGCCTGGAATCATACCTATTGTGACGTCACATTCGCGGAATAAAGTATTGTTACAAACGATTTGAGTATTCCGAGAAGCTCCGAGTGCATGCATAGGAAGCAAGATTTTTATGTATCAGCGACCAGCGTATTACAGGAAATTAAAAGGCAGAAATATGTTTTATGGTATATTTTTCCTTCAAATCGAACTGGCTGGCTCCCTGACTGACTGACAGACTGGCTGATGGACTGACTGATTGGCTGATGGACTGACTGACGGACTATCTGTGTCTTTAGCTGTACAACTAATTAATTAATCAATTAATCATCTATCTATCTATCTATCGATCGATCTGTCTGTCTGTCTGTCTGTCTGTCTATCTATCAATCTGTCTATCCATCTACCTATCTATCTCTCTATTTATCTGTCTATCTGTCTATCTATCTGTCTATCTATCTACCTATCTATCTATCTATCTATCTATCTATATATCTATATATCTATATATCTATATATCTATATATCTATCTATATCCATATGTTTGTACTTTTGCAAAGATAAATAAATGAAGAGCTAAATTAATAGCATAACAATTGCATAGATACTTCCTACTGACTGTAATCATCATATTGCATGTTGGGATGCCATACTGGACTAATGGAAATACTAACTGTCGACTTCTTCTTTTTTTTTCCTTTTTTTTTTTTTGTTTACACAACTGTATCACGCCAACATTAGGTAATACAGCAAACCTCACTTTAAAGACCACCTCACTATTAAGACTATTTCACTATTAAGTCCACCTCACTATCAAGACCACCTCACTATTAAGACTAACTCATTATTAAGACTACCTCACTATTAAGACCACCTCACTATTAAGACCGCATAACCAGTAAGACCACCTCACTATTTAGACTACCTCATTATTAAGACCACTTCACCATGAATTCAATAAAAATGAAGCCAAAAATTTGTTATATTAAATTAGTTTCACAGCATACCTCATTGACACTGGTGCAATAGAATTCACATTTACCACCTAAATAGTACCCTTGTTTCATCAATCATCTCACTGTCAACAAATTCCCCTTGAAATTCCAAGAAAATTCCCCAAATGTAGAGCACACGCTCTGGGGCGAGTGCAGAGCTACCATGCCTTTGATCTCAATGGTATTCCCCCACTTTGCTGAATGCTGCGAAGCAATAATTGATTTGCATACATATTTTTTAGCACTTTATCTTGCTATGCCTTATTTGATGTTTTAACAGTTAATGGTTTACTTTGTGCTACTGCATATACAGTTAGTGCACTTTAGTTCTAGAATAATAACAATAGTGCAACATGGAATTTTGTGGGATGAGCCTTGGTCACTATTATTTTTCCTAATCCCGCAAAGATCAATGTTGGACGAAACACCATCCCCCATTTCTTATTTTTTCCACTCATTGTACAACATACACTTAGCATCCATCATACACAGCTGTCCAACATACACTGCAGCCCTCCAATATACTCTTCAGTGATCTAGCATCAACTTGAGCCAGCCAACATACACTTCAGCTGTCCAACATACACTAAGCCATCCAACATACACCCATGCTGGATGACAATGAATCGTTCCGATTGGCTCACAGCAGCAGCGAAGAATTTAGAAAATAATTTATAGCAGAAACGACATGCCTTACAAAATCGGTGAAAGTATAGCCGGGGGACAAAATGGCGACAGACTTCCATTACAGTCGGAAGCGACACCTTTCGGGGAATAAGAAGTCAGCTTATAATACCTTTGTCTTTCTTTTTTCTTTGTCATTTTTTTCTCTCTCTACTTTCGACTGATAAACCCCCTCCCTAGGCTCCATGTGCAAAGAAAAGGCGAATGTGCCTTCCTTTTTTCTTTTACTTATGATATTATCCTGTTTTTGGAGGTTTTTGTTTCATTGTTTTTGTTTTATTTACATCTATTGCCCTTTTTTTTTGGTCTGCAAACGAGGCTACTGGGATTAATCATTCCACGAACAAAGACAAAAAAACACCCGAGTGAAAATACTTGTATTAGGGAAATAAGACAGCCAGCCTACCAGACAGACAGACAGACAGATAGACAGACAGCCAGTCAGTCAGTCACTCACTCAGTAAGTCAGTTAGATAAATCAATAGATCGATAGATAGACAGACAGACAGACAGATAAATAGATAGATAGATAGATGGATAGATATATAGGTAGATAGATAGATAGATAGATAGGTAGATAGATCGGTAGATAAATAGATAGATAGATAGATGGTAGGTAGGTAGATATATGGATAGATAGACAGATAGACAGATAGATAGATAGATGGATAGATAGATAGATCGATAGATAGATAGACAGATAGACAGATAGATAGATAGATGGATAGATAGATAGTTAGATAGTTAGATAGATAGATAGGTAGATAAATAGGTAGATAGATAGATAGATAGACAGATAGATAGATAGATATATTGTCTATACCGAATTCATCAAGAGGATGCTGTGTGGTGATAACTTATGAGCCCTTATGTCATTACAATGTACCAGATGGCTGCATTTGCTGTATGCCATTTAATCACAGGAAAATATCAAATCATTTCTGATTAAACTTCTTTTTTTTACAAGACTGGTTATTACAAACACCAGATATAATGGACACTTTTTCCAGATCTCAAAATGTTTCGTTATACGGGAAACCAACTGTATACATTTACACCCACGAATGAACGGTCTTAGACACGAATTAGGGAATAAGTACAGGAATTAAACTAGATATCTAGAGCTTATCACTTGCTAACTCGACAAATGTTCCAAGAAGTGTTCTGATATTTTCCAGACGTTAAACTTGTGTAAACCACTGAGTATGTTTACTCTACCTGCATGGGGGCACTGCTTTTTGTTAACACTAGGTCTATAGGATGGAGTGTAGCGCCCAGGTTTACCCCATTGATAAGATAGTATTACTCATATCAAAGTACATTTAGTCCCATTAAGAACATATACTCTAGATCAATGAAGTATATAAATATAAATTCTGGAATTTTATTTTTAATATTAGTTATTTATAGCCATAATTATGGCCTTAAAGTAAGTTAAAACATACTACATTCTTAGCTGAATTGGTTTTATCCACGTGATCTATCTGATTCGTCTTGAATAATTATTCATTAATGTTTCACCTTAATATAATATTGACAATTATGACTCTTTAATATCATCTTAAAAGTGTTTCAGAGTTTGGTGTTTTTTACCCAATTAACTAAAATGCTGCAAAATATGATTTTCTCATCTTCAATTTGTTAATGTTTCTGTCTTACGTTTTTGCCTGTAATTCCATGAAGTAATCCTTCTCAATCCTATATGGGCCTATTGTTCCGCTCGGGGCCTGGTATTTAAGCCCCAGTATGACAAAAACATATGAGACGATATTTTTTTCCGCAGTTTACAGTAGAAACCCGGCATAAAGACTACTTTTGTCTAAAACTATTGGTCCTAATAAGGATTTGGTCTTAACGGTGAGGTTGTGTTAATAGTGAGGTTGTCTTATTAGTGAGGGGTCTTAATAGTAAGGTGGTCTTGATATTGAGGTGGTCGTAATAGTAAGGTGGTCGTACTAGTGAGGTGGTCTTAATAGTGAAGTCGTCTTTATAGAGAGGTGGTGTTTAATAGTGAGGTGGTCTTAATAGTAAAGTCGTCTTTATAGAGAGGTGGTGTTTAATAGTGAGGTGATCTTAACAGTGATGTGGTCTTAATATAGAGGTGGTCTTAATAGTGAGGTGGTGTTACTAATGAGGTGGTCTTAATAGTGAGGTTGTCTTAATAGTGAGGTGGTCTTAATGGTGAGGTGGTCTTAATGGTGAGTTGGTTTTAATGGTGAATTGGTCTTAAAGGTGAGATGGTCTTAATTGTGAAGTGGTCTTGTTATGAGGTGGTCTTAATAGTGAGGTTGTCTTGATATTGAGGTTGTCTTAATAGTAAAGTGGTCTTAAAAAGCAGGTTTTAATGTATTGACTATAGAGACCATACCGAATATCTGGAAAGCAAGATTTTCAGAGGAAAAAAAAGAAGTTTTCCTTAGAACATCCTGTTGTTCAGTAAGTCAGTAAGCTGTCATCCATGTAATGGAAAAAAAGTAATATTTTGTAAGGTATTACAATGCATTCGAGTTTGTGTAAAAAAAAAAACCTCTCTATAAAGACCACCTCTCTATTAAGACAACCTCACTATTAATACCACCTCACAATCAAGGCCACCTCTCTATCAAGACTACTTCATAGAACCCCAATTTTGGACAACTCCTATAATTTTCTCGCTAGTGTTGAAATAATAAATTTTTGGCATATTACAGAATTAATCTAAATAAAAGTGCAACATTATTTAGTTTTCATGTTTCATATGCTGTAGGTTTGAATTCTTAGAATATTAAATCTCCAGATTTTTGGAGTGTATTCCATGAAAAGTAATATCCTTAAATTGTCAGCAAGCTATATAAGTGTTATGCAAAAACTGTTAAGGTATTATTCTAAACTTCAAATTCGAATTAAACTCTGAAATATCCAATAGGAAGCTTATATTTTTTGAGACGCAGTTACAGCGAAATGTTCAGTTACAGAAAATGTTTGTTCTCCAAAAATCCTTTTCTTTAATTATTTGCATCGTCTAGATGATTGAAATGTTTATAATGATGCCAAAATATTTGACATTGTTACAAAATGAAAACGATGTTGTTTCGACGGCGGTCGATATAGAAATGACGCTGGCCCGATTTGGAATGCCATCCAGAATCTTTAGACAATACCAGTTGAATGGAATGTAGGCTGTGACAATGTTACCAATAGAGTCTTTTCACTGAACAGCCCTGAATTTATCAGGACAGAAGTCTTTTCTCTCCTCGTATTACTCATTTTGCTTTTCAGACAGAGTACGTAAAAACTAACTGATTTCATAAATATAACTTTCTCAGAAAAATAATAAACATCAACTAAATGATCAAGTGTCAAATATACATTAAAATGCACTAAAAATTATGCTGCTTGGATGCACTTTGCTTCAGCCAATCACAGCCAAGGGCGGGAACTTTTTCAGCCGATAGAATTGCAGTATTCTGTTTTAGCCACCTGGTGGAAATACAGAGAACCTTCCATGAAATTCCACTATTGCGGCAGGTACTTTCACTATTGTTAAAATGTTGTTCAATAATATCTCAAGCGTGTGATGTTATTTTGAATTTTAAACAAAATCATCTGTTCCATTGTGAGAATATCCTGATAAAATAGTTTTTATTTTCTAATAGTTTTAAAAATATGCTGCGAATTTACTTATGGATCTATACTTTTGACATTAAAGACATCACGCCAATTAATGTTGAAACAATTTGGAATGCTGTCTGAGATTACCATATTTGGTTTTTCGGAATATTTTCATAACAAATTTGTACAAATTGTGTATGATTTTATTCGTGCTTGACTGTTTGTATAGAAAAATTGCATAATTTATTAGCCTTAGGGAAATATTATAAGCATATTTTCATAAGTCACAGCTTTCCCTCATTAGCTATATTTAATAAATAGTAGGCCTATCCCAGAGAGCATTCCAAATCGGGCCAGCGTCGTTTCTATGTCGGCCGTCATTGGTACAACATTGTTTTGACATTGCCGACTTAATGCCGATGTTGAAGTGATTTCGAATGCTATCTGAGATAACCATATTTGTTTTTTTTCTGAATAACTTCAGTTTTAGAAGTTATGTAAAATATGATTTGATTCATGTTTGTCTATTTGTATATAAATATTGCATAATGTATTCCTTAGGGCAATCCCAGGCCTAGGCAACCTTTCATGAGCGTCCCAGCTGGATGTTGTCCGGATGAGACATTAAATTGGCAGCCCCTTGTACTCATTGTCTATGCTGAGGCAAGTAAAAGATCCCAGCCATGGGGTAAATTTGTAACATGAGTGGACTCCTCTCTCCATCTCACCTCATCAATCAACCCTCGATGGCTGGAAGAATTTGCCTTAGAGGGCTGCACTTCCCATATCTATCTATCTATCTGATAAACATATCTTAATCAGATACGGCTTTCCCTCATTAGCTATATTGATTAAAAAGTAGGCCTATATTGCAATGTTTTTGGAATTAAACTGTTTCTACAGCAACGAAATAGGACTTATAAGCCCATATTCTGACATTTTTGCTTTATTCATAATCCGTATATGCGTGAGATTTTATTCTATATTTGCCAACTCTCTAGTGTATTTTTATCATAAATCCAAAAATTGAAGCTGACAGCCTCGGAATATTGGCAAAAAGAATAAAAAAAAATAAGACATGAAGGCAAAAATCCCTAAGTGCAGTAGATGGAAGAGCTGAAAATCACATGACAGCGGTGTAGCAATTCACCAATCCTCTCCCATTAATTATACAACAAATAGTTCGCCCGGGAGATCGGATTAATCACAAGGTATGCTGAGGCCCTTGAGTGCACCCCATCAATGTGGAGTGATCTGTATCAATGCGTGGGACTATATTATGAACAGGACTGTAGACTGAGTGCTCTGACGTCATCAATATTAGGTCACAGACCGCAGACATTGAGTGGTTGTCTATAAAAGATGATATGACAGGCTGTGTATCACACTAATGACAACTAAAAGATTGTATTTGGTGTCTGTGATGAGGCGAGTAAAATACCCCACCCATGGGGTAAATGTGTGACACGGTGTGGTCTCCGACCAGCCTTATCATCTCATTATCATTACATCTGCCTCTGGCAGCTGGTCATATATTGGTTTGTTTTTCATTAGATCTCAGATCTTTAAAAAACTACCTTCAATAAACCAACAATTTGAAACTCGATTCATTTTTTATTTATTATTTTTATTGTTTTAAATATTTTACACGGGTAAAACACTTCCGTATAAAAACCGTTTTTTCAAGCTGCCCATTAAAAATGATGATCTACACTTAGTCAAACTTGATATAAACGACCACTTCCAACTCCCCCTGAACTGAATAATTGCCGCCTGTCTTCTTACTCCAAGTGTCCTCTTGATTTTCTTTCTTTACCTGGCATCTATAGACTCTTGAGTTGCAAATAACTATCTAGGTAACCTTATCCCAGATAGCTTCTGACATCATTTTGATGTCGGCGTGGGCGACATTGGGCTGCCATCGGACATACGTAACTGTCCAACATAATAAGTTTTCATTTTCAGAATTCCATGCAACTTTGAACTGTAGTAGAAGTGATTTAGCTTCAGGTGGCATTGGATTCTACGGTATCATTCTCATGTATATGTCAACAGCTGTCAGAGGCTGTGATTGCAATGCATTTGCCAATGTAGTTTACAAGTTATGGAAGGTTACTGTAGTAGAAGTGATTTAGCTTGAGGTGGCATTGGATTCTATGGTATCATTCTCATGTATATGTCAACAGCTGTCAGTGGCTGTGATTGCAATGCATTTGCCAATGTAGTTTACAAATTATGGAAGGTTACTGTAGTAGAAGTGATTTAGCTTAAGGTGGCATTGGATTCTACGGTATCATTCTCAGGTATATGTCAACAGCTGTCAGTGGCTGTGATTGCAATGCATTTGCCAATGTAGTTTACAAATTATGGAAGGGTTATGTATTAGTGAAAAGTCAAAAGTGTCTGGATCATTTTTTAGGGTGACTGTATGTATAGTAAGCTTTTTTTTATTTTTGCTGGTCTTCTTGTCAACATTAGACTTCTTGATAAGACACATGACCATTTAAAGCCATCCCATGTATTGTTTTGTAAAAATATGACCCGCAAACAAGTGGACAATATTTTTGAATCTAATACATGGAAACATGCATTTAAGTGTGCATGTATTAGTTTAACTAGCACATGTCTGCCTTAAGCAATTCAACCTAGCCAGGAATGTGACACAGCAGTGCCCTCTAGTGACAGTCAGTGGGCGATAATTAAAGAAAGACGAAGAACTGAAAAGCTCGGACAAGGTTTCACCTATGGGAAGCAATTAAGAAAACTGGCTACAAAGAAGAAATTCTAGCTGGTGCTGTTTTCACCTGTTGTACAATTCCTGGAAGAGAGTTCCTTATCCTGTAAAAGTGCCAAATGCAAAGAAATGCCTAGAAATAGGTGCATGCTTGTTTGGGAATTTCTGTAACTGGAGTTGTCTGTCAATTACTAATTATTGATATACCTACACAGTTTAAGCGAAGGTAGAATATACGTGAGAAAAGAAGGCTAAAATTATACATAATTTAAATGTACTCATACACACATGCATATGAGCTAAATAATGTGAAAGACAATATTTATTAATTTCAAGCTGTTATTTCTTTTTTCAATTAGTAAAATCGTATTGATAGATAGATAGATAGATAGATAGATAAATAGATAGGTAGATAGATAGATAGATAGATAGATAGATAGATGGATATATAGATGGATAGTTAGATAGACAGATAGATAGATAGAAAGATAGATATATAGATAGATGGATAGTTAGATAGATAGATGGATAGTTAGATAGATAGATGGATAGTTAGATAGATAGATAGATAGATAGATAGATGGATATATAGATAAACAGATAGATGGATAGTTAGATAGATGGATAGATGGATAGGCAGATAGACAGATAGACAGATAGATATATAGCTAGATAGATAGATAGATACATCTTGCAACCACAGATTTAGTCATTTAATACCTATGGTCAAATCCATAGAGTTAGCAGTAGAAATCTATAGGTCAGAGACATAGAAATGACACATAGAGCAGACACCAAAAAACCGTTACAGAGCTACATACAAGTGGAAGATAGCTCTAGGGAAATGGCGCATATATCTCCATCTACACTTTCTTCTCTCCTCTCCCAGGACTGGAGGAGCAAAAGGCCTTTGTTCTCCTGCCCCAGTATGCAGCCCACCTGACAAAGGTCATTCTGTGACGTCATTACTCACCCTTTGTTCTACCCACAATGCCTTGCAAGGGTCCTCTTATCTCCCAGCACCACACCGAGGCTATGATGTCACAAAAAAGTGAGCTGGAAATTGGAGAAGGTACTTCCATGGCCGTGGTGCAAGGGTTAAGGTGTTGGTAGCAATTAGGAGAGCAGAGTTCCAGCCTCAGTTCTGATTTGATAATATTGTCGTACCATGATTGTTACATTTTGGCATTTTATTTTCTTCTTCGGTCATCTTTCTTTATTTCTTTCTTTCTGTTTTTCTTTCTTTCGTTCTTTATTGCTGTTTTTCTTCTTTCTTTCTTTATTTATTTCTTTCTTTCGTCGTTTCTTTCTTGTTTTCTTTCTTCTTTTTTCTGCTTCTTTCCTTGTGTGTTCCTTCTTCCTTTTTTCCTTCCTTCCTTCCTTTTTTCTTGCATTCCTTCTTTCTTTCTCTTCTTTATTACTTCTTTCTTTCTTCCTTCCTTTTTTCCGCTTCTGTCCCTCTGTGCTCATTCTTTCATACTCTTTCATTCTTTCCTTCTTTCGTTCTGTCTCGGTCTTTCTATATTTTCTTTCTGGTAGTTTTTCATTCAATTATCGTTTTATCTTAAATTTCCCTTCTTTTTCTTTCTTTCTCTTCTCCCTTTCCTTCCTTCCTTCCTTCCTTGCTTCCTTCCTTCCTTCTTTATTTATTTCGTTCTTTGTCTTTCTTTATGCCTTGTGTCCTCTGTTTTCTTTTTTCAGTACTATGTCATTATTTTCTTCTTTCTGTATTTGTCTTTCTACATTTTGTTTATTTTCACTGTCTTATGTTATATTAAGTTTTATTTTGGCTTTTTCTTCCATCCTGCCTTGTCTTTCCTTGAATATCTTGGCTTTATCATATGTTTATTGGATAATATTTTTGAGCTATCATATTCTCTCTCTCTTTCTAAGAATGGCTGCGCACAATTCCAAAATGGTAGACCTACTTACTCCATTTTCTTAGTCTGGCAGCAGTCCTGTCATTTTTCGCGGAACTCAGAACTGAAGATTTTTTTATTTTGAAGACGGAAGTCTTCAGGAGGGTCCCGCTTAGACTAATTAGAGGTCGCTGTCGAGGGCGCCCCCTAGATGACATTTTACATCAGTTATTATATTGCGACTTAAAGATTACAAAAGCCTTAAATGATGACTGAAAAATATGGTATTGTCATTAACTGAAGATGATTTGTTGTGGTAAGAAGTAGGTTAAATTTGGAATGTTATGAAAAATATTTGTGGAAAACAAATAATTGAATAAATATTGTCTGGACAGTATGCAGGCATCGGTTCCACAAATCATCATTTCACATCATTGAAAATGAGTAATTAGGTTTTTACAAGAAGCAGAAGTTGAAATTGCCAATTCCCTGGCAGTGCTGAAAATGATGATTGTGGAAGAATAACAGTATGTCAAGATTAGTAATAGTGTGTGCACTCAGTATTTATACTCCCACGCAAATGTGTTTACCTTTTTCTTGCATATTTCTCTTACAACAGACGTCCAATGTTTAGATCATTTTTTCCCAACAAAACCAACATTTACTGCAAAACAATCCGGATTACTTAAGTCACCATAATATGTTATACGTTTCCCAAAACACAGGCATCACATTGTGACGTCATATCGTCTGCCCTCTCTTGATCATTGTTGTCGCCTCTCGTCTGCTCTCCATCTAAATTGATTGAAGTGACATCTGGTATTAAGGAGGACTGCTAGCTCCCCCCTGTGGCAGGTTGCGGAAAGACCAAAAAGTAGTTCCGGTGACCACCTACGCGTCTCACAGCACTGGCCTCATCAGTCATGATATTTCAGTCTTAATGCGCTCTCTAAAATAGATTGTCTCATCTGTTATTCTCATTCTGTGAAAGTCAACCGTTACAGATCTGTTGAATGTTTTTTGTTGTTGTTGATTTATTTTGGGGGGTAATCTGTCTTCGCTGTGTCTGTTTGTCTGCAACAAACGTCTGGTCCTGCCTGGCTTAATCTGTGTATAATTTGCCTTGCCCAATAGGTGTCAGCACAGGTAGTCAAGATTATTTGCTGCTTCTGACAGAGTCTAGGATCCAAATTTTGGTGTTTTTTTTAATCGATTCTTGAACAGTTCCTTAATGTGGTTCCCGGTTTTCAAGTAGTTTTGAAGGTAAGATGAGATAAGATGAGATAAGATAAGATGATAATAGAAGATGAAATAAGATGAGATGAGATGAGATAATAGAAGATAAGATAAGATAAGATAAGATAAGATAAGATAAGATAAGATAAGATAAGATAAGATAAGATAAGATAAGATAAGATAAGATAAGATAAGATAAGATGAGATGAGATGAGATAAAAGAGAAGAGAAGATGAGATTAGATGAGATGAGATTAGATAAGATAAGATATCAGTGATGTTTCCTTTGAGTTTAGAGGTTTGCTATATAGCATTCCGAATCGGACCAGCGTTGTTTCGATATTGGCTGCTGTCGGTACAACATCGTTTCAACATCGCCGACATCGTGCCAATGTTGTCTCGATTTGGAATGCTACTTTAGTTATCATAACCGATATTTCACTCAGTATAATTATGTGTAGGCTTATACAATAGAAGTTGTATTATTTACATCCTGCAAAATCAAGTATTTTACTAAGTCGTTTAATTTGAGCATATTGCTTTACCTTAACATAACAGGCAACAGTGGTGTTATATACAAGTTTGTTTTCAGCAGTTCCTGACACTGTACTGTGACTCCAGGGCTAAGTGGCCACTGGATGTGCAGTGGAGCTGGCTATTGCACTTGACAGGCTGAGCCCCTTGAGCCACAGTGACCACGACTCACATGACCTGTCACTTTGGGGTGACCCCCTGACACGGACAGTCTTCTGGCTAACCAGTCACACCGCTTCAGGCTAAATGTTGTGATATGCGTTGTTAGAAGTTGGGGAAACATCCGTTTTTATTGCCTTTAGCCACATTAAGCTTCATTTTACCAGTATCGCAATAGTGGATGGTGAGGTGTCCAATATAGGAATTTGTAGGATGAGGAATGATATTATTTTTTCCAAAACCCCCAAAACTCTATGTTGGACGATATACCATCCGCCGTAGTTCACATTCTCCACTCGGCTGTACAACATACACTGCAGCCATCCAACATACACTGCAGCCATCCAACATTCCCTGAAACGATCTAACATACACGTCATCCATCCGACATAAGCTGCAGCTATCCAGCATATCGTAAGACATCCAACATACACCTATGCTGGATGGCAATGAAGCATTTCGATTGGCTCATATACCAGCTGAGTGAAGAATATAGAAAAAGGCGGTTTCAGTCACGTGGTCAGCGTATAATATTTCCAGTATATACAATCACTGTACTATATCAGCGATGATTTACAGATTCATCTCAGTGACCTTGACCTATTTCTCAAGGTCAATCTTCCAGACCTGTAGTGTTTCATGATGTAACCTCATTTACAAGTCCCCCCCCCTCTCCCAATTGCATCTAATCGCAGATTCCTGGCTATTTATCAGTAAATAGCTTTGCTGCATCACTATTATCACAGCATCACTTATCATATCGTAGCATCTCTACGAATTCTGTAGCTTTTGTGCCGCGACAGCTTATCGTTCTACCCTAAATGTCCTTGGTAGACTTACTGACACAGCACAATTTGGACACTCCGTCTACTTGCATACAATGTCTTTGTGCTTTGTGGTCTACAGGAGCCCCTAGCGGCTGTGTTATATACTTACTGCCACATCAATGAGATACCTCGCTAATGGGGTAATATGTAACATGGTGTGGACTCCAAGCCTTATGATGTATACCATCATCATAACGTCTCCCTGCAGCTAGTCATGCATATAAGCTGACAAAGACTCAGTTTATTTAGCATTGACACAATACAATGCAATGCAATACAATACAATAAAATACAGTATGAGCATCTTAAGATTTTGATACAAATTCAAACTGTAATTTACGTAACCAAGTTAAAGATGGTAGAACATATTCAAATATCAGTGGAAAACCTCACTATTAAGACCATGTTTTGCTAAAACAAAATACTGGTCTTATTAGGGAGGTAGTTCGGATATGTAGAGTAATGTTACAATGATTAGAGTTCAATATAAATAGTCCCAAATGTATTGGTCTAAATGCTGAGGTGGTCTTATCAGAGAAGGTTTTCTTGCACCATAAATTTCATTCACTTCAATAAGTTTATCCCAGAATCCACAAAAACATAAAAATAATGTCAAATTTTGACAACTTACCATGTTGTTTCATTAGCGACTATGGCGCTTATTCTCTCATATATGTTCCGCTATGTCTAATGTCTAAAAATCTGCTTTTAGCTCTAAGGAATCCTCAGCAGATTTCAAACAGCATTAGGAAGTCTTCTGTGCTTTCTGCTTGCATATGGCTTCTCCGCTAAGAGAAATATTAAGTCTTCAACAATTTGGAAGTAATGTCACATCCGAAGGCACCGAGCGGTAGTCACAAATGAAATTTGTATTAAATTTATAGCATATCTTTTTAAGAAAGGGATGATCAGCAGGACAGTTAACTAAATGTCAGGAATTCTTGGATACATTAGCAGCGGGGTGGTTAAATGGGAAGACGGTTGCCTACTCCTCTTAAGGACCCAGGTTCAATCCGGGACCCAGGCACGCTTTACGAGCAACATCCCAACTGGATGTAGTTCATATGAGATGTGGTGGTGGTGGTGGATTAGGGCTTTACGTCCTGTATTTCTGCACCTGATGGGCTAATTAGGACAGGCAGTTGGCAATGAGACGAAGGATGTAACAGCCATCCAACATAATTGAATTGAACCCGGGACTTAGTAGTTGGAAGCCCAGCGCGCTACCACTGAGCTAGGCCCCCACCCCTCGTATGAGACGTTAAGTGGGTGGGTCCCTTGTTCTCGGATCAACATTGGTGCAACATCAGCAATGTTGATACGATATTGTACCGATGGCAGCCAATATAGAATTGCTGCTGTCCCAATTAAGAATGATAATAGGTAACATATTCAATGCATCGTTTTACCCTAACCATTTCACCAAATCCGTATGAGTTCTATTCGAATACATTTTATTTGTTTCGTGCTTCGTCTCTACAAATGCGACATTACTTCGAAATTGTTGAAGTCTTAATATTTCTCTTGGCGTAGAAGCCTTTTGCAATCAGAACATGCGTAAGGCTTCTTAATGCATTGTTAATTCCGCGGAGGCTTCTTTAGAACGGCTTTTTAGAAGCTAGACAAAGAAGCACAAGTCAAACAGCGAAAGACAGTCACGCTAAAATTATTCAGACGCTCGTCAGATTTTGAAGTAAAGTATTTTGTTTGTTGGTATGTTTATTGGCCAGAGAGAGCATAAACACTTATCGAGCTGGTACAAATTACAGATATTTCAGAAATTACATAGAGTTGCAACAATACAGGTGACATAGAGGTCATAATTGTAATCAAGTAATAACTCCTGTTAATGATGGAATAATATATTGCAATAATTACAGCATAAATGTCAGTGGATACTGATTATGTGACGCTCATACATGTGTGATATGACTAACAGTATTAAAGGTGCACTGTCTGTCAAATTTGCACATACAAGTAATGATATAAATCAATACTGCCTTCTTGTTTCATGATATATTTTACCATAACATGCCCATTTTGGTCAACAATTTAGTTATAATTTACAATATATGAAATAAATATCAGTTTTTCGTACCATCAAAAACTCAATATGTAAACAAACCCAGTGATGACATCGCAATACTAAACAATGGATGATGATGTCCTTTCCATTGTGTTTCCAACGTTTTGGTCTGGATTTTCTCTCAATGTATGATTTATTTTTTTTGTAATTAATGTCTGATAAAATCATTAGATCACACAAATGTAGTGTGCCTTGATTAATAAAGGTTATTCATGAACTATTTGATTGAGTCTTACAAAATCGCAAATTTGACAGACAGTGTAGCTTTAAATACCCAGATACAATTCCAAATTGGGCCAGTGTTGTTTCATTATTGGCCACCATTAAAACAACATCGTATCAACATTGCCTACATCGTGCCGATGTTGTTCCAATTTGGAATGCTATCGGGATACTCTTTGTTCACTAGTCATGATCTTTTATTGGTCAACTGTCTCCGTTTTAGTTTTGCTTATGTCTTTATATTTTATTTCATATTATAATTCTTGCCTGTAGTGATAGTTTAGAAATTACCTTATATATAAGAGTCTATGACAAAATGAACGAGTCGATAAAAATTACAAATTATCGAAACGCCATAAATCAACAATTTAGACTATTAGACTCACCTGAATATTACACGAACATCTGAGATTATAAAATTTTTTCTCCGCCACATAACTAAGATATTCCGTTTAAAATCATTCGCTGATATTCGAAATATTGGAATAATAATTCAACAAATTTGCCGGAATGAGTTGATGGATTTAAATGTCAACTAATTTTGCGTCCTGCTAATATTTTATTTATTTCCAATCCGGATAAATGTCACTCTTCCAAATCAAATTAGTTCGAAATTATTTTTCTTTATGAAACGATAACAGCTTGCCATGTAACTTTGTTGTTTTTTAGTTATTTTGCATCATTCTACATTGTCAATTTAAAGCCCCATGATTATGGTTCTTAATTCCGTTGGCATGGCAACAGGCTGGTGATGTTAATATGATTTTGTGAGAATGAACATGTTTTCAATTTGTTCTGGGTGTCTGACTCCTGGATGTGATATCTGGCATGCGATACCTGGCATGCGATGTCCTAATACGATATATGACATACAGTCATATCAAAAAATATTTTGACACTTTCAAAATTCCATGCAACCTTTAATTGCAGTAGAAGTGATTTAACTTTGGATTCTATGGTTTCGTTCAGATGATTTGTCGACAGCTGTCAGTGGCTGTGATTGCAATGCATTTGCCAATGTAGTTTACAAGTTATGGAAGGTTACTATAGTAGAAGTGATTCAGCTTAAGGTTGCATTGGATTCTATGGTATAATTCTCATGTATATGTCAACAGCGGTCAGTGGCTGTAATTGCAATACATTTGCCAATGTAGTTTACAAGTTATGGAAGGTTACTGTAGTAGAAGTGATTTAGCTTAAGGTGGCATTGGATTCTATTGTATCATTCTCATGTATATGTCAACAACTGTCAGTGGCTGTGATTGCAATGCATTTGTCAATGTAGTTTACAAGTTATGGAAGGTTACCGTAGTAGAAGTGATTACGCTTAAGGTGGCATTGGATTCTATGGTATCATTCTCATGTATATGTCAACAGCTGTGATTGGCTGTGATTGCAATGCATTTGCCAATGTAGTTTACAAGTTATGGAAGGTTACTGTAGTTAGAAGTGATTTAGCTTAAGGTGACATTGGATTCTATAGTATCATTCTCATGTATATGTCAACAGCTGTGATTGGCTGTGATTGCAATGCATTTGCCAATGTAGTTTACAAGTTATGGAATGTTACTGTAGTTAGAAGTGATTTAGCTTAAGGTGACATTGGATTCTATAGTATCATTCTCATGTATATGTCAACAGCTGCCAATGTAATTTATGAAAGGGTAATAATAAGTGAAAAGTCAAAAGTGTCTGAATAATTTTTGGTGTGACTGTTTGGCAATTAACTATGACATCAGGCACAATTGGAACCTCACAATAAAGACAAATAATATTAAGGCATTTCGATTACAAGTCCAAATCACTTGAGTCCAAAACAGTGGTTACATTGTGAAGAAATTCCACAATGTTCAATGCCTGAATACTACTGGGTCTGAAGCTTAGTCAGTTTATATGATAAGACGATAGGCTGCTCGGAGTCCACACCATGTTACACATTCATCCCACGATGGAGGTCGTTTACTTGCCTTAGCATAGATATCGAGTACGAGGCATTTCCAATTTAACATCTCATGCGATCGACATCCAGCTGGGATGTAGTTCATGAAGAGTGCCTGGGCCAGGGATTCATGTGAATGTCATATTAAATTGTCATATTTTACTACTAAAATCATGACAATACATTGAAACCCATAATTAAGACCTCATTTTATAGTTAATGGGGTTAATATCGAGGTGGCCTTAAATCTGAAGCTCTTACATGGTAGTCACCATAATCACCAAAATTGAAATAAATCGCCCCATATTATATAAGCCCTTAATACTAAGACCAAATGAATGGGTGCCAAAATATGATTATGTAAAAATAATTCCTCACTAGAAAACGACTTCAATATTAAGATCACTTCATTGGTGCTCAGTTGTCTTGATAATTATTATGTTCCTTTGTATGTTCTAAATATATCAGATCAAAGGCTACATAAGAATATCTTTACTATTCGTTACTTCCTTGGGTGCATATTGTAACATAGGTTTGGATGATTGTTGCAATAACGATGCCAATTTTGACTTCAAAGAATTTAACGGTTGACAACTGATACCCATTATGAGGCAGGTTGCAATATTGTATTAGAGAAAATGTAAAAAAAAGAGAAGAGATTTCGTATCAAAATTACTCCTCACCATCAGAATAAAAAATCCTTAAAATAAAACAATTCTTGTTGTTTTTGAGGTGCTAATAATATAGAATTAAAAAACACAGAAAATATGATTTCAGTGCTATTGGTTTGTGGAATTACACAAAGACACTGTTATATTGCAGATGGGGGGGGGGCCCTAATGGTTAAGGCATCCGCCAATTCCACATTGGCCAGCTCTGCTGAAGGTCCCGGGTTCAATCTCGAGCCCGGGAACTCTTCATGAGCTACATTCCAGCTGCTGGATATCAATCGCATGAGACGTTAAATTGGAGATGCCTTGTACTCATTATATATGCTGAGGCATGTAAAAGACCACATCCGTGGGGTAAATGTGTAACATGGGTTGACTCCATGCCTCTCTCACCTCATCAATCAACCCTCGATATTGACAAGAACTTGCCTTAGAGGGCTGCACTTTCCATATCTATTTATCTATCTATTGTGGCCAAACTAACCTGCTAACTGCTCATACATCTACACCAGACAGTTTGACAAGCACCTATGTTGTTAGAACCAAACTGCTGTAGTACTATGGTACAATTACTTGAAATGAAGGTGCTTAACTAAGATTGGAAGCATTTAGGGTGGGTAGAGATGGTGCGCTTTACATGTAGCTAGTTTATATTAAGCCTTATGCAATAGCTTTAATGCACGTGTCTTCAACATGTGACCAACTCACCACATGGAGTTCTCCGCAATAGCAATTTTAATACATGGAGTTCTCTGCAATAGCAATCTTAACACATGGAGTTCTCTGCAATAGCAATCTTAACACATGGAGTTCTCTGCAATAGCAATCTTAACACATGGAGTTCTCTGCAATAGCAATCTTAACACGTTGAGTTCTCTGCAATAGCAATCTTAACGCATGGAGTTCTCTGCAATAGCAATCTTAACACATGGAGTTCTCTGCAACAGCGATCTTAACACGTGGAGTTCTCTGAAACAGCGATCTTAACACGTGGAGTTCTATGAACTCTTATGTAGCAGCAATCGCAACATATGGAGTTCTATGCAGAAACTCGTCAACATTAATCACTTAACTTTTTTAATGTTTTTCAGATGCTGAGGGTCTAACATGGGACAGGCATTCATGATGTGACTTGAAGCAACATCATACTCTTTCATCACCATCCGGTCACCATGGAAACCAATTAACTGCAACAGAGAATATTTCAATTCAACACCTCGGCTGATCCAAAATGGCCGACGGAATGCCCCTCCTGCCATTTTCTTCAAACGACACGGTCTACTTGCCGCCTAAACCCCAGCCAGATTCGGGTAAGTGTAGCACCCATCAGTGAAATTACGGCGATGACGTGCATGGATAGATTCAAAATAATCATAATGAAAATCATAATGGATAATGTCATTTATCTGTATAATCTCTTTCAAATAATTTGAACCGATTCCTAGATGTCATCATTGTTGTCCGTAACATTTCTGTCGGTCGTAATTTTGCTGACGGTTATGCGTATTCTAATTCAAAGATTCAGGATCCCACTTAAAATTATTCAGGTCATTTACAAACATCTGACTATCCAGTAGTTAGCTGACAGCCATTGATTGCCACTGACAAAAATACCCATTAACTAGTCACCAGCGATTCTAATGACTCAGGCTGCTGGAGATGACACTATCATGAATCCTATAAGAACGACCTGTCAAATGCTGTTGTGAAGTAACATGAACTATGGCTAAGTTGAGCTTACCACAACATATTCGTCAATGTGATTCCGATTCTTTAAAAAGTTTCCTCTTTTACTGGCCATAAGCATCAACACATCCATTTTACATCAAACTGACCTGATTTGGTAATGGCTACAAAATGACAGGTAGAAACTGATTCTGTTGTAATTCTGAGGAATAACGAGTAAACGACTGTACGTCCACGCGTTGGCCAAACAGAGACCAATAACCTTTTACTTTGACACTACAGCGTGATCCAAACACACTAGCTATCAAATCAGGAAGCTTCAGGTTGTTTAGGCCTAGCCTCCCCTTTACTCAGTTCTAGGAAAGCCACTATGTAATTTCTATGGCTTCTAGAGATTTCCACCACAACTTGTCAGGAACTGGTTCTGGGAGAAATCTTGGTATTGGAGGTAACCAACCAAAAAACGGATAAGGCGACAAAACGCAACTAACTTTGAAGTCTTTTCGCAGTGGTTTCGTTAGAGCTCAGGTGGAAGGAACAAACTCCGAAGGAAGCTCATAAGACAGAGAAGAGTCTCAGAAAAAGTGGAGTAACTCCGAATAGCCAGAGATAGTCTGGCAAACGGAACGCTGAACACAGCGAATAGCATCGCTCCTATTTTCTCAATTTTAGGTTAAAGCTGGATTGTCAGACGGTTTTTGTACCAGCAAATGAAAACAAAATTCTTCTAAATTATAATTAAAGAACCCACAATGCATAGATTATCCTAAATGACTAAATATCGAAGAAATGTAAACATCGACATTTGTTTACATTTTGACTAGCGTCGCCTATTCTCGATTTCAGAGTCGTTTTATAAAAAAATTGAGGTCAGAACGGTTTTAATTCATGCACTAAGCGAACCCCCATCCATTTCTGTACATATTAAACTTTTAAATTTGAAAATCGGACGGAAATTGAAGGAGCTGTGTGTTAAAATTTATTATGAAGCGAGGACGTTGATGACGTTCATTTGTGCCTCGTTTTCATCTCATTGACCATAAAAGAACAGTGCAATGCAAACCAATCAGCCATTTTTGATGGCATGAAAATGTAAATGCTAGGGGAAGTTTGTTAATTTTATAGAGATATAATGAACCTACCAAGGCCCTGATGGGATTCAATCCGTTTTTTAGAAGACAATGAAATGAATGTAACATATTTTGACCACTGTTCCAGCTTTAAGCAAATCTTAGCATTTGAAATTTAACTTGTTAACTACAATGATAACTGTGGGAGATCCATAGGCATGGACAGCCACTGACATTTACTTTTGAATGATACTAAATAATCTAATGCCTTCTGTGACTAAGTTACTTTAATTACACGTTTATACTTCTTTTTGGGTAAAATTGCGAACACCGTGTTGGACAAACTTAGCGCTAGATCCACGGTGTCAACTTGATTAATAATAAACCCTAATTTAGGCGTTTACTATATACTATAGCAGATGGACCTTATGTTTGTTTTGGGCCTATAGAACCCCATATTTCTCGAACAAAGGGTCACGATAAATGAGATTTTCGTACCAGGTAAATGCGGTTTATAGCACTGAGCCGCCATATTGGTTTCTTCTCGCTAGTTCCTTCCTGTATACTATTCGAAGTTCCGGTCACCTGACCATCGAATATCCAATCACGGAGCACTTCCGCGCCGCCATGATTGAGGGCATTATATAAGCGCACTCTCCCGCTCAAATTCAAATTCAATTTGACTCTTCATTTTTCATTTAACCGCATTAAAAATAACAATGGCTGATTTAAGAATATGATACAGCACCTGGTAGAGATTTTACAATCTATTAACATTTTTCATAATCTTAATTTTCGGCATCAGTTTCAAAATTACACGAACAATTGACATGACGTCACAACTTGCAGAGAACGCAACAAAATTTATCTTAAATCTTGTTTTTGTTTTGGCTTTTATGAACTCAGATTCCACAACAACATGATTCTAGCTTTACGTGGGGTGCTATTCCATCCTAGTGTTAATATATCGTGATATACAAATATTAGGAGTGCCCATAAAAGCAGAAGAAATAGTGCTAATGTATACAGCGATGGATTATGTTATCATGAATATAAAAGTGTATAGATGTATCTATCTATCTATCTATCTATCTATCTCTCTCTCTCTCTAAATATCTATGTATATATGTATCTATGTGTCTATCTCTCTATCTATGTATCTATCTATCTATCTATCTCTATCTATGTATCTATGTAACTATGTATCTATCTATATATGTATCTATCTATGTATCTATGTATATATCTATCTATGTATCTATCTATATATGTATCTATCTATGTATCTATGTAACTATGTATCTATCTATGTCTCTATCTCTCTCTTTATCTATCTATCTATCTATCTATCCATCTATCCATCTATCCATCTATCTATCTATCTATCTATCTATCTATGTCTCTATGTATCTATCTATCTGTCTATCTATCTCTATCTACCTATATATCTATCTATATATCTCTCTATCTATATATTTATCTATCTATCTATCTATCTATCTCTCTATCTATCTATCTATTTATCTCTCTATCTCTCTATCTATCTACCCATCTATCTATCTATCTATCTATATATCTATATATCTATATATCTATATATCTATATATCTATATATCTGTCTATTTATCTATTTATCTATGTCTGTCTTGGTAGAATACCTCACATAAATGTGATTAAATTTTGATGTTTTTATGATCATTGTAATTCCTAATTTTGTCTGGGGAGGAATCAATTTATTCTCAGAAGCATCAAAGTTCAACATATAATAAAATCTGCGGGAGTTGTGTACAGAGCTTATGGAAAAATCAACAAAATTCGGTGAAATAATTCATATCATGTTAATTTTCGCACCTTGTAAAGTCTCAGTCGGTTCTGGGGTTCTCCAGTCAAGACGAACAGAAAGGAACGCACGTGGTGGACATGTGACACCAGAGAGCTGCTCTCTGAGCAAGGAGATGCAATTCTACTCTGTTCTGCCACCCACGTGGGCCGCGTGCTTTCCGACACAATACTCTCCTGTGTGGAAGTCAAAAAATGTATAAAAGGAGAGAAAAAGCACATTGAAAGAACTGAAAAATACAACACAGACGAGATAGCTCAAGTGCGATCCAATTAGTGTTGTTTTGTCAGCACAAACAGCTGAATTCAACTTATAGTTGTTATATCTGTTGGTTTTATTTGACGGATCATACAAATAAGGTTATATATAAAGCAAATATGAGGTTTTATTGTTATAGGGCAAAAATATCGCCTGGCTCAGGATATTTTTCTCAGCAAAGCGTCGTTTCTGCATCGTTTTGACGTCCCCGACATCGCACAGTCGTCGATAAGATTTGGAATGCTAGCTGGGAATTACCTAATTATCATAATAGTGCTTGATACAGTGTGTATCAAAAGGTCTTGATATGATAGACTAGGCATCCTAGCAATTTTTTTCCTCTTTATTTATCTGTATTGTCAAAAAAGACAATTTGAGAATGTCATGCGAGGACAACACAAGAAATGGAATGACTCGGAACTTAATCTTAAGAATGTTATGATCAATCAATAGGGCTAGCCAGTTCTCATGTGACCTTGTACCCCAGAGTACTAATACAATAAATGACATCACCAATAGATAACGTCATCAATAATTGGGCTGTGATGACATCATGTATTGTATTAGTAGCCGGGTGGTCTGAAGGACCCGGGTTCAATCCAGGCCCTGGCACTCTTCATGAGCAACATCCCAGCTGCTGGATGTCGTTCGGATGAGACGTTAACTTGGCAGTCCCTTGTACTCAGTGTCCCACCCATGGCCTAAATGTGTAACATGGGTGGACTCCTCCTCTCTCTCACCTCATCAATCAACCCTCGATGGTGGCAAGAATTTGCTAGAGGACTGCACTTTCCATATCTATCTATCTATCCATCTAGTACTTCCGGTTCAAGGTTACAGGAGAACTGGTTTGTTCAAAATCAAAGTCAAAGATACTTTTATTTAAACAAGGTAAATTCATTCAGTTGGATATATGAAGTTAAGGAAGTTAAAAGTTGTGGAGAGATTAAGAACAATAATAAAATAACAATAAAACTAAAAATAAGATAAATCACATTACAATCAAATCATTCTGACATTTATGTAAAATATGATGTAAACTTTTTTGTTTAAAAGAATTATGAGTTGGTGATTTTCAAATTTGTTTTTAAATGTTTCGAAAATATGATTAGGCCTATTCAAATTTTTTTAGTATGGTCTAACAAAATTTTGATACAATGCACCAAAGCTCCAGTGGTCCAGGACGTTCATAAAAACGGGTTACTTTGTTACACATTTTGACTGGTCCAAGAGCAACTAGACAAAAGGGTCTATTAAGTTAGACAAGCTCGTTCTCTTGACTAACAACTTAGACCAAAATATTAAAGTATAGATCTCTTTTTGAAATTAATAACCCCTACAGTCAAATCAAGATCTGTTCAGACACTTTTTGAATTTTACGGATATAAAACTTTCCATAATGTTTAAACTGCATTGGCAAATGCATTGCAATCACAGCCACTGACAGCTGTTGACATGTACATGAGAATGATACCATAGAATCCAATGCCACCTTAAGCTAAATCACTTCTACTACAGTAACCTTCCATAACTTGTAAACTACATTGACAAATGCATTGCAATCACAGCCACTGACAGCTGTTGACATATACATGAGAATGATACCATAGAATCCAATGCCACCTTAAGCTAAATCACTTCTACTACAGTAACCTTCCATAACTTGTAAGCTACATTGGCAAATGCATTGCAATCAGAGCCACTGACAGCTGTTGACATATACATGAGAATGATACCATAGAATCCAATGCCACCTTAAGCTAAATCACTTCTACCACAGTAACCTTCCATAACTTGTAAACTACATTGACAAATGCATTGCAATCACAGCCACTGACAGCTGTTGACATATACATGAGAATGATACCATAGAATCCAATGCCACCTTAAGCTAAATCACTTCTACTACAGTAACCTTCCATAACTTGTAAACTACATTGGCAAATGCATTGCAATCACAGCCACTGACAGCTGTTGACATATACAATAATACCTAAATCACTTCTACCACAGTAACCTTCCATAACTTGTAAACTACATTGGCAAATGCATTGCAATCACTGCCACTGACAGCTGTTGACATATACAATAATATCATATGAATCAAATGCCACCTGAAGCTAAATCACTTCTACCACAGTAACCTTCCATAACTTGTAAACTACATTGGCAAATGCATTGCAATCCCAGCCACTGACAGCTGTTGACATATACATGAGAATGATACCACATAGTCCAATGCCACCTTAAGCGAAATCACTTCTACTACAGTAACCTTCCATAACTTGTAGCCGTTGACAGCTGTTGACATATACATGAGACGGATACCATAGAATCTAATGCCACCTTGAGCTAAATCACTTCTACTACAATTTGAATAAGAAGGAAATTCTAACCAAAATATCCGAATAATTTTTGTTCTCAGCCATTAATCGCTATTCAGGTGGGCCGCATTCGAGCAACAATTGTCTTAAGCGAAGTCAGCCCGCATGTGACTAACTTCAATTTTCAGTATGATATGCTGAGCAAAATTATGAGAATTAATTTTAATTTCAGGCAACACTGACGTCTGCAGAGGAGTTAACTGTGGAGAGGCAGGATGTGTCCCCAACTACGAACTGAACACTTACAAATGCATGTGTACGAACGGCTTTGAGCTCTTTGAACCGGATGCGAACTTCAGATGTTCAAGAGACCCCGGGTTAATAGTGGTCGGAGGAAGTCTTACGAAATCACCCCACACTATTGGTGAGTATAAACGAACCATAAATGGATATGCAAAGATTGGAAAGTTCTTCGATTTGGGCGACAATAGGATTACTTGCTATATGACATCATAATTATAACAATCTCAAATGACACCTGTTATTCATTTGTAATTGTGTCATAATAAAATAATGAAACAATGACCTTGAATATTAAAACAAATATTCCATTATGCGAAAAATTAATTGATATAATATTGAATCTCATGTGTATGTTAATTGATTAATTAATTGATTGATTGATTGATTGATTGATTGAATATTATACCAATAGACACACCTTACTACTATACACAATACAGTTTTAATACATTGTATATATAAGACAATTAATAGTAAATATAGGTAACAATTTGGTACTGTCCTGCTTGTAGCACTTGCAATCCTTACCATGATGTTCCTTTTATTTATAGCCAATATTCATATGTTATACACCAAATGGCTCATAGGTGGCATGCACGTCAGCGGCTTTTGGCCTTAGCGAATGTCTCCTATGACCATAATATAACCAGTTTTCCTTGATTATTTTTGTTTATGTAAATTGTAAGTTTATGGTCAAATAAATACTTTTTGTCTGTCTGTCTGTTTGTCTGTCATCTATATTTATTAAATATTTTAATGAATTTCATTTCAGTAATTCCAACACAGAAAGATGAGGTAAGAATCGATATTTTAATTTTTTTTTTTCACTCAAGTCAATTTTTCTTATCCGTTGTCATGGTAACTGTTCGTGGTTTATGACGTTATCACAGATAAATACCATGTTGATATTTGATGCCAATACCATAGAATCTGTTCATAATTATATCTGATGGACAAAAAAATCTGGTTACCACTATGCTGTGTAGAATGCTATGCTCCTTGTCAGTAGGTGGGCCCAATGGCTAGTATAGCGGGCTTCTGCAATAATGACTGGGCATGTATGGGTTCCGACCTCACTCCCTTATGAGTTATTGTCATTTTAGTCAGTCAAGCATTAATGCTTATGGTCTCTTTTCTTCTCTTCTCTTCTCTTATCTTATCTGATCTTATATCATCTTACCTTACCTTATCTTATTTAATCTTCTCTTCTCTTCTCTTCTTATCTTATCTTATCTTATCTTATCTTATCTTATCTTATCTTATCTTATCTTATCTTATCTTATCTTATCTTATCTTATCTTATCTTATCTTATCTTATCTTATCTTATCTTGTCTTGTCTTGTCTTGTCTTGTCTTGTCTTGTCTTGTCTTGTCTTGTCTTGTCTTGTCTTGTCTTGTCTTGTCTTGTCTTGTCTTGTCTTGTCTTGTCTTGTCTTGTCTTGTCTTGTCTTATCTTATCTTATCTGGTCTTTGTCTTGTCTTGTCTTATTTTATCTTATATTATATTTTTCCAACTGTAGTTTATTTTATTTTATATATATATATACACTGCCAAGAAAAAGTTTGGAAAAAAATGTTTTTTCGTTGTTTTCTTTTGAATTTCATGGTTTTATTAACAAATGTAACACTGACTCGGTAAACAAACACAAGAGAAAAGAATGTGATATGTACAAAACCATTAATTAGCAAAAACAAACTTGTTACAGTTCAAACTTTTAACCCATCAATAAAAAACACCTTTTGCAGCTGTCAAAGGTAGATGTTTTTTCACAGTATAGTGCACAAATTAGGTCCAAATATGCATGACTGGTCATCCATATCTTCCATTGTGCACTTAAAACACCTTGTAGACTAAACATTTTTCTTAAGTATCCAAACGGCCCAATTAATTTTGTCTAAACCTTAATTCTTAACTGGTCATTTTTCCAGTTAATTTTCTTTAAACCTTTTCCAGAAATTTCAACTGCAAATGGCCAAAAACAATTGACACTAGAAACTCGACAGTCTATAGTAGTTTTGAGAAATGAAGGATATAAGCTTGAAGATATAGCCAAAAAAACTGGGTATATCTTTAAAGGGGGTCCATTATACCCTTACACGACATGGTGATACTGGCTCTATTAAGGATAAACATCGGAGTGGAAGGCCAAAATGCACCACTGCTCAAGAGGATAAATACATTCGGGTGACTTCTCTGATGAACAGACGTTTAACTGCTCCTGAAATAGCTGCCTCCCTGAACAGCACTCGCCAGACACCAGTATGCACAGATACTGTGAGGAGACGACTCAGGAGTGTGGGTCTTATGGGAAGAGTCGCGAAGAAAAACCCCTCCTGAGGTCTGCAAATCGAAAAAAGAGGTTACAGTGGGCCAGAGACCACAAAAATTGGAGCATTGATGATTGGAATCGGGTACTCTGGACTGATGAATCAAAATTTGAAGAGTTTGGATCCAAGAGGAGAACGTTTGTCAGATGCAGGAGCAATGAGAAGATGCTGGATGCCTGTTTAACACCTTCCGTCCAACATGGTGGTGGAAATGTGATGATATGGGGTTGTTTTGGGAATGGTAGAGTTGGCAACCTGTTCCAAATCAAAGGAATACTGGACCAGAGAGGCTATCATTCTATCCTGCAGCGACAATCAATCCCATCTGGACAGCGAGTGATTGGGCGCAACTTCATTATGCAACAAGATAATGATCCCAAACATACGTCAAAGCTCTGCACAACATATTTGGAAAAGAAAGAAGCAGCTGGGATACTATCAGTTATGAAATGGCCAGCACAATAGCCCGACCTAAATCCAATAGAGCTTTTATGGGAGCAGCTTGATCGGAAAGTCTGGGAAAAGTGTCCCACAAGCCAATCTGACATGTGGAACCGTTTGCAACAGGCTTGGAATGAAATCACACCTGAATATTTCACCAAACTCACTGCCAGAATGCCCAAGATTTGTAAAGCGCTCATAGCTGCAAAGGGTGGTTTTTTTGATGAATCAAAAGTTTGAACTGTAACAAGTTTGTTTTTGCTAATTAATGGTTTTGTACATATCACATTCTTTTCTCTTGTGTTTGTTTACCCAGTCAGTGTTACTTTTGTTAATAAAACCATGAAGTTCAAAAAAAAAAAAATACGAAAAAAAAATTTTTTCCAAACTTTTTCTTGGCAGTGTATATATATAAGAATGAATTCACTATACCGGCTCATTTCGTACCAGATCTCAATCTATGGAATACCTCATACTAAGATGTCTGACTGCTTAAGAGTACTTCTAAGATCACTTTTAACATTTTGAGGACATGCCTGGTGACGTGTTGTCATCACTTCTTGTGCATGCCCATATTAGGATTGACCTTATAAGGTTATACTACCTCTGTTTGGGGAAGTGTGCTGTAGGGTCATAGTTGGTCACCACATTCAAAATGCATAAATTCATGTTTAAGACGTAATTGAACTGGCAACAATGGGCTTCTACTGTTAAACAACAGGGTTCTTCCAGTTGATGCAGCACATGACCTACATACACTCAGAACATCAGTCATTTCCTAGATATATTGGGCTATTTATAGCCTGCAACAGTGGCTGAGTGGTCTAAAGCATTGATCTGCAGTGAATGGCTGGGGGAACTAGGATACGAATCCAGCCCTGGGAATTTTTTTTATTTTCGTTTTGTTATTTAAATTATATATATAATTTATATCATCTTAAGAGAAGAGTATAATTTCTCTTGATGCATTATCTGTAATATGCTATCACACAAGTCTGGTACAGGTCTCTTTTTTAATGAGAGCTTTGCTCGTTAAATTCTAAATTACAACGACCTGAATTCAAATCTGAATTCAAATCAATTCAAACAGATTCCTTGTGTGATTTATTTCCAAATGAGGACAACAATTTCAACATGAATTTGCCTAAAAAGCTTTAACCAAATCCAGTGTAATGAATTCACAAAATTTGACAGTAAGAACAAAATAAAATTGTTGTTCAGTGCTTGCTCATCATTAATTTGGGAAATGAATTCAGAACTTGGGGAAAATTAACCCATTAAATATTCATAAATTTTCATGGAAGTTTTCAAGGACAATCCTTAATTCAAATGGCCAACAAAACGGTTATTTTAGAATTAAAAAACTAACAATGAGAGAGCCTGGAATCACGTCTAATTTGCTTGGAAACCCAGTTATGAAAATTGATATGAAACTTATTTTTTTTACTGAACTATTATTAAAGTTAGCTAAATTATTATATAATCAATTTTAGCAATAAGAGCCCTGTAATTTAATTTGTTTCATTATGATTGACCCACATTATCACAATAGATGTCATGGTATAATCTAACTGGGTTTATATAATAATATGGGTTCGAAAACCCAGTTGCCTTAAATGCAGCCATTTAAGAGTTGAGTTAAAATTGCACTGAAAATATTACTAAAGTAAAAATATTATCTGATGCATATATTATTTTTACCAGAGAAATTACTGTCAATAATAATTGGGAATTAATTGCTTATTAAATAAAATCATTGAAGTAATGAACCATTACTCAATATTTACAAACCTTTTCCTAAATTTAAAAAATCAGTAATTTTTTCAACCTAATATTTTTTTCCATTTTTAATGTGATATAGGCAGCCATTTTAATACAAGTTATCCATACTATAATACAATATAACCATGATAGATTTATCAAAAATTACTGAACAAGCGGTTTTTATTTTGTGGTCCCTATTCACCTTGTGTGTGGGGCTTTTCAACTGACCCAGCATAGACACAGAATATGCGGGCATTGCACCACCAATTAAGGTATCTGATATAAACGATCTTTAAGTATGATTTAGTTTCTGTAATTATTTGGTTTTGAATTGATTAGATTTTAATTAGCATTATCAATAGTGTATATAAATATATTGACATTAAAAAAATAGCAGAAATGCAGCAATGAATAGATAATGAATTAAATAAGAATAGGAGTGGTAATTAAATAGTTATGAAAAATTTAAAAAGGCAAAAATTATACAGAATGAAATTAATGAAATAGATATTAGCAAAAATAGATAATGTGTATATACAATGATGAAAAAAGTTGTGATCAGATCTAAACAAAAAATCTGCCAAAATTAACATTCACCAAATTACGTATTAATAATTGTTGATTATTTAGAACTACAACTCAGCTAAAATAAGTATTAATGTTATGTCAAATCACATGTTAAAATCCTTACAAAAGCAGTGTGTTTAGACTGTCTGTTTACAATTATAGCATATGCTGTTGCAATGTTATGTAAAATAGCTGATTCAGGGCACCGCATTTACTGAAAGATTAACTTTTATAATGTGTTATAATTATTTATTTTTTGACAGCAAAACTTCATTATCAAATACTTTTGTAGCTAATTTAAATATTTAATAGTGATCTGGTCATTTAAATGAACACTTTGACAGAGGCAGACGTAATGCAGAGTTGATATAGATTCATACACAACCTATTTTTAACATTTATAAGATTACACCAGTAATGCAGTCTTGGGTTTGTTTAGATTTATATTAAGGAGTTGAGAAAGGATCAAGCTTGAACAGGTTTTAAGGCAAATGCATTCGATATTAATGAGGCAACTGTAAATAATATATGGCATTATTTCTATGTAGCATAAGATATATTTCTAAACAAACTGTAATAACATTTATTATAAAACGCTAGGTAATATTAAATGTATCTAATTACCCTTGCTATTCAATATTATTTTCAATTTTTGTTTGTATTTCACATAATTACTCTAGGCTGGTAAGAAAAACATTCGAAACTCGACACATTTACAAAATAACGTTCCAAAACCACTTTAATTTATTAAACATTTTAAGCTGATACGTTGGGCTTAAATATGCAAAGCTACTATTTCCTAGCACCCACGCTATGTCAGAAAAATATATTCTTCTTATATACAGTAAAATCTTAGTATAAGACCTTTATGATACACATAACTTCGTCTTAAGGACACTATATTATAAAGGCAATTTCATAATAAAGACTACTATTATATCTACTGTATATTAGCAGTATAATATACATCTACAATCATACACACTAATAAAGAACTGTATTTTCATATTTTGGATCAGAACTTTTTTTCTGTTACATTTTATATTTGGACTGTAAAAGACGGACAAAAATCCATAAGAGTGTTCGGTATAGTGAATATGACTGTATTAAGGACACCTCACCATTAAAACCAGTATTTTACACTTAGGGTGGTCTTAATGGCGAGGTCAAAAATGTCTTCATGAACAAGCAATTGTCCAAGACTTGATAATGCCAATAGTGAAGTGGTCTTAATAGTGGTTTAAATCACTCTGCCAAGAAATTAGTGTGGTCTCGATTAAATGGTCTTAATAGTGAGGTAGTCTTAATAGTGATGTCTGAAATACATTAGAACCTCGCTACTACGGACACCAAGGCTAAAATTAACATAAGTAGTCTGAATGGTGAGTTTAAATACTAAGACAAAATATAGACATTGACAGTTATACCATATTATCCTGGCCTTAATTGTGAGGTGGTCTTAAATACAAATTCAAATTAAAAATTAAAAAAGTGTGTTGACCACTAGTCTTCCATCAAGATACATATAAAAATTATTAATAGCAACCTTTACAAAATAAACATGGCGGCCTGATACCTTAAAGATTTGTTTTGCTGTACACGGAAATTACACTTCTTAAGTCTACCCCCACACCATAAAATGTTTAAGATTAGAGCAACCATATACGGATGACAGTTACTTTAGATATTGTAATGACGTTTTGGCAATGTCGTGGTAACGTCAAAATGACGTGTTTTGATACCAAAAACGTTCTGGGCATGCAGTTAGCAAATTTGGAGTGTGTAAACTAAAAATGAAAATAAATAATAAAACACCGGAAGTATTATTAAAGGATTGACATATCTATAAAGTAGACATATATTCCACGAATTTATTGATTTTTTTTGTCGTAAGACAAAATTGTAGGAAATACAAAATGGCGTAAAATATTACACATTATGTAACTGATTCTAACCTCACCTCACTATTAAGACCACTTCATTCTTAAGACCACCTCACTATTAAGAACACCTCACTATTAAGACTATCTCGCTATTAAGACCACCTTTCTATTAAGACTGCCTCACTAGTAAGAACACCTCACTATTAAAACCACCTCATTATTTAGACTACTAATAGTTTATACAATAATAGTATAATACAGTCAACCCTCACTTATCCGCACAACTTTGTCTCCAAGCCAACTGTGCGGATAAATGAGGGAATCGGATGAATGAATCTGACACAAATTCTCACTAGGGGATGCCTCTGCATGGCAAATACATGCCGGGGGTGCCTCTGCACAATGCTGATTATTTCTCACAGGTGGCGCTACAGGTCATTAGTTTAGTATACATAACATAAATAGATGCATCAAACACTAGCAAACAGTTTAAAATTATATTCCAAAGACAAGATAAATTGTTAACAAAAAATAAAAATTTCCAATACCATCGTAACCACATAATAGATTTGAACACGGAGCATTTATCGTCAGGAATGAGCGTGTAAAGTCATGCGAATCACTTTGACCAAACCTGTAGGTCAGCGATTGTCAGGTTTCCCTCCTTTATCTGCACTTATCTCTTCTCTGACCTGACCAGCATTTAAAACATTGACAGGTACAGTTTCTGCTGACATAGTTGGTCTTTTCACCGGCTGACCAGACAAAAAAAAAGGCATTTTTATGACTTCTAATTTAATCACAGAACAGCCTAATTGTGTCAGATTGCAATTCATACCTAGTTAATTGAAGCTATGATTACTATTTATGCTGCCTGCTCCCCCCCCCCCCCCCCAAGTAAATGGAAATGCCAGTGGACCAGTCCATTCTGACTGTGGGGCCACAGGTTACACGGCCACGCATGACCGGTTAGATGAGGGGAATCCCCACAGAATGATTGTGCTGTTGGGGAAGCTGAGGGAATCGGCTAATTGGGGTATACATGTGTGTGCGGATAGGGAGGGAACCGGATAAGTGAGGTCCGGATAAGTGAGGCCCGGATAAATGAGGGTTGACTGTATAGAAGTCTTTCAATCTAATGTATACAAATATATCATTAAGACAAAATGCTAGATATAATTAATTAGGCAATGGCATTTATTTACATGTCAAATTAGTGTACAAATATATTTAACTATAAATATGTAGATTTGACTTAAATTATATTTTCCAATACGCGCACTACAAAGATTATATATTTATTTGCCACATCACTACCTATAGCTGAATTAGTCTAGTAACAGTTCCTGAATCTGCTACTTTAGAAAGTTTCACTGTGTGAATATTTTCATCTTGTGGGACAAATGTATATTTAAAATTGTTATATAAAATATAAAACATCTGCATAATTTTGAGATACAGTACAATGGTACATAGCTTTTACAATTAAAATAGATATATTATATAAATGTACTTTTTCTCTGAATTATTTTGACAGAACACACTCTCAGTATAAATGCCTAGTAGTGTCCCCTGTAATGAAATAGAAACGAGAGCTTTTCAGGCCTCTCCAGTGGCGACGTGACACTCGTACCAAAATTACCTTGGCTTTGCTTAAGGAACTCCAGCAATTTTAAGAAAAGTAGAAGCTTAGGATTGCTATGGGGGAGACCTGTAAGACAAGTTATTCTTGATGTTTAATAGCTAATTTGATGAGACAAACCGCAGATAAATAATGTGTATATACTTTCTTGTATACATTTTCATTGTAATTATATGAACAATTCCATAATAAATGTAAACTGTAACTATAAGATCATTATTAATGGTGGCTATGCTGAGGTAAGTGAAAAACCCCACCCATGTGGTAAATGTAACATGGTGTGAATTCCAAGCAGCATTATCATCTCATCATTATGTCTGCCTCTGCCAGCTCGTCATATAAGCTGCTGGGTCCTGGGTTCGATTCCCGGTCGAGCCTATGTTGGATGGCTGTTTCATCCTTCATCTCATTGCCATGGTCTCTGCCTGTCCTATTTAGCCCAACTGGTGCAGAAATACAGGACGTAAAGCCCTAATCACACACACACACTAACCTATGAGGTTAACATACATTTTGACGGACCTAAGCGGTTCGTTATCAGCAAGCCTAACTGTAATAGGGCTACAGAGTATATGGAAGGAAAATTTGTGTAGAAATCAAATAGCATCTCTATAATTTTGGTTTATATTAGGTCTGCAAGGTAAGCAAGCCCAAGCAATATCATTTAACATCGACCTGTCAGTTTTCCTATTCCCCACTTCACCACCAATGATGCGTCAGGCTGTGTGCCCATATTGGCATCTGTAGGCAGGTCCTCTGTCAACCTAGGGCATCTCTTGACCCCACTTATGCTGCTGCTGCTGCTACTGCTGCTGCTGCTACTGCTGCTGCTGCTGCTGCTGCTGCTGTGAATGTTACTGTTGCTGCTGCTGTGACAGAAACTGCTGGCTCCATCTGTTGGAAGCGTTTCACACTGCTACGATACAATTTGTAGGATGTCGATCGCATGAGTCGTTAAATTGGAGGTGCCTTGTACTTGGTGTCTATGCTGAAGCGAGTAACAGACCCCCACCAATAGGGTAAATGTGTATAATGTAATTGGCAGCTGGATGGTCTAGTGGTAAGATGCTCACCTGCTCCTCTGAAGGATCCGGGTTCAATCCTAGGCCCGGGCACACTTCATGAGCAACATCCCAGCTGCTGGATGAGACATTAAATTGGCGGTCCCTTGTGCTCAGTGTCTATGCTGGGGCAAGTAAAATCGCCCACCCATGAGGTAAATGTGCTATATGGGTGGACTCCTCCTCTCTCTTACCTCATCAATCAACCTTCGATAGTGGCATGAACTTGATTAGAGGGGTGCACTTTCTATATATATATATCTGTAACATAATGTAGACTCCAAGGAGCCTGATCATCTCATCATTACGTCTGCCTGCAGCTGGCCATATAAGCTGATTAAGCTGCAGACCCAAGCATTGAAACATTAATAGAGACTGGTAGAATAAATTGATAATTATTATTAATTGTAGCGTTCTTAATAGTGAGGTGGTCTTCAAATAAGGTGTTGCTGTTAATCATAAATCGTTTTGCTAATTTATAAAATACCATGAAACGTATTTAATTAAAAAATACTATATACTTAAGATGCTATTTTAGCCATTAAATGCAGTGTAATGTTAAATTAAACCTATTACTCCTAATACTTAATTGGAAAAAATGCTATTTTATTCAACAGACCTGTTACATGAGTACCTTCCATAATATTGCTTCTAATATAATTGCCTGGTAATAGCCGTTCCATGCCATTAATCAGTGCAAACCCGACATGCCAAACAGCTCGATCATTTAGCATGCCATGATTTTCACCGTAATGCAAACAAATCGATCATTTACCAGAGCTCAGATTGGGAACAGAGTAACTCCTGAATTGAGAACACATGTGCAGTTTTAATTGCTTGAAATAATTAGAGAATGCAATGAGAACTATTATGGAGCTTACCCAATGTTTGTTGAGGTGGATTTTGCCTTAATTGACATTCCAATTTAATTACAATTGTTCTAGATTTCAATGAATATTTTAACTGCTAATGATGTCATATTATACTTAACTGAAAATGGTGGCAGGCACTATATAGTATTATTTGTTAATTTCAAGATGACATACAGACACCAAAAAATATTCAGACACTATGTTCGCACAACTTTGAACGTTAGTAGAAGTGATTTAGCTAAAGGTGGCATTGGATTCTATGGTATCATTCTCATGTATATGTCAACAGCTGTCAGTGGCTGTGATTGCAATGCATTTGCCAATGTAGTTTACAAGTTATGGAAGGTTACTGCAGTAGAAGTGATTGAGCTTCAGGTGGCATTGGATTTTATGGTATCATTCTCATGTATATATCAACAGCTGTAAGTGGCTGTGATTGCAATGCATTTGCCAATGTAGTTCTGGTGTGACTCTAACTTAACATTTTGACGGAATACAGAGCTGTAGAAACATCATTCGGTAGTCCTCATTCTGTGTTATGCAGTGGTCTTAAATGCGAGGTGGCCTTTATAGTGAGGTTGTCATAATGGTGAGGTTACCTCAATGAGACAGTTCTCAATAGTGAGGTGGTCTTAATAGTGAAGTGGTCTTAATAGTGAGGTGGTCTTGATAGTGAGATAGTCTTAATAGTGAGGTGGTCTTGATTGTGAGATAGTCTTAATAGTGAGGTGGTCTTATAGTGAGGTGGTCTTAATAGTGAGTTGTCTTAATAGTGAGGTGGTCTTAATAGTGAGATAGTCTTAATAGTGAGGTGGTCTTAATAGTGAGGTGGTCTTGATTGTGAGATAGTCTTAATAGTGAGGTGGTCTTATAGTGAGGTAGTCTTAATAGTGAGTTGTCTTAATAGTGAGGTGGTCTTAATAATAAGATAGCCTTTATAAGTCAGGCGGTCTTAATGGCGAAGTAATCGTATGATGAGTATCCTGTGTGCATACATACAGCCTACGCGTCTTATTGATTTCTTAGCTCACACAAGAATTATGCAAATACGAAAAGATAAGATATTCTCCGAGCAATGCACACTCATACCACAGTGTTGAACCTCACCATTAAGACCACCCTTGCAAGGATAATATAACAGTAATAGGTCATTATGGTGGGGAAGTTTTGATTTATGGTGTGTTTGTTTTAATTGTGAAGGAAATTAATATCACGACAACAACGATGATGTTGTTTTTCATTTATTCTTGATGACATTGGTGTTTTTATTGTTTCTTTTTTTGGTGTTTTTGTTGTTGCTTGCTGTTGTTCGTTTGTTTATTTGTTGTTGTTATTGAAGTTTTCATTGTTTTGTTGTTGTTTTTTGGTTTATTTTGTTTGTCATTGTCGGTTTTTTTTTTTTTTTTTTTTTGTTATTGTCATTGTTGTAGTTGTGTGTTCTCTGACTGTTTTTGTTGTGTGTTGTCCAAAACGTTTTTTTCTAGAGGTGGCGTTAATTGTAAGGTGACCCTCAGAATGTGTTTCACTGTAGATTATAGTATACATTGTGGAATATGATACCTTGTATATTTAATACTCAGATCTTCATCTCCTACGCAATTTCACATCCTAGATACTGCGAAAAATAAAACATGATCAACTACAAAATAGACGGGCTGGGCTTGTAGAAATCCATAGACATAGCTAAAAAAATTATATATAAAAGCCATATTTCCTGCATCAAATGAATGATAGACAAGAATTGTAGGCAATACTCATTTATTTCATATTGTACACATTTCCAATCCCATATTTGAATTTGTTTACATCATTGATTCAATATGATATGTAACGTTCATCCTGTTTATAATCACAGAAAATGACACATGACTCGTTTGCATGATGTAACATTGTAATACTGTAGCGATAAGCTACTATCTACAGAATACATTATTATGTCAAACATAGGAAGGATATCAGAAAATACTCATCGGTGATTATATATGCCTGTTGTTCAGAGATATTTATAAAAATAAAGATAAAAAACCTTAATTATTCATAAAATCCAGCCTGATAAACTCTTTATTCCCCCATTGCAGAATTATTACGTGAAATACCGGTTGATACGAACTGGTTGGTCTGCATTTCATACGACACAGAATGACGTTCGTGTAATGCCCAAATAAGGAAGCCCAAGACGTTGCTATGTCCAAATAAGGACGAAACGCATACGGTCGTAACAATGCCGGCGCGACTATAGTTGATGTGACAGAATAAACCTTATTTCATAAGGGTGAATTAATTTATGTACATAAAAAAAGTTTATATTTTGAAAATCGGACAAAAACTGACCGAGCTATGCAATAAAATATACGCGAAGCGAGGACGTTCATGACGCGGTTGACGCTGCATTCAGGTTTAACAAGGACTCGCTTCGTCCTACATTTTCTCCAAATGACTTTTAAATATTCAAAGCTCCTCATGGCTGTGATTAATTGGGGAATAAAGGAAAGCCACACTCGTCCCAGATCTGGTTTGACAGATCAGAGACTTGTGTGTGGTTTTCCTATAGTATTTACGTTAGCCATTCACTTATGATAAATAAAATGACTACTACTGCTACTACTACTACTACTACTACTACTACTACTACTACTACTACTACTACTACTACTTCTACTACTGCTACTTCTACTACCACTGCTACTGCTGCTACCACTTACTACTACTACTACTACTACTACTACTACTACTACTGCTACTGCTGCTACCACTACTACTACTACTACTACTACTACTGCTGCTACTGCTACTACTACTACTACTACTACTACTACTGCTGCTACCACTACTACTACTACTGCTGCTACCACTACTGCTACTGCTACTACTACTACTACAAATGTATTTTTCTCAATGCTACTGATCTGAAGCTTTGTCAGTTTATATGCCCAGCTGCAGGCAGATGTAATGCTGAGATGATGAGGATGCTTGGAGTCAACACCATGTTACACATTTACCACATCGCTGGGGTCTTTTACTAGCCTAGGCATATGCACCGAGTACAAGGTAAAAATAATAAATATATTTTTTAATCTACTTTCAGAGCCCACCCCAAGCACACAAAGCAGGCGAAGACGGCGGACTAAATGACCATCACATCCAGATCATCAAAATTGCCGCTCCGGTGGCCGGAATCGTCATACTTATTATCGTCATCGCTGCTCTGATTCTGCGAAAACGTCGATCATCGGTATTCAATCGGACACCGAAATCGGAGTCACCCATCACATGGTTGCGTAGACAGGACAGCGTGATGCTCCTGGAGAACTTAACAGTCGTCAGCAAGAATCCAAATTACTACACCCCAGACCTGGAAGCATCATCTTTGGCCTGCCTCCGGACCAAAGTCATCGGTCGCGATCGACTGAAACTTTGCGAAGAGGTCGGGGAGGGTGCTTTTGGAAAAGTATACAAAGGTATGTCAAACAGTACTCCTTACTGCTTGTATTATTATTGTTTGTTGTTTATTGAATAAAGCCACTCTTACCAAATGCTTAATGACATGCCGCTTTAGGGTTAGGAAATTTGATTAAATGAAAAAAATTATTACAAGTAATTTTGATTTGTAGGCATATTAAATTTGCATGAGTAAAAATTTGGTCTATCATAATCAAGTCTTTTAAAAAGCTAGAGTAAGCTTGATCAATACTTGCACACCCTGCTACCCAAAGATCTAGCCATCCATTATAATGCTTAATAGTCCAAGGGCCGACCGTCAAAATGTGGCTTAGTTTACAAGTTACTGTGCGTCAGTAGTAGGGGAAGATGGGGCAAAATGAGGACCCTAAGTTTTAACCCCAACAGCTTGCATCTTTCAAAATTACCGTCTTGAATTTGGTGCCATTTTAAAGAAGACATCCTAGAGTTGCTTATGCTATGCTTTAAACAGCTGCAGATTTATGCAAATGAAGGCCGAAAGTCATTGTAATTTTCAATGGCTCTACAGAAGTACTTGTCTTCTATGTTTCAATAAAACTACGTCCGCATTTAAATCCTTATGCCCTGTGTGATTATAACTTTTCCGAGTTTCTATTGGATTATGGCGCTTTCGTGTTAAATTAAATCAATAATGTTCATGCAATAAAATCAACAACTATCAACCAGTTATTCAACCCCAGATAGCATTCCAAATCGTATCAACATCGGCACGATGTTGGCGGTGTTGAAACGATGTTTTACCAACAGCGGCCGATATAGAAACAACGCTGGCCCGATTTGGAATGCTATCTGGGACCCCATTACAAATATAGGAAGTAATGTACAGGACAAACACTGGTTAAACCCACAGTTTAAAAAATTTGAATAGTTGACATTATCCCATATTTATTTTATGAATTCATGCATCAGAATAAATATTTACTAGACTGCATGCACATTTACAGTTAACACTGTTTTAAGATATAGCCGTTTTGAGGAAAAAACAACTATATAATCACAATTGATGGAAATAAAACAAAAAGGAAATAGTTGCTGCAATGTGTATGACTTTCTGTTTAATGGAATATCAAATCATGTATATATCAAATTTAATAATGTACATGACAGACAAATGAGACTGGCATAATATGCCCTAAAAAGTATTTTGGTAAGATTTAAGTATACAAGAAAACAAATAAACATGGTCATGACCCACATTATAGTCCATCTATGCTAATATTCAATTATCACATGAAATGCTAAAAATAGCCTATATCAACAGTTATGAATGACCGCGGAGTCACCAGGACCATATAATGACTGTAATAATACATGGCCAAATGTGCCACGTGCGTTTTCCATGAGAAGGATAAACGCATTGAAAACGCATGGTTTTTGCCTAATTAAAATGAGGTGAAAACCATGCGTTTTCCAAGCATTTATCCAAAACGCATGGAAAACGCACGTAGCACATTTGGCCGTGTGTGAATGACCGCGGAGTCACCAGAACCATGAAATGACTGTAATTATAACTATTATTTACATATTATTTTGCAATGCAATGGTGAGTTGGTTATCGGTTAATTAGGGCAACACATCATCATCACCTTAAAGACCAATCGGACTTACTGTTCTCAACAGAAGTGAAAATACTTCTAATAAAGACACACTTATTTGGTTCCATGATGATACTTTTGTAATATTCCTGTGTTTGTGACCAACAGCTGTAGTGAAAATTGTAGCCAAATAAGTAATGTGAAAAAATGGAAAATATGGTTATTAAAAGGATACTGTGAAACAATTGGTTAAACAGCTGTATGCTGAAATCATTGAACATATTTTGGTATAGATGATCTATGAATTATAGGTGTCCACACTTTTGTCGTATACTGTATGATGTTGATTTCTTAGATACAATGACTTTTAATTAAGCAAAATCTAGCTCTAATGCATTACTAAGCTTTACCCAGAAAGCATTCCAAATCGGCTCAGCATCGTTTCCATATAGTCCATTGTCGTTACAACATCGTATTAACATCAGCGACATCACGGTGAGATTGAAACGATTTGGCAGGCTATCTGGGTAAGAATAAAACCTGATTTTCTGTCAAATGATTGGATGCTTCAGCGCAATTTACATATCTCAAAATGCAGCAATGCGCACTAATTGTGCAATTTAGTGAAAAGGATAAAGCTCCCCTGTCTGGCAAAATTACTATTTCTAAAACTTCATAAAATGATTTAAAATCACCTTATTTGATCAAGGCACACAAATATGTGCACGTTATGAATCTATCAGGCATAAAAACAAAAAAATAAACGATACATTGAACGAAATCAAGACCAAAACATTGGAAATACAATGGAAATGGCATCATCACCCATAGTTGAGTATTGTGACATCATCACTTGGTTTGTTTATATATTGGATTTTTGATGGCATTAAAAATTAAATACTAGGTGAAGTTTATTTATTTTATAGAGAGATAGTGAATCCAGCAAGGCTCTGGATGGTAGGTAATCAGTGAATGCAATATAATTTGACCACTGTCATATTGAGTGACAATTCAGTTTTAAATTATATCATCATAAATACTCAATATAACCAATATTTTCGCTTAGTATTTCACAAGACTTAGCTATACTTTCACCAGAAAGCTAAAATTGACCTTTTACATGAGTTATACTGTAGTTGGTACAAACCATTAAAACCGAGGTGGTCTTAATATTGATGTGGCCTTAAGAGTGAGGGCTACATGGCCAATTGTGCCACATGCATTTTCCATGCGTTTGGATATTTTATGAGCTAAAAACCATGCGTTTTTCATGCGTTTATTCTTCTCATGAGAGAGAGAGAAATTATTTTATTTGACCAAAACCAATATACATATTTATAAATATATAAAGTATATAATGCAGCATTAGGAGGTATGTGGTCAAGGAGGCAGTGACTAAGTTACCAGAAGTAACGCTATCGTCACTGCCCCCATGGAAAACACACGTAGCACATTTGGCCATGTACATGGTTTTGTAGCTAGCTTTCCTTGATATAAATACTCCATGTCTCATTCAGAAGCAGCACTGGTGAATTTAATCTCTTCGAGTGTCACTTTTACCTGTTCGAGTGACTGCGAAACTCGATTAACGAAGAGCGCGGTTGAGATCTAATTCATCATTGAGACTGATTGAGTTCGAAATTGAAATTTTCCTCCCTGTCAATAACAGCAGCTTTCATTGATAGCTCAACAGAGCTGGTTCATTAAGCGGATGAATAATAATTATGGGAATATTCAAATTAGGAAAGCTCATCTTGTCATTATGCATCATTGATTATTTTTCATTGATCAGTCACAGAGGCAGTTTGGTTAGATTTTCCATTTCAATGCAGTGTCATATTTGTCCTGTTAATATGTGGGGAATATCTCTCTTTTAAAAATCATTTAATTTATTCATTATTTTGAAAACTGGTTACTTATTAGCTCTCTCATTAAAATGCATAAAACATTATTGAAGACATAAATAAGTGGAAATATACATGTATAATGCTTATGTGTTCTTGCAAATTCATACTTGGTTGCCCATGTGTAATATGTTATAATGGTCTGTTAAACAATGCAGTTAGCTGTCTTGTTCTTAGATGGACTTTAAAATCACTCAAGCAATGCTAATTGCATAGAGGCAAATCCTGGATGGAGGGTACATCAGCCCTTCATGTTTACATTTTTTCATATTTTGATGTTAATTCTTATGACTTCGTAGCTATGAGAGATTTCGTCCCTTCATAGAAAAATTGCAAACTGTTGCCACTCATAAATCTTGCTGCTGCCACAAGAATACGTTTGATTTGGCTCCACTTCGCCTCTCTTGGCTGTAAGAAATCTCCCAAATTTTGATTATTTGATTTATTGTCTTTCAGGTGAAGTTTTATGGGAAGATGGCAGCAACAGTCAGGTGGCTATCAAAGTTCTCAAAGAGGATGCCACCAGAGAGACTCGGGAAGATTTCAAACGAGAAGTTGAGATCATGAGCGCCTTCGACCATGAGAATATTCTCCGACTTATGGGTGTTGTAGCCATAGGTGAGTGAAAATAATTTATTGCTGGTAAAAAAGTGTTTGATATCCACTGTATTCACACTTTATAAAAGTATTTGCTTCTTGTGTGTATTATTTAAAGTTGGAATGATAATGTATTGTATGCATTAATTTCTTTAGAAAAATTCAAAAATTCTAAGAAAAAAAAAAATCCTACAATAAAACTTTGATTGAAATAATTTGCATGAAAAGTTCTTTGTACAGTCATACCTAAAAAATATTTGGGCACTTGCAGAATTTCAGGCTACTTTGAACAGTAGTACAAGTGACTTAACTTAAGGTGGCATTGGATTCTATGGTGTCATTCTCAGGTATATGTCAACAGCTGTCAGTGGCTGTGAGTGCAATGCAATTGCCAATGTGATTTGCAAGTTATGGAAGGTTACTGTAGTAGAAGTGATTTAGCTTAAGGTGGCATTAGATTCTATGGTATCATTCTCATGTATATGTCAACAGCTGTCAGTGGCTGTGATTGCAATGCATTTGTCAATGTAGTTTACAAGTTATGGAAGGTTACTGTAGTAGAAGTGATTTAGCTTAAGGTGGCATTGGATTCTATGGTATCATTCTCATGTATATGTCAACAGCTGTCAGTGGCTGTGAGTGCAATGCATTTGCCAATGTAGTTTACAAGTTATGGAAGGTTACTGTAGTAGAAGTGATTTAGCTTAAGGTGGCATTGGATTCTATGGTATCATTCTCATGTATATGTCAACAGCTGTCAGTGGCTGTGAGTGCAATGCATTTGCCAATGTAGTTTACAAGTTATGGAAGGTTACTGTAGTAGAAGTGATTTAGCTTAAGGTGGCATTGGATTCTATGGTATCAATCTCATGTATATGGCAACAGGTGTCAGTGGCTGTGATTGCAATGCATTTGCCAATGTAGTTTACAAGTTATGGAAGGTTATTTGTGTATCAGTACAAGTCAAAAGTGTCTGAATAATTTTTGGTATGACTGTATGTCTTTGCTGTGCTTAGTAAGTACAGATAATGTGCTTTTTTATTCTTTCTTTCTTAAGCGTTACACTTCACAATTATTTATAACGAACCATTTGGGAATTTCAAAGTTTTTGTAATAGCCAGATTCCAGGCTGCGTTGTGTGTAGTGCGGTGTTGATAGGCACAACAAAAAAACCCAGAAATATCCTGGACCATGATTACCTCGTTTTAACCAAACTTTTATTTCAGTTCAGTTCAGTTTACAAATGTATATTTATTTATGTGACCCGTATTACAAGTGTGCTTATCATAAACATATGAGACTGTATCTGTTTTATTTTAAACATGCAATTTCTTATCTGATTTAAAAAAGGAAATTCTTATCTGAAGGTAGCCTATATGCATCATATAGGCTACTTTTAGATAAGAATTTGCACGTTTAATTATACAACTTGAAATCCTGATATTATTTACTAATTTGTTTACTTATGTGTCATATTTCAATATTCCCGTATATAGCGATGTATATTATTCACCACATATATGTTTCATAAGTATGATTGAGTCTGATCTAATTAATCGCATTTACTGAAAAAAAATATGCCTACATATATTCAGTTGATCTTCTGTGGTGGGTGTAACTGTATTAAAAAAACACAGGACAGAGAGAAGAAATGTAGCTATTTTCAGAACAACTTGGAGCAAGTTTAATTACTGTAAGTGTTACTTGAGGGTGGCGCCAACAATTTCTTTATCTTTTTTACAAATAACCAAGTCACGAGGATTTTATTTAGTGAGAAACCTCACATTTAAAACAATTGACAAATAACGACAATTTTGTTGGTTCTAAAATATACCCAGAGAATTACTTGAACACTTTTGATTCTTTGCTAATAAATAACCTTCCATAACTTGTAAACTACATTGGCATATACATGAGAATGATACCACAGAATCCAATGCCACTTTAAGCTAAATCACTTCTACTACAGTAACCTTCCATAACTTGTAAACTACATTGGCAAATGCATTGCAATCACAGCCACTGACAGCTGTTGACATATACATGAGAATGATACCATAGAATCCAATGCCAGATTAAGCTAAATCACTTCTACTACAGTAGCCTTCCATAACTTGTAAACTACATTGGCAAATGCATTGCAATCGCAGCCACTGACACCTGTTGCCATATACATGAGATTGATACCATAGAATCCAATGCCACCTTAAGCTAAATCACTTCTACTACAGTAGCCTTCCATAACTTGTAAACTACATTGGCAAATGCATTGCAATCACAGCCACTGACAGCTGTTGACATATACATGAGAATGATACCATAGAATCCAATGCCACATTAAGCTAAATCACTTCTACTACAGTAGCCTTCCATAACTTGTAAACTACATTGGCAAATGCATTGCAATCGCAGCCACTGACAGCTGTTGACATATACATGAGAATGATACCATAGAATCCAATGCCACATTAAGCTAAATCACTTCTACTACAGTAGCCTTCCATAACTTGTAAACTACATTGGCAAATGCATTGCAATCACAGCCACTGACAGCTGTTGACATATACATGAGAATGATACCATAGAATCCAATGCCACATTAAGCTAAATCACTTCTACTACAGTAGCCTTCCATAACTTGTAAACTACATTGGTAAATGCATTGCAATCACAGCCACTGACAGCTGTTGACATATACATGAGAATGATACCATATAATCTAATGCCGCCTTTTCAAAAAAGTGTCTGAGTGTTTGTAATGTGTCTGTAACATTATGCATACATTGCACTTACATCAGGTAATAATCAAAAAATTAAGCGGGGACAAAAACATACAGAATAAAATGACATAAAGTTGAAATCATGATGTCCATAAAAAGTCCAAAATATCAAAAAAAAATTGTCAAATTTAATGGAGATTCCTCAATATGTCACCCTTACCATGTAATATTATATGTTTGTTATGTCACAGACATTTTATTCTTAAGTTAATTTCCACAAATGTGAGAGAGCTGCAAAAATACTTCAGACAGCTTCTATTTTTGGCTGCAGCTGTAGATTTGATTTCCAAAAGCAAGGGCTAATTTTAGAATAACCTAGAATACTTCATCTTGCCCTCCTCCCACGCTAGAACTATAAATTTACACAGATTTGGCATAGCACTAGATCCATGGCAACTGTTGCCCACATTTACAAGAGTATTATTTTTTTTGAAGAGAATAAATATCGTGCAATGTATGAAAAATGTTGGCAGCACACGGATGTGAATGTACAGGCGATATGCCACTAAGAAGAGAACAAATGCAAATACATGATAATTTATAAGAAAGCTTTAATATAAAGAAATGGATAACAAGTAATGCTCTCTTTAAAGAGACCTGTATCAGATTTGTGTGATATTAGTCGATAATAGTTGTGTTCTATTAAACAAGTATAATATGCACTTTTAGAATTCCATCACCTCGATCCTCCCCAAAATCTCTGGCTCCCTACACTTACGGGAATGCCAATAGTCATTCAGACAGTCAAACATTCAGGCAATCAAGTTATATATCAATCTGTCAAATTAAATTCAAATTTTTTTTCACAAAAAAAGTAGTATGTCAAAAAAGCCAAAGCCTATTGGTGTTGATAATCAATCTATCCATCTATCTTTCTATCTCTCTATCTATCTACAATCTATCTGTCTGTCTATCTATCTATCTGTCTGTCTATCTATCTATCTATCTATTCATCTATCTATCTATCTATCTATCTATCTATCTATCTACCAACATACCAACACACTGACCAAAAAACTAAACAATCAACCAGACTAACGCACCAACCGACCAAATCCAACAAATCGACTTATGCATGTTATTTATTCCAGAAGAGGACTCCCCATACATGGTATTCGAATACATGGAGTACGGTGACCTGGCAGATGTGCTAAGGAAAAATGACCCTGGCTTGGACAAGGGAAAGCCCTTGGACCTTAAACAGGTGAGTCCATCATTAAATTATTTTCTTGATTACAAGTTCCCAGCCCGATATGGCTTGGTTTGGCTTTGTGTAGCTTACGGTATTTGGATATTTTAGTCACACCAAAATTATTCAGACACTTATGACTATAATAAAATTAATTAATAAATAACCTTTCTAAACTTGTGAACTACATTGACAAATGCATTGCAATCACAGCCACTGACAGCTGTTGACATATACATGAGAATGATACCATAGAATGCAATGCCACCTTAAGCTAAATCACTTCTGCTACAATTTGAATCAGCATAAATTTTTTTAAGGGTCTGAAAAAGTTTGGTGCAACTTTATCTAATCATATTACACATATCTGTATCTATTATTATTGACTCCATGAAAAGTATGTTTATATCATGTATGTCTGTTTCCAGTCTGACTTGATAGACATATCCACCCAAGTGGCCAACGGGATGGTCTATCTTTCCTCTCAGCATTTTGTTCACCGTGATCTTGCCACTCGAAACTGTTTGGTCGGAGCTGGAATTGTCGTCAAAATTTCTGACTTTGGAATGTCTCGGGATATCTACACATGCGACTACTACAGGGTAACATTCTTCGCTTTTATTTTTCTTCAATGGTACATGGCCAAATGTGCCACGTGTGTTTTCCATGAGAAAGATAAACGCATGGTTTTTGCCTCATTATAGTTAGCTAAAAACCATGCGTTTTCCATGCGTTTATCTTTCTCATGGAAAACGCACGTGGCACATTTGGCCATGTAGTCGAACACCCTATTGTTGTATTTGCCTTTAATAAATCAGAAAAACGAAGAATTAAATGTCGAAAATTTTCTAAATAAAAAAATTGGGTGTATCTAGTGAAGTATGGCTAAATGTAATCCAAATTGAATAACAGTGTGCATGAGTAATGCAAAATGTCAGACATTCTCATAATAGTATTATAGAAGTGCGGATCAGATTTTAACGAGAAAACAGCATTTTCAGATTTGGTTCCTACCCCTTTCCTGGTTGACTTACTTCCTCGCTCTTTGACATAATTTGGCTTGTTCAGACTGTGTTATTATAAAATATAAAGATTATTTATTACTCAAAAAGCAAGAAAATACATTTTAAAGCATCAGCAAAAATAGCTTTCTGGTTTTTGCATATATATATTACTTTGTTTTTTTGCCCCAAATTTGGAAATTCCTTTCCATCACAACTCGTTTCTTACTCTTATATTATATAAGAAAAGACCCTGGCTTGGGCGCACATAAATTCAAGTGCTACTCTTTTCTGGTTGACTAACCTCCTCCCTCTTTGACCTAATTTGTCATGTTGCTGCTGCCTACTTCTTTCCAAGAAAATGTTTGAGAGTAATTGATAAGTATGTCAACCAGGAAATGGGAAGTAGGAAGTTACAGAAACTCATTAATCTGGTTTTCTCATGCAACATCTGACACGTGCATATCTTTGATACTAGAATATGGCTAATCGTTAAAAATGTAATGCCAAAATGATGCTGGAATTATATTGAGCTATTTGCAAAACTATGCAAAACTATACAAACCAATATTTACCTCCAAACAATTTATAGCAGAATAATAAGGACCACTCAATCAATGCAACCTCAATTTAAAGACCACTTAGCCCAGTTAAAAACTGATAACAATGTAAAAATCATCTATAAAAAAAAATATTATAAATCAGTCATTAAGACACGTTCTGGAGTAAACTGACTGATTTCCAAAGTCTCTTTGTTTTTTAGTCTTTTCACAAAGAATTTATCTTTTTCACTACTACATATAGATCGGCGGATCTCGCATGCTGCCAGTACGATGGATGTCACCCGAAAGCGTCAAATATGGCCGTTTCACTTCAGAATCAGATGTCTGGGCATACGGAGTAGTTTTATGGGAAATTTTCTCATATGGAAAACAACCTTACTATGGCCATGCTAATGAGGAGGTATGAATATCAGATGTGTTGTCATTGGTAATGTGATAAGTTTATTACCAATTGTGGTGTACTGCAGTTACAACGGATAGCACTTCTGGCCAAATTAGCTCACCTGGCAGGGTATATTAGTTCATAAGTCAAAAAACAATCATGTTTACCATGCCTAGAACATCTACTGGTATTAGCAAACAAGCCTTACGTGATATTGTTGCTTGGTTGGAAAATTACCTTTCTGCCTGGAAAATTACCCTACTGACATTGCAAGGTTATGAAGAGCGCCGCTGAATCATTTTATAAAAAAAATAATATCGGAGATATTTTCATTCAAGCCATAATCGAATTACCAATACATCTTTGTACATAAGAAACTTTGAATTTTACAAATCGGACGTAAATTAAAGGGGCTGTTTAACAAAATGTATCACGAAGCGATGACGCTAATGAAGTTCATGACGTTCCTCTGTGCCTCGTTTTCATATTCTGTAGTATTTGTCAGGCAATATAACTGACCATGATATTTGTCAGTGGTATTTGGTATTCTAAAATAAAATGGTGAAATTAGTTTATTTGCTGTAAACAGCACCATCGGATGCAGCAACTGCAATGTAAACCATGCTTTGCTGATCTTTATCCTTTACAAAGTTCATGTCTAAATAAAAATATTTCCCTTCCTTCCCTCACTGCATTCCCTGTCTGGCGCTCTTCGAGGGTTTCCCAACATCTATCCATGAACTCTAAGCAAATTTATATCCTCATGTTTTGTAGCATTACCATATGCCAATTGCTTACATTCTTCACATGTCATGTATAGCTCGCTAATGTTTATACAAATGTTTATAACTCCAATCTAAATCCATTTTTTGCTTGTATGACCCAAAACAGTATATATTCTCCACTCATCTGCTGTGAGCCAACCAGAATGCTTATTTTCATCCAGTATGGAAGTACATGTATGTTTGATGGCTTAAATGTATGTTGAAAAGCTACAATGAGTGGAGAATTTAAGCAATGGTAGATGGTATGGCGTCCAACATTTTAATTGGCCAATATATTTTTTGTCATCCCACAAAACTCTATGTTGGACTCCTCGCTGTCCGCTATTGTTATCATGTGGTCAACAATATATCTTGTGAAGTAAACAGGGTAGATAATATATATGTGTGAATATCTTCATATAATATATCATATCATGAAAAAAAGTTGAATGATCTTCAAGAATGAAAACATTCACTATTCTTCATTATGATAGGCATTACATAGCAAATGCTTTGTATACATATTATGTATACTTGGCAAACTATTGATCAAACTGAAACATACCCTTGCTGAGATGGTAAGATATGGTTAATGACCTATGCAAACGGGATATGAATAACTTTCTACTTATATCAAACATTTTGGTGTCAAGATTTACCTGTCTTACAGACCAAGAGTTTGGGACTACATATGGGTTTCAATGATGGCTTATTTTCTAAATCTTTACTTCTACAATATCTGCATTGCTGGTTGGATTATCAGTATTGACATGCACCGCTGTGTCTGTAGAAACATCATCTCTCCTCAACGCTGAGGAGGATACCAAAAAGAATATGGAAAATCTTTAAAGTCCTATATCACCATTTCAGGTTATCCGATTCATTGAGGATGGAATCCTACTTCAGAAGCCAGATGGATGCCCCTCGACCGTGTACCATGTGATGCTAGGCTGCTGGAGGTCTGACCCGAAAGACAGGTAAAAACAGATTGTACAAAGTAAACTTTACACAAGTAGTAATAAGCAGCATGTTCTATGCTATATTCCGTCCACCATTTCTATCAGATTCCGATTCAGATTCAGATATATTTATTTTACTTAAAGCTGGTATCAAAGAAAAAACAAATTACAATCATGTTATTATAATTTGCTTTAAGTAGGGTGACCTCTTTAAGACATCTTTGATGTCGCTGCCAAGGGGCCACCCTAGTCTTAATATAAAGAATGTCTTTCAAATTTCAATCCTGCGACCAGTAGCAAGGGACAGCCACTCAGTGGTAGTCTTAAAAATAAAAGTTAATAAATAAAAATTACAACGATTGAATAAATGACAGTAAATCCATGACAGAGATGACACCGGTCAACCCAAGGCAAACTATCTATAAATAATGCTTTTTTTTAAATAGATAAATCGTCACCCAATGCTGCGGTTTATAATATTATTCATACATTTCTTGCTTAATGATTCATTTATAGACACCCATTAATGACAATCATATATACTAGGAAAATTTCGGGTTGAACAAAGTCATCATCCAGGAATCTTTTTAAACCCACATGTAATGAATCACTATTGTGTGAACTTTCTTACAATCTCGACTGGTTCATCAAATGAAGCTCCCAAATGACTTTTTAAAAAAAACATGTTTTGCATAAAATCTAATTTAGTAAACTCAGATGCCAGATGTTTCATAGCCGCTGATGATTGTTTCTTTGATCAAGTTTGATGTATGAGCTATTTTTTCTTCTGTGACAGCCATTTTAATCCAGTTCCCTTTTCATCCACCAGGTTTACCTTTGATCGCATCCACCGCCACCTGGCAGAATATGGGCACAAAATGGTAAAGTGCGGATCGCAAATGGAGGAGGGACAAGAATTCGAAGACATTTGATGGTACGACGCACATGACCTCTACAAAGCCCTCTTGTGACCTTTGACCTTAGTGACCTTTGACCTAATTCCCTTGTCCGTTTAATATGTAACTAGGTCAGCACTACCCTTGCCCGAAGTCAGGACGTGTATTGTATACATTCAATATCACATTGGTATTATAATTTGGCTTAGAAATAGTGAACATTTATTTATGCTGTGAATAATAATATTCTAACCATGCAAACATACTGATACTGTTCAAATATCAGAGTTAAACATAACACAACAGACTGATACCTTAGTTAATAGAAACAAAAGTAAGAAATGCACATTATACTTGAGGTTTTTGAACGTTTGGGTAGAGTGAGTTAGTTGAGTAAAAGCATATTTTAATTCACCGCTAGAAAATCGTGTGTACAAGAAATGGGCCACCAAAATGTTTTGATGTCGTCAGTCGGACTCATTTTCATATCATTGATGTTTCGTTGCATATTATGACTAAGTATTTATCGAACACAATGATGCAAAATGTTGAAGAATAGCGCTTATTTTAAAATATACAGCGGCGTAATTCGCAAAATAAAAACATTTACGAAAACATCAGCGAGGCCCATCCCTTTTACCCACGACTATAGTAGTACAGAGAGTGCGCTGGAGTCCGATGTAATTTAACACAGGTATTCACCCTAAAACCTCAATCTCTGTCTAATATACTATCTATTTTCCATATTCCTGATACAAATTGGCCAGACAAAAAGACATGCCTTACTACTTATTGTGACTTTTGAAGTACAAATTTAGTGAAAGTGGTTTGATTCGTGAGTTTTGAAGATGTGTAAATTGTAATTTGTAGCCAAGTGATATCAGTGCACATTCCCTCCCCAAATGTTTAGTAGACATATCTAAGTTTGTAAAATGGCAAGTCAATAAGATTTAGCAACACAAATAGGTAATCGGACTCATTTTTTTTAATTTATTACTTAATACAGACTAACGTAAGTAAAAGATCTAATTTCGGGCCTGTAATTTGATTTTGAAAAATGTGTATATGATAATTTGTCAGCTTTTTTGCTAATTTGTTCGGAACAACACAATTAATTTTCAACTACTTTTAAAGAATCATTTTGGAATCATTTAGCTATTTCACGACTAGTCTCATTGACTTTGCCATAAACTTTATATATATATATATATATAGATATATAGGGCTTTGATATACGATGTAACGTAATGCTGAATGATGTTATGACAAATACGTGTATTTATCCATGTATTTTTTGAAAGTTGCATTTCTTAAATGTGTTTTTTAAACTATTTACATAAACTGTACCACATAGAAACATCAATAATGAATAAGGAGGTCATGCATTACTAAAAAAAACAAAAAAAAAACAGTGGATTTTGATTACAGTCACATGATATTAAGATCACCTGTGAGTAGTTTTATGCAGTTTTAATGTTAGCGCAATTGATGGGAAATTGTCTGTACTTGCTAATTTAGCAGCAATTTTGAAGGTTCAAGAAAGTTGCATAAACGTACGTGGGGCATACTAAAAGTATTATTTGTCAGTGACAAAAGACCACAGTACTTTTGCTATAACAACTATTTATTGTTGTAAAATTACCCAAACGGTGATATGAATATGTTAGTATGGTTGTTGTTATTTACATTACCAAAATCACAACAAATTTATTACAAATTGTCTGGACAGCATTAAAGAACAGTACTACCCTTAAAAAACATTCAAATATATATTGTAGTTATCCAGAGCTAGAATAAACTATTTCAAGCCAAACCAAGCCATACCTAGTCCAAACACCTCCAGCCCATCTGAAATTACACAAACAATTAATTACAATGAGCTGTGTAACTAAAACACATGCAGTTGAAAAATTGCTATTTTTGAGATTAATGACAGGGTGTTTAATTTATGGTCAAACTACAACTTAAATTTGTAAGCTAAATGTTTATTTTGGGGAGTACTGTAAAAATGCTCTCAGCTAAACCAATATTTTCTTGGTATTATATTCATTGGATGGAACTCTTTTACCAGTTAATTACACTTACGATAATGTTTGCTGTATCAAAACTGTTCGGAGGTACAATGATTGCTGTGGTTGATTCGGTAAGTTCTAAGCTAATAAAATCATCTTTTTATGTCCAAAATATGTCTAAAAAATAACTTTGGAGAATTTTTTAAATACTCGGTGCTTCTAGCCAGGTTAATGCATATGTTGTCATGGCAACGGTTGTCATAGCTACAACTTGGAGCTGTAGATAGAAGGTGATTTTTTTTTTGGAAAGACCTGGCATAGAGATTAAAGAAGGCAATGGATCATGAGATTGATATTAATATTTAATATATCATATTTAGTATTTTGCATACTTTTTATTTGTGGTATTTCTTGTTCTGTTCTGATAATTCCTTGGGAGTCGTAATTGGTATCGATCGATCTTGTTTAGAAATTATTATAAAGTTATTTCTGAAACAATAGTTATCTATTATGTTTATGTATAAAGTATATTTATTAGCATTTTAATATAAAATGAAATAGGCAAATCTTTCATTACTATAATTAACCATTAAACTGAAATCAACAGAAATCATATCTCGATGCGGGGGTATAATTGGATGATATTATCCCACGTAAACCTAAAATCAGAATCATATTAAGACAATTGCAAAAATCAGGAATCCTATTTTTGTATGTAATAATAGAAGCATAACTATTGCATTTAAGAATACAGATCAGACTTCCGCAATTATAATTTTACTTTCGTTACTGCAGATTATGTGAGCGTTTACACAATTCTTTACCCATTTTCTCTGATTTTTTTTCCTATTCATTCTTGCATTAGTTACTTTTTAGGTTGTTAGTTCGATTTAATTGTTCACTTGAAGTTAGATTATTATTTTTCATATACATATATTCCTAGAGAAAACAATTTGTCAGAACACGGTGACTCCGAAGTTATCGATGGTAGATGAGAATTTTGTGATTTCAATTATCAGCCTCGACTAAGATGGTATGCTGCTGTTGCATTTAATTATCAGAAGTAAAAAATTTATACAGAAATCACTTTTTGTAAAAAGTTATGCCGTCTGTATATATTATGCAATTTTAAATAAAGGTGTGTTATATTCATTCACTTATTTATGTAAGATGGTAAAAGTTGTCATATTACAGAACTGGTTTTTTCATCCTCTTTAAGGGGTGCTTAATGTTGCATAACACATAGTGATATGTATATCAAGAGTTTTGTACTATTGTATAGTGATATTATAAAAGAATGTATCTAGATGTTTTTATGATAATATTTTGCCATGAAAGCATGTTGTTAAACGGACAGGCATTTTTTTTCGAGCAGTCAGTACTATCATTCATTAGAAATTTGAACTTACTGCTTGTGAAGTTCTTTGGTCAAGTTTTTCAACAAAATACCCAGATAGCATCTGCCATCGGATTGACGTCGACCCCATTTGGGCGACGTCGGACCAACACCGGGCCAACACCGGGCCAACACCAGGCCGATGTAGCATGTTAACCGGGTACTACTCATTCTGGCCTTTGAATGATTTGCTAAAGTATTTCCTGCAGTTTGTGAACTAAAACATTTATGGAATTCAGTCCATCAAAAATTCCCATTGGATTATCATCAGGACTTAATTGAAGTTTTGCTATTCTTCCATTAGTGAACATTCAAAGTGACATCAGCGCTGATCGCTTACTACTATGCCATCAAAAAGTCCGTGGTGTCTAGGTTTGATCTCATGCATCTGAAAACTGATTTTGAACAAATATTGGAATACTGCGAGACAAATTCTGGCCAAAAATGTACACATTGTTTTATAAAATCACTATACATTATTAATTTATTTGCAAATATAGCATCATTTATAAACCTTGCCTTGTAATTAGAAAACAAAATGTAATCAAAACGGCATTATTGATATTGTCAAAAAATGTGTTTTTTTTTCATTATATTAAGTAAGTCTGTATGTGTGTTTATGGCATAACAGATTTGCTTGCATTTGTAGCACATTTCCATGGAGTAAGTACGGGTCATATTGTTAGAATTGAAATATTTTTGATTTAACAAAATCATAATGATGAGATTTGCTTGGCCAATGAAGAATATTGCTTATGATCTTAAGGGTTATAAGAATAAATAAGAATTTAAAAATTGGCCATCACGGATATGATTAGACTGATGTCCCACAGAAGTGGTTATCTGTAGTAATGCATGTTTTACGGCATTTGTACAGTCACACCAAAAACTGTTCAGACACTTTCGACTTTTCACAAATAAATAACCAGTAAACTACATTGGCAAATGCATTGCAATCACAGCCACTGACAGCTGTTGACATATACATGAGAATGATACCATAGAATCCAATGCCACCCTAAGCTAAATCATTTCTACTACAGTAACCTTCCATAACTTGTAAACTGCATTAGCAAATGCATTGCAATTACAGCCACTGACAGCTGTTGACAATACATGAGAATGATACCATAGAATCCAATGCCACCTTAAGCTAAATCACTTCTACTACAGTAACCTTCCATAACTTGTAAAATACATTGGCAAATGCATTGCAATCACAGCCACTGACAGCTGTTGACATATACATGAGAATGATACCATAGAATCCAATGCCACCTTAAGCTAAATCACTTCTACTACAGTAACCTTCCATAACTTGTAAAATACATTGGCAAATGCATTGCAATCACAGCCACTGACAGCTGTTGACATATACATGAGAATGATACCATAGAATCCAATGCCACCCTAAGCTAAATCATTTCTACTACAGTAACCTTCCATAACTTGTAAACTGCATTAGCAAATGCATTGCAATTACAGCCACTGACAGCTGTTGACAATACATGAGAATGATACCATAGAATCCAATGCCACCTTAAGCTAAATCACTTATACTACAGTAACCTTCCATAACTTGTAAGCTACATTGGCAAATGCATTGCAATCACAGCCACTGACAGCTGTTGACATATACATGAGAATGATACCATAGAATCCAATGCCACCTTTAGCTAAATTACTTCTACTGCATTTCCACGCAGCGAGACATTTCGAAAATGTCTGTATATTTTTTGGTGTGTCCATAGTGAAAACAATCTCATCATAACCAAGTTACTGTTGCCCTAAATTTTGTATTTCGGAGTTTCAAAAATGTTTCAATGCCAAACTGGTACAACAGTGAAAAAACTCATGACTTAGAAATATTGTACACTATGTATATGTAGTCCTGTGACGTATACTGCAGAAAAAACGTTGTAGCATTTTTGGATGAAATTTATCGGTATTTCCGTATGTCCAAGCTTCCATCTATTTAACTGTTATATCATTTTGTTTAATGCATTTAATGTTGGAGTGGATATTACTCATTTCATAACTGCCATATGTATGAGGTTAAATTGGTTCAATTACCAATTTTATATTATTCAGTGATACAAAAAAACAGTACCTTGCCAATTTTAGAAAGTGTACATTAATTTTTGAAACTTTCATTGTTTGTAGTTAAAATAAAGTCATGTAAATATAATTTTAAAGAGCTAATATATGGCATTTCTGTGTATATTCTATTTATTTTGTTTTGAATGTTAAATGTTGTCACGTGAACCTCTTCTTATTGGAAAGTAGGTCAATAAAATTGATAAAAAGTATAACTGAGTTATTAGTGAGTTTGTAAATATTAATCTAACCGGTGGTGGTGGTGGTGGATTAGGGCTTTACGTCCTGTATTTCTGCACCTGATGGGCTAATTAGGACAGGCAGGGACCCTGGGCAATGAGACGAAGGATGAAACAGCAACATAGGCTCGACCGGGAATTGAACCCGGGACCCAGTGGTTGGAAGCCCAGCGCGCTAAATCTAACCGGTCAATTGGTATGTTATAAACTTAGAGTTGAATAAATTTTGAGGATTCAGTTTTACCCTCAATAAGACGTCATCAGTAGACAATGACATCATCAGTAGACAATGGCCATGGTGAGACCACAATGTGCTAGAACAACGGTCAAGTAATGACGTCACAATATATCATGTAATTAAAAAGATGTTAATGTCTTAATACACCCTTTTCACAGGGCCCAGTGATGCCAAGTGTCTCAAACATCAGGCAGTCGGGAATACTTGGCTTTGCACGCCAACCGCTCTGGAAAAGTTCGGCAATACTCGGCAATCCTTGAAGACCGAGCGTGACCACTCTTGGTTAGTAGAATAAGGACTCACAAATTTTAAACATGTTTAAAATTTTCTAGGAGCGTCGTCAAGCCACTTTTCTCTGGAATCGCTCGGGATTTACACGGGGTTGACTCGCCGTGCACTCGCTGTGGTCCCTCAGCGAGTACTCTAAAGGCCCTATCTCACATAGCCGAGTGACAATGCCGAGTGATGCCGAGTGCCTAAAAAATCGGGCAGTCGGGAATACACGGCTTTGCACGCCAAGCGCACGCCGAGCGCTCTGGAAAAGCTCGGCAATACTCTGCAACACTCGTGGACTGATCGTAAAGTTTTAAACATGTTTAAAACTTTCTAGTATTGTCGCCGAGCAAATTTGCTCTGAAATTGCTCGGGATTGACACGAGGTCAACTCCCCGTGCACTCGGCGAGTTAACCCCGTGTCAATGCAGACTGGATTTACACGCCGAGTGCACGGCGTGTAAACCAGATTGAACCGCTTGACACTGGTACAACACCGGATCGCTCGGCGTGTTGTCCCAGTGTGGTCGGGGTGTGGTCGGGGTGTGGTCGGCGTGTTAAAGCCGTGTTTAGCTAAGTATAAAAGGCTGTGCCCCGCGGCTATTGATTACATTCGTCTGATTGCCGCAATACGACGCACACCTCGATCACTGAACATTACGACTAATCACTGAAGATTAAAGTATGGGGCCGAAGAAAATGAAAACTACTGTTTCCCAGCTACCTACACCAGCCAGCAAGTCAGCCAGCAAGTCAGCCAACAAGTCAGCCAGCAAGGCAGCCAACAAGTCAGCCAGCAAGTCAGCCAGGTCAAGATCTGTATCACCAGCCATGTCAGTGTCATCAGGCAGATCCGTGTCACCAGTCAGATCCGTGTCACCAGTCAGATCCGTGTCACCACCACCAGCTGCTGGCAAGGAGAAGAAGAGGCAGAGGGCAAACAAAGTGATAATTCCTGAAGAAGTGGAGGAAGATTTAGCAGAGTGGTTTCGGTCTAACCCTGTGTTGTACGACCGTACTGAGGGTGACTGGAAGAATACCCAATACAAGAACAGATTGTATGAGGAGAAAGGGGCTTTCTTAAAACCACCTGTCACTGGTTCTGATGTGAAACACTGGTTGGAGACGATGCGAACCCAGTTTGGAAAGCTGGTGAAAGTGGGACCCTCTGGATCTGGGACAAAGTTGCTGACAGCCAGGGAGCAGTGGATTGTGCTCACCTTCAGCTGGCTGACAGACTACATTCGCAGAATACCGACCAGACAAGGCAGAAGCACCTTGACTGAACGCCTTGCAGCTAGAGACAGGAAGAAGGATGCTGATTACCCTCTAAGCTCAACTCCTGTGGACAGTGGACCAGAGCTTAAAGATTCAATCATCATCCCAGATGCTACAGCCCCCCATTTTTCTGCTCCTTCAAAGGGTGGTCCATTCAAGAGGAAGAAGAGGCAAACTGGTGAATCTAGCAAAGAAGAAGAAGTCCTGCACATAGTGAAGAAGATGGCTGATGTGACCTCCTCTGTCCACCAACACTATGCTGGAAACCTTGACCCTGCCTCAGCAACCAAGCGTACCTTCTGCGATTCATTATACCATGAGAGTCTCACACTCCCTGAAGATCTCTGGATGGACTTCCAGACGCAGGCCTTCACTCTTATGATGCAAGCGAAACAACAGGCCAGACTAAGAACGATGACTGCTCAACAATATCACCAAGTCCCTCAGCAGCAGCAGCAGCAGCAGCAGCAGCACTATCATCAGCTCCCTCAGCATTTTTATCCACAGCAGCCACAGCCAATCTACCAGCCGACCTTGCAGCACCTGACTCCATCCAAGGTACCTCCAGGGCCATGGTCGACTATGCCACCTCTGCATGGGCAACCAGTTGCAGGGATTTCCCAGCAAGACCAAGGCAATACCAGTGTGGGTCTTAGCACAACCTTCCTAGCCAGCCTTGCTGCAATGCCAAGCACGTCTCCTGAAAAACAGTAATATTGTTGACCATCAGGCCTTTTTCAAGGCCACCAAAACTCCCGGCCTTTTTCAAGGCCACCAAAACTGCCTTTTTCAAGGCCACAAAATGTGTTCATGGTATGCTTTCTTGGGAGGATTTGGTGGCCTTGAAAAAGGCCAGGAGTTTTTGTGGCCGGGAGTTTTGGTGGCCTTGAAAAGGGGTTATTGCGGGATATAAATTATTAATTTAGTGCAATAAAGACTTGTAATTTAGAAGGGCCAAAGTGTGATAGAAAAAGATGGGAAGGGCACTTTCTTTTTTGTTACTAGTCAGCCACAAAATGTGTTCATGGTATGCTCTCTTGGGAGGATTTGGTGGCCTTGAAAAAGGCCGGAAGTTTTGGTGGCCTTGAAAAAGGCCAGGTTTTTTTTTGCTGCCTTCTCACTTTAAATCTTGTCTTCTTGCCAGGGGACACTTCCTGATAAATTGAAGTAATTAACTAAGTACTGTCTGTGTTCCTTGGCTATCCTGGTGGAAAAGTTTCCTCTCGCAGGTGCCCCAATGTCATGCATGTTGCCAATCTCCCTCCAGCTCCCAGGGACAACATCATGTGTGTCAGGTGCCTCCTGATCCATCACTCGAGTGTCATTTGGTGAAGGGTATCTCTTCCTGATCAGGTTGTGGAGGCAACAGCAAGCCAGTACAATTGAAGTCACTTTGTCTGGTGTTTGTGGCATGGTGGTCAGGAGACATCTGAATCTGTTGGCCAAAAGACCAATTGCATTCTCTACAACTCTTCTTCCTCGGGACAATCTGTAATTGTAGATACGTTGTGGCCTTGTGAGACCCCTCTGTGGGATGGGCTTCATCAACCAGGTCCTGAGGGGGAAAGCTTCATCTCCCACAATGAAGTACGGTACGTCTCTGTCACCATTTGGTAGAGCTTCAGGAGGAGGTATCCCAAGACTTCCATCTTCCAAGGCTTTTCTCAAGTCAGTTCTGGCAAACACACCTCCATCAGAGCCTGCACCATTGGAGCCCATGTCCACGTAGAGAAATTGATAGTTAGCATCCACAAGAGCCATCAGGACAATGGAGAAGAAGCCCTTGTAGTTGTAGTACTTAGAACCTGAATTTGGAGGACACTTGATAGCCACATGTTTCCCATCTAATGCTCCAACACAATGAGGCAAGTTCCACCGCGAGGCAAAGAGGTCGGCAACTTCCTTCCAATCTTCTGGAGTAATGGGACAGGAGAGAAGTTCATCACTGTAAAATTGGATGATGGCCTCACAAACTGCAGGGACAAAATTACAAATGGTATTTCCAGCCACTCTGAAGCCATACTGCAGTGACATGTAGCTGTTCCCTGTTGCTATGTACCTCAAGGTGATGGCAAGCTTTAGACCAGGTTCTAAAGCTTTTCTCCAGAAAGTATCTTCCTTTTCTATGAGGGGTCCAACTTTTTCAAGCAACTCACTGAACAAGGCTGGATCAACTCTCATGAAGTTCTTGAAGGATGCCACATCTTCATTCTCTAATTCCTTCTTTAACTTCTCATACTGGCCATACATTGGTCTTCTCAGGAGCCAAGGTCTTGTCCAATAACTTTTCTTCTTTGCCTTTCTTTTCTTCTTCTTCAACATTTTGTGAAGCAGCAATGCCACTGCTAAATTGGTATTTACCATAGTAAATAGCATAAAGTCCTTCTCCCTCTCCATGGTCAATGTATTCACTCCTGTGAAGACTACTGCCGAATGTGCTCAGAATACACATTCAGGCCTTTATATAGGATTTATAAACCCCCCCCCCCCCAATTAAGCGGTCGACGAGTGAGTGATTGGTCGGCGAGTGGTCGGCGAGTGGTCGGCGAGTGGTCGGCGAGTGCTCAGCGAGTGCTCAGCGAGTGCTCAGCGAGTGCTCAGCGAGTGCTCAGCGAGTGCTCAGCGAGTGCTCAGCGAGTGCTCAGCGTGTAACGAAGAGTTTATTGGTATATATAGAGGAGTACTTGCTCGGCGAGTGGTTGGGGTGTATTTGCAGAGTACACGTATTCACTCTCCTTCAATCCTATTCACACGGCCACAACACTGGGTATACACTTGAATTAATCGGCGATTGCTCGCCGATTGCTCGGAGAGCAGTCGGCGTGTAATCGGCGAGCAATCGGCGATAATTCATTTTTTAGGCATAAAATGACCAAGAGTAACCAGGAGTGAAGCCGATTGATTGCTTGCCAGCGATCTGCATCACTCTGCATCGTCACTCGGCTATGTGAGATAGTGGCTTTAGTCATATGAAGTGCTGTGTGGACGTGATTTCCTTGCCGAGCGGTCAGCATGTAAAGAAGAGTTATTGGCTTGACCCTCGGGACAATGGAGGAGTGCTTGGTTGGCGAGTTGTCGGTGAGTGGTCTGCGAGTTGATGCTGACTTGCTTTTTCTCACTGGCACTAGGCATCAAATGACCAACAGTGAAGCTGATTCATTACTTGCCAGCAATCGTCGTTACTCGGCATTGTCACTCGGCTATGTGAGATTGTAGCTTAAATCTAGCTATCTTACTGCATGTTTTCCTATTCATGTTAAGAAGTAGATAAGATTCTAATCTATAGTCAGTTTTTAATGTGTTTGTAAGTTCTTAGCTTAGGTTGCTGTGTCATATTGTTAATTTCTGCAAATATTTGTTCTTGCTGTTTTTGGTAAAGGGTGAGTTTAACAGTTCGGCAGATATTGTGAGGATCGATGTGACTATTTTCATCGGAGTGTACATCACAAGTATCTAATATGTGTCATTCTGCCAAACCAGCTACTTCTACTATGTGTATAAAGATCTTTTTGAATATCAAGGCATCTCTTCAGTAATATATCATCTGGCAATTTCTCCAATTTTGTCCAATAATTTATCATTCTTACTTTTTGTCTAACATGTAGTGGAAATCTTCCAGTCTCACTATATACAGCCAGAGTTGATGTTTGTTTTCTTACCCCTAACATATTCTTAAGATATTCCAATTGTAGCTTTTCTCATCTATTGGTTTCTCGCCAGCCCACATTTCACTATTGTATTTTAAGATTGGTAGTATATAGGTCTCAAATTTTTTTAAAGATAGTTTGGAAGTTATACATCCTAATGACAGCTTAGTGTCACCTTGTAGCGCAAATATTGCTTTTTTAGCCAGAGTCACAAGGTATTCAGTCATTTTTTTGTGCAAGTTTCGCTTTTGCCCTGTCTGCTAAGAGATCAAACAGAAATGCAATAGTTTAGGACTAAGAATTCCACCATGTGAGATGCCACATCTGCTGTTAATTTAGTTGCCAGTACTTCCCATATGGTTAACCCTAGCTCTAGCATTATCATACATACTTATTATTACCTTTAACATTTTACCACCAATAGTTTGTTGTATTAGTTTGTAGTATAGGGCATTTCTGTTTATGTAATCAAAAGCTTTGGTGAAGTCTACAAAACATAGGTACACTGGTTTGCAGTTATGTTGGTAGTACCTAATCACAGTGTCAAGCACAAAAACACAGTCAGTCATTTGCTACAGGAGTAAACCCAAACTGGCAGGGGTCGTCAAGGATCAAAGCTTATTTTTTATAATAAAGTCTACTATTAAGCAGGGAGTCAAAGATTTTTCCCATCACGATGTTTATGGTTATTTTCCTGTCTTGTCTTGAAAATGAAAAGAGCGGTCTTTTTTGTGAAGTCATTTATTGAATTCAGGGATATGACGTCATTGGCATGACAAAAAGGCTAGCAACATAAGGTCATAAATTTGGGTCCGCTATACCGTACTTTTTCCAATGATGGTAGTTCTGTCGAATGTACATTAAAATTTCTACTCACATATGATGACAATATTTCTGATTCAACTTATTACTCTCAGATGGTGATGGCAATTGTTATGCATGTACGTTGATACAGTGTGACTGGAACCTTTTTACAAAATCTTCTTCACAGTGGAGGACACATCAAAGCACAGTTTGTTTTTTTACGCATGTGACAAGTGAATGTTGTCCCCGAGTTTGGCTCTCTTGAAGACATACTCTACGCGCCTCTCATCTTGTGCAACTGCCTCACAAGGTAGCAGTTTACCTTTCGGATAATGTTCTGGTGGAAGTTGCTTCCAGTCTGTGGGAGGCCAGAGAGCACAATCTGAGCCCAGGGGAAAGTACGACAAACTTCTTTTTGCAGGTGCTATAACGTAATCAAAATGAGGCCACTGAGGCTACAATGCCAACATGGCTGCCGTGTGAAAAGGGGGTATTAGGACATTAGCCTCTTTTTAATTATGAAGTGTCTATTCACAGAGCCTGGCTGTGCTCATAGGATATTTGTCTATACACACAGCCCAAAATCAGGCTCTATGATTAACAGAATTTTGTCGATCTGCAGTGCCACGGCTGTGTGATTAACAGAATTGTGTCTATCCACACAGCCCGGCTGTGATTGACAAAAATTTGTCTATTCGCAGAACCCGGCTGGGTGATTAACATAATTTTGTCTATCCACACAGTTAACATAATTTTGTCTAACTGCACATCCCGTCTGTGCCATTAATTAAGAAAATTGTGTCTATTTACACAGCCCGGCTGTGTGATTAACAGAATTTTGTCTAACTGCACAGCCCAGCTGTGTCATTAAGAAAGTTGTGTCTACTGACACAGCCAGGCTGTTTGATTAATATACTTTAGTCTATCCACACAGCTTGGCTGTGTCATTAAGAAAATTTTGTCCATCGCCAGTCAGTAACACACTAAAGACTATCTGCACTGCCCAGTAATGACATTAACATAATTTCATCTACCTCCACATCCCTGCTGTAAGATTGAAAATATTTCTTTGCTAGTTTCTCACACCACATTCACATTGTACAGGAGTGGATTTTCAGTTTCTTTTTTTTTTGCCCATCACATATTAAAATGAACGTGGTATCCCGATTAGCACACTATGTTATTTCTACTTTGCATTACTAGTGACAAATTGACAGTAGTAGGCCTAACCAAAACAATAAGAGTTAGTTGTATGTCCAATGCAAACTGTTCAGGGGCAATGCTTATTAACAAGCAAATTTCCAGTATAAATCCTAATGGCTACATGATATTAATGTGTTAGATAATATTCACCTAGCATAATAACCATGATAACCTGAATGGTTACGCCGTTGGATAGACACACAAAGTCTGTTAAGCTGTTAAAAAATGTTTTACCTGATGTTTATTCTTCATTGAAATAATAAAGAGCAATGAGAATTTTTACATACAGGGTGGTGCAGATAGTCTTGAGTGTGTCATTGACTGTGCCGACGGACAAAATTTTCTTAATGACACAGCCGGGCTCTGCAGTTAGATAACATTCTGTTAATCACAGCCGGGCTGTGTGGATCGACAAATTTCTGTTTATCACAGCCGGGCTGTGTGTACAGACAAAATTATGTTAATCATACAGCCAGGCTCTGCAGATAGACACATTTCTGTTTATCACAGCCAGGCTGTGTGTACAGACAAAATTCTGTTAATCACACAGCCAGGCTCTGCAGATAGACACATTTCTGTTTATCACACAGCCGGGATGTGTGAATATCCTGTCTTTTAATTATGTGATATATTATGACGTCATTACTTGACCATTGTTCTTGCACTCTGTGGCCTCACCATGGCCATTGTATACTGATGATGTCACAATACTTAAAAGTGGCCAGACAGCACATCGGACAACAACACGAGGTGTCACTATCAAAGGGAACTAGAGAAGTAAGTAGTTAAAAGCTTTTTGGTTATTCTTATTATGTGACTGAATGAAATGCAGGGGTTAGTGTACAGGATTCGTAAATATTCCAAACTCTGTTAAACATGGCTTAAAATATTGTCAAATAGTGAATCCCCATTATATCATAGTTTTTGCCAATAACGATTGAAATTGGAAAAATTCTATTAACCACAAATTGTTTTCTTTTATTCTGAGACAACTTAATTGAACATTTTGAGTAATGAGTATAAATGATATACATTTTCAGTTATATGTGTGAATCAATGTCTTGAAAATACACAAGAGGGCAACACCTATGATGTTACAATGGTAATGCCACCTTGTGTATTTATTGGTTGCAAGTTTTATAACCGTCTTGTAGCAAATATAATATACAGAATGGATATGACATTTTTGAGCTAACAATTACTTTCCATATAAACGCATTCATCCTTCTGCATAAGACTCAAGACTCAAGAATATTTTATTTTGACCATACATTTACATGAATCTGTCTGGTACAACTATATATAAATTATTATATACTATATGGTCCAGGAGGCAGTGACTAAGTTGTGGCAACAACGCTTTCACCACGCCCCCTTGTGGTTCTGTGTATCAGTTATATTGCAATGGATTTATAATTTAATCAGTACATAGTAAAAACATAATAATATTTAAGCCCATTCCAAACATGATTCCATTTTTTAAAGAATTGGATAAAACATACGAGGGGCGGTCAGAATGTTCTAACCTTTTTTTCAGAAATGTATAATTGACAGAGACAAATTATATTAATCCAAAATTAAATTCTAGTTACTTTTTTTTTCAAACAAAATAGTTGCTCATTGTGATAAAGTAAAGCACTTTTTCTGTTGCCATGGCAAAAAAAGACTTTGATTTGGAAACATTTTATTGTCAAAATAACCCACCGTGCATTGCACACACTTGTTCATAAAGCCTAGGTCTCACATACCCGGTTTTGCCCTAGTGAACCCATAGTATTACATAACGGTTATGCAACAGCTTTCTTCGCAGGGTTGGTGACGGATTCTGGCGGCAAAAAGGGTTCTACGGGTGCCTCGGTGGGTTATGACCAATTAGTGGACGAATTCCAGGAGAGACTCGCCGGCTTCCAGGGGTTACTCGACGGTTCTACGAGTAACTCGACGGCTTCTACGAGTTTAACTCGACGTGTACGTCACCTGGTCTAAACCCACCAAGTGGTCATATCTTAAATACTTGCACCAGTGCATTTGTCAGGTAATTAGGTCGGGAATAAATTCAGGATTAAAACCAATTTATTGGCATTAAACCCTGAACCCTAACCCTATCCCTGACCCTAACCCCAACCCTAACCCCAACCCTGCCTACGCTGATGCTGACGCTGGTAGCTGCAAGCATGGCTCACCCGGCTACCGGGGCTGAGATTCCCGGCTTAGCCACGAGTCCCAGGAGTGACTCAACGGGTATCACCGGGTATCCACGGGTATCCACGGGTAGCTGTCGGGTTGGAGCCGGGAAGCACGTTGGGTAACCGTTATATAATACTGCGGGTTCACTACGGGAAAACCGGCTATGTGAGATGGGGGCTGAAGTCATTCAAAAGCCTCCACACTCAGCTATGACTAACATTACAGTATTTGTAAGAGTGAAGAATATTCCTGCTAAAATGTGTGCATGATGAGTCATCAGTGACCCATATCCCTATCTTTTCAATTGCTAATGTGCATGATGCATGATGACTCATGATAGGCAGCAGGTCTGCAGATGTCATAGCCGTATAATGCACTTGATCAGCTGAATGAAAAGTCCTAGATTCACTGATCCGTATCATTAGTAAGCAGATCAACCTGCCTCCTGGTGTAAAAAAATACCAGACAGGCCTTATCTATAATGATGACAGCCCGATGAGCCATCATCTAGATGTGATTACAGTTATGAGTCACCAAGGTAACATTGGACACAGAGGAACATGACTCATCATGCCCACTTTTCATCTACCAAAAAAGCAAAAGTCTTCACTCTTACGCATATCACTGTAGCTTCAGAGACTCATACTTCTCACCCCTTATTGGGCCTTTAATGTTTGAAAATGGCTGGTCAATTTCCCTGTTCTCTAAAAAATACTAAGCATGACCAGAACATGACATCATCATGGTAATTATGTCTTCGAAATTTTACAAAAAATTGATGTTGGTCAATAAGAAAAATGCAGATGTTAATTGTATAACTACTGCATGTGATTACAGTTGGTTCATATAAAGTGCCTACTTTTGCTTATTATTCATATAAAAATTGGCTGTCATGACTCATGTACCTGTTAATGTTATAACAATGCAGATTGAATTGTCTAACAGAGAAACAAGGTCATGTAATGAAAGTAATGTACATGTCCCAATTGTAAACTTGGAATTTACCAAAAGGTGTTTCTCATATATTGGTGCTATTAAGTGGAACACTCCACCTGACTCCCTTAAAAAGTGTAGCAGTCTGGATGTTTTTAAAAAAGGAGGCCAGGAAGTATTCTTATCTTACATCATTATAATTGTTTTATTTATAAACTAGCTTTTATTTGTTATTTTTAGTTCTGTTATATTCTTCTTCTTTGTACTGTTTTTATTTATTTGTAACAGGGCCATTTTGTAAAAGAGCTGTTGCTCAAAATGTTTATTACCCTGCATAAATATGTTTTATAAATAAATCTCCACTGTAGTAGTCTCTTTTGTTAAAGATTCAGTGAGGCATGCCACTCCGTAGTAATACATAACTGTGATGTAACGCACTCCTGGCTCCAACCCGAAGGGTATCGCGGGGTATCCACAGGGCCAACCCGGGAGTTCGGAGCCGGTAGCCGGGTATGCCATGCTTGCATGGCTCATCCATGGCAAACTCCTGGGTGTCCAAAAAAGTCGGTGGGTTACCCGTGAAAGCCGGCGGATTACCCGTGGAAGCCGGCGGGTTACCCGTAGAACCCGGCGACTCACCCGTAGAACCCGGCGAGTTATCCGTGCCTAATTTAACCCGAAGCCCGGCGGCTTGTTCAGGGGTTGTACGGGTATGTTGCTGGGTTCTACGGGTGACTCAACGGCTTCCATAAGTAACCCGTCGAGTTTGCGCAGTGTCGCCGGCTGTTGATCCAATACGCTTGCTCTAGAGCTAGTGATGCAATGCGAACTGGGTTTATTATGTCATCACAGCGGGGTACGCTATCCAGGCAGTATGTAAAGATTGATCAGTGGCTATGAGATCATTCAGCATTTTGCTACCAAACAAAGAAGACCATTATTACACTGCTCCAGAGTTTTTTCATCATGCCTATGAAAAAGACTAGTTCCAGGATCCCTGCTGCAGTTCTTACTGATTTTGATACAGAAAAGTCACCTTCTTCCATGGCGTCTTCCTCTCATCAACCCAGCGATGAGGATGGATCTTCAGGATCAGAAAAGAAGCTGAAGAAGAGTGCTCTTCCAGTGAAAGCGAAGCTGAAGAAGCCTGCACCTTCAAAGCGGCCTGCACCTGCCAAGTCGCCTGCAAAGCGGACTGTGAAGTCGCCTGCTAAGAAACGAACAAAAACTGCTCCAAAGACCTCATCAGATGCTGGCAGCTCTAATGAGTCCATTGCTGCTAGTGCTCCTGTGCGTGTTCGTGCTCCTGGTCGTACTGGTGCTCGATCTTGTGTGCCTGCATCTTCTCCTATGCTTGCTCCTGTGCCTGCACCTTCTCCTGAACCTGCTACTTCGCCTTCTCCTGTGCCTGCTGCTTCACCTGCTGCTTTGCCTTCTCCTGCGCCTGCTGCTTCACCTGCTGCTTCGCCTGATCCTTCGCCTGCTACTTTGCCAGCTCCTTCCCCTGCTCCTGGTCACTCTACAGCAACTTCCCCTGCTGGCTCGTCTGAAGCAAAAAAAAAAATACGGCACTTCTGAACAAAACACAACTACGGCACTTCTGAAGCAAAAAAATATATACGGCATTTCTGAACAAGAAACAACTATGGAACTTTTGAAGCAAAAAAACAAATACGGCACTTCTGAACAAGAAACAACCATGGCACTTGTGAAGCAAAAAAAAATTACGGCACTTCTGAACAAGAAACAACTACGGCACTTCTGAAGCAAAAAAATAATACAAAGTTCTGAACAACTACTACAATGATTTATATATTTTTGGTTATTAATGTACGGGAAAAACGTCAAATTTCAGGAGAGACGAAATTCACCTGGGATGGTGTTTATTTTGGGTGGGTCAGACAGGTACTTTTTTTTTTTATTAACACAAGAAGTGTACATGGTCTGCACTTTCGGGAGGATTTGGTGGCCTTGAAAAAGGCCGGGGTTGTTTTGTGGTATCTTTATACATCAGTCATAGAATGGCCTCTAGTGGGTGGTGGCATTTCATCAATTTCTCCAGCTGCCCTCCAAGTTCCTGAGGTGATTACATGTGTGATTGGATCTTCCTGGTCCACCATGTTGCTTTGGGCAGTTGGATACCTTATTCTCATCAGATTGTGGAGGCAGCAGCATGCAATGACTATGGATTCCATTGTCTTGGTTTTCTGTGTCATGTTAGTCAGGAGACACCTGAACCTTGCTGCAAGGATCCCAAATGCATTTTCCACAATTCTTCTTGCCCGGCAGAGTCGGTAATTGTATATCCTCTGCTCCTTGGTCATGTTTCTGAGGGGCAGTGGCTTCATCAGCCAGATTCTCAAAGGAAAGGCATCATCTCCGACAATGAAGTAGGAAAGAGGTCTGCCACCAGGAAGAATTGGTTCAGGTGGAGGTAACCCAAGGGTCCCTTCTTCAAGTGCTTCCCTCAGGACTGTCGTGCTAAAAACTCCTCCGTTTGATCCAGCTCCGTTAGCTCCAGTCTACATTTAGGAACTTGTTGTCAGCATCCACAAGAGCCATGAGTAAAATGGAGTGGTATCCCTTGTAGTTGTAGTACACAGAATCACCTTTGGGAGGACATCTGATGGCCACATGCTTTCCATCAATGGTTCCAACACAATGAGGAAATTTCATCTCGAAAAGAATAGTTCAGCGACTTGTCTCCACTCTTCTGGAGTTGTGGGGCAAGCCAGGACATCATCGGAATACTCTGCAATTACGGCTTCACAGACTTCTCGAATTAGCAAGCTGGTGTTGTGGGCCACTCTAAAGCCATACATGAGGGACTTGTAGCTGTCTCCAGTTGCCAAATAGCGGAGGGTGATGGCAAGTCTGAGTCCTGGCTCCAAAGCTTTCCTCCAGAAGGTGTCTTCTTTGGTAATCCTAGGACCAATTTTGCCAAGGACCTCTTGGAACATGGCTGGTTCCATTCTCATAATTAAAAGTTGGTGTAACTTTGGGTATCCTCGACGAGCAGTTCATTCAGTAGATGCTCATAATATGCCACCCGAGGTCTTCTCAACAGCCAGGGCCTCACCCAAAACCTACTCCTCCTCCTCCTCTGCCTCATGGCTGCCAGTTTTCTTTCTTCTTCTCTCTTCCTCTCCTCCTCCTCAGCTAGTGCTGTCATCACACCAGCAAGTTGTAAATTAAATGTATAATTGGCCTGAGCAGCTACTAGTAGAACCCAGCGGGTTACCCGTAGAACTCGCCGAGTCACCCGTAGAACCCTTTTTGCCACCAGAATCCGTCGCCAACCCGGCGAAAAAAGCTGTTGCATCACCGTTATGTAATACTACGGGTTCACTAACAGCCCAGCGACCTAGTTATAGAAATTCTTTGCTAGTTTACCTAGTTAAACATTTTGATTGGTTAAACTATTAAGCCAATATGCTGAGCATAGACTGAAGTAATCTTCTCTAAAAAAATACAAAAGAAATGGATTCATATTTTTTCGAGTTTAGGCGATTTTTCTGATTTGCCTGCTTGTCAGAACAAGAATTGCATAAACTCAGCACATGAGCATTTAATTATTCTGTAATTTCATTGTGAGACCTTTAATACCACAAGCCAGCCTATAGACTATAAGAGAAATTGATTAATTTACTTTAGATGAGTAAACGTGCAAAATATGTACATAATTAGGTCGCTGGGCTGTGAAGTGATGACAGTGTTAAGGCAGTGATGGCGATTGTAGAGTGCTTAGCCCCTGCAGGTAATTCATGAGTTTAATGGGATGTATGCTCCCCAGGGAGTTGAGAAAGGCTCATGCTTGAACATGTCCATTGCTGGAGTGAGAGACTTCCATGGTGGTTCATTTACATTACCCTACTGCTGTTATCATGATCTTAATTTTGATGTGGTCGTAATAGCGATGGGTCTTCTGTTATGGACAGAAGATGTTGCACTGCTAATTCTGAAACACAGGGGGATGGCTCGCTAGCGACCCAGATAGGGTCTTAGACCTATCCTCCTGGTCTGTTGTGATCATGTTGTTTATTAATGGGTTGTTTATATTTATATAGGTTATTTTTATATGTACATATGTCACTTAACAGACGAATAAACTGTCTTGAGTCTTGAGTCCTAAAGGCGGCAATGAAATTATTACAAAATACCCCATTTGGAACCTGATTTTGCACATCACCGCAAATTAATTATATTGGGATTGTCTACTAGGCATATATCAAAGACCTGTTCCTATTGACACTTTGTATATAAGATATAAGTATCCTGAAGTTTATAATATGCCTATGTCAATTGTAATTTTCTGTATGAAAAAAAAACGTGTCAGAAATTTCTGAACGCCCCTCCTGCATAGTATTAGACATTTCTGAACACCCTTTGTGCATAGTATTAACAAAAAAACACTACATTTCTGATAAGGTATTTTATTCTATCAAAACTTAACAACTAGAGCCAAGGTAAATTTATTTTGTTTTCAATTCCTAAACCTCCACCAATACAACCACATTGGTAATTTCACAAAAAACAAAATAAGTTATTGGAGAAAATATCATTACAACATAAAATAAATTTACAGTATAGCTTGAGAATATTGAGAATCTTACATCCACAATAAGATAACAACAATAAGTAAAAAAAAAACAATAGTTATATAACAAGAGTCGTGATATAATTACAACCAATATGAAAGAGTACAATTATGGCAAATATATATACCTAAAATCTCATATATATATTTTCTCTATATCAATTCTCATAACCTCCAATATCTCATGTCGAAAACTATTGTTATAATCTAAAATTATTTGATTCGTAAGTCTATAATACTAGCGTTTGGCAGCAAAAAGAACTAGACAACTAGAGAGATTCTACAGATTACTACGAAGCATTAGACAATGCATTCAAAGATGGCACCTTCAAAACGTTGACAATATGACATTGACTAACATTATATTAATAATATTAATTAATTTAAAAAAAGACAATGAAAACAATTTTGGCTAAATTTTATAATCACAACAACAATATGCTGTACTTGTAAGAAATGTGTGTTGACATCTGTTTCATACATTTGCTCCAAGCCATATATATGACATTTAAATACTCATTTTTGAGTATTGCGATATATTGTAATATACTTCAGGTAAAAATTCTTTTTTTTTTGACAAACTTCTTTACTTCCACAGCATTTTAATAAAAGTTAGTTCGAAGCAAAGAAAGTATACATATTTGTCAAAAACTGACTGATTTCATTTCTTAAACATTATAGTCAACTGATTTTATGAAAGAGGTTTTGCCAATCCATTGCTGTGTGACGGAGACATGTGTTCATGAAGATGACAAATTAAAAGTATTTAGCAAACCTTAGCTGTGCATATATTAGTTACACATAAATCTGGTGACCCGATCATTGAACCTAGCTACACTCGTATGTTGGGCAGTGCGTGTGAAGCAAAAACTGTTTATACTTAATTTCTATCCAAAAAAACTGACTCGCGTTGGATGTTTCTCAACAGTAATTTTGAACAACTGTATTAGTATGTCAAACACCTAAGGAATTAGGTTGTGACTCAACAGTAATTTTGAACAAATGTATTAGTGTGTCAAACACCTTAGGAATTAGGTTGTGACTCAACAGTAATTTTGAACGAATGTATAAGTGTGTCAAACACCTTAGGAATTAGGTTGTGACTCAACAGTAATTTTGAACAAATGTATTAGTGTGTCAAACACCTTAGGAATTAGTTTGTGACTCAACAGTAATTTTGAACAAATGTATAAGTGTGTCAAACACCTTAGGAATTAGGTTGTGACTCAACAGTAATTTTGAACAAATGTATAAGTGTGTCAAACACCTTAGGAATTAGGTTGTGACTCAACAGTAATTTTGAACAATTGTATTGGTGTGTCAAACACCTTAGTACGTAGAATATGTCTCAACAGTAATTTTGAATACCTGTATTAGACACCTTCAATCAAGATCATTTGATTCATTTCATCAAGATGTTTCTTTTCATACTGCCAGCATAACCAGATAATGTTTTGGCAAGTTTGACAAATAACATAAATTTACAGATCCCATTAACAAGTGCATGGGAACGAGTGCGAACACACACAAATGATAAACAGTCAAAGACATGGACCGGAGCAAATGTATGTTTATGATATTAATTTCTTAAGTACAATTCAATGTCAATGAATACATTGATGACTTTGTATACTTAAAGATGACACTGCAGTTTCCTGTCACACCATTGCAGCTATTATGTGACATCATTGGAACTATGACATCACCATCCATTGTTTAATGTGGCTATTAATAGATCAGTACCTTATGACGTCATTACACGATTGTGACTGCCATTTATGACGTCATTTGTTTTGAAACACCAAGCACACAAAAAGGGAACCATATCATTACCAGCTATGGCACTGGTTCCACAACACATCCGACTCGGTTGACGTTCTTTCCAATTACGTTGAGGTATTCCAAACTAGGAATCGCGTGAAAAGAAAACGAGTACAAGAACCAGCACTATAATGACGCTAATTACTATTCCTGCAACGCTGAGACAGAATGAGATCTTCCCACGTACTACCGCACCACTCCAATCTGTGGATGACCTTTTCTTTGCCCAAAGGGCAAATATCACCGCTAGCAATCCTGGAAAATGAAAGAAAAACATTATTTATAATATTATCAAGCAATATAACACATAAGCACATGAAAAAAGATAATTAGCTCCTATGCTTGTCGTATAAGCTTGCGATCAACAAAATTGTGCAAGTAGGTTACAGCAAATGTATGGTCATTAGCAAAATCGACAGCGTGACAGTCAAAATTTCCTCTAGCCTCTAGAAATTCACTATCAGTGGCAAACTCACTGACCACAATCAGAGTCGATAGAAATTAATACAACCGATCAGACCCTTCTTCTAAAACTAAACAATTATGGCAGGTCCTAACATTATGTGTACCTCTTGGAAACTAAAACAATTTATCATTGTATCATCCCTACATCTCTGCACATGAGATGTAATAGTCTAGTGTTGTTTGCCTGCTATCCACAAGTTTGTGTGTTCAAACCCCCACCATGGCATCGAGGTGTTGGGCAGATCCTCATCAACCATTGCCTCACCCTACCCAGGTGTAATGGGTACTTGGCATTAGGCAACCACAGTGATGGCACTGGTGTGAGCTCTTAAGCCCCTGCGGTTAACTCCTTTCCCAAAGCTGAATACTCCCCAGGGAGTTGAGAAAGATTCTGGATTAGCCTGTCAAGGGTGTTATTGTAAAGTCTGTTGAACTGCTCGAGCGGTGATTCTACACTATAATAGCCTACATTTACACATTTACATTCACATGAAACAATTCTTCACATAGAATACAATCCACATATTTACCGGGAACATACGCCTACATTTACAGGAAATATGTATATTTATCACAACACTGCTTACTCGGTACAAGAAGCATGGTATCAGAATACATATATATGAAAAAGTGCTATATTGGAAGCTTCTGCACAATGCATATTCTTCATTTTAGAAGTTTTTTTCTGACAAATTCAAGAACTGGTCTGGAATGGAAAATGGAACTGGTATGGACACTCAACGTTCTTCAAAATCGTTCTTTTTCCAACAAGGAATGAAACTTGAACAGTTGTGGAAGTTGAATATAATTTAAAAGCTATTTAGCAGGATATTCTGCAAAATCATGAAGAAAAGGCAAAAATCTGTAAAGCCTAAGAATATCTTCGAACACCGCATGAATCATCATAAAATCTGAGTAATCCAATCACACTTCATTTATTTCTTCTCTGCAGCTGCTTAATTAAATCAGCCATACTGTATTTAACACAGTAAGCAAAATATATTCAGTGACATAATGAATATAAATAATTATCCTCTGTCAACACAAGATCGCTGATTGGTTGAGAGCGGATAGATATATATTTCTGAATTCACAATTTGGTCAGTTGAGCCGCGCCCTCCCCACCGATATTTTCTGCATCGCTCATTTGCCGGCTAGTACGCTGGACCTCAGCCCTGCATGTTCAAAGCTTTACTAAGGAATTAACTTGCCTTTGCGTTATTCGCTATATATCCGTAATTAATTGGTTTACAATTAATGTTGCCAAAGAAACGGGGGATTCTCATGGAAAAACATCATATCTCTATGACGCTTAGAAGCTGTGGAAAAATATGTTTTTCATTGGGCAAAAAGAGAGACAGAGGATAAAATCGTTATCACATGTTGATATTTTGAGGATACAGGAACTTATTCGAACCTTCAGCTTCGTAAAATATGACAACTTCGTGGAATAAATTCCTGTATTCTCAAAATAACATGTGATAACTTATATTATAATGTAATACCTGTAACGGTACACAAGTTATGTTATAACAGAAATCCTAAGATTTTCGTAATTAAATAAAGCATCGTGTCACTGATATCTAAGTAACTGACTAATGCGATATTCGCCTGAAGAGCTAAGTAATCTATTGAAATCTGTCCATGAAGATAATAACGCATAGATCCGGATAGTTTTGGCTTCAACAAATTCCAGTTACTAGAGACAGTGCTATGGTTAACCCTTTCAAAAAGATGCACCACAAACTTGGTATATGCAGTAGCTATGAAATATTATATTCCTTGCTAAATTCACTGACTAATGCTGGCCTTTACGGCAAACGAATATGACCCATTGGATAATATTATAGTTAAAAAACTAACGATCTACTCTAGAATTAGATGATTGACTATATAAACACTCTAATCTTTACTATGAATCAAAATTAATTATAGCAAACACATCTCTCATCATGTACTTTGATGATCTCTCATCATGTACTTTGATGATCTCTCATCATGTACTTTGATGATCATTTCCACTAAGCTACGTAACATTTATGGGTATACAAACCAAAAGGTGGATTGACTAGCAGCATAACAAAGACTGCTAAGCCCAAATGAGTCTTGGTTGATGACTCAGAGCTGCTTATGTTGCTACGGACACCAGAAACTGGAATGAACGGCATCTTTGCAGACTTTTAACAGCAGGTGGCGTAAATATCAAATCTCTATCCTCAAGGTGGCGTAAGCGTGGCTCAAGAAGAAACACGAGATCACCTCTGGTTGAAAGAGTCAAATCTAATTGGTCGAAAGATGCGCTGCTGAGTTCAAATTGCTCTCTGCACACCTGAAATGCAACATGACTAGTTGTACTAGTGCTCCCTCTTGTGGAAAAGCAGGGAAGTTAATAGGTGCAGTAGTGACCTCTGGTGAGAACAAAAACTAACAAAAGGTAAGTGTTGATGTCCTACTACTTAAGGTTCCTTAATAATTTAACTTTGCACTAAACTAAAGAAAAGGAAAAATCCTTAACTAGTGCTTAATAAAATGCATAAGGGAATTGGAACTAACCCACGTACCACAACGGCTGTAAATGAAATATCGAGAAACTTACCATGCTGAAACACGATGAATTAATCGGAGATTACGTGTTAACACTACCCAAAACGTGCTAACTGAAATATTGTGGAATTAACTAGCCCTAAAGTAATGTAAAAGGAAATTAATGGGAAAATAGCCAATAAACACAATGGAATCATGCTGATAATTGAATAATGCAAAATAGAGCATTATTCAATTAAATAAAAGCGCACTGTCCGTAATGAAATATGTGATAAGTGCTGTGTGTGTGTTATCATATCAGTAGGGCTATGGTCCACCATGAAAAAGTGTTAACCATATTGGCACATCTAGACTTAGGTAATCTATGAAATGAATATTATTAATCATGAACAAAATTCGTCAAACGACAGCAAAAAGTTATAGTTGATTGTGTAAATATCCATCATAAGTAATAACTTCAGGTGAAAGTAAACAGAATAAATTAATTTACAAAATATAACTTAATAAATTCATGGAACATTCACCCAATTCTGCCACATGTGTTTTCTATGCCTTTGGATAAATGCATGGAAAAACGCATGCGGCACATTTGGCCATGTAGTAACTAATTTTTACATTTCAATTGGTGTAAAAAGGTGTCACAAATTTAAATTAACATAAATAATATATTTAGATACTGATTTATCTCAGAAATCATCAGCTCATCAACATTAATTTTTTATTGAATATAGGTTTACTGAGAAAAAACAATGGGAAGAAAAAGTAACAGAGACTACAGGAGGCACTACGACTGTAGCATATGAAAAGACAATAAGCTGACGTCACCACATCATTGAGCATTGATGATTTCACCGAATAGATGGCGCCATCAAACAATACTTATCCAAAGAATATGTACCAAGAAGCGCCACTCCCTATACTGTGCCTCCTTTTCCCAGCATGCATAGCCCGTAGTGGATAATAAAATATGGACTGAAAGTGCACCCGTCCAGCCGTACTTTCGTCTATTTGATGTTTAATATATATGAGATCTATCATGACCCCAATTTCAGTGCTTAATGAGCGAATGTAACAACATATATACCACAATTTACAAAATGTTACAGGCATTAGATCTGAACGCTACCTAGGCTTATCATGTCAATGACGTCATAATCGGTCAGTATGATGTCATTCAATTGAGGCAAGTGTTCTCTGTTCGTGACATCATCAGCTTGGTTAACAATGCCCCTCCTTTTCCCTGTAGGCATAGCGTGTCCTACTTACGAGAGTGCGGGTTCTTGGTACATATTATTTGACTTATCTGCTACAGTGGCAGTGACCTCTGTTGGGTACTTTTCCTGGGAAAAAGTGCAGTATAGCGGACTCCAATTTATGACCATATTTAACGAGCCTCTTTGCCTGGCCTATGACGTGAAAGTGCTTGAAATCTCTTTATGACGTCACAAACTAATTTAGTTATGACGGTTTTCATATTCACTGTAAAGACAGAGTTTATTTTTGCTTTTTCTAGGGGGCTACCACCCCCAAACCCCCGCTACTTTACACAAAATGTTATTCTAATTGTGCTAGAACTTCAATCTTGAGAAATATTTGGTAAAATTTAATTTTTAATGGACTCTAAATATGGGCATAGATTTGGGTCCGCTATACTGCACTAAACCCGATTAGTGTATATGTGATAAATGGCTATATTAGAAATCGTTCATGTGGGATCCATTCGCTTTCTTTCTTTCTACATATTCATTGGATATGTATTCCTACTTGGCCAAATGTGCCACGTGCGTTTTCCATGAAAAGGATAAACGCATGAAAAACGCATGGTTTTTGCCTAATTATGATGTGTTGAAAACCCTGCGTTTTCCATGCGTTTATCCAATCGCATGGAAAACGCACGTGACACATTTGGCCATGTATAATATAGAATATTTTAGAAAGCAATATCTTTTAATGTTCATTGCCAGATTTGATTCCCACATTTAAATTAAAGCGTGAAAATGTCAAAAAGCTTTTGAAAGTAAACTAAGTGAAAATACAACAATCATTAAAATTGTATTTTGGATAAATTTTAAATTAATCTAGTAAAATCGATACTTTATTTAAAGACAATTCATCAGTGCTCTTTTTATTATTTTTACTGCAAAATACAAATGATGACACAAAACTACTGTGCTTACACCAAACTACCAAGGGATATAAAGATATTAAAAATTGCAATTAATCTGAAATCCATATCATTTTGTTTCATTACTTCTATTGTTTAGAGATAGTCCTTCCCGCAGTGTTTGAATGAGAGCGGTGACTATTTCAGATTTAAAATTACGTATATTGTCAGCTCAAGGTTACGTTAACCGCCTTCTATTTTTTATTGAATTCTTTCGTCTTTTTGACACGGTTTATTATCAAAATATGACAACTAATAATGAATTTCTCATTGAATGATATATTATCAGTGCAACATAAATAAAAATGTCAAAGACCGCGTCTGAGACCGAAATCCATAATTCTTTGATGTTGGCAGGAAAAGGTTCCATTTGCTGATTAGACTTTAGGCAAAATTATTGGAAGCAGATTGGAATATATCATAAACCACCATCTCAGAATATTGCTCCTTGAGGATATTAATATTGATTAGTGCTTCAGTAAGGATGGGGTAGACTTTTATCACATCCTTTATATAGGTTATTTGATGTAGTCTATTATATGAAGTGAAATATGAGTATTAGTAAGCATAGAATTCATTGACAAGCAGAATTAAGCAAAAATTGTTGGATTTAAAAATCATATCATTTAATATTTCAAATGCATAGATTGTATGTATTTTTTTTATTTTTTTTTTATCTTTATAATTTGCTTTCAAGCGAAAGCAAGAAAATTAAAAGAGAGAAATTGACTCATTTCCTTAAGTTACTGAATTGATTTAATTATTTATAGATCACGTGCACAACAACAAAAAAACAACGGAGAGAAGTTATAAATAGTTAAAATATACAATAGCGATTATTTATCTCATTTGAAGATATAATAGGTGTCATTTATTAGATTAGCAAAATTATTATTCAGGTAAATGAAAGCAGAATAATATAGCAATGAATAAATTGTATATTTAGAAAAAATATTAATAAATAAATTATATCAAGATAAATTAATTGAATAAATAAATACTTACCAAATGGTGGATTAACAAGGAGCATAACAAAAATAGCCAATCCTAGGTGAGTATTTGAAGATGAGCTAGAATTTCCTATGTTGCCATGGGCACCAGAGTGCATCATAATAACAGGCATTTTGACAATACTCCAGAGGGCAGTCAAGTAGCATTCATAAACTACAGGTGGCGCATGAGTTTGTCTTTGCAAACTGACGTAAGATGGCGGTATATTTGAAATAATCCTTTCCCATGTATGTCAGAAACGTGTGTATGATTTGTGTATATTAATGGTTAGCCATATTCACTTCACCACAATAAACATCATTAAATTCCCAGAGTAATCCACTAATGCAAACGGACGTAACGTAATCCAACTCTTGAGTTAAATCCTTATTCGTATCTCCATGGTATCCGGATCTCCCTTTAGCGAACAATCTGCAAAGATGTAAAAGAACCTTTTTCAGAGGAGTAGAAAACATGGCATTACAGAGATTCAAGGTTAAAGCACTCAATATGACAGTGGCCAAAATCTATTGCATTCACTTCATTGTCTTCTTAATACTGATTACCCACCATCCAGAGCCTTGCTGGGTTCACTATCTCTCTTTAAAATAAATACACTTCCCCTAGTATTTAATGTTTCATACTATCAAAATCCAATATGCAAACAAACCAAGTGATGACGTCACAATACTCAACAATGGGTGATGATGCCCTTTCCATTGTATTTCCTATGTTTTAGGCTTGATTTCTTTCAATGCATCATTTTTATTTTTAGTTAATGCTTGATAGATTCATTCGCTTACACATATTTAGTGTGCCTTGATCACATTATCCGATTTTCAATCATTTGATTAAGTTTTAGAAAATAGTAATTTTGACAGACTGTGGAGCTTAAAGTGAAAAATAAAAGCAAAAAGAAACATTCCATTCGAGCGAAGTCACAATCTATTCACGTTCTATAGCGTGTCGACTGAGAATTTTTAGGTGAGAAGTAAAAAAAATCGAACGTTACTAGTGACAATATCGCATGATGGATCAAAATTAATGTTATCATTGCATGTCGTGTTGCTCCGTTCTAAATGACGTTTGTCTTTTTATCGATCGGTGTCAGCGTTTCGCGAGTTGCAAGGGATGGGCTGTTAACATTGAAATAATGCGGGGGTTGGGCCTAGCTCAGTGGTAGCACGCTGGGCTTCCAACCACTGGGTCCCGGGTTCAATTCCCGGTTGAGCCCATGTTGGATGGCTGTTTCATCCTTCGTCGTATTGCCATGGTCCCTACCTGTCCTAATTAGCCCATCAGGTGCAGAAATACCGGACGTAAAGCCCTAATCCACCACCACCACTAGTGATTATAATGCCCCCTCCTTTGCTGATGAAAGGTTCACTAACTTCGGTTTCCATTTTACTTAAATATTGGCCAATAGACATACAGTCAAACCACACAATTATTCAGACACGGTCAATAACTGTTACCTGGGTTTCTATCAATAGATGGCAGGATAAGTAACAAGTTTTAGTGAAACAAGGCCATGAAGGCCCTCATGAGGCAAGGGAGCTTAAGCTTAAACACGAAATAAAGGTCCATGTATCTATCACTAATGACTCATCAAGTGCATTTTTCACTCTTCTAGTGAACAAAAATGTACATATCAATCCTGTCAACAGTAACAACCGGACAATTTTATGTAAAATTCCCAACAAAATCAACATTTACTTCTCATTTAATAGCCCACTAAACTATGAAGTCAATGCCCTGAATAGCTGTATTACCGTCCATACGAACTGATTTTATATCGTCAAAACAATCCTGCTAATTTGTGAAATCTGACACATCCAGCCAAAAGTCAGCCGATTGACACTCGAGTGAACAATGCGGCTAATAATGAAGCATTGATCAATTCAGCTGGGTGCAGAATTAGCTGTCATTGCCAGCTGCTCAGCTTGATATACTATTTGTGGCTGCACTAGAACAACATAAAAAGCAGCCACACTGGGATATCGGTTGAAAGTCGGTTTTTCATGTGGCAAATTACACAGTAAAATATGAGAGACAAGTCAAAATTAGTAAAGCCACCATAAAATACTATAAAATATGGTATGAAATCCATAGTATATCAAGGTGCTTCAGTATGGAATGATTTACCTGTTCAAATTAAGGAAGTTGATGAATATGCAAACTTTAGACAATTGTTAAAGAAACAGTAACTACTGGAATAACTGTCAATGTGGATCTTGTATTTGTTGTATACAAAATAACCTGTAACTTTACTAAGAACATTATGTGTCATTTCTCATATCATTTGTAAATATTTGTCATCTTGTTGTTTTTGTTATTTTATTTGTCGGTTAAAAGCTGTAGCTTATGTTCTTTTTTATTGTCATCACAGACTGTAAATAAAGTTTTATCTTTTCTTATCTTATCTTATCCTATCTTATCTTATCTTATCTTATCTCAGATGTACTCATGAACATCATATTTCTCCATTGTCTCAATGCTACTGATGTGAAACTGAGTCAGCTTATATGACCAGCTGCAGGCAAACGTAATGATGAGATGATCAAGTTGGATCTACACCATGTTACACATTTACCCCATGAGTGGAGTCTTTTACTTGCCTCAGCATAGACACCGATAAGAAGGCACTTCCAATTTAACACCTCAGCGGTTGACTTTATCTCTCCATTGTCTCAATGCTACTGATCTGAAACTGAGTCAGCTTATATGACCAGCTGTAGGCAGATGTAATGATGAGATGATATGGCTGATTGGAGACTACACCATGTTATACATTTACTCCATGGGTGGAGTCTTTTACTTGCCTCAGCATAGACACTGATTACGAGGCAATTCCAATTTAACAACTCATGCAATTGACATCCACGAAGATGTACCTCATGAACAGTACCCGGGCTGGGCTTCAAACCTGGGACCTTAAGCAAAGCTACCCAGGACCTTAACCACTAAACAACTAGATCATTCCACTGCTTTTCAAACAACAAGTAAACTGTGCTCCTCTCTTATATCCTTGCTGGAAATGGTTTACACGACAGTCATATTAAATCATGTAATATGTTTGGGAAATACCTCAACTTCCCATAAATTCTACACAACAATATTGATAAATAATACATAGCCGCCTCATGAGCTCAAGTTTGCATAAAATTCTGTCATAAATATTCATTATTCATATTCATTTAAATTAGCAATTCATGAATGCTAATAATTTGTTTGTCAAATTGTTGTGAACACTTATGCATATAATTAGTGTGTGCCTTTAAGATTATCAATAAGCATACAGCTGATTTTATGTATCTGCTGAATACACATTACCGTGAAATACTCCATACATTCACAGGTTCTTGTAAATATTGAGATGATGGATGAAACAGCCATCCAACTTACAGCGTAGGCTTGACCGGGCACTGAACCCAGGACCCAGTGGTTGGAAGCCCAGTGGGCTACCACTGATCTAGGCCCACAACCTCCTAGCTCGAATATCACTGCAGTTACAGTGGCCCAATACCCTATCAGATCCCCAATGCCTAAGCCGTCTCAGATATCGATTTAGCCTCATGACTTCCAGATCACTGAAATAATCCTAGGCTGATCTTAAGGTACATGAATGTTGACAGATGTAGTGATCCTGCCTTGAAGTCAAGTCACATTTTGTCAACAGTGCAGTATATCTGCAGTGGTGTACAAAAAATGTCGCTGACCTGTGTGATAAACAATAATGTTTGGCAAGCGATTATACCCAAAGTATTCATTCTCCAACATCGAGCATATCACCACTGTACCATATATTGCTTTTAAAATTTTTGTAACCAAAAAAAAGGTTGTCTTAATGATGAACATTTTTTAAAACCGAGTTTCACTGTATTATGATTAAAGATAGACAGACAGATGTATTTTTTATTGACAGAGAGAGGTCAAGTCTGACCTATGTGTCTTTATATATGCTAATTGAATTCTAGCTGAACGTTAGCACTGGTACCGCATCTCATACAATGTAGTGAGACTGGTCGCTAGCAATTCTTACATGGGTTATGAATGGCTGAGTCTAAGCCATGCTATGATTGGTCATTGCGTCGTGCTCTCTGATAGGTTGGCTTGGACACGCCCCCAAAGAATTAGCCAATCAAACACCAGAAAAGAATCAGACAATCAGCAAAATGTCAGGATCCTGACACAAAGTCACGTGATAATGGCGGCCAAGACCGACTCCTTTGCACTCGTGCAGAGGAGGGGACCAACTTAGCTGAACGTTCACTGTACTGGCATTTATGACAACTTTGACAGTAATAGCTTCAAGTAAGCAAGAATGATTATTTGTTGTAACCTCTGCTAATATAATGTATAAATCTCACACACGACCAATCTCACACCAAATGAAGTCAGAACTTTTTTATTTTTTTAAATTGGAAGACACGAGTCTTCAGGAGGGTCCCTCTAAGACTAATTAGAAGTCGCTGTCGAGGGCTGCTCCCCCTTGATGACATTTTACATCAATTATAATATTGCGACTTAAAGTTTAAAAAAGCCTTAAATGATGACTGAAAGGGATAGGTTAAATTTGGAACGTTAATATGAATTTTAAATATATCATTAAATCTGTTTGGTTCATTTTTGGGACCAATTATATTGCAAATATTCTATACCGTGTAATTTAAAGAGTTACCAGGACACTGTACCATTAATAAATGAATCAGAGCTCCAACTACGCATTACTGTTACCATTAACACATTGCAGGTGCTTTTGTATACTTTAGGTGGACAGCAGCTATCAATCAACTCTCATATTCACCACGAGCCCAGGGTTAATTACACGACCATAGGATCCTACATCAGGCATCAATGTCCATGGAAATACTCATTAATGATTCATGAAGTCCACTAGGGGGTGACTCAGGGGTCATCTGTGTCCCCTATTCACATTGTCATTCGGTCAGGGTTGTGCTATCGTTTGATCTAGAAGCTTTCATGATAGAATTAGGTCAAGTTGATGTATTTGAGCTTGCATAATGTGTTTAATTAAAACGCTCTCGAATTAAGGGAAATCAGTTAAGGTGGCTCAGTTCTAATTTTGACAGGAATTCTTAAATTGTTAAGGACTTGTTTTGATGGAATTAGACAAAAGAAAACACGCATGACAACTGATATAATATTATGACCGTCATCATAAAGTATGATAAAGATCAGCAGTGCAACTGATTCCCACTGTTATGAACAATCGATATAAAGACAATATTATCAAGTAGTCCATAAATATGGTGTTTGGCACTTGGTAAGATCTTTCAGCTTGGTTTCTATAGCAACAAGCTTTATCTAAAGATAAAATTAACTATGCAAATAAAATTAATTATGTAAATAAAAATCAAGTGTATAGGGCTGGTCAGTTCATCTGTGATCCTGTACCCGGAAATACTAAGACAATGCATGACGTCACTACAGCCCAATTATTGATGACGTCATCTAGCTTTAGTACTTCCGGGTACAAGGTGCTATTTCCCAAAACGAGTTTTAACTCTGTACAAGGTGACCAATAAAGTATTATGTCATGTTATGCTATGTTATGCTATGTTATGCTATGTTATGCTATGTTGTGCTATGTTGTGCTATGTTATGCTATGTTGTGCTATGTTGTGTTGTGTATTCCCAAGAGTTCTCTTAATTGTGGGGTTAACTGTATTAGAAACCCCATAGAATGATGGGTGACCTCTACAATTCTACTCGTGACCTTTATAATTATTCTTATACTTGAAGAATTTTTTATTTATGTTCTTTTTAATGTAATTTTTAATATAATATTTGATTTTATTGTTATCAGGACCAATTGTAAGACAGCATTTTTATCTGAATTGTTACCCTGAATAATTATATTTAATCAATCAATCAATCAATCAATTATTCTACAGCCTTTTTAGGTTTTAATTATGCGTGGCTTTTTTGATCCCATTTCACCAATGCCCTGCAGCCATGAGCCTTTTGTTTAGGCTAAAAGCCTTTGATTTAGGAGATGATCTTTTTAATATTGAGCCATTTGTTCGAGCGGAATGGTTGGAGTGAAGCTTAACACGCTAGACTTCAATCGAATGGCTCATTATCAGTATGGGGGAGCCATGCAATCTCAAAGCAGGTTTGTGTTTAAAACAGTAACATGTCATGTTGATATTAAACTAATGTAAGATTTTTAAGGACTTACAATGTAATATTTAACACGTTTATATCAGAAACATTCATGTCAGAACTTATTAGACCTTGCAATATTTTTTTGAAGAAAATGGAATGAATTTATTTTGCAGAGTGGTGGTTATGGATAAGGGCTTTACATCCTGTATTTTTGCACCTGATGGGCTAATTAGGACAGGTAGGGACCATGGCAATGAGACGAAGGATGAAACAGCCATCCAACATAGGCTCGACCGGGAATTGAACCCGGGACCCATTGGTTGGAAGCCCAGTGCGCTACCACTGAGCTAGGCCCCAACCCCACTTATTTTGCAGATAATCACATGATGGTTTTGTATCTATGTTCAGTTGAAGAGGCTTGATATATTCCAGACCAAAATGGATGTTCATTCGTGACCTGAAAGTTGTGTATGGAAACAGAAATATTCCAACTTAGAAGCACCACACCCATTGATGAATACTAATCATGAAAATAAAGGAGAAATAAATGAAAGAAATCGTGTCCAAATCGTTCAGCAGCATTAAACTTGCCAAGTTGGATGTGTAATCTATCAGAGATCATTTCCTTTGTTCTATAATGACAAGGAATGACTACAAAGATTGGCAGTTTACCAATCAAAGTGCTGACGAATTTTTGTTTCAGTTGGCCTATCATATCCCATATGAGCTGGGTAGATCCTCTTCAACCACTGAAGCGGAAGCTTAGCTCAGTGGTAAAGCGCTGGACTGCCAAATGCCACTCCAGCAAAGGCTCCATTATATAAGTCGAGATTGGGCTCCAAACTAGCCAATCAGCAGAGATCCAAACGTTATATGTAAATTAGTTGACCCCGCCGTGACATGGCCTAAGTTGTGTTTATACATTAATTGAAGCTATGAAAACTGATTCTGAACAGGGTAAACTGTTTTAACTCTCCATATGAGTAGATATCATACACAGTTAATGGCGGACAAGCCCATCTAATTGTTTTTCTTAGTTTGAAATCTCTGATCACGTGAGCCACATGAATAAATTATGATAATGCCTCAACTTTGCGACATTTGCCTGGGGTACATTTCCTGGGTGCCAACTGCTGGATCCTGGGTTCAAATCCAGCCCATGTTGGAAGGTTGCTTCATCATTCGCCTCATTGCCTCGGCGCCTGCCTGGTCTGATCAGCCCTATCTGGTGCAAAAATATGGGATGTAATACCCGTTTCACCCACCCACCCACAGTTCAACAAATGACTCACCCAACCCAGGTGTAATGGGTACTTGGCATTAGGCACCCACAGTGATGGTACTAGCGTGAGCTCTTAAGCCCCTATTGTTAACCCTGTCTTCAAGGCTGAATCCTCACCAGGGAGATGAGAAAGTCTCTGGATTGGTCTGCCAAGGATGTGTTTCTAAGTCGGTTGAGACTCTGTTCATATAGGTATTCCCTTGAATAACAAAACTGTTCAATATTTAGAAATCTTTATGATTGTAAACTTGGGCGTGGTAATACAATGGCTGTGTACCATGCCATCATTATGTATGGGAATATTATGACGGATACAATACTGTAAGAAACTAGTTGACCAAGTGGCCAGTTTGGTCTACTTTTATGGCAGTCACTCTTCTCACCAAAAATTATTCAGTCTCTTTTAACTCTTCACAAGTAGTAAATAAACCTGCAAAACTTGTAAACTACTATGGTAAATGCATTGCAATCACAGCCACTGACAGCGGTTGACATATACATGAGAATGATACCATAGAATCCAATGCCACCTTCAGCTAAATCACTTCTACTACAGTTCAATATAGTTCAATATAGAAAACATTGGACTACAGAGTAAACAAAATGAAATGTAAGCCTTTTAATGATAAAAAATATGAATGTCCAACCCCTTCTTCTATTTCTATTAGTTACAGAATAAAAATGGCATCTATTTTGGTTGCAATGTATCATGTTAAAACATAAAGGATTGTAACGCAAACAGTAACATATTGTAAAGAAATGAGAAGCTCTTTTTCCACTCCGAATATAGACAGCATCGGCAACGTATTAAAACGAATGAAATTAGAGCCATCTAGATAATTAAAAATATGAAAATCCAGTCCTTTTTATCTGTGGCATTATCCTATGTTGAAAATAGTGTCTCTGTGGGCAGTGATGTATTATGATGAAATATAACCGATGAAGATTGCAATGAAAGGAGAAAACAAAATACACTTAACACCGATTATAGGATGCATATACAAAGTGAACTGAGCAAATGAAAACAGGCCATCTAAAATAATGAGACAAACTACACTTTCCTCTTTTCTTTCATTAGTAGGATGTAGGATAAAAATAGCTGTGAAACGAGCTGGAAGATATTTGTTTCAGTCTGAAGATTACCTTTGAAAAATGCAGAATGAATTAGTTTAAGAATAAAGCCCATTTGGTATCAGAATAAAATAGAATAGAATATAATAGAATATAATAGAATGGAATAGAATAGAATAGAATAGTTCATTCAAGTTGACAAGTCACTACACTAAAATTAGCTATGGATAGATAGATAGATGGATAGATAGATACTAGATATAGATAGATAAATAGATAGATAGATAGATAGATAGATCGATAGATGTATAGATGGATAGATAGATTGATAGATAGAAAGATACATAGATACATAGATAGAAATATATAGATAGATAGATAAATAGAGATAGATGGATAGATGGATAGATGGATAGATGATAGACGGATAGAAGGATAGATAGATGGAGTTCCTACTAATGGTATACTTCTGAACACAAATGTCTTCTTTTTTTTCATAAAGCTGTGCATAGAAAAAGTGTCTTATATTTCATATGACAATTTGTGTGCACTATGCCTGAGGCAACCTCACATAACTGGCTGGATTCTGTGCCATAGTTTCTGTCCTTACACTCATGGCTCTGTCCAGAATGTCACACAACAGTTGGTTCAAGTTACAGCTGTAAATATGTTCTGAAATTGCTTTTGTTAAAGCACTATGTAGCCACCATCAGAGCACAAAAGATGCTCTGTATGACTTTTGTTATTTACATCTAAAAGGAAAAAATTATTAATACAAAGAGTTATAAGAGGATGTTGATTTCGAGTCATGAACTGTTAGTGCACACCATGAACTGTTAGTCCACACCATGAACTGTTAGTCCACACCATGAACTGTTACTCTACATGAACTGTTGGTCCACACCATGAACACACCCATTTTACTCGTCTTAGACTTATAATATCTATATGTTAGATTTACATGGCATAGAACTTTACTAAATTCGTACAAGAAATATTTTTTTTCTTTTAAATTTTTCTGTTATTTCATTTTATTTTTTTATGTGATGTGAAGTTTGCATCATCGCAATTCCACATTGGCCATCACTTCTATGTCGCGACCCGAAGGTCGATCATGTGCATTGATCCTTCGTCAAGGTTTTTGTCAACAGAAAGCCCTTATCGCATCCTGTTTGCATCCTGTTTGTATCCTGATAGCATGGCCCTTGGCTTCTGAGAGTACTTTAGATGGACATTTTACCATGAAGACAGCGCTTCGCTGATGTCGCAGACTGACGAGCATCAGGCCACTAAGGTCTGACATAATAAAAGCAGCTTGGTACACTATCGGTTTTGAAGGCATCCGCAAATTCCCATATTGGACAACTCTGCTGAGGGTCCAAGGTTTTATCCCCGGCCAGTGCACTCTTCATGAGCAACATCCCAGTTAGATGTTGATCGCATGAGACGTTACGTTGGAGGTACCTTGTACTCGGTGTCTATGCTGAGGCAAGTAAAAGACCTCCAAGTTGATAGCGAGTGGTATTAATAGTGAGGTGGTCTTAATAGTGTTCATGGAGTAAATGTACAACATGGTGTGGACTCCAAGCCTTATGCTTAGTGAAGTGGCGGATAGCAGGTTGTTCAATCAAATTCTAGCTCAATCTAGCTCCTAAAAGACTAAACATACGCTTCTCGTTTCACACAATAAGCAAAGCAAGTCAGAACCATAAGCTGTTGTTTACAAGAGTCAGTCTCTTAATAAGTGAGCTATCTTATTTACTTAGCCCTGAGATTGTAAGGCAGTACAGGTGTGCAGCCTGTCACTGTGCGTGGGCTTATATTACTTGCCTTAAGAAAAACCTGTTCTTGTACATGTTATTGCTTACACAGCTTTACTGTAAAACCTGTGTTAAGCCATCACCTAAGGAGTTGATCAATTTGGTTGTTCAGGACAGGTGGCTTTTTGAAAGAGGTTAACTTCCAATGGAAATTGGGGTTGGAGGAGCTGGAAATTGCTGTTTGCAACAGGTGACCTTTCTATGCGAGAGGCGGCCAGGGGCCTAACTCAGTGGTAGTGCGCTGGGCTTCCAACCACTGGCTCCAGGTTCAATCCCCGGTCAAGCCTAAGTTGGATGGCTGTTTCATCCATCGTCTCATTGCCATGGTTCCTGCCTATCCTAATTAGTCCATCAGGTGCAGAAATACAAGACGTAAAGCCCTAATCCACTCACCCACCAAATCCCTACAATGTTCTATCTATATAAGCAGATTTAGATGTATAGTGAATATTCAAAACAAATCTACTATGGAAGAACCTCACCATCAAGACCACTGCTGATGTAAATTTTGACAAGGTGTACTTAATACAGAGGTAAAATACAATAAACTGGGGCGCAAAATAATAGGTAGTTTAAATGGCGAGGTGGTCTTTACAGAATGGTAAAAAGCAATATAAATAGTAAATTTGGTTAAAAAAATAGATGGTTTTAAAGAAGTCATTATTGAGAGGTAAGATGCAACAATACACCTGGTTGGTCTTAATAGTGAGGTCTTTATAATAATAATAATAAAATAATAATAATATACTAATATTTATTCAGTCATCACCATCAGCAATAACCTTTTTATGTAGCTACTCAGGAGCTGCGGCAGCCATAGACGACAGCGCCACCTACCTCATAGTTTGGTTGTCTTAAAAATGAGGTGGTCTTAATATTGAGGTGGTCTTAATAGTGAGGTAGTCTTAATAGTGAGGTGGTCTTAATAGTGAGGTTGTCTTAATAGTGAGATGGTCTTAATAGTGAGGTAGTCTTAATAGTGAGGTGGTCTTAATAGTGAGGTTGTCTTAATAGTGAGATGGTCTTAATAGTGAGGTGGTTTTAATAGTGAGGTGGTCTTAATAGTGAGGTGGTCTTAATAGTGAGGTGGTCTTATTAGTGTGGTTACATTGTAGTATGTTCATTACATGACAAATACAAACAAGTCAGTGCATGTGTATGCTATAAGCCTAGTCCGATAAACTGATTCACGACACAGCGGCATGCTTGCAATATGACGGCAAGGTTTCGGTCTACTATTAGCCTAATCAATACGCCATCTTAGTGACTTATTGGGTAATATGCAGCAGACTTCCCTGCAACATGCCATAGTGCCATTGAATTTCATGTATGTCAATCTGTGTGGAGGTATGGACTCTTTTTTGAAAGTAACGTTGTGAGACATGCTCACGTTAGCAGTAGATCAATTGCCATACAATTACAGACTACGAGCCCACAAGCGCACACACCAGTGCCAGCGCTGCCAAATATGCCGTGTAAGAAGTCAAGCTACGTGCCAAGTATTATAAAGTAGGGGTAGAATTGCATGCGAATAGTAGCTTTATCATATTTATCACTATTTCTTTCCCCACTGCACTCATTTGCACCTGCTTGATCGTATTGATTGGTAAAGCAGTAATACGTCAGTGGAAGTTCTTTCAGAGTCAGACTTGTTTGTGAAGAGCAAATTTGTAACAGTCTGGTAACATCAATAGATACACCAAGAAATATTCAGACACTTTCAAAATTTCATGCAACTTTGAACTGTAGTGGAAGTGATTTAGCATAAGGTGGCATGGGATTCTATGGTATCATTCTCATGTATATGTCAACAGCAGTCAGTGGCTATGATTGCAATGCATTTGCCAATGTAGTTTACAAATTATGGAAGGTTACTGTAGTAGAAGTGATTTAGCTTAAGGTGGCATTGGATTCTATGGTATCATTCTCATGTATATGTCAACAGCTGTCAGTGGCTGTGATTGCAATGCATTTGCCAATGTAGTTTACAAGTTATGGAAGGTTACTGTAGTAGAAGTGATTTAGCTTAAGGTGGCATTGGATTCTATGGTATCATTCTCATGTATATGTCAACAGCTGTCAGTGGCTGCGATTGCAATGCATTTGCCAATGTAGTTTACAAATTATGGAAGGTTACTGTAGTAGAAGTGATTTAGCTTAAGGTGGCATTGGATTCTATGGTATCATTCTCATGTATATGTCAACAGCTGTCAGTGGCTGTGATTGCAATGCATTTGCCAATGTAGTTTACAAGTTATGGAAGGTTACTGTAGTAGAAGTGATTTAGCTTAAGGTGGCATTTGATTCTATGGTATCATTCTCATGTATATGTCAACAGCTGTCAGTGGCTGTGATTGCAATGCATTTGCCAATGTAGTGTACAATTTATGGAATGTTATTTATTAGTGAAATTTTAGTTTATGGTGTCAGTGAGTAAAGGTACCACTATGTATACAATTGTTTGTAGACAAAAACTGATAAAGGATAGATTAGAAATAAACATATTGTTATAATCAGCACATACTCAGAGTAAAATCGTGTAACTGACATGTGTTTCTTGCCATGTGGAAAGATACGGTTGCCATTACTTTTAAGCAACAGCTTTGGGGAGAACTGGGCCCCTGTCCAAGGCCTCCCTCTGTTATGAAATACAGTCAGAACAATTCCATAACAAAATTATAAATCACCGGGCATTAGAAATTATTCACTAGCTTACACTTAGGAAATGAAAGGAAAACTATGATCTATGTCACATCATAGTTGACTTATGGCTTACAAAACAAGTTGGTTTAACCCATGCTTGCACTTTCAGAGTTTAACTTATTCAACCATAAATTCAGCAGGCATATTTCCCCTGCATTAAATCATTCGTCAAATGTGTGATATGCTGTTGTATTACAGTTAAGATATAATAGGCCTACATGTCACATTATTGGCGATTACACACAAACAAAATTTTAAATCCTGCGAACATGCAATGGAGCTTTGATTAGACTAAATCAAATTCTACGATGAAGTTAAAAAAGTTAAATTAATAAGTTTTAATTCACACTCATATCAAATCTCTGTTCTTTTCATGCAATCATGTTTACTGATAATTCTTTATGAAAACATTAATAAATGTTTCAGTTTTTCAGTTTATTATTAAATGACAGGAGGGGCCCAGTTCTCCTGCCCCCATGGCCCAGTTCTCCTAACCGGCGAGAGAACTGGGCCACTTTTTTAATAAATATAATCTTCTATTTATACAAGAAATTGTTGCGAATTCCCTAAAATTATTAGAGAAATGCTTATAGTATAATTTAAACAGAAGAAAAAGTCACTTTGTATTATTTGAATAGGGAAAAATCAAAATGTGATAAACAGCTCAGTTCTCTTTACTTTCCCCTGTAACGTGCACTTATAAGAGGATCAGAAATTGTTTCAAATACTTGTATCTTGCATCAAGTTAAAAATCAAAGATCCTTAAGAACTATATGCCTGGAAGGGACCTAGGAAACTACTAACACCACACAGTCTTTTTTCACAGACCTGCTTCTGCCTTTATGCCCTTTGCAACATTACTCCACCAGGGGTACCTCAGGGCAACCAAGATCACTCGCTATAAATCGGCAGGATATGTGAATAAGCAACAGGCTGGCTGGTGACGCAAGCAATTTCACAATGTACATCAGTTTAAATCAACCATAACAATCCAACATAGAGGCACCTTATGCTTAATAAAACGATACAATATCAGGTTGAACAATTATGAAAGAACTAAGGGTTGCAGTAATTGGCCGTAGCTTGTTATTGACAGATCATACAAGAGCATCACGCGTGCCAAAAGTAACTGCAGTAAATCAATAATGGTGACTTGCAGCATAGTGGCTTGTAGATCAGAGTATTGACCATAAAACCAAGTGGTCCCAAGTTTTGATTCTAGTCCATGTTTTCAAAAGGGACTACTTGACTGCAAAGAGCAACCAAGGGCGTTCTATTTACATTCTCAGTCATGAGTTTGACAGTTAATAATTTAAGGATAAGCGGCTTTCAAATTGCAATTTTGCCTAGAATTAGTATTATATGTCATTACCAAAGCTGTGCCGATTTTGCCAAAACTGGGCCGATATTGCTCGCAATTTGGCCTGGAATTGGTACACTATCGTTATCTATTACGATACAGCAGAAAGATCAGCATGCATTAGATAATACATTGGGTAATTGGGTATGTCATATGCCAACACAGGGGCTGATATTGCCAACATTGGGCCAACATTGACCAACATTGGTCATATTGATCCGGTATTGCCAAAGATGGCCAACATTGGGATGATATCATCAAAAATGGCCAACATTGGGCCAATATTGCCAAAGGTGGCCAACATTTGGATGAAATTGCCAAAGATGGCCAACATTTGGATGAAATTGCCAAATATGGCCAACATTTGGATGATATTGCCAAATATGGCCAACATTTGGATGATATTGCTAAAGATGGCCAAAATTGGGCCAATATTGCCAAAGGTGGCCAACATTTGGATGAAATTGCCAAAGATGGCCAACATTTGGATGATATTGCCAAATATGGCCAACATTTGGATGATATTGCTAAAGATGGCCAACATTGGGCCAATATTGCCAAAGGTGGCCAACATTTGGATGAAATTGCCAAAGATGGCCAACATTTGGATGATATTGCCAAATATGGCCAACATTTGGATGATATTGCTAAAGATGGCCAACATTGGGCCAATATTGCCAAAGATGGCCAACATACAGAGGACATTACCAAATATGGACCAACATTGGGATGATACTGCCAAAATGTGACTAACATTGTACCAATATTTCTACAAATTTTCTAAACTGCCAGAACATAGCAATGAGTCAAAAAAACACATTGTCTTCAAAGCCATAATTCACAACGCAATACGGCTGCTGTTGAGTATGTAAGTATACTTTAAATCTAATCAACAGTGCAATTTTCTTTATGAAGCTCTTAGATGCTATATCAAATTTCTTGCGAGGCAGCATATTCATAAATTTATACAACGTTTACAATCTTGTTATGTTTCATCATAATGCATGCCAGCTAACAGAGACACCTCAAACTATTTTCATTCTGAAAATTATGAGAAGGGAAATGTGTTGGATTTTGATGTTTTCATCAATTATGGTTTATCGCATTGTGTAAATGCGTTCTTCATTCAGAAAGGAGAGAATTTGTTTTCTGTTTTATTACAATCTTTACTCTTTGCGTTATGTTTCATCCTAATACCCCACAGCCCAAAAGAGTTATCACGATGATATTTTCAATCCTTTAAAAGGTTAAAATATGCATCACGCTCGTAAGCCATTGATTTTCTCATTTAAGAAGCCCATGAAAAGGATGCATATTGCAACTTCCGAGCTTGAAAGAATGCAACATGAAAGAGCAATGCGAAGCAAGAATCAAAAGCAACGTTCCAAGTGTTCTAAAGCAGTTTCGAAGTTAATATTGTGAAACATCCAGGCGCATAACACGAGACAGACATCAGGGACTAGGAGGCTCAGGTTTTTAGCGCACGAAACAAACTTCAGTTTTCTAAAAGAACTTGGCGTACTGTTAAAGTCTATTGTTGGCTGAGAACCTTTACTGTTTCTGGCAAATGGCCATGATACGTTTGACAGAAAAGACTTTTGCAATTGATGCTACGTTTTTTATATTTGTCTACCCATTTTTATTTGAATATTTTATCATTATTTCCTTTCAAGTCGTCGTTCAAATGCTGGCCGCGCTCAGGTTCATTGTTTTCTAAAATCTTTCCAGCATGAAGTAAATTTTTCTTTTATTTCATGCATGAAGTAAATGTTTTTATCTTTAGTGCATAAAGTAATTGTTTGTTTTCTCTAATGCAAAAAAAAAGGAAGCTCACAACTTTTGGACAGTAAACAGATTTTTGCTTTATTTAACTAGTAGGGTCAAAATGAATTCATAGCCATTCAGAATTATCTTATTCCAATCTTGTCATACCCAGAAGCCCTCTGTTTATGTTCATGTTAATATTGCATAATATATATATAATATTTATTCGTACACAATTTACAATGTATCATTGAAATCGAATATCAGTTGATCTGTAATGCTATTAGTCTGAAGCTCAGTCAGTTTATATTTCTATGCTAGAGACAGACACCATGTTACACATTCACCCCATGGGTAGGGTCTTTTATTTGCCTCAGCATATACACTAAATACAAGCCACATCCAATTTAAGGTGTCATGTGATAGAAATCCAGCTGGGATGTAGCTCATGAAGAGTGCCTGGGCCAGGCATGTAACTTGGATCTTCAGTAGAGCTGGCCAATATGGAATTGGCAGATGCCTAGCTTGACCATTATTTCACCCAGCTGCCCTTTGTTTATAAACAAAGTGTCTTATGGTCTGACCACAAGACTGTTTCTCATCATTATGTCTGCCACTGATGCAATAGCTGAAATCTGTAGTAACATGTAAATGAAATTGAAATATATTTTTTAGCAAAATAACTGATCTTGTTTTTTTTAAGGGGAGGGGGTAATTTGCAATTGTCCAATTATTAATAGTAATAGAAAATTTGATCAAAATGTGTTTTAAACCATTCCTGAACTATTTGTAGTGTAAATTAGGTGCACTTATGACAATCAGAGTTTGGCTATTTATCTAGAAATGCACATTTTAGCTATTATGGCAGACTGAAGTTGGTTTAATGCCCAGAAAATCACATCACCTTGAGCAAGCTATGATGATAATGCATCCTATTTCAAGAGTGTTGATTATTCATATCCTAGATCCATTTAGTATCTGAATTAGACTTTATATGAACACTACCAGCATTAGATAACATCATAAACCATAATTGAATATATACATAGTGCCACGTAGGTGTGATATTCGTGTTATTCAATTAATAATTTGAGCAAGATACGTAACCATATCCATATTTTATGAATCACTGACTTGAAACTGAACATGTTGGAACCAAAGCGAACCATGCCATAACTAGTAAACTACATCGGCAAATGCATTGTAATCACAGCCACTGACAGCTCTTGACATATACATGAGAATGATACCATGTAATCCAATGTCACCTTAAGCTAAATCACTTCTACTACAGTAACCTTCCATAACTTTTAAACTTCATTGGCAAATGCATTGCAATCACAGCCACTGACAGCTGTTGACATATACATGAGAATGATGCCATAGAATCCAATGCCACCTTAAGCTAAATCACTTCTACTACAGTAACCTTCCATAACTTTTAAACTACATCGGCAAATGCATTGTAATCACAGCCACTGACAGCTCTTGACATATACATGAGAATGATACCATAGAATCCAATGCCACCTTAAGCTAAATCACTTCTACTGCAGTAACCTTCCATAACTTGTGAACTAAATTGGCAAATGCATTGCAATCACAGCCACTGACAGCTGTAGACATATACATGAGAATGATACCATAGAATCCAATGCCACCTTAAGCTAAATCACTTCTACTACAGTAACCTTCCATAACTTGTAAACTACATTGGCAAATGCATTGCAATCACAGCCACTGACAGCTGTAGACATATACATGAGAATGATACCATAGAATCCAATGCCACCTGAAATTTTGAAGATGTCTGAAACCTTTTGTTACAGTTTTCCAGTTCACTAATTATGAGCACAAAGCTTTTCATTGCTATATGCAAAGAAAGTATCAATGACGAAACAACGTTTCATTTGAACTTTCAAGCTCATGCATGCAACAAACCAATTTCATTCAATTAAGAAAACCTATGTATATCATCATAAAAAGACAATGGCATATAATCAAATACGTCATGCACAACTTGGAAAACCTGCCAATAAATATAAAGTCATTTGGCAGGATGACAAGATAAAATGCATAATATTATTTTCTAGAGGAATTAAATAACAAGACTACAGATAATTTTTTTCATAAATACATAACATCTAATTCTATAAAATAAATATTGGACTTTGACTTTAAAAGGAAATGCTCAAACAAAACAATTGCAGTCAAAAGCTTGGTGAAAACTATAAGAACCAACATTTAATTGCAATAGAACTGACTTTTGGTGAGTTTAATGAACATGCTAAATCAATTTAATGTAAATAAAGATAGTTTCACAACTGTCTGAATAGTAAATAGTATAACATATTCTACGATAATTCCATATTTATGTGATTAGTAACAAGCTTCTTTACCTCAAAAATTGTGAATTAAGATGTAAATATTTGAGTCTTCATCCATCAGTCATAACTAAACTGCTTCTTTGGTACACCTCATATTTCATACCAAAGTGTTTATTATCGAGGTAGTGTCATAACCGGTCTGTAGTGGCTGAAATACAGGTCTAGTACCAATTTTGGGACATCAATTGAGGCTTGCTTTATGAGAGAATTATGTGGCCATTTGGCAAAGTTCTATTGCAGCAATACCCAAACACATTCCACTGTAGCAGACACCGATGTGTACGTTTACCACTAAAAATCACAAATGCCACAATATTTAGACTGCGGGATATTCGGAAAGAACTTCAGAATAGTACTTTCTTTTTTCATTTACCAAATTTTTGTTTTGGGCATTTTTACTTATAATGTTTCTTTAAATGGACAACTACCATTATATCTAGGGGTTAATAAAGATGAAACAGACCTAAAAATGTTGACAATGATAAAGATACACAAAATTATGAATGTACAAAGCCCCAAAAGGCCTCGTGACATATCCTAGTAAGCCTCTTTGGCAGGGTATATGCATTGATGTCATTTGCCAAAGACACTGATTAATAGACCCTGCCGAATCAGCTTATTTGGCATTAAGTGATATTTGACTATTGGATGTGACAACATTCGAACTATAATGCTTTGATACTTCATACGTATGATTTGGGCAAATAAAGTAACATAATGATCATGTAAACAGAAAAATTATTTAGTGGGTGCAGGGCCCAGTGGATAAGGTGCTACACTTGTACGCGCTTGGTCGTGGGTTCAAACCCAGCCACTGCATGGAGGAACTAAGCAGATCCACCTTGCACCACTGCTTCACTCCACCCAGGTGTAAATGGCTATAGGCAGTGATGGCAATTGTAGAATGCTGGGCCAGTGGAACTTTGTAATGGCTGCACACTGGGTGTATACTCCCCAGGGAGTTGAGAAAGGCTCAAGCTAGAACAGACCTGCCAAAGGTGTAAATTGTAATGTTGGCTGAGCTCATTGAGGAGTTGTGGTGGTGGATTAGGGCTTTACGTCCTGTATTTCTGCACCTGATGGGCTAATTAGGACAGGTAGGGACCATGGCAATGAGACGAAAGATGAAACAGCCATCCAACATAAGCTCGACCGGGATATTGAACCTGGGACCCAGTGGTTGGAAGCCCAGCATGCTACCACTGAGCTAGGCCCCCACCCGAGCTGGTTGAGGATAGCAGACACTAAACCCAATACATTAAATTACATTAAATTTAGAGAATACTGAAAGCATTATCTCTACATTACATTGATTTGAACACGAGAACTGTTTATTCTGCACAATATGTTTTTTGCTATGGAAACAAAAAAACATTAAATACTCCCTGCAATGGCGAATAAACTGAATAAATCACCATCGCAAAATGAAACTCATCGAACAACAAATGAACTCAATAAATTATTAATTTACTAAAATGAAATATTAGCATGCTCTATAATGGCATTGCAATTATTAATGGGTTAGTTGAGAAACAGAGTCAATATAAACGCTATTACGTGTTTCAATATTGCATGATATCTCTGAAACTTGCAACAACCTAATGCTGTTTGGAATTAAGGCAGTGCCCAGAGAATGCAGGTCATAAATATGCTTAATAAATGTTACAATCTTGGTTAATGTCTAGTTTGCACAGTGGTGGGGGCCTAGTTCAGTGGTAGCGGGGCCTAGCTCAGTGGTAGTGCGCTGGACTTCCAATCACTGGGTCCCGGGTTTAATTCCCGGTCGAGCCTAAGTTGGATGGCTGTTTCATCCTTCGTCTCATTGCCATGGTCCCCGCCTGTCCTAATTAGCCCATCGGGTGCAGAAATACAGGACGTAAAGCCCTAATCCACCACCACCACCTGTCCAGTTTGCCTACATTGGAATGCCACAATTAAGATCACTTAATATCAACACCATATCAGGGATTTCCAAGGGTGGTAAATGTGTCATGTGGTGTGGACTCCCAGCATGATCATATCATCTTTATGTCTGCCCCTAGCAGCTGGTCATACAGGCTTAGCTTCAGACCCAGTAGCATTGAGACATAGACATAAACATAATCTGTTTTCACAGCATGGGTTTTTTTTAAATATTGAAAAATAAGGAGTTTTCTTTATTAGTCCTGAAAGGTAGATACTACATGGCCAAATGTGCTACGTACGTTTTCCATGAGAAGGATAAACGCATGGAAAACACCAGTGGCACATTTGGCCATGTAGATAGATAGATAGATAGATAGATGTGGAAAGTGCAGCCTTCTAAGGCAAGTTCTTGCCACTATCAAGGTACCTGCCTTCACAACTGAAAACCGCTCTTCTCGATAGACCAGCTAATAAATATGTTGATATAAATGGCAATTTATCTCTACAACGCACGCATACAATCGAACTAAAACAGAGATGTGTCTAAACAAACGAAGCTCACCCATCTTTAAGTTATTATAATCATATGAGCGGCTGACACAAGCTGTCATGATGACAAGATAATAGGCCTGGGAGTCCACACCATGTTAGTTGCCAGTTGGATGAGTGCCTCGCCAACAGTTGAACCAGGACCTTCAGAAAGCAGGCCAATGTAAAACTACCACATGAAACAGTTATTTATTAAGCCAGTGAATATCATCTATCACACAACGAAGACTACATTTGAACCCCACTTTAAGGACACATCATTATTACATGGCCAAATGTGCTACGTGCGTTTTCCATGCGTTTGGATAAATGCATGAAAAACGCATGGTTTTCACAACATTTTAATTAGGCAAAAACCATGCGTTTATCCTTCTCATGGAAAACGCACGTGACACATTTGGCCATGAGAACCACTTCACCATTAAGACTACCCATTTTTATTTTTTATTTTTTTGTTGGACCTACTTAATTCTTACTGCCTCTTTATTGGACCAACTCACCATATAGACCACCCATTTTTGTGGCCAAGTGTATTCTAAATATTGTAAATCTGCCTTGTGACCACCTAAATTTTACGACAAGCAACAGTTACACTAAGAGTGATCATCATACCAAGGCCCCACTGTACATAAACCTCTCATTACCTAGCAATTTTCCAAGAAAAGCATCTTTGTTTAGAAGCTACTCTTAACGGCCTTTTAAGCAAGTTCCACTTGCAAAAGAGATTATGTCCCATCAACGTTACACGGTTACAGGGATGATAATATGATATCAACTTAATAGAGCCTTGACGACCGGTCATCATGCTGCATTAACATCAAAGCATGTAATAACATAAAGCAGGTAAGCATGCTGCCATAAACTAAGCATAGTGTTTAGTTAGATGAGAGATGAAATGCCCTGAAGATAATGCTCACCTGTTGATGTTAATGTAAACATTTTGTGACTGCTATCATCTATCTCACAATGGACAAGTACAGGTAACTAATAGTATATACAATTGCACCATTAGCAGGGGCTCGTTCAAGCATGAGTCTTTCTCAACCCCCCGGTGACTTAACACTAATTATTCCTTTTGGAGTATAAAGCCCAGAAGCCAAAGCCAGCACAACAAACTATGCAAATTATACATTTACCACAGGTTTCAGATCTCTCATTTGAATTTCAGACCAAACCAATTTCAGACACTTTTTACTAATAAATAATCTTCCATAACTTGTAAACAACATTGCCAAATGCATTGCAATAACAGCCACTGACAGTTGTTGACATATACAGAGAATAATATCCTAGAATCCAATACTTCCAGCTACAATTATCTCAATGTTTTTTGGTGTGACTGTACTACTATCTACCTCATTACTGGGACTAATGTAAACAATATTTATTTGTTATAATATTTTAGTCAGATATCTCAACACAAGATGTCACTGCAAGGCAAAATCTGTACACTATTATCAATACAGTTAGTTTCATAAAATATGGTCGACTCTAGACAGCTGTAGCAACCTATTCATGGCTGAAACTGTAACTGGCTAAAGCCAGCCGCTTCTGCCTACTTCTTTGCAACAAAAGATTACAAATATGCATAACTCTCAACTTATGCACCAAATGGTGCTGCATGTACTTTTAGATCCGGCTTTGAGTAGCCAGCTATAGCCAGACAGTTTCGCTTAGTGGCAGGTATCATAGTATAGCAAAAGTTGTCTAGCTTTGTTTAGGTTCAATTTGACGTTTCAATGAATCTAACTGTATTCTCGTCAGAAAGTTTCCTATGACATGCAATGTGGCAATTGCATTCATGAATGTTGATTTGTCGTGTACTTATGCAGTATGCAGTATGGATTACTGAGCAAAATCTGAAGTGCAATGGTAAAGCTGCAGACTTTCTGTCTGTTATTGATTATAAAAGATGGCATGAACAAAATAAATTAGAAGCTAAAATCAAAAGGAATGCATTGTTCTTTAGCTTGAAAGCAATTCCGTGCAGACACATCTAAAGTCATATGCATATGTCAAATTTTTTCAAGAAACTTTTCGAAACTTGTAAACTATAGTTATGGTAAATGCAGTAAACTAATAACTTTTATCAAGCACTGAAAACTATATTTAACTACTGTAAGTTACTTCGAAATCAATCACATTCAGAATATTTTAATTTTTTCAATATGATAAACACATATATTATGAAATGTAAACAATTACAGTCACACCAAAAGACATAGACACTTCAAAATTGCATTCAAATTTGAAACGTAACAGAAGTGATTTAGCTTAAGGTGGCATTAGATTCTATGGTATCATTCTCATGTATATGTCAACAGCTGTCAGTGGCTGTGATTGCAATGCATTTGCCAATGTAGTTTACAAGTTATGGATGGTAATTTATTAGTAAAAAATCAAATGTGTCTAAATGCTTTTTGGTGTGACTGTAAGCTTACTTGCTATAACTGAGCCTAACTGTAGTAGCAACATCCGCTCATGGATCTTTTTTCTCTCAGTCTACCAAAACAGAAAAACAGCGCACACTGCCATCCTAAGGTTCACCATATGTTACCATATACCTATTAGGCGTTGCACCTGAGTTTTGGGCCATAATGACTGGGGTGGACAAATCAATTTGCACACTTATTTTCCGCCTCATGTAGTTGTTGATACCTAATCACTCTCTAATTACTACAGCTTACAGGTACAGACAGGAAACCCCATATCTCATGTTATTGATAATGCACTGTGACAAAACTGTCATAGCTTGTAAATGTAATAATAGTTTAATCGTGTGCTATATCATGAATAATACTTCCCTTTTTCAGATTTTAAAGCAAATTCATACATTAATAAGAAAAGCTCTCTTTAAAAAAGAGACCGGTATCAGAATTGGTTAATGTAGTCTCGACATGCAAAAACAAAATTGATCTATTTTTTACAGACTGAAGGGTATTAGTTGCAGGTAGCAGATACTGACAAGGTATCATGTCAAAATATTACAATCAATTAGTATAGTTCATGTAAATTTATGTCTTTGTCTTTATTGCAGAACTTGCTATAAATGTACTTTTCCATAGATCCTCACTACTCTTGCCTAGCTACCCACAACTGTCTGCAAATCGACCACTTGCACCATCTAACGTATTAGTAAATATAAAAAGAGACCTTTGCTCGTTAGTATTACTATGAAAAAATAAATATATATATATATATATTTCAAACTTTCTTGCTATTAAGTTGCATAGAATTTTTTCTTAGTCCTTCTTTTAATATACCTAAATACTTTTAGTATTCTGTAATTCAAAGCCAAAAACAGAGTCTTTCAGAAAAATGTGACAAGTTTTGCAAATCTTTAATAAAAACTCAAATTGAAGTAACTTATGGAATATGTAAATGATCAAATTCTGTAATATCTACATGTAAATATCAATGCAAAACTTCATTTTATAAACCTTTCTTAGAGTCTTAGAAAAGTTAGGACATTTTAACATCTTTATTGTATATTTTCTATCTTCCTTTGTTTTCATATTTTCTGTCTCCCACAGTTCCATTGAAGTTTTAGCATGAATGAAACCCATCATACTTTAATGTCTAACATTGAAGTCAAGCCCTGCCGAAGCTGCTGAGCCATTTATTTTAGCTCTTTAAAAAGTTCTAGTAAGGAAAAAAATCCATTCAGGTAACTTTAAAGCATAGAACATAAAAGAAATAATTGCATGCCAGAATCAAGAAAAACGAAAATGAAAGAAACAAAAAGATTAGGTAAAAACATAAGTATCTGCACTGGGTGAGTTCACATCTCAGTTTCAAATTTTTCCAGAAATACCTCGAAGATTTAGAAGCATTCTGTGAATAGATATTCAAATATTAGTTATGGTTGGCAAAAGTGTATCTTTATAGGAATTTTATGAGCAATTAACTGTTCCATTGGCCTTAATTAGAAGTGTTTTTAGTCTTGTAAAATTGATAGATGCAAAATCTATTAATTTTGTTTCCCAAATAATTGGGATCATACAATACAACAATCTCTTAGAATTCAAACTGTGAAACTTCCATATCTCAAACACAATAAGTCACTTAAGCCTGAGTCTATCCTGAGGCAAGATAAAGACCCCACCCATGGGGTAAATATGTAAGATGGTGTGGACTCCAAGCAGCCTTATCATCTCATCATTATGTCTGCAATAATCATGCCTTTGGGCCAAATACAACTCACAGCATCATATTTTCCATAAAATCAGATCTACATTAAACTTAGATTTTAAATTCCATTCAGTGCTCTACATTTCATGAGCTATTGCACTCAAGAATCTCAATTCTTGCATGATAGAGCTCAGCTGAGTGATTTAATCTGAATAAAACTCTCATAACTAGAACATTTCTAAGGCTGATTAAAAGAAGTCGAACAAAATGAAGATTGATCAAGGTTGAAATTAAAGAAAATTAGAAGTACAAATTCCCTCCTCAATCAAAGTGTCCTTCTAGATTCTGATAAAAATTGTCCAAGCTTTCCTCTATTAACCATTTTATGCTAAAATATGTCTTGTTAATGATTTCATGCTATGCTATGCTATCATATGCTATGCTATGCTATCATATGCTATGCTATGCTATCATATGCTATGCTATGCTATGCTATACTATGCTATGCCACATTCAATCCAGTTACACAGTAATAAGCATCCTATCCTATTCTATTCTACCCTAGCATATCCTATTCTAGCCCATTTCTACAATATTTTCTATCTACCTATATATCTATCTATCGATATATCTATCTATCTATCTATCAACCTTTCCATCTATCTATCTATCTGTCTATCTATCTATCTATCTATCTATATATATATATCTGTCTATCTGTCTATCTATCTATATATCCATCCTATCCTATCCTATCTTGTTGTATAATAATAAGCATAATCAAGTCCTATCCTATCCTATCCTATCCTATCCTATCCTATCTTGTTGTATAATAAGAAGCATAATCAAGTCCTATCCTATCCTGTCCTATCCTATCCTATCCTATCCTATCCTATCTTGTTGTATAATAAGAAGCATAATCAAGTCCTATCCTATCCTATCCTATCCTATCTGCGAAAGCTCTTTTATATTTTTAACTCTCTCTTGGAAAATGCTTTTAGACACCATACGTTTACATAGCACATGGTAAGCCCTTTGTCTAAAGGGGGTTTCACACATAGCCGGATCAGACGCAGGAGCGTCCCGGAATGAAATTTCGTCAAGTCCGGGGCGGTCCGGGCGAAAAAGTTAGAAATGTAAACAAAAACAAATAATTGGGCGGTGTGGACACGAAGGCAAGACGGAGACAACAAGGAGCAACACGGTCATGACACGGATGTGTACGGGTGCTACAAGGATATGTACGGAGGAGCACGGTTAAACAAGGCATGAGCCACGGTTGTAGCCGGAGGTAACACGACTGTGCCGGAGTGAACCGGATGTTACACGGGGCCTTCACGGATATACCCGATCGTTACACGACCTTACTACGATATCACTACGGAGTTAAGCGGTTTTCACCCGGATCGCTCTGAAATTGGTATTTAAACTGGCTGCGTTCCACTGTCCATCATTCCACTTCGGACTACCATACTGCAAAGGTGTTGCTGCTACTACAGAAAAAATTGGATATGTCTTTATCACACTACGACAGGGTGGAATTGGATTTGAAGTGCATGGACATGCAAGTCCAGCTATTGACTGCTGCTAATGATATAATTCTGCAAGAAGAACACAAACTGCAAGATGATGCAGTGAGGGCCACAACATCAACTGATGAAGATGACCTATTAGAAAATGCTCCTGCTGCACCAAGACGAAGAAGAAGAAGGCAAATGTGGGTGCGACCTTGGCTGCTAAGAAGACCTCTTTATGGGCAGTATGAAAAACTGATGGCTGAATTGACTGCAGAAGATGTGGGTGGCTTCAAGAATTTCATGAGGATGGAGCCTGACTTATTCCATGAAGTTCTTGCCAGAGTGGGACCTAGGATTACAAAGCAGGATACCTTTTGGAGGAGGGCCCTTGAACCTGGATTGAAACTGGCTATTACCTTGCGCTACCTGGGTACGGGCAACAGCTACAAGTCTCTGCAGTATGGATTTAGGGTAGCCTTCAATACCATTTCTATCCTGGTCATCGAAGTCTGCCAGGCCATCATAGACGAGTACTCAGCAGAAGTCATGCAGTGTCCTGTAACCCCAGAAGCCTGGAAAGCAGTTGCCAATGGATTCTACAACAGATGGAACTTCCCCCACTGTGTCGGCGCCATTGATGGGAAGCACGTTGCCATCAGATGTCCTGCCAAGTCTGGATCCCTGTTCTACAACTACAAGGGATTTTTCTCTATTGTCCTACTGGCTGTAGTTGATGCTGAATACAAGTTCCTCTACGTTGACATTGGTGCCAGTGGATCAGGCTCAGATGCTGGAGTGTTTAGCCAGACAGAATTGAAGGAAGCGCTAGAAAGTGGGAACATTGGATTACCTGAACCAGATAACCTGCCTAATGATGACCAACCAGTGCCTTACTTCATAGTTGGGGATGATGCCTTTGGACTGCAGACTTGGATGATGAAGCCTCTGCCTCACAGGAACATGAGCATGGAAGACAGAATCTTCAACTACAGACTTTCTAGAGCTAGACGGGTGGTAGAGAATGCATTTGGACTTTTGGCTGCCAGGTTCAGGTGTCTCCTCACAACAATGCCTCAAAGTCCTGACAGAGTGTGTACCATAACTCTTGCTTGCTGTGTGTTGCACAACCTACTGAGGGTGAGATATCCAACTGCTCAAGTGAATGCTGTGGACCAGGAAAATGCAGACATCCATGAGATCATCCCAGGTGCATGGAGGGAGAATGCTGTCAATCTACCAGACATGGGCCATGTGTTCAGAGGCAACACCAACAGAGCAGCCAAGGAAATGCGGCAATACTTGGTCAGCTACGTGAACTCAGCAGCTGGGAGTGTACCATGGCAGCAAGACAAGATTTGAAAACAACACGAATGATGTAAGTTTCAACATTTAATTAATAGCAAACTTCAGACTTCTGCAGCACACAAGTGCAAAAAATACACATCATTTAATTATTGTCATGTAATACAGTTTACATTGTTCATTACATTTAACTTCATCGGTATACAGTTCACATGCAAACATAAGTAATAACAGTTCATTGTTCATTTCAATAAAGTTCATTGTTCATTTTCAGCTCAACATTACTCGGTTGTGGTAGTTGGAGGCATGGGCACCGAAAAGGAGGAGTTATGGTCATCACCACCAACCATTCCCCCCACACTAGTGTTCAACAAGTAGCTGGTGAGCGAAACATCCTGAGGCGTGCTGCAATCCTGTGGTGACATGGAAGGACGACCATGAGAAGGACCTGAAGTCAACCAGGCCTGACTGATAATGGTAGAAGATGGCGCAGGAGGGGGGGGTCGGTGCAGGCACAGACGAAGAAGAAGGGGCAGCCGACACGAGAGGCTGGGGCGAAGGGCCGGATGGAGTAGCGAACATCCGGGCAGCAGGGCTGGATGAATGCTGTGCGAACATCTGGGCAGCAGGGCTGGATGAATGCTGTGCGAACATCTGGGCAGCAGGGCTGGATGAATGCTGATGATGAGGGAACATCTGCACAGGAGGACCGGATGAACTGGCTGTAGGAGCAGGGAGGACGAACTGCTGCTGATGCTGCTGAGGGACAGGAGGCAGAAACTGATGATACTGCTGTTGCTGTTGCAGTTGCTGTTGCTGCTGCTGTTGCTGTTGCTGCTGGCGCTTGCGACGATACGCCTGCTTAAACTGCATCAGGCTGTTTAAGGTTTGGGCCTGGTAATCCCACCAAGTCTCGGTGTCCATCTGCATCACCTCGTGGTAGATCATGTCCGTGAAGACCCTCTTGGACAAGCTGCCTGAGTCCGTCGGCTGACTCAACTTGCTGTGCATGTCCCTCTGCAGATCGGTGGCTTTTTCAATCAGCTGGAAATAGGAAAAAACACAACATTAGAGTAAGTCACATGGCAACTGCAACAGCATGTGCATTATTGACAATGTACTGAAAAGACACATCACCATACAGTGAACACTGGAAGTGCCAAGAAACAAAGCTACCACTTTCTACTATGGAAAAGCTACAACTTTAAAATGCAAGATTACAATTACAACTTTAAACTGCAAGATTACAATTACAACTTTAAACTGCAACATTACAATACGATTATCTTGATTATCATGGCAACTGAAGCAGTATACTTACTTGAGTGACAGCTTGTGTAGCAATTCCATCTCCACTAGCTGCAAGGCTGGATGCATCACAGTCATGATGATGACGAGGCTGACGTCTGGACGTCTTCTTGCTTGGAGGAGGGGCCCCCATCTTCCTCGTGCTGCTGCTGCTGTCGCCCTTGTAAGGCCCACCCTTGGACCTGCTTGTATCGGAATCCCTGCCACCATCATCCGAACTATCGACAATGACCTCCTCAGCTTCAGACGTGTCATCCTCAGTGGTAGGTCTGTTGCTGCTGGTTGGAGTTTTGGCTGATAAGCTCTGGGAAAGCTGCCCACCTTTCTTTCTCTTCCCAGCATCAACCCTCTTGATGTGGCGTTCGAGGTAGCCGAAATTCTCCATTATCCAGTTGTCCCGGTCTGTCAGGATTCTAGCTGCCCCACCAGAAGGCTTCTTGGTTGGATCCGTGAGCTTCCCAACTGCAGTGCGCATTGAGTCTATCCAAGTTTTCAGCTGCTGCGCAGTACAATCCAGCTCCTTCGCCTTCTGGTCTATCATTCGCGATTTTATGTCTATCCGCTTGTATTGAGCAAGCCGCCGGTTATACAACATCTCCTGGGACCGGTACCAGTCGGCCACATCTTGTTCCTGGTCTTCTGTGAGGTTCAGGGCTTCCTTTTTCTGCCTCTTCGCTCTTGCTGCAGGTGGGGGTGGAGCTGCAGTAGGAGGTACTGCAGGTGCAGCAGGTACAACTGGCCCAGGTAAATCTGGCATGCCTTGTGGACTTTGCGGTCTTGAAGAGGTATTACTGGCTACATCTTCTTCAACAGCAGCAGGTGGTGCAGGTTCCTCTTGGACAACAGTCTTCTTGCCAGGCCTCCCCTTTCGTGTCCTAGGTGGCATGGTGGTTAATTCAAGAAACGGCAGTAGCAGCAGCAGCAATCCAGAAGGTAATATCCAGAAGAAATGGTGGATGATAAATGAATTACTTCGATGATCAACGATGAACGGCGGGCGGTGGAATGATGCTTCTCCAAAGACGGCGGTTGTATATATACTCAGGCATCCGTACTCACTCCGTGTCAGTTTAATTAACTCCGTCTTGACACCCAGTTCACTCCTGTATGTCCGCATTGATCTCGTGTGACACCGTGTACATAACGGAGTTAACCGGGTCAAGCAAATGACATGTAAACCCGCTCTCCCTGTTCACTCCGTTTAGACTCCGTGTTGGTCCTAGTTCACTCGTGTGGAACCGAGTTGCTCCTTGTGCTCTCCGGAGCGTACTTTTCACGCCCGGTTGACGCCGGACTTAGCCGGAGATCACACGAAGTCTTTCGGTGTCAATACGGAGGTCCCCGGAGATCGACGGAGTCTACTGGGAGTCTACACGGATCTACACGGCCCAACACGGATTTCACTATTCCGGGATCTCCGGCATGAAAAATTAAACATGTTTAATTTTTTTGCCGGAGTCCCCCGGAGATACCGGACCATGCCGGACAATGCCGGACACTCCCGGACATGAACAAGATGTCTATACGCCTTTCCCCGGAGTATGCGGGAGTATTACGGAGTTGACCTCCGGGACGCTCCTGCGTCTGATCCGGCTATGTGTGAAACCCCCTTTAGCAGTTAAACTGTCTACACTGGACTTTTTCTTCCACTTACTTTCTTTTAATTTTATTTTATTTGTTCCTTCGAAACAGGCTGCCCTCCTGCCAATGTAGTGTTTTGCATTCGCAGCTATTTTTCAGAAGGTTTAGCTTACTTTACCTCACTATTAAGACCAGCTCACCATTAACACCAGTAAGCTTTGAAGCCTTATAATTACAAGGTTTCACAATAATAATAATATTATTGTGACTATTGTAGGATTCAAAATAAATGTGTACCCGTTTGCCGGTCATATTCTGCGTGGGAGTGGCATAAAATGGACAGAAATGTCAGCTAAAAGTCAAGCATCTACTTTCTGGTTTTATAAAAACACACACGAAAAGGATTAACTTAGAAGTTTGCTGTGTTCTCCATTGCGATTTCTGCTGCTTCTCTGTGACCATGGCAAATTGCCATTATGCATGCTGACAAGATGGCAAAAAGTATTGGAAATATAGGAAAGCTGAAGTTAGTATTTAATTAGGCCAGGGAGGGGAAATATAATCGAAAAACTATAGGACAGTTGTCTATGTCTCAATGCTACTGGGTCTGAAGCTTAGTCAGCTTATATGACCAGCTGCAGGCAGACATAGTGATGAGATGATAAGGCTGCTTTGAGTCCTTAACATGGTACACATTTACCTCATGGGTGGAGTATTTTACTTGCCTCAGTAGAGACACTGAACTGAAGGTAATAGATACTACTATAGTCTTCTCATCACGTGTGCCTTACTTTGCTAACCTGAACTCTCTTTTCTCGGATTTCTCACTTCCTCGAACTCTCATTTCCTTATTATCGTTTCTCATTTCCTTTATACTTTGGGGGTACCTCAGGGAGAGTGTCATCTTGGCACAAAAACAACCCTGAGTTATTAGTGATTAAACGACATGAAATAAGATCAAGTAAGATTGATAAGAACGTCATTAAGGTTATAGCTTACTTAGTATGTAATTTATAGGATCAATGCTTAGATCACTCGGAAACCCGCCCGGAGTCAACATCGATTACCAAGTAGTATCGGGATCTCGTCTTCTACCTAAGTAATGCGACTGACTTATAACACAGGTACAAAAGCCAGAAGGCTAACAGGTGAACTACAGAGACAGCAGTCCATGTCTATGTCTCAATGCTACAGGGCCTGCATTTTAGTAATGATGAGATGATAAGGCTGGTTGGAGTCCACTAAAAGGACATATTAGGGCCACAAAACTGCAATTTTACAGTGTTTTTTTTATTAGTTTTTACTTACTACAAGACCTTTTCACTCAGAAAGAAAATATATTTACAGATATTGTTTATTATTGTTTATTTAATAAAGCCACTCTTCCAAAAGGCCTAATGACATGCCGCTTTAGGGATGAGTAGAGTTACAAATGTATTAAATGTAATGTGGAAGAAAAAGTAATCGAAGGAAATTTGTAAATGGAGGAGATTATGAATTTTGATTGGCCGATCAAATTTGCATGAGTAAAAATTCGGTATAAATAAGTAAAACATTTTACAATTAGCAATGACAATATTCAAGATATTTAAATCATTTAAGCGCATAAGATTTCAAGATTCAAATTACATTTTTGTTTGTTTTTATAAATTATGGCTATTTTTCAATATCGTAACCCAGACAGCATTCCAAATCGGGCCAGCGTCATTTCTACATCGTTTCGACATCGTGGACATCGCGCCGACGTCGATACAATTTGGAATGCTATCTGGTTACTGCATATGCCAACTATAAAACTGTATTAAATAAATTCTATATTTTCAAATGACTCCAACCCCTGCAAAATTTATATGGAAATTCATATTATCGAATACAAACTTAAAGTACTTCCAGGGGGGGATCCAAAAATTTTTTTGGGGGGGTCTGATTCCTCAGAATCAATCCGGTTGCCGGAAAACGTTAAATTGTTTTTTATTTACTTTTTGTTTACTGTTTTTTTTTTGTTTTTTTTTGGTTGGTGGGGGGGGGGGGAATGCATCCCCCCCCCCATCCCCCCCCCCCTGGATCCATTCCTGAGTACTTCATGAGTTTTATGATGACATGTCACTTAGTCTAATGGTTTAATCACAACTCTAGATCTATTAATGCTTTTAACTCTGGTACCTGCAAAATAAATCATTCAATTGAGTCTTTAATCTTGACTCAACTTGCGTGATTATTGATTCATTTAAAGTGTGTTTCATGTTAAATTTAGAGGAAAATGAAATATTTAAACTAGCGAAATCAATTGAAAGCATTTTGATAAATTAATCTGTGTCAAGGTTTGTATAAATAATCACAAAATGTAATAAATATGATGTGATAATTCACTCCCATTTTGTCAACAACAAATTAACTTTTTTGTAATACCACATTATCAGATATACATGAGAAATAATTGTTTCATTAACAGTAGGGTCATGCTCATAATTGCCAATAGGTTTTTGATAAAAAACCAAATGACTAAGAAAAAAATGAGTGAGTATCTTAACTGATTCCTATATGCAACATTTTCTTTAAATTGTGGTTTCAATGTCTCAATGCTACTTGGTCTGAAACTGAGTCAGCTTATATGACCAGCTGCCGGCAGACATAATGATGAGATGATAAGGCTTGGAGTCCGCACTATGTTACACATTTACCTCATGGGTGGGGTCTGTTACTTGTCTCAGCATAGACACCAAGTGATGTGGTCTTAATAGTGAGGTATTGACTTTCCTAATATGCCTGCCCCAGATAGCATTCCAAATCGTTTCAACATAAGCGCGATGTAAGCGATGTCGAAACGATGTTGTACCGACGGCGGCCGACATAGAAATGACGCTGGCCCAATTTGGAATGCTATCTGGGACAATGGTCCGCTAGATAATTTGACTATCTATAATGACCAATTGGTGACATTGTTGTTGACATGTCAAGTAACTAGCCCAGCCAATTACTTCAGATGTGTACAAGTTAATGGCATCCATTATATATATAGCCTAGCTTCGCCATTATGAACTGCTATGTAAATACCTGCTCAGAAAAACATTGTCTCATAGTATGTCCGCATAATAAACTTAGTCGTGAGGAACTCCTTATAGTAGCTAATGATTACATATATAATTTTGAGCAACTAAACAATGAAGATAGATTTAAGACCATCATGAAATCAAAAGAGCCTGAGTTGTTAAAATCCCTTGGAAAATTTCTGGTAAATGTTGATGCCAAATAAACGTTTGAGTCATCATCCATCGTCTGACATTAAACATGTTGACCATCATTCTGAGTCTCTGCATTATAAACATTTGTATACCATATCTTTGATCTTGTATATTTTTTTACATACATGTATATACGTTCCTTTAAATTACCTATGTGTTAGATCATTTTTTATGGATAATGCTGTACGATTTATATATATAGATATAACAAGATTGAACTTTACATTGAAAAATGTACATTATTATGTTGCTATTGTATTGTAACAAATCTTTATCGTAGCTGGAACCTAGTTTTATTTACTACTTTTCTATTATTCTTTAATTGTTATTGTATGTCATTTACTTTGTATTTTCTGTTTACACTGTGACACATATGTCATGAATGACATGAAGCTGTCGAATAAAAGATATAGATATAGTATTAATCTCCTATGGTGCATTGATTGCTGCTAATTGCCCTTATGGTGCCTTGTTTTATTCATATGCTTATAGTTGTACATAATTATCATATAGATGTTTTTAATATGTAATTAAATTATGTTCATGTAGATTGTTCTCTTTATTTTACTTTATCATTTTATATATATATGTATATTTTTATTTTTTATCCTTGTATTTTATTTTTTATGACACATGTATCTTTTTGATGCTAATGACCAGTAGATACCAATTATAAAGACTTCCCAATGTCGTGTTTTATTTTTGTTGTTGTTTTTTTTAAGGTTAATTCGAAGAATAGTTTCAAATGTGGATTGAAATTTTAAAATGTAGACAATGCATTTCTACTATATTTTAAATGCTCCTAGTAGTAAAATACAAAATTAAGACTTAAAAGTTATTTCAAAATTCTGGTTTTAACTGTGAGGTGGTCTTAATTATAATTTGGTACAAATCCTCCCAACTAAACTGGATAAAATGCATTAACCTTTCAATATACAGAAATATTTAATTTTTATGAAGTATCTGTTCAAGCAAAATAAATATAGGAAATATGCTGTACTTCCACAAGGATTTTGTAATTTAATTAATAGAACAAACCTGTTAAAATATTTAGCCATTTTCAGCGAAATCCCACAAATAATAACAAATTAATAAGCGAAGGCCAAAGCCGTAATTCGAAGAGACTTTCATAATACTTAAGTAGTATGTAGGTCAATATTTAAGGTGGGGCCTCTTGAGACATGCAAACGTTTTGGTATTAACCTTCATTATAGAAAACAGATTTTCTTATCTTATCTTATCTCTATATTATTTTATCCTATCTTATCGTATCTTATCTTATCTTATCTTATCTTATCTTATCTTATCTTGTCCTATCTTATCTTATCTTATCTTGTCCTATCTTATCTTATCTTATCTTATATTATCTCATCTTATCTTATCTTTTCTTATCAGGCATTGCTAGTCCCTTGTCTATGCAAACTATTCATAAAATAACTGACATTTATTAACTCTAACCTTAATTATAGACTAGCTCTTAACCAATACAAAATTATTTAAAATAGTAATAGAAAAATAGTAATTTTAAAAAACCAATAAGATTAAGTAAGATCAATAGATCATAGCATAATTAAAGCTACAGGGGCAGTTATAATGATGAAATGCCATGCTAAATACAGTGTTTACTCGCTCTCTCTATGAGTCACCAAAGACAATGAATACAAGGCTTTGTCGTTGTGGGAACTCATATGCAGATTAGATCTTTCCAGATGTAGGGCCTAGCCTGGGTATGATTGATGGATTACTGGGGCACCTAGAAAGCTGAAATAACAATGGTGCTAGAATATTGGTGGTAAATAATTGAAATGTGACAATGTTGGTAAAATTTCATGGTAAAATGATTTATGAATATACAGTGGAAACCAATATTAGAGATGATTATAATTTGCTTGGTTTTGCTGTGTATTATTATAATAATATTTCAATATTCTGGGTAAGAAAAACAAATTATTTATGATCAGCATAAACGTAGTTTATACAACAATTTTGACTGTTTTGACAAAATTTATACAAACATATTATTTACTTTCCTAATTCTGATTTTATTGTAATCTAATTCAAAGTTCCATGCTTGCAGAAACCCTAATATCTAAATCAAAGCTTACTGCAAATGGGGTAGGGTTGCACCCCAAAACCCCCACTTGAAAGCTTCTGTACCCGAGCCTTAATCCCATGTAAACATGTTGCATGCATGACTCATCCAGCGTCTAGACTAGATTCGTACCTAGAACTGTAATCAGCTCATGAACACCATAAACATTAGGCCACAAAACTGGAGTTTTTGTAATTATTTAGGAGTTAAATATTATTTCAACGCATTTATTTTACCCGTTTTACTTTACCTTAAATGTTTACATATTTTGTTTTGTTTTTGTTAATAAATAACAAAATGATAATGTTGATTATTATTTAAATAGTTGATGTAAAATTATATTTATCTTATCTCGTCTTAACTATAATTTAACGAAGTCCTAGGTTCGAATCCTGGTCTAGAAAAACAAGAACATACAAAAGGATATATAACATATGTCCTCTGGTTTTGAATGTAAAATATTATATGATTTAAATGAAATTACCATGCCATCTTTGTGATAATTTTGATTTACAGTTTTGCTATTTTCCATAATCTTAATTTCTGCTGTTTCTTTATAACCATGACCAATGGTCATGATGAAAATAAAGTCATAATCACCCCATTTTAAAGGATAGCAATTTAAGTCAGTATTATTAAAGAGAGGTTTTGTTGCTAAACAACCCAGTTTAAGACCCACCCTGCAAACACGAATAGGTTGTAACAATCATGCCACAATAGTGTGGACCCTAAAAAACCTGCCAGGCAATTTTAAAGCAGAATTCCCAAAAATGGTTGCCATCACATCTTGACAACATTCAATATTGTCGAACACATTGTCAAAAGGTCATCACATGGATAATATTCCCCACATATATTACCAAAATATTTGCACAACATTTAAATTATCGTGTTAACTGATATTATGTCAATATATTGAGAAAACATCACATTATAAAAGTGTGGACCCTAGAAAAGCCTGCAGAAATATTATAAATTATATTACTAAATAAACTTGTCAAAATAATTTCACCACGTGAAATTGATTATTAAATAATGCAGCAAATTTCCTACAATCATTTCAGGTACATTTTTTAATAAATATTTTCCCAACATGCCCTGTGCAATATGATAAAAATGTTTTGCGTTTGTAGGGCAATAGTATTACTGGTTAAATTACGTCATCAAAACAATAAATTCACTGTTAATTAAAGCCACTAATTTTCGACTTAACCATAATGGTAAAATACCTCTGCATAATCGCATAATACATTTTTAAGAGGTTCTGGATTCTAATCACAGACTGGCAAAATATCTAATCTATATTATATATCTGAATTGTGGAATCTAAAAATAAAATATCTATATAGCAGAATCCTGTTTAACTGTTTGCTTCAGTCCAAATGAACCTACATTTCATCTCTGTTACCATATTTACCTCACTATTAAGACCACCTCACCATTAGGACCATAGTTTTACACCATAGTAACATTGTCTAACCAACGAAGTTGTATTTTTACTATACATACCATTAGTCTTAAGACTATTAAGACCACCTCACTATCAAAACATCTAGCATCTAGCTGCACCCTAATTATATCTTAATTCGCGTCTGTTACGACCACCTCCATATTAAGACCACTTCATTATAAAGACCACCTCACTATTGAGTTCACCTCACTATTAAGATGTATACCCTTAATCCTATTGTAATTAACCTCTCTATAAAGACCACCTCACTACCAGGACAATAAATTTCGCACCCACGGTGATTTAATGGTGAGGTTCTTTCATGGTAAAGCACTGCTCTCGGCCATGAATAAACCTGCTGTAGAAATGGCACTGCATCCACTGCTGGCAGCCAATACATTTTAACCATGGGGGGGTTTCAGAGCCTACTAGCAGACCTTTCGTATTGAGCAAGGCTTAGAAAGAATGCTTTGGGCCCATCCTCTACAAAACTAGCCCATTCCAGCTCGTATTTACCCTACGAATCATTGCAAGATCCCAGATTGTCTATCACACTATTATACAGTATGCTATAATTCAATGAATGTATTGTTTATCACACAATTATATGAATTATATCTACCATATGTAAACCACTATTATTTCATAAACAGAATATTATAAACTGTATTAAAATGGATTGTATAAGTAGTAAGAAATGGAATAAGTCCGTTTTAATAGTAAGAACATGGTACTAATGCCAGACCATTCCTACTGGGTGCAAAGGGGCCAGTATTACACACATTATGGCAAAGAGCAGTTGGGTATTTTCTAGCTGCTGCGAGAGAATTAATATAATAAACTCACCTTTAAATGAAAGCCAGTATATGTTATACATCCATAGTATTTACATCCAGGCGGAAGATATATTTCAGTTAGAATCAGAATTCAAATGTTAGACTAAGATATAGAACAGCAGCAGCAGCAGCAGCAGCAAGCATGCAGTTGCAGCAACATCTAGTGATGCAGCCAGCATCAAGCTGCAGAGAGCTTGCAAGCCGCATATGCAATGAGCCACCCCTAGCGGACGATTTCGGAACTAATAAATCGCTCCAGATGGCAGTGTTTAAAGATTGGTGAACTGCAATGCCACCGTGCAGCGAAATATGATCTTTACTCCTTATTGTACTAGGTGTCTATGCAGGTGCAAGTAATCCCACCCTTGAAGTAGATGTGCAGCATGGTTTAGACTCCAAGCAGCCTTATCATCTCATCATTACGGCTGCCTGCAACCTGTCATATAAGCTGACTTAGCTTCCGACCCAGTAGCATTTGGGGCATTAGACATTAGATATATTAGACATTATTCAATAAATATGCAATTGGTTCTAACAAAAGGCTAAATGCTATATTATTTCTATACTGTTTAATGTTCTTTATTGTATATTAATGGATACCTCTATATATATCAATCTATCTATCTATCTACCTCCCTATCTATCTATCTATCTACCTCCCTATCTATCTATCTATCTATATATATAAATATATATCTGCCTATCTATCTATCGATCTGTCTGTCTGTCTGTCTGTCTATCTGTCAGTCAGTCTGTCTGTCTAGCTGTCTGTCTACCAATGGACCAGGTACTAGGTGGTCTAGTGGTCAGACGCTCGCCTGCTCCTCTGAAGAATCCTGACTCAATTCAAGGCCAAGGCATACTACATGAGCTACATTTCAGCTGGATGTCATATGGATGAGACGTAAAATTGGCGGTCCCTTGTACTCAGTGTCTATGTTGGGGCAAGTAAAATATCCCACCCATGGGGTAAATGTGTAACATGGGTGGACTATCTATCTATACCCATTTTTAAAAAAGGCATGCATTTCGTGAAATAATAAATATTTATTAGATAATTGATTGTAATTATGAAGTAGTCTTAAATATTTAAATATAAATAACTTATATACTGTAGATAACAATTTTCCGATACCACACTTTTGCCTCAAACACATTAAAAACACTCAATACGTCCTGGCAATATTAGGTCAATTTAATATCATATTTTTCAATTATTTAAAATATCTTAGTTTTACTGAGTTGTGTCCTTTTGACTGCTGCAACTCCCACATAATATCTAAACACAAATTATATGAATGTAAATGTAGTATGAAATGTAATGTATAAGAATAATAATATATATATGCAATTCAATTGTACAGTCAGACGATGGATCTATAAAGACCACCTCACTATTGAGACCACATCTAGCTGTACCCTTCATTATATTGTATTTTACCTCTATAAAGACCACCTCACTACTAGGACAATAAATTTCGCGCCAACGGGGATTTAATGGTGAGTTTCCTCCATGGGGTTTTATTATAAAAACAGAAGTATTTGTTTGTTATTTTTGTGATATTTTATTTCATTGTTTATCACACCATGTTTTTTGGTGTTTATCACACTATGCGATATTTGTTCGATTTTTTTTAATTGTTTTAAACTTTTAAATCAAATATTGCATGTTTTTCTGTGAATGAATGATTTATATACAATACTCATAATTGTTTGGTTTATCACTTTAAAAATATATATATATATTTCGTTTAAGAATCGAGAAATGTTCATATTAATATTTTCGTTCAACTGCCTTTTTTGTTAATAAGGTTTAGAATGAAAACAGTTTTTCTTACAACATTTTCATTAGGTATTTTCACCCAGATCGCTACAAGTAGAAATTGCGATTTAATTTCAGAATTTCTTCCTTAATTATGTGGTTTTTTGAAGGTTTTGTCAGATAGGAAATGACATATCAATATACTCAGATATCTTCTTGTGAACCTACTGTGCTAATTGTTTTAAGTAAAAACTTCTATTAAACATAGTTTAAGATTCAGACACCTTTGACTTTCAACTGTTAAATAACCTTCCATAACTTGTAAATTACATTGGCAAATGCATTGCAATCACAGCCACTGACAGCTGTTGACATATACATGAGAATGATACCATAGAATTCAATTCCACCTTAAGCTAAATCACTTCTACTACAGTAACCTTCCATAACTTGTATACTACATTGACAAATGCATTGCAATCACAGCCACTGACAGCTGTTGACATCTACATGAGAATGATACCATAGAATCCAATGTCACCTTAAGCTAAATCACTTCTACTACAGTAACCTTCCATAACTTTTAAACTACATTGGCAAATGCATTGTAATCACAGCCACTGACAGCTGTTGACATATACATGAGAATGATGCCATAGAATCCAATGCCACCTTAAGCTAAATCACTTCTACTACAGTAACCGTCCATAACTTGTAAACTTCATTGGCAAATGCATTGCAATCACAGCCACTGACAGCTGTTGACATATACATGAGAATGATACCATAGAATCCAATGCCACCTTGAGCTAAATCACTTCTACTACAGTAACCTTCCATAACTTGTAAACTACATTGGCAAATGCATTGCAATCACAGCTACTGAAAGATGTTGACATATACATGATATCGATATCACTGAATCCAATGCTAACTTCAGCTAAATCATTTCTACTACAGTCCCACCAAAAAGTATTCAGACACCTTTGCCTTTTCAACTGTTAAATGGCCATCTTGAATGAAGCAGAACTTGACTAACTCTCTGAAAATTTTCACAAGATTGGACAAGTTTTACTGAAGACGTAGTTCTCAAGCCAAGCCAGCTCAAAGGGTCTTCATACAGGACTGTGCGAGTGGAGAAATTGTGGTGATCTGCACTTCAGTTAGTGACTTTCATGGCATCTTTCGTCCTGAATTTGTCCCTAACCCCATATTTTGCTCAGGGATTATGGAGAGGGTTAAAAATGTGTCATTTTTACCCTAACCCTGGAAAAGGAGCAAACTAAGCTGTGTCTGTTTTGCTGTTCTAAAAGTGTGACCAGCACAAACAGACAACACAAGGAAGGACCCTGACCCTGTGTTCCAACATGACTATATGCCAATGATTGTTTATTTAGGGTCAAGTTCAAGTTCAAGTTGATTGTATAAAAAAAACTTATACAATATTAGCCGGATAATATCTTGGCATATAAGGCCACATGAATTCAAATCACAAAAAGAAGTTTTGAAAGAAAATAATTGTAATCATCAGCATATAAATATATATATATTAGTATGGAAGATTATCTTAGTCTCATACACTCATATAATGACTAAGTTACATAGCTTTAAAAGTTGTATATCCGAAATGTATAAGATATAATGTGCAACATGGTAAAACATATTTATTGGACCTAAATGTGCAAGATCACCTCCTGCAATATTATTTACTTAAAAAGTCATATAAAGCCACAACTCAAAGAAAGAAAAGAATCTTTCAAAATAAAATTAGAAATGAGCTCTGTGAATTGGATATGAATAACCCATGTGACTACTGGGAATACTGGGATAGATTACATGAAAATAATAGTTTCTCAATTGCCAGTGATATATCTCTTGACAGTTTTGAAAAATACTTTGCTTTATATCAGAGTTTCAGGTTTACTGGTGTGGTCATCATCTTCTGATGATTCAGATGAATTGGTCATCAGCTGGCAATGTGATTCGCTGATACATGCTAGGATCACGGGTGCCCCTCAAATATGTAGAAGAGTTCATGGTAAACTTTAACAACAGTCCCACTAATCCTAGTACCTACATGACTGATCACCCTATAACACTGAGTGAGGTACAGACTGAACTGAAAAGCCTTAAGCTGGGCAAGGCCCCTGGAATAGGAATTAGTAACGATTTTTACAAATACTTGTCTGACTACTTACTTCAGCCTCTTACAGTATTGTTCAACTACATTTGGGAAAAGGGAATTTACCCAAACAAATGGTCTGAGGGAATAATTCAACCCCTGCTTAAAAAAGGTAGTTATAGTGAAACTGATAACTATCGCAAACTGACTCTAATGGCATGTATGGGTAAAATATTTGAAGTCATTTTAAATAAGAGATTAGTCTTCCAAAGTGAAGCTACATACATTGTAGATCCCAATCAATTTGGTTTTAGTAAGGGTTGCAGAACTAGTGATAATGTATTCATATTAGACACAATCATATCTTACCATAAATCTATTCGTAAAACCCTATTTATAACTTTTATAGACTTTTCGAAATTTTTTGACTTTGTCAACCGATCATTCCTGTATTATAAAATGATAAAAAAACAAGGCTATGGCGGAAAGCTTGTAAAAATAATACAAAGTATGTTCGACATGTCTAGCGCTAAAGTTCGATGGCATGGTGAATTAGAGACAAACATTGATAGTACCCATGGCATTCTCCAAGGTGGGATAGTATAGTCCCAAGCTATTTAATCTGTATTTATCAGACATGTGTGAATACCTAGACCAGACCTGTGGAGTAACAATATATGGGACAACATACACTCATCTACTATATGCTGATGATCTTGTCCTAATTTCAGAAAGTGCTGATGGAATGCAGACTCTATTAAAAGATCTTGAAGCTTATTGTAGAAAGTGTCATCTAATAATTAACTCTCAGAAGAGCAAAGTTATGATCTTTCATAAATCTGGCAAATGTACAGCCCAAGATAATCATGATTTCATTATTGAAAATGAGAAATTATATATAGTTAATTCATACAAATATTTGGGTCATGTAATTTGTAATTCTAGCAACATACACAAAGTAATGTATGAGCATTTGACAACCCAAGCACAAAAAGCGATGTATGCTCTTAAAGAAAAGACAAAGTCTACAGTTGGCTATCTACCAGAAAAATTGAGTATCAAAATGTTTGACACATATATATTACCAATACTTGAATACAATAGTGAAATATGGTTTCGAGAGAAGCAAATTCATGCTCTTGAGAGTATACAAGTCCGTTTCCTTAAAAACCTGCTCAGTGTTAGGTGTCAAACTTCAACACTTGCCATTCTGGCTGATACAGGTAGATTTCCACTGATAGTCAGACAACATGCTTCAGCAATCAAATTTCTAGGCAGGCTAAGGTCAAATACATGCCCCTTGCTCTTGCGTAGCTGTTATGACATTCAGACTAAGTTACATCAAAGAGGTGTTCTTTGCTGGCTTACAAGACTTTATAAACAAGCACATTTTATCCTTGTTCGAAAAGGCTCATACTAAGACGCTCACTGAGATAAATGATAGTACGCTAAACCCAAAACTCAGAACATACAAAAGTTTCAAGAGTGATATTCGAATAGAGCCCTATCTAAATTATACCCTACCCAACTACTGTAGGTAAGTGTGTGGGGGCTACCCTTCACGCCCTACTGGGCACCCTGTAGGGGTGTGAAAAAGGGGCGTGACTAAGATTTTTACATAATCTAGTTAATGATCATAATTATTTTCTTTTGATATTCATAACCTGTTATATAACCTCATCATTGATAATTAACTCGTTACATAATCTCGGTGAAAAAGGGGGCGTGACTAAGATTGTTACATAATCTAATTAATGATCATAATTATTTTCTTTTGATATTCATAACCTGTTATATAACCTCATCATTGATAATTAACTCGTTACATAATCTCGTTAATGCTCGTCTTTTTTTTTTTTTTTTGATATTCATAAGCTGTTATATAATACTCATCAATGATAATTAAGTCGTTACATAAGATCATTAATGTTCGTAATTATTTTCTTTTGATATCCATAAATTGTTACATCGATCATAATTAGCATTCAGAGTCTTTTACATACAATCTTTAATGTTCATAAGTTAACATTACATAACACATACGTAACTCATTAATGATCATAATATTTTTCTTTTGTATCAAAATGATCATAATTAAAAGTTCACACCTAAAACCCCCATAACACCCACCCGAAACACTACTGATATGCATCAATACACAACTGTCATTGACTCATCATTATATTTCACAATGACTAATGTTACACACAAATGTACATACAATTTCGCAAGTTTTTTGCTTCGTCTCAGTTCACCTCAGGATAGAGAACATGTTGAGACATGCTTACCGTATGTCTGTGTCCTAGGGTATGGTCACTTTTTTACCATAAAAATAACTTTTTGTCATAAGAGAGTAAAATAAATCATAGACTGAAGACAAACAAAGAACAAAAAAAACTATCTTAATTATGAATCACAAACTTATTTCCAAAAAAAAAAGATTTTTTAAATTAAAGCACGTGTTAAAACTTAATGACTAACTATATGCATCAATGTATGACTACGTCCATCATAATTTCTCAATGACCTTTGGCTTGTCGTAAGTTCATAACATTTTTGTTTCCGTATAACCATGCGCTATCATGCTTCACAACTTTTATTACGCTCTGTCAGACATACCCCCCTCCCCCACCCACCCCCCGACAACTATTACGATATCGCGATTTCGTAATGTTTTATTACGCTTCTAAACTGATCTATAAACCCCCCCTGGTGCTGTTGGGTGGTATGTATACTGTGTGAGGGTTGGATAATAGAATGGTAGACTTTATCGCTCTATTACATAACTGGTCATATATATAAGTAAGGTACAGGTGTACATGATGCATTACACAGTCATGCTCTCTCTATTAATTCTACTGGATCAGGCGGTTAGAGCTATGAGAGCCTCAAGAAAATGTCAACTCTGCAAACAGCCATCAGCGAGATTTACATACTCATGTTGTTACATACAGAGTAATAGAAGGATGTATGTCTGTCATAGCTATCTTCAGAAAAACATAATCCGGGACATCACTCTGGCAGTACTTGATCTTAAACGCGATCCTGAAAAACAGGTGGCCTGTCCTCTATGTAAAACAAAGGATATAAGAGTCGTTAACCTTCAGGGGCAATATCGAGATATTGGCTCTATGGTACAGGTCGACCAGATAACCATGTCAGCCAGGTTTGCATATTTATTCCTCGAAGACACTGTAGAAAAGATGAATTTACGTCAGCTCGAGCGCATTAATGAGCTCTTTATCACTGTCTTGAGACCATTACATGGAATTTTACATATCACCGATGAATCACGGTTTTAAAATGAAGATAACTGTAGTTGTATATACTATTGATTTGAAAATAAAATATTTCATCTCCTATATGTGTATGTTGTTTATGTTCTGATAACCACCGTTCATTATTAGTATCGTCAATAATCAAGAACAAGTCATATTTACAAGTTTATCATAAAATTTATTCGACTTAAAATTACAGCATCAAAAAAAATAATAAAATCCCCTGAAAACCCTGCCCCTTCGTTCTTCTAGTCATCAGCTACAAAAATAGAATTTAACGCCACCCGAAAATACTCCGCGTCTCCAGGCATTTATCTGTAAAACATCGATAATGTTTAAGAAATTTCAAAACTTTATTTAAAAGCGTTTGCATATTATACCTTCATATTTAAAAAATAAAAAAATTATAACTACCTAATAGCATTTTTTCATGGCCTCGTTTGCATCCAGGAAAGCCTTTCGTCGTTGCCTCCTCTGTCTAACTTCTGGAATAGAATGCTCTGAAAATGATCACCATGAAGATAATACATGTATATCTCTATGTGGCAGTCTATAATTAGCCTCAGCAACATTTTACAAAAATAAGAAAATAGTGTCATTTACAATAAATAGTATCATTTAGAATAAATAGAGTCATTTACAATAAATAGTGATATTTACATACCGCTATTTTCGCTAACCTGGCTTGAAGTGTCCCAGTTATCGCCACGAAGGTTGAACACAACTATAACAAAAAAAAATATATATATATATCATATATCAGTCTCTATTACGTTGTAATGTGATTATATATCTTTACTTTTATTTACCCTCTTCGTCAGACTCGTCGTGGGGGATGACTGCAGGGTTTTCTAGTTCATCCAGTCTATGCTGCAGTCTCTCCAGCTCATGTGCCTCTCTCTGTCTCATGTCCCTCTCAATACGCTCCACACGGTGCACTCTCCTTATTACCACTGCAGAAAGTATATACACAGTCGTCAATTTTGTCATAATTACTTAGGATGTTTCTACCAACAAACTGATATATAAAAAAACTATCATAAAAATTTCAGCATAATTAGTTCATCACTTACCCCTGATACAGAGGATAACAGCCACTAGTACAACCACTGTTGAGCCTATCGCTGAAGGGATGATCAGTTTCAGATGGGTGTTACCTCTTGACATCCTGATAGTTGTCGTCTTAGGTGGGTCACTGGTGGGCGGTTCATCGTCAGTGATAGCGGTCGTCTTAGTAGGGTCACTGGTGGATGGGGTTTTGTCGGCGATGTATCGTACCTCTGTAGGTGTGATCTTGTCTGTGGTGATCGTTGAGGGATCATCAGATTCCTTAGGGGTGCCGCTATCCTTACTCAGGGCCGTTGTCGTCCTCAAAGGTAGGTTCACAACCCTTCCTGATTGGAATGTAATCTTCAGAGACACTGTGCTTCCTGATAGCTGATCTATAACTTCCTCCTCATAGCGTGTATAAAATCTGGAATAAATCATCATAAGATGTCATTGGATATGCTTACTTGATAATAAAGTTCTGTTTAATAAATAGGGCAATATGTCTCTTTTGATGTCATCATACTCATTAAGTCGTAACCTGAATGCATAGGGTTTCTGTGTCACTATATATATTTATTAAAGCTATCTCTCTGTAAGTCATAACAAAAAGATGCATAGGGGCTGTATGTTACTAGGTATATATATTAAAGCATCCTCATCGCATAACCGTCTCAGTTAGTCTACGTCTCGGTTACTGGTAAGAAGTTTGATACTTTTTTTATTAAAAAAAAAAAATGTTTTACTAGCTTATTAGTATTACGGCCGTTAGCCTATTTTTTAAAAAAAACCCGGTTATTCATCATAAAGGTTATAAGGAAAAAGTTAACGTACCTAATCTCCTCGATGGTGTCTAGGTTCAGATACTTGACATCATCAACATCGTCTTCACTGCAGATGAGTATACCCGGTACCTCCTGACGACATGCAAGAACGCATGACAGGATAAGCATCCTCAGTATCGCGGCGATCATCGTGATAATTCCTTAGATAGTGCTATTATATTTCTATGGTAGTAGATATTATCCTTGTCGTGGTCTATAGTGATATGGTCACTCTCGATCAGATTCATATTTATGTAGAAATACTATTTGTTATATCAGTGTCGTCAAAATGTATTACTTACTGCAAAATATATGTTTGTTTGACATCTGTGGTAGTTATTAAGCCCCTGTGTTACATCAATCTATTGAAATGTACACGGGTTACGTAAAGTGTAGAGCTACATAGGTACTAAGCCCTCAAAGCCCTCGAAAGTATTGCCTGATTACGTAACACTCTGCCCTCATCAGGGTTAAGCGTGTCATAAGGCTACTAAAACTCACACCAAGCTTCTGAGTGTATCTTAAAGTCACCTGCTGTGACCCCTAACTCGATGCCTTCAGGCTTAACTATCTACAAAGTTGTTTTATTACAGTATTGTGCAGATTTTTCATGAATAGATCATAGGTAACGGCCTTTTAAAGTAACCTACGGTCCCCCCAAAGACCTGGTAGTTAATATATGTTAGTGTAAACTTTTCAGCTACTCTATTTTAATAGAGGGCTTTATTACTAATATGTTTGTTTAATTAAATTAACCAAAAAGAAAATATACCGTGGAACTCTTTTTTAATATTACAGCATTAGTAATACAGCCAATATAGAATCGTTTTAAGTACAATAAAATATATACAGTGTTAATGGTCATTGGTAATTTGTATAGAGTAGTGAATAGAGACGTATTATCATCCATCTTAAGTAGCGTTAAGATACGCTTATTTTACAGTTAATAAAGTTCATGGTTAGTGTCTTGGCGTGACAGCCCTTGTAGTACGTCTATGTTCATTATTCAGTAGACGTGTCAGAGGCAGAAGAACTTCCTCAGTCAGTCTCCTTCTTTGTAGAATCATTTGTCCGTTATGATGAGCTCTTAAATTTTCTCTCAGGATGTCCATCTCTCCCAAGTAGTGATCTTTCGTCAGTTTGATAATAGCGACTGATTGTCCAAGATTGATGAAGTCCTCAATCATGTATTCCCCGTAACTAGTTATATCGTAGATCATGTCATAGTTCTGGCGGCAGAATGGACATGGTATCTTGTAACTTTGTGACAGATCGATAGGGTGATTTTCAGTGATTTCCGTAATGAGCTTACGCATGGCTAACGCTTCGATGCAATCCCTACATAGTCTCATTTCCTCGTTTCTAAAGCTGCATTTGAAGCTGTACCGAGATGGTAACTCGCAGCAGAGTTGACAAGGATTTTCGTCCATATTCAGCAGTGTGGTAGCCATTTTCAATATGTGAGTGTGTGTGTGTGTATCTGTAGCTTAATAAACCTAACTGGTAACCTGGAAGCTGAACAATGAGTATTGCTTCAGCCCTTCAGGCTAAACTCACACTTTCCTGTATTATAACATGGAGATCACTAGCGGAGTTTATAAACATATTAAGAGATGCCATATGTTAGGATACGAAAAAGCATTAGTAAAGTCGCAGTTCATGGTCAACCCTACAAGGATGCAGCTTTTATCATACTGCGAAAAACTCACAGAAAAACATCTCGACCCGTTTCATAATGGCGGTTCTATAAAAAGTTATTTTCTATGCCTAGGATACATCATTGGCTGGGGACCGTATCAACAAGAGACCGAATTTATCAGGATATGTATCCAGGATCGATTTGTTAAGAGCATATATCCTGTTATTCCTCGTAGAGACAAGTTAAAAATTCTAAAGCTACGTGGTGTGGCATAAGTGGGTATTTTTTTTTGTCCTATATATATATATATATATATATATATATATATATATATATATATAAGTCTATATACATATATATGTACATACAAGCTTTTACTACTTGTCCTTATATTATATATTATTTTTACTTGTAGGCACATCCTGGAAGACTATACAACCTGTCTTTATTAGACCTATTTAGATTTAAATAAACTATTAAAACTAAACCATGTCTTATGTTTACATTCGTAAGAGCAGAAGTTCTCCTCTCTGTATATATATATATATATACTGATCAAACCAATTATTCGTAGTTTTACATGCTATCGTGTTTTAACCCTTATTTTCAAATAGTAGGTCTGATTATCTTCAGGTAGATATCAAGATTGTCTGTTATATACCGCTAAATACCAGAAGTTTGTTAAATTAAACTAGCCTGTGTGTATGACCATGTGTGTGCGTATGTCTGTGTGCGTGTGTGTGGTAGGGGCTCGCTTTTACTTTAAGACTGCCTGATTTAGTCACTATTTATTGTAGGTAGCGCTTTTGAATCTGTATGAATATTTTTTGTGTCGAAATTATTCAAAATTATTCAAAATTGGTAAAAATACGGTGCTTTAGAATAATATTTTACCGCTAGGTGTCTTTTGAGCTCTTCCATGACCGGAAGGGGTTGGGAAGCTTTTGCTTAAGTTATATATCATATAATTTTAAAAACTAGCCGTATGCTGATGGATATATATATATTCTTACTACCTATACATCCTTAATTTTAATTTTGCGTGTAGCGAGTTCTTATTTTACGAAATCATTTTTTGCCTACTCCTCTTCGTCTAGCGTTTCTGCCTGAGTGTCATGGATGCTGTCAGAACAGCGTGTTAGCCGGTGGTTTACAGCTTCTTCATTATAAAGATGGGGGCGATAACTACAGGTTTGGAGGTAACATGAGTGATTGTGGTGGGGTCTTGTCGTGATATAGTTTTTGTTAAACTGTTTAAATATTTTTGTGTGTACTCTGTTAACTTAAAATGTGTACGTTGTTTCAAAACCACGTGTACCTGTAGGAAAAAGACCTGTTTTTATAATATCTTTGCAGATTCTTCAGCTACCGTTACAACTACTATGCAGGCGTCGGTGGAGACTAACTTTGTGGTAATTTGAATATGGTGATTGTATTTGTTATTGGTTTACCATCTATGTTAAAATGGCTACATTTTGATCTACTATCCTTTTTTAACTCAGTATGGTATAAGTTCAAACATGGAGATCACTAACCCGGATCCTCCGCCGTATACTATGTTTTTCTAAATTAAAAGAGTCATACTTCACAAGTTTGCTAATCTCTATATTAAAATGTTATCTTTGGAGGTTTGAGATATGACAAAGTCAAGTTTTCAAGTTGAAATGTTTATTTATTTTTAGGCATCTGATACATTAATTGAAAAATTTTTTATAATCGTTGAGCATCTCTGTAAGTTGTGTAAACTCGTACTGTTTCATGTAGAGTCCTCTCTTGGTGAAAACTTTTTCCTCTTGATGTGGAGGTGTCCATCTCAGGCGAATATCAATGCATCCTCGTGTAACTGATAGTCTTATGTCCTCAGAGAGATCAAGAAAGGTCTCTTCCTCTGAGGCTAAGATCTGTGAAACTTGCGGTATTAGTTGTAGTAACTTTCTGACATCTCTAACTGTTAGTCCTACATATTTTTGGGCAGGAAATGTTCCATCCAGTACTCGGAGGTTAAGTCTTCTCTGCCCTTGGTACTCTGTTAAAGATACTTGGCTGTTCTTGCCAAAATTATGGGTGAAGAGTGTTGTAGTTGTAGTCGTCATGATGTTCAGTCCTGAATAACCATACATGCTTCTAGCCTCTTATATACATATCTACCAGACTAAAGGAGTTTGCTGATTGGGGGATATTTATAGATATGTTACATAACGTCATGGTTATAATTTTTATGGTATCTCTAGTTATGAATATATCTTTGTGTTAGATCTAGGCGTGGGTATTTATAGGTATGCTATGTAAGTGAGGCGTTATATTTTTATGGTATATTAAATTATTTTCAGTTATGAGTATCTTAGTGGGTTAGCCACCGGGGGCGCTTAATTGGTACCCCTGGTGGTGTTAGAGTCATGAGAGATAATGGTGTATTGATACGCTTCAATGCTTCTGAGAAATCTGTCCAACTCTCAGGTTTTCTTATTGTACCATGTATAGCGGTTCTAAGTAGATCTATAATGTTTGACCCCTCAAGCAGTTTCCCGTTAATTGTGACTAGTCCCTTTTGTGTCCATGTTATTTCAGGGTCATGTCTTCTGATGTAAGTGACTAGTCTCTCGGCTCTTTCTTTTGAAGTTTTTGGGAATGCCTCAAAGATGAATGAGTCATCAGTCTCCTTATGCTGCTCGAATATTATGTCAGACTGTTCAGTCTGTTTGACCGGCTCCGTATGCTCTGGTTAACTAACCTTTTTTGCCTTATTCTTAAGTCTATGATATGATGATTCAGGTATTATAAAATGCTTCATTATTCCAAGAGCTCGAGTTGGGGTAAAACTGCCTTAATAATCCTAGGCCAGGCTGATCTGAGCTTTAGACAGAGTAATCTACGACCTTTCTCTCTGCTATCTGCCAACTTAATGAGCTTGTTTTTATATCTACCTAGATCTTTATCGACCTGCTTACTAATAATTAATTCCCCTTCAATAATATTCCTTGCTAGCTGTCTAAGTAATTCTAACTGACTCTTACTCATTGTATTCAGTAAGACATCTTTCTGCTTACTCTCTGCTATAGATAATAGCCTAGTAAAGGACATGTTCTTTTTAAGTGCTGTCATAACTGTAAATGATATTTTTTCAGTGCTACTCTACCTTATAAATAGCTGTAGGCCCCTCGTCAGGAAAAATGGCCGATCTTAATCTTAAATTCTTGTCAGTTTTAGTATGTAAGTCAATAACAAAATATGAGTAAGACTCTGTGGTGGCTGTTAGGTAAGCCTGAAGCATCTGACGATAGCCAAGTTGTCGACCTAGAGCTGTGATCTGGCCCTTGTCTCTGCTGTTAGCCATTATGACAAATACATGCGTGTTTAGGTTTAAAGTTCTTGAATGTTTTGACTTTAAAAATAATTTATGGGTCAGTAGAATAACTGAACAGTTATTATGATGTGTACCTACTGTGAAAAGTTTTAAAACTGTGTCTGTATTCATAGCATCAATCATTAGGTCGTCAAATACAACGAGGGAATGTCTGCTGCTTATAGTCTGGAATGTTTCCAAGTCGTCTTTGCTGGGTATACCGTATTGAAATGATATATTGTCCATTTCAGATTCTAATGTACTAAACATCGGCTGCCATGTGCTGTTGTAACAGTACAGAATTTTTTCAGGTGTTTCCCGAAACATGTCATGTTTTAGTAAGCGGTGAACAAATGTTGATTTCCCCCCCTGACTTGGTGATGATATTATTATATTACATGGCGTGTTTAAAAGAATAAGAACCTTGTCTTCAGACATATTCTTCCAAGAGCTGGCTGAATTATTGTCTACTACAAAAGATTGATTTACAGTGTCCGGTCTCTGCATGATGAATGATTTCGGTGTAATTAGCTATCATCTATTTAACTGTAACATTGCGAGTGTTGGTTATCTCCATAATAGCTGGTGTTTTGGCATGAATCATTAATACTACCGGTTCTTTCAGAGCTTTTTTGAAATTCAGAGATAGTCGTACATGTCCGTGGTCAGGGGCGTAAGATGTCCCATAAGATGGTTTTATATTAAAAGCATACATACAGTAGCTCTGAGCAAAGTCGTACAATGTAATGTCGTTACCGAAATCATTCCCTAGTTCTCTAAGTGTCTCGTAGAGGCTGAGATAGCTGGCAGAGACTCCGTTTCCCTGTGTATGATCAAAAGTAGGTGTAAAAGTATTAATAGTATCATTATTTACTGAGAGGGATATTCTTTGCAGGTCATATGGCTTGAAATTGAAGGGATTGAGTTTTAAATCCCCATTGTAGGCCTTAGCATGGATCAGAGTGACAAGGATTCTAGAGGGTAGCCTATTTGGAAAAAGGTTATCAAGGGTCCCTGAAGTAAATCCTGTGTTTATATTTTCTACTCTAATATCTCTCTGAGTGTAGCAGTAGAGTGCTGGCCTAGTTTCTAACGATCTACCAATAGCAAACTGTGTACGGGGGTCAAGCTGAATCATGTGAGCTTTAAACATTACTTCTTCCAGATGTATTTTATATGAGCCTGTAGGCTCATGGTTAATGAGTGCAAATTCATTAGAGGTTCTGTCTAACTTTATAGTTAGTCTTGTATTGTTAAGTAGATATCTTTTCTGCATAAAAATATCCTCATAAAGAGGTCCTTGAAATTCTACAATGTTGGATTTTTGAAAGAGGTCCTTCTTTATCTGAGCCCCCTTATTCAGGTTGATCAGATCAATCTGGTCGGCATCATCCCTTACATAACCTTGAGCTCTCAGTTGAGAATTTTTAGCATCCTTACCATAGGCCAGTAAAGTGCTGAACATGGCTTTATAGGGGTAGTTGTTAGATGAGCTAATTTCCTTCCCCTCTAATGAGACTGATATTTTCTCAAATAGAGAGTGTAAGCTGTTGTTTACAGGTACAACCTTCTTATTTACTGCTATACTAGCATTGTCTTGTTTAACAATCTTCATTTTTACATATAGTTGGCTATTGTAGAGGTCCAGAAAATGTTTTTGCTCATTAATGTCGAATAGGATAGGCCCGTCGTCTGTCAGTTGGTTGACTGGTCTGTAATCCATATAATACTGCCTTTCGACATTTTGTTGTAGTGATGGAGGGGAGAAAAGATCGAGTTGAGGTAGACTAGTTGTTTTAACATCCATTATTTTTTCTTAGTGTGTTGACTGGTTGATCTCTTTTTACTGTATGAGCGTTTTTGTGGTTTGGCCTTAGCTTTATTTGAAGTTGTCTTTCTTCTCTTAGCCTGCGGCTTTGGCTGAGCCTTCTTCTTACGCTTTACTGACGTCATCTCCTCCTTGGTCTGATCAAAAGTTTTTTTTATATCTGATGTCAGCTCGACCTTGACCCTGGGTATGGTTTTATGCGTCTTGGGGTTTTCTATAATGTATTGAGGATTGTCCGAACCTGTATAACGTCTCAGACCATCAGTTACAAATGGTGTAGGTCTACTATCCTGTGTAGAGAAATATGCTTCCATGTTGATGTGTTTGATAGAAGTGGTTACGCGGTAGTATGCGAAGGCTTATATACGAAGTGTAGGGTGATGTATGTCCCCCCTTCATCTGTCCGAATCTTTCGGTCGGTAGAGACATTTAACATGTAAATGTGTATAGTATCTATAAAGTGCTGGGCTATAGGTATATAATAAGGGGTATAGCTCATTTCTTTATTACCTATGTACCTCAATACATTTAACTGGTTTTGCCCGACAATTGTAGAGTTACAAATGTTACTACATATGTATACATGTGGCGGTACTGTAGACCTGTATTGACAGAGGGCGTCTTTCCATCCATCTTCTAGTCTTAAGGCTCTGTTTAACCTGACTTTGAAATTAACAGGTGTGTTCTCGAAAAGATCTGTACTATGGTTACTGTTTAGTATAATGTAAAAGTCATCCATATTTTCTAATTTCTGTCTCCTTAATCCAGGAGTCAAACTTCTTGCTGTAACCTAACCAACGAACTAACGCTTCCCTCTTTCCTTGTCTAATGCGGCGTCTGAGAATTTTTTCGATCTTATATAGATCATTATCTGCTACCAAGGCTCTTTGCATCTCCTGTCCGTAGAAACTACGTCGATCTTCTCCTTGTTTAAATCTATTACTCTATAGCGCGGGGGGTGTGATGATACCCTTTTATCGATAATGAAAATTTCTTCTGTCCATTTTCTGTCAAACCCTTTTTGGAACTGTGCTCTAGCTAAAGATAATCTTACTTTATCACCTACGTTAAATTTATATACAATTGTCGTTCTTTCTCTTTTTAACTCTATAGGTAAATATATCTTTTCATAAAGCTCTTGCTGATTCTCTTCGGTAACTTGGGAAGGTGTCATCCCTATCGTGGAGTGTTTGGTATTATTATAACTAGAGACGATTTCTTGAAGGTGTTCGATATATCTATGAGTTTGGTGTTTGGTAAAGAATTTGTATATTCGTGTTTTAACTGTTCTGATTACCCTCTCTGCATAGTTTGCATGGTAAACATTATAAGCTAGTACATGGTTTACGTTTTTAGATTTCATGTATTCCTGGACAGACTTAGCTGTATATTCTTTACCCTGATCGCTTCTTAACTCTTTTACCGTGAGACCGTCCTTGAAAATTTTTTTCATAACATTAACCATCTCTTCTCCTGTTTTACTTTTCATAGGCTCAATTCTTAGATATCTTGAAAATAAGTCTATGAATACTGCCAGGTATTTTACTCTGTCATTACTTCTGCTAAATTTCTGAGCATCCATTAAGTCTGTGTCCATAATCTCATTCCTCCCCCCTACAATAATTGATTCTCTCTTAAACCTTGATGTAGGTTGTTTGTGTACCAGATACGTGTACTGTTCTGTTAGCCATTTCTTTACATCTTTAAACTTGAGCTTATGAGGGTTGCCTGAGGCTTTTATACTCTGCCAGAACTTGGTTATCCCTGAGTAACTACCGGGTTTACTAGTATTATAGTAAATAGATTTTAAATAATTATCCATTATTGAGTAATACTCTTCTGTCTTTTATAGTCGGGTTCGGGAGAAGAAACCCTATACTACTGCTTAGAAGTCCTACCCAAAGCTCGCTCAGGGGGTGACTGATTGATAGGTTGACAATGCATGCTATTATTACTACATAGAGTATGATAATTTGACTAAAAAATACAACCTCATTCTTGGGGATTTTGACCCCCAAGACCTGCCAGCTCTCGCTGTGTATTGATTGAGTCTCCATGACAAACTGATCACGAATTTGATTGACATCTTTATTTATACTCAGCTTTGAAATTTGACAGTACACATTACTATGTAGAAGTAGAGTTCTATCCTATTTTAGTATATATACATACATATATATTTCATGACAATTAGAGCGTATACAGTGTTATGTAGAAATAGATCTGTATCCTTTTTTATTTTAGTAAACATATGTACATATTTGGTAGTATTACTATGTAGAAATAGCCTGTCGTCCTTCTGTATATATAAACATAAGTACATGTTTAACAACTATAATCTTTACATATATACATGCCCTTTAGTATATTTACATACTAATAACCATATGGTAGAGTGTCATAACTATCTAGTAACACCCTCTTGGTATAAACTAGTTTTACAGTCTTATAAGATGCCTTGTTAAAAACTCGTCCATGTACTTTGTCTCTAACAAACATATTGTATGTAGGTAACCTGATGATTAGCCCCTTGGCTACAACTTGCTGGATGTTTTCGAAAGTTACAAGCTGACTGTTGATAGGGTTCATGATGATACCTATGAATTTGACTATTTCTGAGTTATCATTAAGTCTGTAGCTGTAGGATTTAGGACCCGAAGAAATGAATGCTGTTATGTGCTGACCCGCCGGTAGCTCGTCGGTCAATTGTCCTAGAAAATCTCCTAGCGGTGGCATATCTTGGCCTCTGAGGGATGTGAAAATGACAGAGTCTGTGTCCATATAGAGTACCCGGCGTCCTAGTTGATCGATGAGTCCATAGAGTTTAAGTCTTGCCCAGCATGTTGTGAATGATGCTACGACGTCGTTAGTCTTGAGGTTGTCAGGTTCAAATGTTTCCCTACTCTTGGTCTCTACTAGTAGACAGTCCTCGTTGACCATGTAGATCATCATGATCTCTACTGATGTGTCGTTGGCTAGTTGTTTAAATTTGGAGGGATCCGTGATGTATTGTGTTCTGACGCGATTCGGTTTCTCCCCAAACTTACCCCAAAAGCTGTTGAGCGCCAGTTTGGCTACTGTTCTTAGTCCTGGGTTGTGGTTGATGTTTTCAGACCTTAGACTGATTCCTTCAGCCTCTAGATAACTCCGGATGTAAACTTCGCGATCTTCTGGAGTTTTGGCCCATTCTGGGTATCCTGATGCCTCCTGTTTAATCCTGAGAAATGTGTCAACGTATCCTCTGAACAGCTCGTCTGAAGTGTCTCCCCAGTGGTAAACTTCATAGATCTTGAGGATGGTGTAGCCTTTCTCTAGGGCCTTCATGATTTCTGGGGTACAGTAGGTACCTATGATGGCCCTCTGATCAATACTACACTGACATGGTAACTGGCTGTGCTCATCTGCACATGTGCGACATAGCGGGAATTTAAGTCGACCTCCTGATCTGTAGGGTAGAACGGGGTGATAGAGACCTCTTGGTGGTAATACTTTAATTTTGGCTATACCGAAGTAGGATCTCATGGTGTAGTCAAAGTCCTTGGTTAATATCTGGGGGTGTCCTACCGGTAGAGTACTGTATTTATTTACCGAGGGGTAGAGACTTGTATAGTCGTAATAATGGATCTTCTCTCCCTCATCTACTTGGTAATGAAGTCGTACTGACGATGTCCTACCTCCGAAGAACGAATCTCTGATATTTAGTCTTGTAGGGATATCCAGTGACGAAATGAAATGCTTCATCTCTTGGTCTTCCTTGAGTAGCTTGTCAAACTGACATTCCCATATAGATGTAACTGTTGGTGTTGTGGTCTTGAGAAAGTCCTCCCTCTGTATGGTCTTCTGGTAGATCTGACCCATTGTCTGATTATTGTAGCTGTCTTTGATAGATCTGTCAGGGAAGCATGTAGGACAACCATGCCATCTGCAACCGTAAAATTCGTAGAGAACCCCATTGCTGTCTGCTCCATCTACCCTGTACTGACCTACTGCTAGTTCCCCTATATTACGAGCATGTTGTATGAATATCTTGTTACTATGACTTAGATATTCAAGCCATTGAATAGACTTGTAACTATGCCCATATCGTGCGGTGTATCCTTGAGGAGGTATGTGCGCGATGTCGGAGTTCAGAAAGGTTTTTTCTTTAATATCTGTAGATGATAGTGTCTCATTGTCGTGATAGTATTGTCCACCCACCATTGTGATCTCTGGGGTGGTATTGTCTTCCAGGGTTACTCTGTAACTTTCCTTGAGAAAGTTTTGCCTGAAGATCTGCATACATGTCGATGCTATGGTGACCTGTGAGAAGGGATCGATATCCATGGATCCGTTCTCAGTCTCGAGTCTGGTTATATCTTTGATGAGATGTCGGAATTTTGTACATGCCTCTCTGAGAATCTTGACATCTGTTCTACAGTATTCCTCCATATCGTTATGCATGTCGTAGGGGCCTTGTAGACTGTTGTGCCATTCTAGATCAATCTCTTTACCGTAGAATTCTATTAGAGGATAGTGTGTGAAATGTCTCTGGTGAAAGTGTTGCCTGGTATTGAACATGTGTGGAAAATCTCCTTTTTTTAGTGATGATGAGAGCCCTAATGTCTTGGGTAGTTTCTTGAGTGCCATTGGTAGGAAATTGAGGGAGTCTATGAATCTAATGCCTGTTTGGGGTATATTCATGTACATTATTTTTGTACCAACCTTGGTGATTGCCGGCTGGATCCCGTTTTGAAGGAGGTATCCTTGTAGGAAGAGGAAGTCATAACCTTTCCCGTTATGAGCAATGCATGTGAAACCCTTGTGCTTTTCATTGATGAGCCATTTACCGAAATCTTGTACCGTTGCATCTCCTTTGAAAACGATCTCCTTCTGATAACAATTTCTACATGTGTGATTATTGTCGTGGTTGAGACATTTGATACCACATTCGTTGCAGTGTGTCTGATCATCGTTACATTTGTTGCAGCTAGATTGAGCCACGACGAGGTTGGGTATGTGCTGTTGAAGGCCGCAATACCATTTGGTACAGTGACGACATCTTCTACATGCTGAACATGTGTAGTCATCTGTGCATGCCTTACAAGTGTTACCCCCTTGTCTCGGTTTGTAGCCCTCTTGACATTGGAATATTTCGTCCTGTGTAGACTCAAAGTCGAAGTAGATGAATTTACCGGTACTAGCTTTTTGTTTTGATGTTCTCATGTAGCAGAGGTGTTGTCCTGTAAAGTAGTCTTGACATAATCGACATTGCCATTCTCCACAGATGTGATCTTCCTTGTTTCTTTTTGCGGTGTCTAGCAACCTCATACATCCAGGGCAAAAGAAGTATTGCTGACATTTGGATAGTTTTTCTTCCCCTGTGGCCGGCCCTCTTTTGAATCTCTCTGTTTGTTTGTGGTTTGTGAAACAGTCTGAGTTGCGGCTAGTTCTATTGCAATCTTGACATTTGATGGCCTGTACCCAATTACAATCTTTTCTCATACATATCATGCATTTGTTTCGACAGAAGTGTGTTGCTCTTTTGTTGTAATACTTGAGACAGTCTGCGCAGATTTCTTTATTGGAGAAAAGTCCTGATAACGCTGTGATGGAGTGGAAATGCTGACCGTCTTTGTAGAGAAATATCTTGTTCTGTCGGGTCTTAGAACCTGCATAGATAACACCATGATCGGTATCTTTATCTATGACGATGATCTGTACATTGAGGTGATCTTCGAATTTGTAGAACTCTCTGATCTCTATTTGTCTGTCTGATGGAAGGTTTACTTCTTTTAGAAGTCGCCGTGCTCTCCCTCTCTGAGAGTTTAAACCTTCTCGGTGAGCCCTTGATGCCTTGGTGAGTGATTTGTAGTGAGGATCCTGCTGCAGTTTTGCTATGCATACGGTGACTGCCCTGGCTGCACAGGTGTAGTCCCCATGTAATTCGGGAATGAATACTGTGCAGGTTTTCTTGATGATGGTGTTGTTCCGGTCTTTGGTGTCAAGGTTTATGATGGGTAGCGCCCTGTTCTGTTTCGTGCCCTTCTCTGTTGTCTGATTATAAGTAGCTTCACATACATGGTTATCCTTGTATATGGTGAAGCATCTTTTACAGATATACTGACTATGTAATAATCTCTGAATATTTGAGATTGCATGAATACCTTGATGATCCTGGTAGAGGTAAAGGGTTGTCTCATTGTATGGCCCTCCATATACGGTTTTGAGTTCTTGGTCAAGGAGAATAATCTGCGCATTGATATGGTTCTCAAATCTTGGAAAGTCCTCGATCGTGACTTTGTGTTCTGGAGGTATCTGTACACTCCTTAAAAGTGAAAGGGCCTGCCCAAGTTGAGATTGATGTCCTCCTTTGTCAGCCCTATATGCCTTACAGAGTTCTGCTGCTCTGGGGTCATTTCGTGCTTTGGCCCTAGCTACGACTATGGCCCTGACAGTCTGTGTGTTGTCATTGGGTAGAGTCGGTATGGTTATGTAAGACTTACCCCCGCCCTTGTCATGATGAAGAACACCTACCTCTACCTGGAATGAGTTATCAACACGCATACTCTGTGCTGATTGTAGGACCTTTTCCATTCTATCCATGATGGTCTTTGCTGTGATGAGGTTTTGAGGTCTCATGTGAATGACAATGTCCTGTTTGAGATCCTTATGTTGAATGATGACTCTGGCCCTGTCTTCAGGATCATGATGCTGTGCAGCTCTGTCAATAACATCTTGAAACATATCTTCAAGTTCTTGATGTATATCGAGTAGTCTGTGGCCTGTGTAAGTCTGGTTAAATGTTGCTCTGAAGCTTCTTTCTTCATAACCGAATCTTCTAGCTCTTCTGTGGTTGGTTTGGGTGACCTGGTAGGGTGGTGGTCTTGGTTTCTTTGCTCTGTGTGGCTCTGGTGACAGTCCTCTTTTAGTCATGGTTGTTGTATGAGTCTCTGATACCCTGATACACTATATATACTGGTGATTATGTAAGAAATGCTATTTTTAGCTCTATAAAGATATAACTATCCTCTTTTTTGACACTGTGTGATCATAAAACCTTGTCATCCTCTCTATGCCTTCAGGTAGTCATGTGTTGTGTGTAATAAAATATTGTGAAATTATGGTGAGCCATCTGGGGTGTGATAGAGTTCTGTATATATATATATATATGAGTATGTTTGTGTATTGATCCATCCATACCCTTGGGCTATAGGCAGGTGCTATACATGTATTGACATATGCTCTATCCTGTTGTGAAATGATGCATGGTAAGATCTTGTGAAATTATCTGTGTGTTGTTGTGCACTGATGCATGACAAGATCTTGTGAAATTATCTGTGTATTGATGTGCTGTTGTGCACTGATGCATGACAAGTTCCAGTGAAATTACTTGTGTATTGATGTGTATAATAGTTATTGTGAAATTATGATGAGTATGTGTGCCTGGTTATTTTGTGTATTGGTGCATGTAGGGTGACCTGGATATGTATGTGTATTCATGTGTGTCTGTAGTGCTTTGTGAAATTATGATGAGCTACCTATGTACCTACATTGTGTGTGTGTTTGATCAGTTATGAATATCTTGACACATATACAAAGAAAAATATTATGGTCATTAATGTGTTATGTACATGTTATGTTAACTTATGGTCGTTAGCTAGTTATGTAATGTTAATTACTACTGTTGTAACAGTTTATGCTATCAAATGAAAATAATTATGATCATTAATGGATTTATGTAATGTGCTAATTATCACTGATGAGATTATATAGCAGTTTATGAGTATCAATAGAGAATAATTATGGTTATTAATGAGGTTATGTAACAGTCAAAAGAAAACAATTATGGTCATTAATGAGGTTATGTAACATCCGAAAGAAAATAATTATGATCAATAATTAGGTTATGTAACACTTTTAGCCACGCCCCCTTTTCACACTGTCATTAATGAGGTTATGTAACATTTTTAGCCACGCCCCCTTTTCACACCCCCCACTGGTGCCCAGTGGGGCGTGAAATAGGGGGTCTAGACACCCCTATACAGTAGTTACCCAAATCCGTCTATTGTAATATAGCACGTTTTAGACTAAGCTCACACAACCTTAATATTGAATTAGGCAGACACAAACGTCATTATGTTTCTGCAGATGAAAGAATTTGTGAAAAATGCATCTGAACCAAGTAGAAGATGAGTTTCATTGTTTAATGAGGTGTAAAAAATGGAATGATATCCGCTTAAACTTATTCCAAATTGCTTGTAAATACATCGTGGGCTTTACTATTTTCGATCCAGCTGAACAATTCTTACAAATATTAAAGGGGAACTAACACCTTCAGCACTTTACCTCTCAGATATTAGCTTGGGTCCATAGAAATACATCCACGCTATTCATAATTTGTATATATGCACTGTTAATGAAATATCCTGCATTTATTAGCTCCGTGTTGTGAACTACGGAGGCCGCCATTTTCGACTTTTCCGGGTGTTTTGCTCTTGCCGGAAATACGTCACTGTTGCACTACAGGTCTAACAGAGACAAGTATTCTACAGGCTGGCTCTGCATTCCAACCAACAAGTTTCACAAACAGGTGTTAATTGCACTTGAGCTTTTGTTAGGGCATGTCAGGGTTCTTAGTGAGTGTTGACCAAGTAAATTGCCATTGAACAATTTGACACATGCAATTATATTTGGGGTATCAATAAGTCAGCTATGTAACACAACTGCAGAATATTCAGAGACTGAGTACTAATTAAATTTATATTGTAATTTTGAGCAGTCTAGGTACATTGTATTATATTTCAACATTGAACATGTTATGTTGCGAAATAAATCTATCTATCAATAATAATAATAATAATAGTTTATCTATCTATCTATCTACCTAGCTATCTAGCTATCTAGCTTTTTATTTTTATTATGTATATTACTTTATTGACGATTAATATATAATGAGATACACCTGTCATTCAAACAGAACAAAATAAAATACTAACTAAGCCTAATGGCTAAATATTTGTAAGTGAAGGTGTGAAGCTAAAAAAAAAAGGTAAATTGGACACAGTTCTGAAGTTTCTGATAATTTATTTTCTTTTGCACTGGTATAAAGGTCTTGAATTTCTGGAAAGATTCCTATTACAATGCTGCATACAGCATATAGACATGGATGATTTAAAGTGAATTAAGAGAATGTCATTTACACTGCACCCTTCCCTGGCGTTGGATATGCTTTCTTTTAATAACGCACTGCCCCTGAAGCTGCTAATGTAACATATTAAGCATAATTACAGTATTCAAATTCTATTCTCAGCAAAATTATATTCAGAAATATATTGATACCAACTATAAGCTTAATAATTAATATACACCTAATCTTAAAGTGATAACATCTAGCATATTATGCCTATAATGATGATCTTATATTAAATAACTTTGTCTTTAAACTCCTCCCATACTTGGGGAAAACATCTATAGAAGCAGGGTTATTTGCCCAAGTATGCAAATATAGATATTCATAGATCTATACAAATTGCTCACTGCAACCAATGCCAGTTGTGCTGTATTTCACAAAAGTGCAATTAACACCTTACTGTGTCACCTTTTATGTTGTGTTATCTGTTCTTGTCATTATAATTGCAATGAACAATGAAACAGAGTGCAATCTGCAGGATCATGGATGCAGTACATAGGACATAAGTGACGTCACTAGCTTGCGTGCCGTGTGCAATAATGGCGGCGCCCAGCGTTTTGGCGGATGGTGAAAATGGCACTTTCAATTTGCTTTAAACATTACTAAACTCAACTTTTAAACAGACTTTTTCACTGTAATATATTTTTCTATATCTAATTGATCTTTTAAAATTAAAACACAATTTTCCATTAGTCCCCCTTTAACAACTAAGAACACTAACCTTATCTTTGCTCTTGGTAAATTTCTACGGGTAGCATTAAAATTAGACAGTAAAATATAAATGTTTTATATAAATAGTAATTTAATGTCTCCTAGAACAGAGTGGCTGGCGGCACATTGACGAAACTGCTTCCATGTGTGTATGAATTTGTACATTTGTATATTTGTAAATATCTACTATTGCATGTCACTTCATATTGTATGTCACTTCATATTGTATGTAACTTCATATTGTATGTCAACATTCCCATCTCATATTGTATATCACTTCATATTGTTTACCATGTTGATAACAGTATATCATGTATATATATATATCTATATATCTTATGCTTAGTGTTTAGTATTGTTATTGAACCTGAATTGTTGTGCTAAAACTATTTGTTGGTGCTTTTTTAAACAGTATTATTACTATTATTTGTTTAGTTCCAGGTGCTTTAGAATTTCTTAGACAGACTATGTAGTGTTGATTAGTATTAGTCATAATATAGCTCTACTTATTTAATTATTGTAACTGTTGATCCATGTATTTCTATTATCTTTTTTATTTTTTGCCATTTATTATCTTGTCATGCTGACACATGTATCAATTTGATATTTAGCTGGCAATAAAAATCTATATATATAAATATCATTAGATAGCAAAAATGTATGCATATTCTTTTTATAAGAATAGTAGGATTGATTACTGTGGACATATTTTGTCATGCAATTCCAATAGAATTATAATGGGGAATTAAAATTAGGAATTATAATGGGGAAATATAATGGTATTATAATGGGGAATTAAAATGGGGAATTGTAATGGGGAAATATAATAGGGAATTATAATTGGGAATTATAATGGGGAAATATAATAGGGAATTAAAGTGGGGAAATATAATGGGGAATTATAATGGGGAAATATAATGGGAAATATAATAGGGAAATATAAGGGGAATTATAATGGGAAATATAATGGGGAAATATATTGGGGAAATATAATGGGGAATTATAATGGGATATAATGGGATTATAATGGGGAAATATTAAGGGGAATTATAATGGGGAATTATGATTGGGAAATATAATGGGGAATGTAATGGGGAAATATAATGGGGAATTATAATTGGGAAATATAATGAGGAATTATAATGGAATTATAATGGGGAAATGTAATGGGGAATTATAATGGGAAATATAATGGGGAATTACAATGGAGGAAATAATGGGGAATTATAATGGGGAAATGTAATGGGGAATTATAATGGCAATATAATGGGGAATTATAATGGGATTATAACGTGAAAATATAATGGGATTATAATAGGGAAATATAATGGGGAATTATAATGGGGAAATATGATGGGGAATTATAATGGGGAAATATAATTTGGAATTTTAATGGGAAATGTAATGGGGAATTATAATGGGATTATAATGGGGAAATAAAATGGGGATCAAGAAGGCAGAGAGATGATCCAGTACTGCCTGTGTACAAGATGGTACCACCTGGAGTGTGTTGGACTTAAACCCCAAATATACAGGGTTTTGGTCATGCCCCTATACTGCAGTTCAAGGGCTGCGGACTTCAGATCCTAAAGGCAACACAAAGAGACATGAGAGACTCATTGAATACTTTGAGAAAAACTGTCACTAAACCACACAAGAGACTTGATACTGCCAACAGAGTGATAGCCCTCAAAACAGGAGAATGTGATGAACCAAAGAAGATAATGCAAGGCTGAGACATACATTGAAAGAATGATTTCTGAACACTCAGAAAAAGGTCACTGGTGGTAGAGGATTCCACCATCAAATATGTAGATCGCTCCAAATTATGTAATACTGAGGTCATCCGCATCCCTGGTGCTCACATTGAAAAAATAAATTATGCCCTGCAATCCATTAGCTGTTGCCTGAAAAGAGTGTCTTTTTTGTAGGCAACAAAAGGGAATTCAAGTTAATGAACGGTTAACCAAATGAGGCTCTGCACCTGAATAATTGAGTGCACCTGACATTCAAGGCCACCGACTCCCTGGCACAAAACCTACAACTTGACATCCTTCCTAGGAACGTTTTCTACACTACATGGCCAAATGTCCCATGTGCGTTTTCCATGAGAAGGATAAACGCATGGGAAACGCAAGGTTTTTGCCTAATTATAATCAGACGAAAACCATGCGTTTATCCAAATGCATGGAAAACGCACTTGGCACATTTTGCCATGTGGAATTAGGGAGGGCAGTGGTCAAAAACCTTTCAGAAACAACCAGGGCAGGTCAAAACAACAGCGAGGCCCAGGTAGAATGTACCTCAGACAAACTATCCAGAGAGATGTTGGTCGAGACAGCGCCAGGACACACCATGGATCCCCAAGATCTCCTAGATCATACAGACGGTCGCAACACCAACATTTTGGTTTTCCTCGTAGCCAGTGCTGGAACTGCGGAGAAGCACGTGGCTCGGAACTGTCGTCCTGGACAATCGTTGACTTGCTATAAATGTGATAGAACTGGTCCCAAAGCGAAGTTCTGTCATACGCGAGGTTACAGTTAGGTACCTGGCCAAGATGAGAGTGCCCACTCCATGACTGTTAATACTGCACTAAGTGTGTGTGTGTGGTGTGATGAGGGCTTTACGTCCTGTATTTCTGCACCAGTTGGGCTAATTAGGACAGGTGGAGACCATGGCAATGAGACGAAGGATGAAACAGCCATCCAACTTAGGCTCGACCGGGAATCGAACCCGGGACCCAGCGGTTGGAAGCCCAGAGCGCTACCTCTGAGCTAGGCCCCCGCCCATACTGCACTACGTAATGCAGAATCAACAATGGCATCTCATATGGTACTTTTTACGTCTCACTGGATGACATTAGGGATTTTAATGACAGTAACTCTGATTCTGACTTATTATGTGACATCTTACCTGAAGGAACACATAATGATGATTGAGATTTGTCAGAGATTGAGGTAGAAAATTATATACAGATTCATGTGTCACCCGAACGTGACCGAGTGGTGCTGCCTCTGAAGGATGATGTTGCTGTATATCCCAAGTTTGATGAAGTCACAAAATGTGTCTGGACTTATAATTTCCATGTTTTTTTTTTCTGATAAAGACATTGAAATTGATGGGAGCTATGGTGTGGCCCACAGAGACAGAAATAGACATGGAGGTGGAGTTTGCATGTATATAAGTTCCACTGTGAGATACTATACAATTATACAATGGTTATATTGTGAGACATGAAGATATGTACATCCGAAAATGTCAATGTACGTATCAAAATGTATTCATTTTGTAATTGTTTTGTACCGCTGAACCCCAATATTTCTCTTGTCAATGTGTTATTTTTCATTTTTCATTGACGGAAAACAACGACAAATTAATGCCAGTGATTTCATTTGGTAGGTTAAAAACTGAAGAGGTTATTAAATACAACGTATTAGTAAGTCAGATTGCTGAAATTGCCTGTACTAGCACCTTTCATGTGTTCTCGCGTGACGCTAGAGATGCTGCTGCAGGCCCCGCCCACTTTCTGGCTATCTACCAATCCCAGCGCAGCACAAGACCTACCTGTTGTACATGAGGATTTGTACAACGGCGCACATCAAGCTAAATTTCACTGGTTAGTGGTAAAAAAGGTGTTACGAGGCTATGGTGTTGACAGTGAATGTTTCTGGGTTTGTGTACAAATGAATGGCAAAGAAATAATCATTAGCAAAGAAATAATCAACGGCAAAGAAATAATCAATGACAAAGAAATAATCAACGGCATAATCAATGACAAAGAAATAATCTTTGACAAAGAAAAAATCATTGGCAAAGAAATAATCATTGGCAAAGAAATAATCACTGGCAAAGAAATAATCACTGGCAAAAAAATAATCATTGGCAAAGAAATACTCATTGGCAACGAAATAATCATCGGCAAAGAAATAATCAACGGCAAAGAAATAATCACAGAAAAAGAAGTAATCACAGGCAAAGAAATAATCATTGGCAAAGAAATAATCATTGGCAAAGAAATAATCAATGGCGAATAAATAATCATTGACAAAGAAATAATCATTGACAAAGAAATAGTCATTGGCAAAGAAATAATCATTGACAAAGAAAGAATCATTGGCAAAGATATAATCATTGGCAAAGAAATAATCAATGGCAAAGAAATAATTATTGAAAAAGAAATAATCATTGGCAAAGAAATTATCAATTGTAAAGAAATAATCATTGGCAAAGAAATAATCACAGGCAAAGAAATAATCACAGGCAAAGTAATAATCACAGGCAAGGAAATAATCATTGCCAAAGAAATAATCATTGACAAAGAAATAATCATTGGCAAATAATCAATGGTAAAGAAATAATCATCGACAAAGAAATAATCATTCTCAAAGAAATGATCATTCTCAAAGAAATAATCATTGACAAAGAAATAATCATTGGCAAAGAAATAATCACTGGCAAAGAAATAATCACTGGCAAAAAAATAATCATTGGCAAAGAAATACTCATTGGCAAAGAAATAATCATCGGCAAAGAAATAATCAACGGCAAAGAAATAATCACAGAAAAAGAAGTAATCACAGGCAAAGAAATAATCATTGGCAAAGAAATAATCATTGGCAAAGAAATAATCAATGGCGAATAAATAATCATTGACAAAGAAATAATCATTGGCAAAGAAATAATCATTCGCAAAGAAGTAATCATTGGCAAAGAAATAATCATTGGCAAAGAAATAATCAACGGCAAAGAAATAATCATTGGCAAAGAAATAATCATTCGCAAAGAAATAATCATTGGCAAAGAAATAATAATTCGCTAAGAAATAATCACAGGCAAAGAAATAATCATTGCCAAAGAAATAATCATTGACAAAGAAATAATCATTGGCAAAACAATAATCAATGGTAAAGAAATAATCATTGGCAAAGAAATAATCACTGGCAAAGAATAATCACAGGCCAAGAAATAATCATTGACAAAGAAATAATCAAAGAGATAATCAATGACAAAGAAATAATCAATGAAAAAGAAATAATCTTTGACAAAGAAATAATCATTGGCAAAGAAATAATCACTGGCAAAGAAATAATCATTGGCAAAGAAATTATCAGTGGCAAAGAAATAATCAAAGAGATAATCAACGACAAAGAAATAATCAATGAAAAAGAAATAATCTTTGACAAAGAAATAATCATTGGCAAAGATATAATCATTGGCAAAGAAATCATCATTGGCAAAGAAATAATCATTGGCAAAGAAGTAATCATTGGCAAAGAAATAATCATTCGCAAAGAAGTAATCATTGGCAAAGAAATAATCATTGGCAAAGAAGTAATCATTGACAAGTAAATGCTCATTGGAAAAGAAATAATCATCGGCAAAGAAATAATCAACTGCAAAGAAATAATCATTGGCAAAGATGTAATCATTGGCAAAGAAATAATCATTGGCAAAGTAATAATCATTAGCAAAGAAATAATCATTGGCAAAGAAATAATCATTGGCAAAGAAGTAATCATTGACAAAGATATAGTCATTGGGAAAGAAATAATCATTGGCAAAGAAATAATCATTGGCAAAGAAATAATCATCAACCAAGAAATAATCTTTCTCAAAGAAATGATCATTCTCAAAGAAATAATCATTGAAAAAGAAATAATCATTGGCAAAGATATAATCATTGGCAAAGAAATAATCAATGGCAATAATCATTGGCAAAGAAATAATCAATGGCAAAGAAATAATCACTGGCAAAGAAATAATCACTGGCAAAGAAATAATCATTGGCAAAGAAATAATAACTGGCAAAGAAATAATCACTGGCAAATAATTTAATCATTGGCAAAGAAATACTCATTGGAAAAGAAATAATCATCGGCAAAGAAATAATCATTTGCAATTGGCAAAGAAATAATCATTGGCAAAGAAATAATCATAGGCAAAGAAGTTATCATTGACAAAGAAATAATCATTGGCAAAGATATAATCAACGGCAATGAAATAATCAACGGCAAAGAGATATTTCATTGGCAAGGAAGTAATCATTAGCAAAGAAGTAATCATTGGCAAAGAAGTAATCATTGACAAAGATATAATCATAGGCAAAGAAATAATCACTGGCAAAGAAATAATCACTGGCAAAGAAATAATCATTTGTAAAGCCGAGGATTAATTGCATATTCACGAAAACAAGGTCATTATATGTTCATTTGATTGTTGTGTTTTGTTTCATTGTTTTACTACAACTGGTAGCCAGTCAAGTGTGACCATATTCTCCCAAGTATATGCAATTTATCTCCCTGGAATCTTGGCCTCTGATTGGATGAAAAAGGCAAACAGTGGTATAAGAAAACATGCTCCATGAAATTGATAAAGTGTAACCAATATGTATGTACATGTAACTATAAGAGTGATAAAAATTTTCTCAGAAAACCAATTTGCCAGATTGAAGAATTGTATTGTTTTACACAGCTGGTAAACTTGAACATGGCCAAAATAGTATTCCAACCTTAAGTGAAAATATTGCCGCTCATATATGAAAACTATTTCCAAGAATTAGCGGATAACAATTATCCAAATACAAGGAATAGAATGAAATTCAAATTGCCCAGAGTAAAAACAGAACAAGGCAAAAAAAATGACAAAATATCAGCGGAGCATGCATATGGAATGAAATTATTTCACAACTGCCGTCACATTTTGAGGTAGAAAAAGTTTTATTAGCGACGTGTAGTAGAATGATCAAGAACTATCTTCTATACATAAGTTATCAACAATCGTAATTTTTCAAACAGCTCCAGATATTATTCCAAATTATCTAAATTTTGCTTTTAACTACCATTTATAGCATGAAAATAACCTTATTAAACTCTGTTTCATTATTATCAAAATATCATTTTAATACACATGTAATTATTATCTCAATATCACAATGTATTGTTGTGTATTCTCTATCTTTAATTTGTACCAGCTCGATAAGCTTCTTAAATAAACATACAAACAACCAAATAAACAAACAACCAAACAAACATACAAACAAACAACCAAACAAACAAACATACAAACAAACATACAAACAAACAAACATACAGACAAACATACAAACAACCAAACAAACATACAAACAAACAACCAAACAAACAAACATACAAACAAACATACAAACAAACAAACATACAAACAACCAAACAAACAAACAAACAAACAAACAAACATACAAACAAACAAACAAACATACAAACAAACAACCAAACAAACAAACAAACATACAAACCAATTAAACAAACATACAAACAACCAAACAAACAAACAAACAAACATACAAACAAACAAACAAACATACAAACAACCAAACAAACATACAAACATACAAACAAACAAACAAACAAACATACAAACAAACAAACAAACATACAATCAAACAACCAAACAAACAAACAAACATACAAACCAATTAAACAAACATACAAACAAACATACAAACAACCAAACAACCAAACAAACAAACAAACATACAAACCAATTAAACAAACATACAAACAAACAAACAAACAAACAAACATACAAACAAACATACAAACAAACAAACATACAAACAAACATACAAACAAACAAACATACAAACAAACAACCAAACAAACAAACAACACGCAAGTACAAATGTTCTAAAGGTCTCTTAAAACTCTCTATGAGTGATCACTATTGTATTCAAACCAGCTTAAATATTAAGAGAACAAAAATAAGTCACCAAGCTGCAACATTCAGAAACTTCAAGGATTCTGACGAAAATAAATACTTGAATGACATTAAATCCATGCTGAACGAGCCGGCAAGGTCACGTGATCTTAGTAATCTGTGGGAACAATTAAAAAACACAATTTATAAAAAATAAGCGATGAGCATGCTCCTATTGTTACTGGGAGATGCTCCTATTGTTACTGGGAGATGGAAAAACTGATTAAATCCTTGGATCTCTAGTGACAATGTCAAGGTGATCTATATCAGGGATATGTCAACCAAAAAACTGTGAAGACTAAATACCAAACAAAGGGGAATGAGTGCAAAAAACTGAGAAATGATATCAAGGCCAGAGTGAAAGAAAGTCGCCAAAAGCTTCTTGGAACAAATTAGTCAATAAAAAGAGCATGATATCACGACCAAATAATTTATCTCCAAAATAATTTAATGAATATTTTAGTACTGTTGGAGAATAAACAGCAAATTAATATTTTGATACAAATAAAGATGGCACGCATCCATGGAAAGGGCCAAATTACTACAGCATCCTACAAATGCACTGAAAGTAAGCAATTAGGTAGGTAAGCATTAATCAAAAAATTTGTTATGTAAGGAAGTTTTCAACTAAGCAACTTAATAAACATACAACAATTGCTGCATGGCCCTACCTATCTATCTATTTATCTAACTATCTTTCTATCTATCTATCTGTCTATCTATTTTTATCTATCTTTCTATCTATCTATCTCTCTACCTATCTATCTATATATCTGTCTATCTATCATTCTACCTATCTATCTATACATCTATCTATCTATCTATCTATCTACCTATCTATCTATCTATCTGTCTGTCTATCTATCTATCTATCCATCTATCTACCTATCAATATATCAATATATCAATATATCTATCTATCTATCTATCTATCTATCTATCTATCTATCTATCTATCTATCTTTAGTACCAAGGTCAGTTATTGATAGATAGAAGGATTTTATCTGCTTTTGTTTGTATGAGCAACATTAGGTGACGAATTCAGATAGAACGAAAATAGTTTTAAAATCTATTTATGTTCAATTTACATCATTTTAATTTCATTAAGAAGCCTGAACTCTGAGACTCCATAACATACAAATGATCTTAATGTTATTAGTTTGATCATGCACACTTGACCCGCAAATATAATTAATTAAGGTAATTTGCATACAGGTACTATTATGTAACTTTCATTAGTCATTGTAGGCTTTCAGAATGATATGAAACCATTTAGTTAATTGATTTATTATTGACAATACAATTGATTTAGATAGTACAAGTAAAACGGTAAATTTATTATAAGTTATGAGTAATTTATGGACACGAAAAACGAATTTTTCACAAATCTGGCCAGACTTGCATTCAAAGTATATATAATGTTTTCAAATTTATAGAAGTACTTGAGTACTTTACATGGGTTGTTGTACTCGGGTACATGAGTACACACGAGTACACAAGTTAGCCCAATCTGTAACAGCCCTGGTGCAGATTATATATATATATACAAAAACGGCATATCAGGTATATATATATATATATATATATGAAAGTGAATTATATATATATATCTCAAACGCTTCATTTCATTGAAACTATTAGTTAATATGCCTTAATACTTTATTAATCCAATATTTTGACAAAAATGAAACCATTATTAGTTACTGTATATTATCTCATCAGTACGTCTGCCCCTGAATATATTGACCAATATTGTTTTGAGGTGGGTAAAATATGACCATCAACAATCAACCAATCAACAGTAGCCATCATGATTATGCGCATATTAAATGAGCCGAAATCAAGCCATCGTACTTAAGTGCATATCATTTGCATATTAAGTGAGCACAAATCATAGAGCGGCGCCATGACGCCTATAAATTCCAACTGCCAAGTAAATTTTATGATTTGACCAGAGCAGACGAAGAAATAACAGCAAAATTATTGCTTTAAAAGGTAAGACTTTTCAATGATTATTTCAAAGTGTTTGACGCCTGTTTAAATCGTCAAAGATGCAGGTTTTCTCATTGACCATTTTTAAAGTATGCAGAAAATTTCATAGAAACATTTTTTTTCATTTCGGTCATGTGATTGTAAGAGGAAATAATATTTATTATTACCTATTTTTGCTTTCATGAAGTGCTTCAATGAACTACATGATAAACGTATCTTAAATTTTTTTGTATACAAAATAACCTGTAACTTTACTGAGAACATTATATGTCATTTCTCATATCATTTGTAAATATTTGTCATTTTGTTGTTATTGTTATTTTATTTGTCGGTTAAAAGCTACTGAAGCTTATGTTCTTTTTTTTATTGTCACCACCGACTGTAAATAAAGTTTTATCTTTTCTTATCTTATAGCCTTTCTCGGGACTACATTCAACTCCAAATAAATATAAAATCAAATTTTTAACCCAGTGCCTATGAAATATTTGCCTTTGTTTCCTATTCTCAATAACGGTGCCAATCTGTTTGAGACAAAAAAACAACAGAACTAAATCCGAAAATCGCAAAACAGAAACTACTTGACCTTGATAGCAATTAAATTAAGATATATATATATATACTATTTGTTAGAAAGCGTAATTTATTCTTAATATTTTATCCATTAAACTTCATTCATGCTGAACATGACAAAATATAAAATATCGTTGTTAAAAAGGGTAAATTTTAAAGTCAATTTGTAATACGACAAACACAAATCTGTAACAATAAATTTTGAAGATACCAGAAGATGTACTAATAGGCAGTTTTACTAGCCTGAAGATGGTGAAATTGGCCACAATTGCACTGTAAAAAAAATCTGTGTAGTTTTTACAGCATCTTGCTATCAAATTTTTGCACAGTATTTTCCTGTAAAGATTATGGTTACAAGTTGGTCTACCGTGATAAAGAATAAACGGATGTTTGCTGTAAGATCTACAGCACATGCATCTGTCAAATTGTGACGATCTCTACCGTAAAATCATACAAACGGCACCTTTACCGTAAATTTACTGTAACATACCATAAAATGCTGCGGCATCATGGTGTAGTCTCAAGGCAAAATCCCGTAAAATATCCGGTGATATGCTGTATGGTGGATTTGGCGTATGTCACATCAATTTACTGTATAAACTACGGAAGAATGCCATTTCGTTGCCTTTGCTGAAAATTTGATAGCATAATGCCACAGGATAGATTTACATACCAAATTAACAGTATTTTACTGTAAAAACTACAGTTAAATTGCAAGACAACTGCAAAAACTCGTGTAGCTGAGCCCAATATTACCAGGTTCGGCAGTAAAATATTATATTTGTCAAATTTCTCTTAATTTTCAGGGTTATACAGTCGCACTTAATATTATGCAGACACTTTTGACTTTTTACAAATAAATAACCTTCCATAACTTGTAAACTGCATTGGCAAATGCATTGCAATCACAGCCACTGACAGCTGTTGACATATACATGAGAATGATACCATGGAATCCCATGCCACCTTAAGCTAAATCACTTCTACTACAGTAACCTTCCATAACTTGTAAACTGCATTGGCAAATGCATTGCAATCACAGCCACTGAATTATTTTCTGTTTATCAAAATGGATGTAATATTTCTCTTCTTGTTTTCGTGGTTTGTCTTATCAAGTTTTCCTGATGGTCTGTCCGTCTTATTCATGGTGCATACCAATCACAATTACTTTGGAATACTGGTAATTGAACTAAGCCTAATTGTAAATTGTATCGTTAATAACTCCTATGTTACCACTCACACACCAATTACTCCAAAATTAACACTGCCTCGCAGGAATATTTCATGTCATAGGCCCATTACCTTAGACGAAATCAACAGAGAAAATTCCACATGAAACAATTACCTTTTACATTGTTATTTGTCTCATCAATGTACAATTATATGTAAGATTTTCCAAAAATAATGAGAGTTATCATGAAAAGTGACATGCCATTGACTCTTTATATATATAGATTTTATATTTCATGGACTTTTACAGGCATACATGGAAATCAAATCAAGTATTTATATAATTATACACATATATATACAAATTAAAGTTTGTTAGTTACTCTGTACAAAGCAAAGTGGTTAATTCAATACATTGGAGACGCGATCTGTTGCACCATTGAAGTTAAACGTTGCCCTATAACCGAGTCACTTTTTTAACTTTTATACATTTTATTTTTTCTTATATGGCAATGTACATGTGAATAAATAAATGATTTATATATTATACCCTATCATGATGCCATTAACCTTTTCCAGTTTTCTCAGAGAGACATAACCAACAAAAATGTTACTTTTGCATAACAAGAACACTTAGTGTAAGTGCTACAGTGTATTTTTTTGGAATGTGTAGAAAGGTATGAGCACATGCTTAATAACTGAACTGAATATTCACATGTTAATATTGGACATTCCTCATAAGACCATACTGAATACCAATGCATATTTTTTGTTCACTCTTTTTCCTGCCAAACTCATATTTTTATAATGATAATATTGATCTTGGTGGCAAAATGAGTGCCTCTTTCTCAAGCCCGATTTGATGAGGTCCACAATTGCTGCTTCATCGTGATGTAACCATGGACCATTGTGACGTTACAATTACATGCACAAAAGCCACAAAAGAAACAATGACGGCAGAGGTTAATATTTTTCCCAAGACAATGCATTGTAAACCTTCATTGTGTGGTTCAGAAAGGTGCCCCTCATCTGGAATATGGATAAACCTTCTGGTCAAAAGTGACTCATCACATCTGTGTTAGAAATAATGCTGCAAATCAGGTCAGTTTTAAAGTTATGCGTTCAAACCTTAATACACAATGAAATAAAATAGACATTAGGTATATTTTTATCATATGTAGTCGGGAAGTCCGGAGTTAAGTAACATTTACGTCACTTAGATTTTTTAACTGTTCTCTCCATCTTCCGCGTCAGGATTTAACAACAAAATGTTGGTAAACCCACTCCAACTTGGAATATAACATGGTAGATTATAATAATATCTCACTTGTTTTGGTAACTGGTCATTTTGGAAAATGTTATGTATGTAAAGTTTATTTTGAGTCGTATTCAATCATACAAGTTGTTAAACTTCTGCACGACTATTAAAAAATATAAAAATAAAATTCAAAATTCAAATATTCATTTGTTTCAACAATCAAAATGTCTTGGACTGCTTTGCCGACGGATGTTGATGATATTGTGTAGTCAAGATCAGTTGTTATCTGAAAATAATCAGGAAATATGGGTGTAGCGGCAGTTTACTTAATGCAGTCAATGTCACATGTGAGCAGCCACTTATACACAGCTGATTTGAAAGTGTTGAGTGATTGACAATTTTTTATTGATACTGGAATACTATTCCATAGTTTAGCCCCATAGTATCTAATACTGTTTTTGTCAAAGCGCACTGTATTGTATTGTGGCAGAGTAAATTTGTCATTGTCTCTCATGTCATATTCTGATTCTTGTAGGCAAAATAATTCACTTAAATAACTTGGTGCAATGCCCTTCCAACTTTGTACATTAGTATTGCTGTGTTTTTGACACATTTCCTATACACATTGAGTTGTTTTTCTTGATGACAAATGTCTACATAGCTTTCATGACACTTGTTTGTAGCGAATCGGATTGCGCTTTTATTAGTTCTCTCCAGTTTTTCTACATTGGTCTTGTTAGTGAGCATCCATACTACCGAGCAGTGATTAAAATTACTATTAATGTAACTGTTGTATATTGTCATCTTGCTATCTTTGTCAAGATTATGCTTTATTCGTTTAAGTGCATTTATTTGTTTCCCTGCTTGGCTGCATATTTCATCAGTGTGTCTATTAAACTTAAGATTCTTATCGAGTTCAACACCTAGTATGTGTATGGAGTCAGAGCTTGTGATATCTATGTTATCCACTGTGTTAATCTATTTTCATCCCCACATCTTTGTTTCTTGATAGAAACATAAGTTGAAACTTATTTGCATTGGCTTTCATACTATTCATGTCAAACCATTTCATGGCATGTACACAGTCTGCTCTTAGTTTATCTTTTAATGTATCTAAGTCTGAGTCTGCACAACAGAGTCTGTTATCATCGGCATAATTGTAGAAGTATTGGTTATTGTCTTTGACTTAGTGTACATTTAATTAATTAATTACAATGTTCATGTTTTAGTGTGCATACAATTAATCAAATACATGTAATTTGATTAATTGCAAGACATCTTGACATACAAGTACCCTGACCTATGACCTTGGATACGAGCATTTTGCTAACTTTTATGAAGTTTCTCCTTGAATTAACAACCAGGGTGTTATACACTTTATTTTCCAGTTAATCCCTGAATATTTTAAAGAAAACTCCTCCTAATCTCTCATGTTTAATGGGAGAAAGTGTGAAACTGTATTGCTATGTTAAATTGTTCTCTGGTGTCCTTTTAACCCCTGGCCTCTGATTGGCTGCCACTTTATAACATGGGGAAGTTCATGAATATATAATTGTTTAGAGGGGTGCAAAGTGTGGCTTCTGATTGGTTAAGCATAGTTTCAGGTCAAAGGTCACATACAGGAAAACCTTACCCCACAGGTCAGGGTCTCCCTGATTGTACAGCATGAATTCTAGCCTCTGATTGGCTGACATAGCTGTCGAGTGTTGCAAATATATATATATAGGCCTAGTGAACTTCAGAATTTGGCATTGACAGCTATATATTATGTTGTTGTTTTGTCAAGATTTTCAGCTCATTGAAAAAAAAAAAAGATATCCATAGGCCCGCAACACAGTGAAAATGTCAGATCATACAGAGAATGATGAGGTCACCACTATTGCTATGACAACCGATGACGTCACAGACTTCGATAATAATCTCATACGGATAGTTCCACCAACCATCGACCCTGCATTACTTGCAGAACTGAAAACAGCAGTAGAGGTTTGTAACATTTCCACACTGAGATTTAGGTTCCAATTTAATATTATCATGAAATATTATAACATTAGCGGATTGTGAGGAGTCCCAACATATACTTTTGTGGGATGAGGAAACTTTTTATTCGCTTCGGCTAACATAATTTTTCCGAATGCCACAAAATGTTGAATGACACACCATCAGCCATTGCTGATCAGCAGCTGAAATCGACAACAAAATCTTGGTCTTTCTTCTAGTGGGTTCTATGCTAGAATTTGGTGATGCCACAATTTAAACATGGGATTATGACATCACAATTGCCTGCAGTTGTCCAAAACACACTTCGCAACGTCAAACATACTTGACAACATGTGTCCAATATAGGCCGCTGTACAACATATACCCATGCTGGATGATAATGAGGCATTCTGATTGCCTCCCACCAGCTGATCAGAGATTATATAATAATGCATAACATATATTTAACACGTTTTAAGTGGATCCCATAAAGTTCTAACACCATACACCCTTTTCACAGAGCAGCCATGTTGGCATTTTTGCCTCGTTGATCTCTCTTTGTACTCCGATATAAGTATTGTGATGTCATCAGTAGACAATGGCCATTATGAGGTCACAGAGTGCAAGAACTAACATAATCACAATAAGGTGGCCGCGCAAAAAGGGTACATCCTGCCATAACAGTAAGTGTTTGCTGTTAAATTAAGAACCACGTAAACAAACCTTTTCATTGCTAAACTACACTCAAATCTAAGTTGATATGTAAGCAATACAGCTAATACTGCTGGTGTAATTGGTGAAGAATGAAGTTCAAATGTCATGTGCCAAGCAAATTCAACTGAAACAAAATTAACCTGTGCATATGTAGGGGTTTAGTGCAGTATAGCGGACCCAAATTTATGCCCATAATTGGCGGCCATTAAAAATTAAATTTTTTCAAATATTTCACAAGTTTTAAGTTCTAGCACAATTAAAATAACATTTGGTGTAGATAAGCAGGGGTTTAGGGGCGCAGCCCCTAAGAAAAAACAAAAATAAATGCTTTCTTTACCGTGAAGATGAAACCGCCGTCATAACTACATTAATTTTTGTGACGTCATAATTACATTTCAAGCATTTTACGTCATAAGCCTGGCAATGAGGCTTGTTAAATATGGTCATAAATCTGGGTCCGCTATACTGCACTTTTTCCATATGTAGTTATATATTAGTGAAATGGCAGTAAGTAACATTGCTCTTTACTATTTTAAGGTAGGTATACCCGTTTATGGTAACAAAATATTGCTTAAGTATATTACGGGTTTGGTGTCAAAATGATAACAACAATAGTGCTGGTCAGTTCTCGTGTGAACTTGTACCCGGAAATACTAAAACAAAACATGATATCACCACAGCCCATCTGATGACGTCATCTAATATTGTGTAAGGGTGACGTCATGTTTTGTACTAGTATTTATAAGTACAAAGGTAACATGAGAACTGACCAGCCCTATTGGCAATTTAATGGATAATCTTACTTTTCAGATAATATACATCATTGTCGCACTGCTGATTTTTGCTTCGAACAGCTTAACAATCTTGGCGATTACGAAGTTCAAAGAATTGAAGATGACCCCAACCAATATCCTCATCCTGTCCCTCTCTTGTTCGGATATAATCATAGCACCTCCTCTGGCTGTGGTCAGTTATGTCTCAAGCATCCATAGTCAAAACATCCTCAGAGCGGTTATGTCATGCTGTTTGATTCTTCAAATTTTGGGTCTGAACATGAGCTTATTCAGCTTACTTTTGATCACCATCGAAAGATACATCGCTATAATCTATCCGCTAAGGCACAAGACTTTGGTAACCATGAAACGAGTAAGGTAAGACATTTTGAAGTTATATTATAAAGGTACATGGCCAATTGTGCCACGTGCGTTTTCCATGCGTTTAGATAAACGCATGGTTTTTGCCTCATTATAATTAGCTAAAAACCATGCGTTTTCCATGCGTTTATCCTTCTCATGGAAAACGCACGTGGCACATTTGGCCATATAAGAAATGAAATGTTTCATTTCCCAAAAATAAGAGGCCTAACAAAGATTCGATAGAGGCTAAATAAAGGTTCGTGCTGCTCAATTTTCATGGTTTAGTCGCCTTTGGAAACACTTTTTATGCACACCACTGACTCAAAATGCATGTTCCATCTGGCAACCAAGGAAGTGGTGGACATTAACAATAAACTTGACCCAGACTCAAAGTAAAGATGAAGAAGGCCAAAACAGCAGTTCAAATATTTCAAAGACCAATCATCCAAAATAAGTTTTAAAGGTAAAGACGGCCGTTTGTTGCTATGCAACCTTGTGGAGCTTTACTTTACGATCTGAGATCCTCTAGTTTAAACCGTTATATCTCTAGATGTATTATACATAGGATTTTGTACATCGTCAACCTTTTTTCCAATCATCCTGAATTCAACAGACTGCATAGTACGCAGAAAATAGGCATTTTAGATGTGAAATGTATAGTTTATAAATGTATATCTCCCAAAAGACACTGGTAACATACTGTTTTTAGTTGTATGCAGCATATAAACCAAATTTCAAAAGATTCTTATGTTGAGATTTTTTTCCTGAACTCTTACATATTCCATATTTTCTATTGAGTTCAATGTAATTTCCACAGTGCTGGGATGGTCTAAATCGTATGGACATTGTGAAAACATGGGTATGGTGATACTACTTTTTTTCCTCTCATGACATTGTTTATATGTAGGACTAGTTACCTGCAAAGTTTGTAAAAATTCTTCTGTCTAGTTTGAACTGCAATGTTACCAACCCACTGAATCTGACTACAAGATTTGCATTTGATTTTGCATATCTTATTTCTAATACATGTATTGTCAATGTAATTATTGTTCAGGATTTTGAGTTTAGTATCATACTGTAGTCAACCTTCACTGGGATGCTTTCAGGTATGGCGTCTTGGTAATATGGGCGTACGGTCTGGGAGTGACAGTTCCCGTGCTGGGATATTATACCGCCAAGGCTCCGATCATGCTTCTTCGCGACTCACGAGCGATCATCGCGGTCCTTCCAAAACAAGTGGTCCTGATTGCGTTTGGTCAGATTCTGTTTTGCATCGGCATGAGCATTCTAATCTACCTACGCATTTTCATCAGGCTGTGCAACCGGAGCTCCGAACTCGGCAACCTTTCTCAGCAGACGAAAAGAACGACCAAAATGATGGTAATCGTATTCTTCATCCTAGTCATCTTCTGGTCTCCTCAAGCCCTTTTTATGTTCTTGGCCAAGCCGTCATTCCTCGTGAGCAAATTCTGGCCTCGGGGCCTTCTAGCCTTTCTTGCTATCCTACTGTACAGCAATTCTTTCATCAATGTTTTTATCTACGCTCTCCGAAGTACGTCATACTACAACGCCTACAAATCCCTCTTCAAAAGTTTTGGGAATGCTTGCTTATGCAGGAATACTTCTGAAGCCTAACTATATTTAATTTTCCTATATCTCAGTAGTCCCATGGGGGACAGTTGGTACAGTTAGTGTATAAAGTATGGTAGACTCTAGACAGCTGAAGAAAATTGTAAGGATTATTAAATTGTGATAAAATTTCCCCTCATGGCTTAACAATTTGTTGTATTGTGAATGCTGTATTGATACACCTTATAGAAATACTTTGCTTCAAAGATGCTGTCGTACAATTTTAAAGCTGCACTGTCTGTCAAATTTTCAATTTTGTAAGACTTAATCAAATAGTTCATAAATAACCTTTAGTAATCAAGGCACACTAAATTTGTGTGAACTAATGATTTTATCAGACATAATATACTAAAAAATAAATTATACATGGAGAGAAAATCCAGACCAAAACATTGGAAACACAATGGAAATGACATCATCACCATTGTTCAGTATTGTGACGTCATCACTGGGTTTGTTTACATATCGAGTTTTTGATGGCATGAAAAACTAGTATTTATATTATTTATTGTAAATCAAACTAAATTGTTGACCAAAAATGGGCATGTAATGGTAAAATATATCATGAAGCAAGAAGGCAGTATTGATTTATATCACTAATTTCATGTGCAAATTTGACAGACACCTTTAAGGGTAATTATATATTACTAATAATTAAAACTATATATGCAACCGTTGCCAAAAGTTTTCGAACATCTGCTATATATGGTGACCATGTATATGTCTTATACAGGAAGGCAAACTGACAATTTCTATGAAGCGATGACACATAAAGTGTTTATGGTCATATTACACATCGTTTTTGGGGTCAAGAGGATACAATTAATTTTAGTATTAGGTTTAAATATTAAGGGACTTGTTGCCATAGAAACAACTTTATCGTTTTTGGGGTCAAGAGGATCCAATTATTTTAATATTAGGTTTAAATATTAAGGGACTTGTTGCCATAGAAACAAATTTATCGTTTTTGGGGTCAAGAGGATACAATTAATTTTAATATTAGGTAAAATATTAAGAGACTTGTTGCCATAGAAACAAATTTATCGTTTTTGGGGTCAAGAGGATACAATTATTTTTAATATTAGATTTAAAAATTAAGGGACTTGTTGCCATAGAAACAAATTTTAAGACCCTTATTTACCACTTTTGACATGGCAAACATAAAAATTCAAACAGTTGAGGATCTTGGGAATAAAATGATGTGTAATATGACCATCAACCCTTTATGTGTCACCAACTTCTTAAATATGCATCTTTTTTGGAGTTTGCCTCTCCTCTACTAGGGTATTGTGATGGCCTGCATGTCAGTCAGTTTGTCCCTCCTTTTTGTCTCTGAACCTCACTTATAGACATGATAACTCCAGATCCATTGAGGCTAGGCTCATGGAATTACAGGTAATATACCTTAGAGGAAGACCTTGAATGAGTTTAAAAATATTAACTTGAATATTTTTAGCAAAGCATGTGGAAATCGAGGCTCTTTGATCTGACCATGCGTAACTTAATTTACATATTGGCACGATTCTTGTTACAAAGCTAAAACTAGGAGTTTGAGATGTCTAAAAACTTTTGGCCATGGCTGCATAATACAGAAGATTGCTACATGGACAATGTTACTCGAAATACTGCCTTATGCTCTTATTTTTTAGGTAATCATACACTCTATTTATTTTTCTATTAATTTTTTTTTTTTAAGGTTATTTATATATTAGCTGTATAACGATAGCATGCCTTCCTATCGATAATTTATTAATATTTCAATGCTTAAAATAATAGTATATATATATGTATAATCTTTATTATTATAATTTTTTTTTTTTTCACTAGGTGGCTCCCTTGACAGCAGTAAACGTATTGCCTTAAAGGGAGTCTCCTTGCTCCACTCTAAGAAAAAATTTAATTTGTTATGTAATTACTGTTATGTGCTATTTAGGAGCCAATATAAACTGTGTCATTGTCATTGTCTGTCAATTTAATAGCGGAATATTTAGGTATTCATACCACTCCAATTAATTAATTCGCTGAAATGTATATAGCTATCATACATATTGCATATGCACTTTATGTATTCTCTACAGCAAGTATCCTTGTATAACACCTCTGGTTTTCACATGCACAGCACCCAGAACAAATATTATGGAGGCTCTTTCAGATTTTGTTTAATTCAAACTGTAATGTAATTTGATGTAACTCTGATTTATCATATGTTTATAATCTGTCATCACTCAACAGAAACAACTGGCTTAATAATTAGACCCCTTGGCATGCCAATTTTCAGTCTTTCTCAACACCCTGAGGAGTATTCAGCCCAAGTGTATCCATTACACCTGGGTGGGTGAAGCCTTGGCTAAAGAGGATCTGCTTAAACTGTAATTAAAGTAACTTAGTTGAAGTAGGAATGTTTTTATCTAGTATCATTAAATGTCATTAGTTATCAATGTGTAAATAAATATCATTAAAATTGCACAAAAGATCTGCTTTATTTTTAATTTTTTCATGTCATAGGGTTTAGAAACTTATTGGGAACACATTGAATATCTCATGCAGCCAACATCAAAATGGAAAAAATTATGCTTTGAAAGACATTAAGTTGAACCATGTCGTGCCTTGGACACTGTGTTTATGCTCGGGCAATTAAAGACCCCCACCCATCGGGTAAATGTGTACGCTGATGTAGCCTGCTGGCCTTATCATCTCATCATTATATCTGCCTCTGGTCAAGGTCCAATGAATATGGTTCTGGACTCAGACGTGCATGCTTGTGGTTAAGACCCTGCCACTGCATGGAGGAACTGAGCAGATCCTCCTTGAACCACTGCTTCACTCCACCCAGGTGAAAATGAGTACTTGGCTATAGGCAGTGTTAGCCATTATGGAGTGCATGGCCTGATACACTGACTATGCTCCCCAGGGATTTGAGAGAGCCTCGTGCTTGAACAGATCTGCACAGGGTGCATTTGTAAAGTCGGTTGAGACTGCCTCAGGGATGTAGCAGACTGTGAACTAACACATTCTTCATTTATAGTCATTTGAGCTGACTACAGTCACACCACAACATTGATATAGCTAAAGCATTGGATTCTATGGTATCAATCTCATGTATATGTCAACAGCTGTCAATGGCTGTGATTGCAATGTGGAAATTATGGAAGGTTATTTATAAGTGAAAAGTCATTAGCGTCTGAATAATTTTTGGTGTGGTGACTGTAAGGTTCACACTAGTGATAAATCCACTTAATACAATACAAAGCAATTTAACATGGTGTGGACTCCACTCAGCCTTATCATCTCATCATAACATCTGCCCCTCAACTGGTCATATGATCTGACTAAGCATCGGATAAGTGCCAACAATTTTAAAACAGTACATACACAAGAAGAATCATAACCCCCTTAGGTGTGAAAGTATTGGCACTTTAGCACTGCATTGGGTTATTAGTCACTAACAACATGCAAAGAGTGTCACAATACAAATCAATCAACAGGTGGAGCCACTGATTATGCACATAAAAAGCGACACCTGGAGGGAGATTGATCTTGTTTATATACTTTGCCCAAGAGTTCCTTGTACAGGTGCAATAGAACCAGCCTTCCATTTTGTAGTGGAGCTCAGGCTTGTCAGGTCTATCAGCTAGAGTGATATTGTGAATTTGACTTTTCCTCTACAATTTACTATTTTCGCTGTCAATCGGTATTTACAAATAATTAGCACATAATAGAAATAATTTATGTTAATAATGATTGCTATAGAACAATATCAGATTCTTTTTTTTTTTACTAGTTTGTGTTTATTAGTTAATAGACCTGATATTTCTTTAATAATGCATTTCCAAATAAATAACTTTTATGAATATAAAAATTAATATAATCAATACAATATAAGGTCGCTATTACGACCACTCTTATTTTAAAATGCATATTATTATATCTTAATTGTGAGGTGAGCGAATTCTGTGGTAAACTCAAAAAAGAAAAAAAAAAACTAAAAATCAATTCTGCCTTTAGTGGTCTTAATGAGAGGGTGGCCTTATAGCGAGGTGGTCTCAAGGTTAAACATCATGGAACTAAGGCACCTCACTATTAAGTATATCATTGGTACAAAATGTTCAGGTCTGAATCGTTAGGTGATCGTTATAATGAGGTAAATTAACTAACAATACAAAGTGACTGCTGTTTTGATAATGAGGTGGTCTGGAGGTGTTGTTCCACTGTAACTAAAAAAATCTTAGCTCCGAGTCAGTGTTTACAATCTGTGAAAGTCACTGACAGAAAAACTATAAACACATAGTTGGAGAGCCAGGCCTTTGTAGTGTCGTGAGACCAGCGAAGCTCTAGCCCTCAGCCAAACCTCATTATGTAAATTTGACTAATCTAATCGATAGAGAGCGTTGCAGGTTAATTACCAGGAAATGTTCACTCCACCTGCCGGACTTTTTGTTATTCAATGACCTCTAGTCAAGTAGTCAATCTCGTCCATTGTTTTAACGCCTGAGAAATGGCAGAGATCCAAACCTCTAGAACTGTGCTTGTATTTGTATGAAGCTAAGTCAGCTTATGTGACCTGCTACCAGAGGCAGACGTAATGATGAGACCATAAAGCTTAGCGTCATAAAGTATATACATTTACCACATGGGTGGGTACATTTTCTTGCCCGTGCATAGACACTGAGTACAAGACACCTCCAATTTGATAGGTATAGACCTTGTAGTGGTGGTTCAGTTCACAACGAAAGTCTATGCAAGCTGTAATCAATAAAAAAATAATAATAAAAATTAAGAAACAAAAACCTTCGCTTGATTGTCTGTGTATCATCACATTAAATGGAGGACAAGATGCTGTGAAGGCTTTTCTGTTTATATACATAATATTTGTGACGAGAGTCATCCAGAACCTTTCCTATAACATAGCATAACTTGCAAAAGAGCACATCTTGGATGACCAAAATGTTGTACCTCAAGGGGGCAGTCTGTCACTGTATAATAACCATGCTAAATATAGGGCTTGGCCCAAGGCTCATTGTCAGTGTATGAAACCTAGGATAGATAGCTAGGTAGATATATAGATAGATGTATAGATAGATAGATGTATAGATAGATAGATAGATAGATAGCGAGATAGATAGAGAGATAGATGGATATATATATATATAGATAGATAGATAGATAGATAGATAGGTAGATAGATAGGTAGATAGATAGATAGATAGATAGATAGATAGATAGATATTTAGATAGATATATAGATAGATAGATAGATAGATAGATAGAAAGATAGATGGATATATATATATATAGATAGATAGATAGATAGATAGATATATAGGTAGATAGATAGGTAGATAGATAGATAGATAGATAGATAGATAGATAGATATTTAGATAGATATATAGATAGATAGATAGACAGATAGATAGATAGAAAGACAGATAGATAGATAGATAGATAGACAGACAGATAGATAGATAGATAGATAAATAGATAAAAAGATAGATGTAACTTACTTACTTACTTACTTACTTACTTACTTACACAACCTCGACATTGAGGCCAGTTATATTACACAAAACATTGTAAACTGATGTTATTGTGATATATAACTTGCCAGCTACCTTTCTGTCTATCGTTCTACCCCTCTAGAACCCTGTCCCCTGGTTTTATACCTGTGTTTTGGCCTGTGGCTTTTGCACCCAGCTGTCAACACACAGCCAGCAGCAGCCTCCGCTGCATACAGGGGCCGACGCGAAATTCGTTCATCGACCGCAGGAAAGGCACAAGCTTTTGCAGTCACCTGCTTAGAACCACAGCGGCACACCAGCTGATTATGGGACAATATGCTGGCTGAACGATGCCGTTGAAGCTGTAATTCCCTCACACCAAGGTTGTGTGTCATACTTTGGAGTTAGTTACGCAGCAGTTTACATCAGTTTTGTACAAGTTATACTGACGGAATTGTTGTTTAAATTTCCACACGGTTTTGGACGATTTTGGAGCATATTTTGCAACCGAGTATCATTTATTGACAAATCGCCAATTTTGAAGTATAGCAGTCAATGTGCAACTTATTTATATACTTTGATTGATAGCTACTGGAATTTGCTGCTGCGTTCACAAGTAAACATTGGTATCAAACTGGAGTATTTTTAAAATTCAATACAACTTGATCATAAGCTGAGATATTGCTAATATTTTGCAAAAACAACATGAAGGAGCGAAAAGTAGGACACGAGCAAACTTGACCTACTTTTTGGCCTATCATATCAGCTACTAGTGCAACAACAAGTCAACTCGTGTACAGGATAAATTTGAGATAACTCAAACGAAATATATATCAAGATTAGAGCCATTGCTTAGAGCTATATTAAGTCATATTAACATTTGGAATGCATATACCTGCAATGCTATGTTATCAGTGCATGGAATAATTGTAATTAAAATTCATAAAGTGACATAAATATACAAAAACTTCTATAACTGCTTTAGTCATACAGTGCAACCAGATTTGACAACTTCTTGACAACTTATCCATTCTACTAGAATCTCGCATAATTGCAATATTCAAAGCTGCATTGGAATTTTCCCTCAGCATGTGGTACAATGGATGCAATTCGGTGCAACTGTGACGTCATCACAACAATAGAACAGCGGCATCAGTAGATTTGGATGTAACCAGCTGACGTCATTATATTATTCATGGATTGCAAAATTACATTTCGGATGGTACTCAAATAAAAGATAATACTATTAATAAAATAACCACGAAAAAAAAATTTACATTGCAAAACATTGAAGTCTGTGCAGAGAATTCTTGGATTAATTGGATTTAATTACCATGGATTGGACAAATATAACATTATAACATTTCTAATTATTCTCCACATCTTATTTTACAAATTTAAAGTACACTTGTGCGCTGTTGACAAACCAGTGAAATTCAGATAAAGTGATTTTACAATTGTCTGTAAAGTTACAGAAACATTTAAGGTTTTGCAATTAGTACTTAAAGATTACAAGTTGAGTGCAATTATTGTCCTTAATTAATTCTAATCTTAAGGAAGGTATTTAAGGAGTACTAACAACGTAGTAATTATACCTGCTATTCAGTTAGTTTCGTCACTATCATCTAGATTATATGAACACTTTTCTGCAGTACTTCAGCAACTTCTAATTAAATAAATAATAAGGAAATTGACAAAAACTTTAAACCTGGAACAAATTAATAAAACAAAATTGTTTCAACGGAATACCAACTAATAAAATATTCTGCTTCCAAGTGACAAACTACCACAAAATCTTCACCAAGTGACTTCGGATTAATCTTCAAATTCCACATCAACTAGAATTCGGTGCATTTTGGATTCGGATATAACATAGGAGTCACCATGCCTGTTATAGTTTACCAACCAAGTGGGCATACCACCATTTCTGGGACCAACCAAGGGCCCAACAGCCACATAGGGTTGGCTCTGTTGGTCTTGTTTTGTATCAACCCTATTTTCGGTAAGTACTGTATATTTTACATGTAATATTTTACAGTGAACACTGTATATTTTACAAGTTCATTTTTTACAGTGGTGCCATGTCATAAGAAACCCTCATTATTAAGTGAATTTTTTTATGCAAGATCTACAGATTTTGGTTAATTCTGTATTCTAATAATTAGATTTATTAGATGTTTATATTATTTATTATATTATCTATGATTTGATTATATAAGTATATAAGATAAGGATAACGATAAAACATCTTTATTAAAGTGACATTTGAAAATATTCAATGAGTCAGAATGAGTATAAACGTTATGCCTCTAGTGGGCTTATATGTCACTAGCTTTTGACAAAATACATAGTGTTGGTAATTAACAGCAAATTTTAATATTTCTAATTATTGTGTATACATTAAATGTTGTCTTAGTTGCATTGCCTTACTAACATATTTCGCTGTTTCTACTTGAGAATCTGTATTTAAATACTGGAATTTTTTAAATGAAGAAAATGACATGATAAATTTCTGATACAGTTCTATTCTGAAATGGTAATAAGACTGACAAATGCACAATAGATGAAATTCATCTTCAACAAAATTACCTATGTTATCTATACATAAAGTAAAAAAACATTTTTCTAAGGGGATGCCATAGTATCTACCGACCTCAATCATGATGTATACAGGGGCGTTGATTCTGGGGGGGATGTGGGGGATATATACCCCCAACATTTTGGCAAGGGGGCGATGATCAATGCAATCATCCCCCCCCCCTGAAATCCACAATTTTTCTACACACTTTTCTTTGGAATATTTGTATCAAGTAGTTTTACACTTCATATCACATACTAGTACAATTAAGTGCATCTAAAAAAAGTTTGGCATCAATGATCTAACATTGTTTTATCTCTTGACAAGTGTCCGCGCGTTAACTGCAGCCACTTTTACGCGAGTGTCAGAAAGTAACAGTTCGACAGACTGAAGTACATAGGCCTGCATCCCCCCCACCCGTCAATAGAAATTGACGCCCCTGGATATATATATATATATATTTATTAAATAAATGACCATTATACATGTTTAATTTTAACACTGTGATGTTGACTAAATAGAGTATATCATTATCTTATCTCCTATCCTATTTTAATGGACCTCAAAATGAACAAATCATGCTATTATTATTATTATTTTACACGGATAGAAGAAAAATAAAGTGATACTTACTGTAGTGCCTTTTATGGAAAATGCACAAATCAATTACATCGTGTTAATATTTCACTTTGACATGTTCTCATGTGACAGTTGCCAAATCAAATTGTCAACAATATAAGAGACATGCTGTTGACATACATGTTAAGAATTATGTCCAATTCAATAAGATCTCTCTACAGGTTTAGTATATATACGAATTGAAAATCAGATTTTCTATAAATTATGTTTTATCGATACAACATGTGTCACTACGGATTATCTGAAATTAAAACATCATAAAGGAAAAATATAGACTCACATCCAGGAAATTGCATCATCTGAACATGCTTTCATAGCGAACATGGACTGTAGCTGCTGCTGAAACTTTAGTGATGTATTTAGCTGCATTTGACGTTAGGTAGGCCCTCATCAGTGATAGCTAAATTTTCTGTTTATTGAAGACATGGAAATGAATGAATCTGTAGACGGTGGTAAAATATAGTTGTGTGTGAGTGGTACATGATGCGGTTTATAAACTATTAGGATCTGAGCAAATGAAGTTCAAAGAGGGTTATTGTTATCACTAAAAATAATTATCAAAGTTGCTCAAAAAGCATCTCACACAGCTGTCAGAATTATATCACCTTTGACTAAGACTATCTCTCTATTAAAACTACAAAATCCTCGCACAAAATGATCTTACTTGGTCGTTATTAGCCGTGGTGTTCTTTCTACGGGACACTTAATAATATAGATTTTTCAATAAATCGACCAAGTGCTGATGGAAACCTCCTTGATGATAGATTGTGTGCCAATTGATGTTGTTTCATCATCATCATCATTATTAGCAACAGCTTCAGCAGCTGGTCACAAGGGTGGACTAGTGTTCAAGCCATTGACAAAAAAGTCCTGCAGATGATGCTATGAATGTTGACCAGCTAGGGCACTCTTCGTGAGCTACATCCCCACTGGATGTCGATCGCATTAGACGTCAAATTGGAGGTGCCTTGTACTCGGTGTCTATGCTGATGTAAGAAAAAGACTCCATCCATTGGGGTTCATGTGTAACATGCTGTGGAGTACTTCATGCCTTATCATCTCATAATTACGTCTGCCTGCAGCAGCTGGTCATATAAGCTGACTAAGCTTCAACCCCAGTAGCATTGGCACAATAGAAAAAAACGAACTTAAATTACTATTACTTTGTTGTGTGTCTTATATAACTGATCAAAAGTAAAAATTTCAGAATACAGTTTTTTCTAAGGATGGTCTTGATTATAAGGTTCAATTTACCACTAAAAAAAGAACTAAATTAAAAGATATTTAACATAAAACTACTTGTTAACTGATCGATATAATATTATTAATAACCACTGTTTAAATGATGTAAGTTTAATTAGGTCATCCATTTGAAGCCATTCCAGAGTCCATACTTTGCTCATTTAGCTGGCCATAAATCACACCATTGTATTCTTTATGGGGGGCTGTTCGTTGATATATAGGACCCAGTGGACCAATATCATATTCCTGGGCAGCTTGGGGTCATTGCTGATGAAAAATGAGCAAATATCTGGCTTTGATATCAGCACACATGACAATGCCGAAGAGCTGTCAGGAAACATATATATTGTGCATAGCGGAGCATTGCTGTTCAGACCACACTTGGAACTCCAATCAGCCTTATCATCTTATCATTACGTCTGCCTCTGGCAGCTGGTCATATAAGCTGACTCAGCTTCAGACCCAGTAGCACTGAAACAACAAAAAATAATTTATATAATTTATAATTATAACTCTGCCTTGTACTCGGTGTCTATGCCGATGCAAGTAAAAGACCCCACCCATGAGGTAAATGTGGAACATGAGGCTAATAACAAGACTTGTCATCTCATCATTACGCCTGCCAGCAGCTGGTCATATAAGTTGACTAAGCTTCAGACCCAGTAGCATTGGGACATTGAGGCATTAGGGCACAGACAGTTATAGACACATAATTGGGTACACATTTTGCAGATCTTAGTTCAAAACACAAATAACATGTATAGTGGAGGTTCTTAAGGCTAAAAAATGGCAATATTTATCGTGACGCGTTGGACAAAGAAGTGGAAATTTCCCAGATCGAACCCTCAGGAGATAAGCTTTGAAAAATTCCTAAGCTCCAAAAAGATATACATGGGGAACACTTTTAAATATCGGTTTCCATGGCAACAATATTTTGATTAAGTAGGAGTTATCATTGCCTGGTTAGTTGGCCCTAAGCAGCCAGTCACTGGATGTTGAGTCGGCTAGACGTGCACTGCCACTGACCTGTCTAGCATTTGAGCGATTTCGGCCGCCCTCTTGGATTTTACCCCTTTATCTAAATATTTTTTGGAGCTTAGGCTTATTAAAAACAGCACAAAAAACTGAGGGGGTGCACCAAATTTCATAGCTTTGTGCACTCTGTAACGATTTTCATGCTAAGAGCTTCCACTAGTAATCACTTGTAGGAAGCAGGGTTTTACTCTAGCTACCTGATGTCAATGTTATCAATCAGTGTTTGACGTCACAATGCACACAGTCCTTTGTTTACTCCGGAAGAATGGAGTGTAAATATAGCACCGGAAGTTCGTGTCGCCCTCTATCGGGTAATCACACAATCACATTTCCCAAAAGAGCAATGCTTGTCTTGAAGGTTCTATTTCAAGAAATTCACTTTTCTCAAAGATTACAAAAAAACTTCAGACGAAATAGTGGATAATTCTCCCTGGGGGTTTTACTGCAAATTGGAAATTTCTTTAAATTCTCGATTCTAGATGTTGTTTTTGGTCTGATAACTTAAATTAGCTTAAAATGAATTCGGTGAAAGTTTTGACTTTTAAATACTTAAATATTTCCAGGCTATTCGTGTGTTGGTACTTTTTCCAAAATATCACTAAAATACATTTCAACATAATCATTAAGAACTAACAAACTGTTTAATTTGCTTAACTTAATATAGAGGTGGTCTTAATAGCGAGGTCAAATACATACAGTGGCAAGATTGAAGTTGGGTTCAAAATTAGGAGATTGATCATTAGAAGTATGAGGTAGCCTTAAATAATGAGGTGGCCATAATAGTGAATATAATACAGTTTGTAATCGTGAGGTATTCTTAATAGTGAGGTGATCTTAAGGCCAGTCCACAGTACACTGTATTAATCACTGACTTATTATGAAAAATATAATGTAGGCCTGTAATAATAATATTATTATGCTTGTAAAAGTCATGTTTAATCATAAGTATCTGAAAGCTCCATAGTCGGTCAAAATTACAATTTTCTGAAAATTCATCAAATAGTTGAAAATCACCTTATTCAATCAGGGCACACAAAGTTTGTGTAAGCTAATGATTCTATCAGGCATTAATTTTAAACAAATAAATCACAGATTGAGGGAAAAACTCAATTAAAACATTGGGAACACAGTGGATATGACATCATCATCCATAGTTCAGTATTGTGACGTCATCACTTGGTTTGTTTACATAGTGAGTTTTTGATGGCATGAAAAATTCTATTTATATTATTTATTGCAACTTATTAGTACCTTTTTGTGCTTGTACGTGTAAAAAATATCACGAGAAAAGAAGAGAGCATTGGATTGTGCAATTATATATTGAATTAACTAAATCTGGAGACAAACCAGCCTTGAAAATAAAATCAATAACTTGCATTGTAGATTTCTTGCTTGCCATGAAATAGAGGAATCCCCATTACATTTGAACAGGCAATATCTTAGTTGGTAGCACGCTGTTGACATTGAGCCTCTAACCAAATAAAACTAATTCGCTGTTCAAATACAATGTCAGGACAGTAATGGATGCTCCCAGCGAAGATGGCTGATTCTACAGTAACATAACTGGCTTCGAGTCAAACAATATTGTTAAGGGAAATACTGTGATATTATACTAAAATGTGGAATATATATAATGTGGTGGACTCCAAGCCTTATCATATCATCATTACATCTACCTGCAGTTGGTAATATTAGGTAAGGTCCAAGCCAATAGAGTGGAGGCAATACAACAATAATATACCCATATGGTGTGGATTCCCAGCCTTATCATCTCATCAGTACGTCTGCCTGCAGTTGGTTACATAAGCTAAGCTCCAAGCCAATAGAGTTGTGGAGTGATAACATTAATCTGATAATACCCATAGAGGATATATGGTGTGGACTCCAAGCCTTATTATCTCATCAGTACGTCTGCCTGCAGTTGGTTACATAAGCTAAGCTCCAAGCCAATAGAGTTGTGGAGTGATAACATTAATATGATAATACCCATAGAGGATATATGGTGTGGACTCCAAGCCTTATTATCTCATCATTACATCTGCCTGGGTTTCTAAGGCTAAATATAATAAATTTTCAGATACTATGGTGTATGCATAGTTAACTATGGATCAGTACATCACCATGGTCTTTGGCTGATTCAGTTGTCTCTAAAAGTCTGAAACCTATTTGTTCTGGTAATCCACTTGTTCTAGAGTCTACTTCCTCTTATCAATATGATTTGAACACAAGTGCCCCCATAGTAATCACATTGTCACAAAAATCGATTAAATTAAATACCATACAGTCTAGAATGAAGGAGTATGATTGAATTTGGCCTAAATCAATCAGCAATGATTTCCCGTTTAATTCGTCAGCATTAAGTTGAGTCGACGTTTGAGCAGGGGCTCCGATTCGGCCCGCTCGGGCTGTCGAGCGAAATGCAATTGTGGCACCGAAATCTCCTTTTAGAATTGATGGCATTAAATGATTCCGTGATCGAGGAACAAAAGAACCGACGCAATTGTGTCTCGCTCAGAATGAGGCAGCTTCCGGATTCCCTTCGCATCGCATGTTCCATATTGTGTGCAATATTTCGCAGAGATTCTGTTTAAGGATAAACCTCCATTTAACGGACACCACTGCAAGACATTGGTAAATATATCAGACACTTTTAAGACCACAAAAAGACAAAATAACGTTTAATTTTCGTACAAATTCATACTCATTATTGTAATTTATCTCTTATTACTATATAGTACCTTAGTACTAACTTACTCACATACCAACTTAACTATTGACTACATGCATGGTAAATGACTACTTACTTACTTACCTACTTACTTACTTACCTTACTTAATTATTTACTTACTTATTACTTACTTACCTACCTACCTACTAACTTACTTACTGCTTACTTACTTACCTGACACTTACTTGTTTGATTACTTACTTACTTACTTACTTACTTACTTACTTTAACTTCAGACCAATGGTTGTATTCATCTAAATTATATACTGTTTACAGATACTTTTAAATCTCAAACATTCCACAATCTAAAGCTTTGAGCACTAGTACTCCAGAACAAATATTTTCAATAACTTGTGAACTGAAATGATATATGTGGTCAACCCACATTTGAATGATACTAGATCAGTAGCGGATTTAGGGGGGGGGGGGATTTAGGAGGGTTAAACCCTCTCCCCCATCCCCTTGGTCTAGTAATTTTTAAATTATTTTTTTTTAAGCCAGCCATCTCCGCAATACGTTTAAATTTGTAAACCCCCCCCCCCTCGTGAAAAATTTTTGGATCCGCCCCTGTAGATAATCAGTTACAACCAGAATTTACTTCAAATTCTGAAACACCTACAGCTTTCTTTTTCTTATATATTTATTTTGATTTACTGAATGTTAATTTTACTGTTTTAGAAGAACAAAAATTATTAGAATATCTTCCCAGCAAGAGCATTTTACAAAATCATCCTGTTCATGTCCATGAATTAGCGAAGGTACACTGTGCTTTCATTTCAACGCTCTGCGTGTAAAGCCTTGACATGTCTTTACAGAACAGCTACACGTGCATGTTCTTCCCAGATTCTGACAAATGTTTTGATAACATGTCACAGAAATGGATATTTCTTTACTTTATACAGCAGTTGAAACGTTATTCCATGTAAAACTTGGGCTAGAAGCTTGTTCAGTTTTAAGAAACATGGACATTATTACAAAGGAACCTGTTTTTAAGACCACCTCAATATTAAGGCCATCTTACTTTTATGACTATTAAGGTTATTTAAATAAGATCATTATGATTAATAAAGAACCTATTATTATAATTATTATTAATATAAAATATCTCAAATTTGGTATCGTCTGAATCAAAATTTTGATTGACCTAATAATAATTAAAGCTTGTATAATATATTTCAATTTTATCAAAAGTCTTTTTTAAAATACACAATTTTCATGTATAATACTTATAATTGAAGTATTATGTATATTTCTGTTTTTGCAACATGTATTTTGGCATGTTTGCATTATAATGTCAATAAACTGAAGAAATATACTTCATTTTACATGTGTTTCTCAATTGATGAATCAATTTTATCTATTCATTAAATGTTTATCACATTTTTTCCATGTATCCATGTATATATATATCCTGGTATATGTCAAACTGTTTAGGTGCATTAATTCATTGTTGATCTAGTCCTACCATAAATGTGTATTAAATGTGATATATTTGTGAAAATGTATTGATCTAAACATTGAAACATCATAAATTAAATTGAGGTTTTTTTTTGTTTTTTTTTGCTTACTAAAGCAGCTTTAAGAAATAACAAAAATACATTTGTTAATGTTTTAGTTGATTAAACTGACATGATAGGGGCTAATATCATATTTGTCCACTTAAGTGTGAGGTGGTCTTAATAGTGAGGAGGTCTTAATAGTGAAGTGGTCTTAATAGTGAAGTGGTCTTAATAGTGAAGTGGTCTTAATATTGAGGTAGTCTTAACAGTGAAGTGGTCTTAATAGTGAGGTGGTCATAATAGTGAGGAGGTCTTAATAGTGAAGTGGTCTTAATAGTGAGGTTGTCTTAATAGTGAGGTGGTCTTAAAGAGAGGTGGTCTTAATAGAGAGGTGGTCTTAATAGTGAGGTGGGCTTAATAGTGAGGTTGTCTTAATAGTGAAGTGGTCTTAATAGTGAAGTGGTCTTATAAAAGAGGTTGTCTTAATAGCGAGGTGGTCTTAATAGTGAGGTGGTCTTAATATAGAGGTGGTCTTAATAGTGAGGTGGTCTTAATATAGAGGTGGTCTTAATAGTGAGGTGGTCTTAATAGTGAAGTGGTCTTAAATCCGTGTTATTATTTATTTATTTAAATATATTTAAAAACAGGATAACAACATTCAGACAAAGCTGTTTTTCAAGTTGGTCCCGTTACAAAAAAACATAAAACAATGATCATAAAAATATATAAATATATATATATAAATATCATATAAAAGACGTATAAAATAAGAGCAAGTTATAAAACCATAAAGCACCACTTAGGATGAATTTTTGAATTTTTGAATTTGAACATATTTAAATTACTATCTTATTTTAAATCTGCAGGCAAAACATTCAATAATCTACCAGCTGTGGATACAAAGTTTTTTGATTGCGACATATATATATTACACATATTTTCAAATGGTGTAAATACAGTCAAACTGTCAAAAGACCTTGTATTACGTAAAGCAATTTCACATTCCATTTTAATATTATTACAAAGGTATTGAGGAGCAAGTCCTTGTATACATTAAAAAATTAGAAGTATGATAAAATATTGAAATATTTGTTCCCTGCGTATTACTGGAAAAAAAGCAAATCATAATATTATTGTGAAAAATACCAAAATCAACATGTGTAGCTGATAATTATATTAGTCCAACAATAGCACAATGACCTAATCATTAATCTGGGCCACTAGTGGACTGATTGGTGGACAGAGGTCAATGCCACAAATATTTATTCAAGGTTGTGTAACATGGCCTGGGTGAGGTCATAGGTCAAGCCAGCAGTCATCAAAACAGGAAATTATGTCAAAGGTCATGGTGAATTAGGTCAGGTTGCATGCAATAATGTCAAAGGTCATGTATATGACATCGATTGAGGGTGCAATTAACCTGGATAGCACCATGTCTCCGTGCTATTGGGTCTGAAGCTAAATCAGCTTTTATGGCCAGTTGCAGGTTGACATAATGATGAGATGATAAGGCTGCTTTGAGTCCACAACACGTTACACATTTACCCCATTTCACAGTGAGTGCTAAAAAGGATTCCTTTTGCATTTCCAATGATATTTTTTGGTATATCCAAATACACAAGAGATATGAACTTTATAGAGGCCAAACATTTTTTATTCCCTTTGGATGCACATAGCCATAAAAATAGTGATTCAAATGTCAAAATCATCTCATGATATACAGAACATCAAACACTATGGAATGAATTCTTGCATTAATTTGTTGGGAAAATTCCTGATGTATCTTCCACATGTCTTATTTTAAAGAAAATTAAGATAATTTCTGCATTGAATTATAGTACAAAAGATAATTTTCTTGTAAGTAAATGACTGGTATAATGGTAAAGGTGTTAACCAACTTTTATGATAGACCTGGGTTCGAATCCATGTCATAGTAGTATTTTAGCATATCTCAGCTATGCCATGTGCAAGAAAACTTGCAACAGTCTCTGTTCTGTTCCATCTCATTGAATTTACTCATAATCTTAAATGTCATCCTTAAAGAGTCAGAGTGTTTCCATGGCGATGTATATGGTAAAAGTAAATTTATACACAAATTTTGGGTATGTAAGTTAATTACAGATTGGTCAGCATATGGGCAGTCCCAGATATAATTATTATTATATATTAAAAATTATGATATAATTAGAGTCATTGATTAACAATATATGTTCATTCTTTAAAACGGTACTAAAATGTATTTAGATAAAATGTTCATCCCACATACACTTGAATTGAACTCAGTTTTCATGCCAATGTATCGCTCAGTGGTAGCGCGCTGGGCTTTCAACCACTGGGTCCCGGGTTCAATTCCCAGTCGAGCCTAAGTTGGATGGCTGTTTCATCCATCATCTCATTGCCATGGTCCCTGCCTGTCCTAATTAGCCCATCAGGTGCAGAAATACAGAACGTAAAGTCCTACCACCACCACATGCATCCTAATCATTATTTCACAAAAAACACACTAAGAAATGTCCATTTGTTCGTAGGAGAATTAACATACATTTGCATGATTTTCAGTATTTAGCTAATTAGAAGAAATAATGCCTCCAATAAAAGTCTGAACTCTCAATTCCATGCAAATACATTCAACACTCTAACCACTGTGCTATCCCAAATAACCATTGTTATCATACCATCCATAATCATTAGTACCCCTTTGGCACATGTTGTTACCCCCTTAAGGGGTATTTGCCCCACTTAAGTATTGGAATAATCCCTGAATTAAACCCTTACTGTAGAACTTGTCTTACCCTATGTAAACAATGTCTACTCTTGATGCATATTGAAAGGTTTGGTGTATACATCGTAAATGGCCACGTTGCAGATTGTGTCTTTTTTTCTAGGACTTATCATTTGTTGATATACAAGAGAACTTTGCCATTAATCATTCTGTCAGCTGGTGGCCTAATGGTTAAGCTATCTGTCACATTGGCCAGCTCTGCTGAAGGTCCATGATTCAAATCTTGGCCAGACACTCTTCATGAGCTACATCCTATTCCCAGCTGGATTTCGATCCCATGAGACGTTAATTTGGATGTGCCCTTGTAGTCAGTGTCTATGCTGAGGCAATTAAAATACTTTATTTCTTGTGTCTGGTAAGATTTTTTAGGCTTAGTCCCATCATATTATCACAATATAATTCTAATATATTAGCATAGGATTCCACTGTGGTAAGAACTTCATAGCTTCAATTATTTTAGACCTCATTTCCAATCTAAAACTGAAATATTACTATATCTAACTGTCTACCTAAAGCTAAAAATATTACAGACTTTTTATCATGACAGATTCTAAGTTTAGATTCAACCACATCATTAATACACCTAATCAGGTTGACATTTAAACTATTTAACTACTTTTTGTGCCAATTAACATTCAACACCACGCCCACTGAAGTACAGATTTGATGTTCTCAAATTCAGACGTGTGCCAGTGGAGTGTTCAGTAAACAGACTGCTTCAGACTGGAATTATTGATGCTGGGGCCAGACAGCCCGTTGACATTTTGATAAGCACGACTTCCAGACATTTTTCAGCAGCATGGCATTAAATAATCAAGTTTCTGCCAACCAGAGCTAGGCCGGTGTTCCCCAGAGAGGCTGGCAAGATAAGTATATTGGGTTATCCTGGTGCCCTACATTAAGATGTCATCACCATTATAAGACCACCTCACTATTAAGACCACCTGTCTATTAAGGCCACCTTACTACAAAGAACACCTCACTATTATGACCACCTGACTATTAAGACCACCTCACTAATAAGATCACTTCACTAATAAGACCACTTCACTATTAAGACCACCTCACTAAGACCACCTTACTATTAAGACCACCTGACTATTAAAACCACCTCACTAATAAGACCACCTCACTAATAAGACTACCTCACTACTGAGACCACTTTATTACATTATTTAGAAAACGTAATCTTTGTTGTATGTTACCTCACAATTAGGACCACATCACAATTAAAAATCAAATCAATAGATGTATTCCCGTTAATACCACCTCACCATTAAGAACCTCCACAAATTTTAAAATATCTTCATATTTTGGACTAATCTGCATTGTTACCCTTATAATATACCTCACCATTAAGACCGCCTCACCATTTAGACCGCCTCACCATTTAGACCAATCAACCTATCTATCTATCTATCTACCTACCTGTCTATCTATCTATCTACCTGTCCATCCATCTATCTATCTATCTATCTATCTATCTATCTATCTATCTACCTATCTTATCTATCTATCTAGCTATCTATCTATCTATCTGTCTATCTATCGTGGGGAGTTGTATTATTTTAATATCCCTATCAAATCGTCTTTATTATGTTCATAAACATTTTTACGTTCAGCTCTTAAAGTTCAACAGTTAACTCGGTCATGATTGGTATTTATTGCATGCCTGGTATGGGAAAATTTAGCATATTTTGGAACCATATCCAGCAAGTTTGTAACCAAAATACTCCCAGAAATTGTTGGTATTCGGAGCACGTTGCATGAAGGACAAATTTTGGACAGCACAGAATGAGAAATAAGGCACCTGTTGCCATGAAATACATGCTGAATTATCTTTACAGAAATGTGTACATGAAGCTGTTAGCTTGAAAATTTGGAAACATGTAATCGCTTCTAGTAATAATCTGATACAATTAATCAATATACTACCAATTCATGATGTATGATACATTTCACACTTCCAACTATATTGTTACCTTATCATATTAAATAATTTAGAGACATTTAGACCTCAAGACCATGCACCTTTGGTGCCAATTTGACTGGAATGATTGATTGATTGATAGATAGATAGATAGATTGATTGATTGATTGATTGATTGATTGATGGCTTTCTAAATGTGGCTAATACTTGGTATCGGCCCATCAAACCGATACCAGTGGTCCTTGATTGAGTGATGTTGATATCATATCCTAGTATTGGTATAAACTGTATTCCAATCGATACACCAAATTGTGCCTCAAACTTTGTTTTATTATTGTGTCAAAAACCGACTACATCCAGTGCTTGATATTCTGGTTGCATCTAAAATGAAGCAAGATTACAAATCTAAAGCCTAGACAGACAGCTGAAATCCAGTAACCATGAATAAATCCTGGAAAAATCCCTAGAATAAGTCCTCAGGAATTCCCTGCAGATCAGCAAAGCTTATATAATTAAAAGCGCCTGGCGTATCACAAGGGGGGAGTGTAAGGCCTGTAATAAGAACCCTCTGCTGTTGCAGGCCTGATAAGCCCATTAGGAAAATGTGGTGGTTTTCAGAAAGGCTATAATTGTACATGAAGAAATAGTAGTAGTAGTAGCAGAAGTAGTAGAAGTATAGAAGTAGTAGAAGTAGTAGAAGTAGAAGTAGTAGCAGAAGTAGTAGTAGTAGTAGTAGTAGTAGTAGTAATAGTAGTAGTAGGAGTAGTAGTAGTAGTAGCTATTATGTCGCAATAAAAAAAAAAATTTTGACCTTTTTTGCAACCAGCCCCTAACATCTAATGTAGATAGATATGGAAAGTGCAGCGTTCTAAGACAAGTTATTGCCGCTATCAAGGTTGACTGATGAGGTGAGAGAGAGGAGGAGTCCACCCATGTTACACATTACCCCATGGGTGGGATCATTAATTTGCCTCGGCAACACTGAGTACAAGGGACTGCCAATTTAACGTCTCATCCGAATGACATCCAGCTGCTGGGATGTTGCTCATGAAGGGTGCCCGGGCCTGGGATTGAACCCGGGTCCTTCAGAGGAGCAGGTGAGTGTCTTACCACTAGACTACCCAGCTGTTAAGTGTCAGAGGCAAGTGTAAGAGGCAGATATAATGATGAGAGGGTAAGGCTTAAAGGTCCACAGTGTGTTGAATATTTACCCTAAGGTGATCGACATTACATACATTTCTGTTATGAGTATTGTAAGTACGACAGGGAAATTAGTGTTGAGTAGCAAAACTAACCCTGTCAGAAAATGTGTGTTAAATTACAAAGCATCCAACATTAGCCATCAAATTCAGAGCAGCCAACTTATGAGTCATGAATCATTTTATGACTGTAGGTCACACCACAGACAGTTACTTGGAAACAATACGATTGCAACCCAGCAATGCTATTTACATTTACAACCCACTTGAGTTTTTTACAAAGCAAAAATATTGATCATATCAGACAACCTCTTATTATAACAGAAATCCAGTAGGTCACAATTTATAAAAACTGGTGTGAATGATGAGATGATGAGAACATCCCATGTGATGGGACAGGGAATGAGATGTGGCTCATAAACAGTGCAGGGAGTGGGCTTTGAACCCATGCACCCACAGGCAGTATCATAGATGAGATGATGAGAACATCCCATGTGATGGGACAGGGAATGAGATGTGGCTCATAAACAGTGCAGGGAGTGGGCTTTGAACCCATGCACCCACAGTCAGTATCATAGATGAGATGATGAGTACATCCCATGTGATGGGACAGGGAATGAGATGTGGCTCATACACAGTGCAGGGAGTGGGCTTTGAACCCATGCACCCACAGTCAGTATCATAGATGAGATGATGAGAACATCCCATGTGATGGGACAGGGAATGAGATGTGGCTCATAAACAGTGCAGGGAGTGGGCTTTGAACCCATGCACCCACAGTCAGTATCATAGATGAGATGATGAGAACATCCCATGTGAATGGACAGGGAATGAGATGTGGCTCATAAACAGTGCAGGGAGTGGGCTTTGAACCCATGCACCCACAGTCAGTATCATAGATGAGATGATGAGAACATCCCATGTGATGCGACAGGGAATGAGATGTGGCTCATAAACAGTGCAGGGAGTGGGCTTTGAACCGATGCACCCACAGTCAGTATCATAGATGAGATGATGAGTACATCCCACCGTCTAGGCCTAAACCCTATGGCCACCTCGTAGACGAGGGTCTAGTAGATATCAAAGCATTATCAGATAGGCCTTGGAAGTAGGTCAATCACTACGTTCTACACCGTCAAATTGCTTGCTCCCCCACTGGGATCCTTGCTCCTCCGAATTCTCCAAGACCCTCTCCTGCGGAAAGGTGTGATCGAGGGTCTTGCTTCAAGACAGTACATCCCATGTGATGGGACAGGGACTGAGATGTGGCTCAGAAAACATGCACCTACAGCCACTGATGTTAATAGGCATGTAGTTGGTAAAATAAATATGCAAGCAAATAATCATTTCATGATGAAGTTTTATTTTAGCTCACAAATATTTAGGTGCTCCGGAAATCTTTCTTTTTCTGCACTGAAACGGCTTATAAGCTTGGCGTCTCCCTCGGTGCTTCTCCCCACTCAACGCGCTCTCAGAGTGCACTCCGGGTGAAGGGTGTTATTTTTCACACACAGAGTGGACTCTCCTGGCTTCCAGTAGCACCATATAAGGTTGATATATTGCAGTAAGTGGATATATCACATGTGGCTGGGTATATCACCCGAATGATATAGAGACTCCGGTGACACACTGTAGGGACACTGGCAAACTAGAGAGCCATCTGATACCGCAAGATATTATTGCCACATGAAAAATTCAGGTGCTCATTGATTGAAACTAATGGTGTTGCAGGTCCAAAGGTGGTGTGTAATTATACATTGTCTCAAAGTACAGTAAAGTCTCAATGCAAAGCTTTAAAGAAAGGTCTGAGAGCTACGTCAGGTCTTATGACCAGTGTTAGATGTAATGATGAGATGATAAGGTTTGGAGTCCGCATTTTAGACATTCACCCAATGGGTGGTGTCTTTTACTCGCTCCAGCATAGACACTCAGTAAAAGGCGCCACCAATTTAACATCTCATGCGATCGACATCCATGCAGCTGAGATGTAGCTCGTGAAGAGTACCTGGCCCGGGATGCGAACCTGGGACCTTCAGCGGAGCTAGGCAAAACCTTAACTTCTAGACCACTGAGCCACCACTATTATATAAGATGAATACCTATCTCATTTTTATGAAAAAATAGAGAATCTAAATCTGAAATACTGCCACTCGAAACTTCCCTTTTTTTTTTTTTTTTTTTTTTTTTTTTTTTTTTTTTTTTTAATATATTTTCACTGAGTTACATAATCTCCGAGGAGTTTATAGAATATAATAGACATGAATCCGCTGCAATGGTATATCATCCAGTGTGTCCGTTCTATATAAGTTAGTGCAACACATCTCTCTATTAAATCCAATGTGCAAGAAACACTTGGAAGGATTAAAAGAAATCTCACTATTCAGGTGCTTCAAATGTGTGCTAGTTATTTCGTTTATATATAGATTTGAAAAATCGATACCTAAAATGTAACCTATGTTACTCCCATAAATCGATGAACCTACTCAAAAACTTGGTCCTTTTCCAAAATCCTGTGCTTCTTCATGTGTTAAACGTATGGCTCAAGTCCAATATAAACCAATGACGTCATATGATTGGATGATACTGATTACGTCACAAACAAATAACTTCTTTATTTTGTTGATTTTATTTATTTATTTACTTTTCATTGGGGCTGTTGCCTCCAAAAATATGGTTGAAATCACAATATATTTTACAAGAATAAACTAAACCACTGCAATGTTACTACGTCATTGGCACTATTTAAGTTGATATTAGACTTGACCTTAATGTACATGGTATTACTGCAAAAATATCAGTATTGCCAATTCAAACATTTCAAAGTAATATTTACACTGACACAGTTTTCATGATGTGCAGCATCACCGTAAAACAGCAACGTGGCATACAAGAAAATTCACAGAGTCCGTCTGTGACACTCTGTTTATATCAATGATACGTTTCAAAATGTTTCACACAGTTCTCAGAAAGATAAATATCAGTCTTCTCAAAGCTAGAGGAATAAAACTGACAAACTGCATTTACAATAAGTGAAATGGAACCTCTATTTCGTTTTGGTGTAACTTTCTGGAGACTCATTTGCCCTCGGGGTTTCTGCCTCCAAATTTATGTATGAAATGATATATTGAATTGATAATAAAAGTAAATAATAACATAATAAGCAGAAGAGTCATTATTTGTCTCTCTGCACATTCTAGTTGTTAAGTAATCAAAGCAAACAGGAGATTTGATGTTGGACAGAATGTTATAAATTGTAATTCCGTATCCTGAAACTGCAAATCAGAATCCTATCTTACAGCTGTTTCATGTCCACTACTAGCTGACCCACTTTTAAGGATTCCCGCTCACTCTTACAGATTATCAGGAACATGAAATACAAACAGGCGATCTCCCCATGGGTGAGATTTAGTAGCAAAGGATCATGGGAAGGGCCTGTATGTCCTCAACTGTCCACCAGGGGGTTAGGTGTAACACCCAACTGCAATTTATAGGACGGGCTTTAGATTGGCATTACGATAGCTGCAAATCATTCGGCCAGAGTTGCAGTGACCCATATCACACCAGTGTGTTTCATCAATTCGACATAAACCATACGAGCATCATGCTTACAGGTGATGGATAAACATGCTAGTCCAGATGTTGTGTGTAAAAGATCAATGTCTTCCTATGCACATGTAACATGTTATTGCGGTGGTGGTGGTGGATTAGGGCTTTACGTCCTGTATTTCTGCACCTGATGGGCTAATTAGGACAGGCAGGGACCATGGCAATGAGATGAAGGATGAAACAGCCATCCAACATAGGCTCGACTGGAAATCGAACCCGGGACCCAGCGGTTGGAAGCCCAGTGCGCTACCTCTGACCTAGGCCCCCACCCCAACATGTTATTGTGGATGCATCCATCTAAAAACAACAATTTTGCTAATTTCCATCGTCGTCCGTTGTCCCAGTTGGTGAAATACCTGTCAAATTATTACTTTATACAAAGAAAACGCCCTGATAAGTTTGAGATACCATTAATAATGATAATATATCATTATGTCCGTTCAGCTTATTATAACTAGACATGGGGTAATTCTATGTTATGTTATTCTTATTCAGTGAATAATTGTAATAAGAAATCACACCAAAATGAACAATTAAAGATATCTAAATGATGCAAATATAAATGTAGTCCCTCACCAAATACATAAGACTATCTGGTATAATTCAATTACTATGGCTAAATGAAGTTACTGAAAGAAGATATCTGTTGGTGGTCGAAAAAAATCAAATTTTTTTTCTTCATAAAGACGACTGCCCATTAAGTGTATACAGTGCAATACCATTAAATTGAGGGACTTTTTGCATAAACATTTCAGTACATCTTCTTGTGAAAGGAAATTAAACTAGTTTATAGATGATAAACTTAAAATTATGGACACATTCATTCACTGCATCAGATTTACAATATCAATTTATTATAATCCGCATAGAGCAAATATACTAATGAACATTAGGAGAATAGTGTTTACTCTTCTGTTATGATTTATCAGTCCACTACACAGCTGTGCAATAATCAGCTGAATAACAAAAACAGACAAGACAGAAATATTTTGTAGATTTAAAGTTGCACTGTCCGTCAAATTTGCAATTTTCTCAGGTGCTATCAAACAGTTGAAAATTACCTTTATTAATCAAGGCACACTAAATTTGTGTGAATTAATGATTTTATAAGACATTAATTAACTTAAAAATTAATTATACATTGAGAGAAAATCCAGACCAAAACATTGGAAACGCAACGGAAATGACATCATCACCAATGTTTAGTATTGTGACGTCATCACTGGGTTTCTTTACATGTTGAGTTTTTGATGGCATGAAAAACCAATATTTAAAATTTTTATTGTAAATTAAAACTAAATTGTTGCGCAAAAGTGGGTAATGCTGAAAAATATCAGGAAACAAGAAGGCAGTATTGATTTAAATCATTATTTTAATGTGCATATTTTAAGCGTTGTTTTTTCTAGAAATATGCACATGAATATTTGTAATCACTTTTGTCTATCTAAAAGAAATAACCTTGATGTACAATACCAGTCAATCATATCATGTCTTAGTGATCTTTATTAATTATTGAAATAATGAGTAGATAAAACTGTTAATCCAGGCTAAGCTGAAAAACTATTTTATATTCATTAAAATGCAAACATTGATTTGGGTTTTACATTATTCTTGGATGTTTTAAAATCAGCACTGAGGCAGATGTTATGATGAGTAGATTAAGACATACCATGTATATTGAATTATTATTGTTCAAATACATCAATTACACTTCTTCTGGTTTTTAATTATGGAAACCAATACAGACCACTGAACATGTGGTCACAATAGAAGCTGCAACTTTGTCAATCACTTTGTAGTTTTCCACTGTTGTTTCAATAATATATGTAATGTATCAAGTCTGTAATGTATCAATATAATCTTTAATTCACGATATAATAAATTATTATTTATAATATATATTATATTATTTAATCTATGTTATATCAATTATCAATTATGTTATAAATCAGGCTGGCCTACCCGCAGCAGCCTTGCAGGCTTTGGAAGGTCTCCCACGCTGTGTAAGATTAAACTTTTTTTAATTATTTTTTTAATGTATGAATTTTTTCTATGTACTGATGTAATGTATTGCAGAATAAATATATTTCTGGTCTGAGTCTGATGCTGATTCTGCTAGCGACTTAATAATTGTTGGTGCGACTGTAAGTAAGCAATGATAGTACAACTGGGTTAGCCTTAACATAGATTTCTAATTTACAATATACATGCCGCATCATGAATAGGCAGGGGCATAGCTCAGAGGTAGCGCTCTGGGCTTCCAACCGCTGGGTCCCGGGTTCGATTCCCAGTCGAGCCTAAGTTGGATGGCTGTTTCATACCTCATCTCATTGCCATGGTCCCTGCCTGTCCTAATTAGCCCAACTGGTGCAGAAACATAGGACGTAAAGCCCTATTCACACACACACACACACACATGGCGCATCATGCAAAACAAACATCTGAGTCAGGCATGAGACTGATGCTACTGATGTCTATATGTCTATATTTGATGACACAAGGGGTGTCCATTTATGTACTTTATGGTACAAGGGACTGCAGACGTGTTCATTATCCAACACAGGCGCTGCTTCCTGTCCGCGAACATCCGTTGCGGCTATCTGCAAGACTTATTGGTCTAGCGGGCAAACTAACACCATTTCTTTGCCAGTATTATGACTTAGTTGGAAAGGCCACAGAAGCTTACTGGTTACTGACCATAGTGACGCAGTGGTGTTATTGACGATCTGTGGTGTTAGGTCACTGATTCGTCTTTTGATAGGCAGGGATATTTGCTTCTATCCACAATCGCACTGTGAGAAATATGTTTGGTTTCAGTGATCCTCTGACCTTCACATCATCTGAGTATCAATTTTATTTTTTTATTTATAAAAACATATGTATACAAGGTAAATAAAATATATTTTGAGCAAGTCTTAGAGCTCTTTCACAAAATGGCCCTGTTACAAATAAATATAACAGTAAAAAGAATAATAAATAACAGCTAAATATATCATTGATTCAGGATACAACTGCCATTTTCAGTTTTGTAACCATCTTCTGTGATCTACTTTTGAGCTCAGCATTAAAATGTCTGTCACTTACATTTCTGCAGATTAATCGTGTTAAATAAAGTGAAAAGAAAAACTACTTGACTGCCTTGCAAAACCCTAAATCAATGTTAATACCCCACAATCAGTTGTATACCACATAGAAAAGCCATGTGGTATAGCCTATGTGGTATACATGTGTATACTACATGGCTTACCTTACAAGGATGGGAAATGTATACCACATACTTCTATGTATGGCAGGCCAATGACAAAAAATCACTTTTTGCAGCTTAGCGCTTCGCCGTTTAAACTAGCGCCGCCGCTTTAAAACAATATTCGGAGTCACAATTTTACCACTATTCAAACGATAAAATTGTCAGCTCCCTAAAAAAGTTTGAATTTTTGAAATCGGACAAGAATTAATGATTCCAGGACCAAAAAACGTAACAGAAAGTCAATTGTCTGTTCAGTCCACAGATGCAAGCCATTGTGTGGCTGTGTTGCTATGGGCAACATCACAGGAGCGTTATCGCTTCGGTAATACAATCTAATAATACTAAACAATATAACATTTTCTATCGAAATCTAGTATAAAAAACAATTCTGACAAGAAATATTTAACAACTGGTTTGTAAATATCATTTCGTAACTTTTTTTATTAATGTGAAAATGTCCCAGAAAGTTTTGAGGTGTTGACGTTGTTGACAGTTATGCAATGCTCTGATTGGTCAATGGCAAAAATTAATATTCATGAATTTTTTCTATACTACATGAATGCATAGCCAGGCAGCTCAACTAAAAGTGAAAATTGTGGGGTATAAATAAGACCCAAGTGGATATGTGGTATATTTTTATATTCCCTCACTTGTGGACAGATTGGCTTCAGAATTCACTCGTGGCTAACACCACTCGTGAATCCTGGCCAATCTGTCCACTCGTGGGGAATATAAAAAAATACCACATAACCATTGGGTCTTATTATAATACTGTTCAAATTTGGTGAACATTTTAAAGAGTCTGAATATATTTGGTGTGACTTTACACCTCCATTATCTAAGAGCTTCTAAACAACTGCCAGATGAGTGGCCAGTTCAGTTTGGTCGTGATCTGTTAACACTTTTGCTTTTTCACCCTTAAATTTGCCTCATGCCTAGCATAGACAGCTGACAATTAGCTAAGTGCATTTCAGTGTGGGGCTCCTGTGTTGAGAGCAGAATGAGACAAAGCAATTATCCAATGGAAGACAAAGGTCAACAATTGCAAGTTTTAGTTGGAGCATGCAATTTTATCTGGGCTTGTGTGGGTGACCTTAAAATGCTTGTGTGGGTGACCTTAAATGCTTGTGTGGGTGACTTCAAATGCTTGTGTGGGTGACCTTAAAATGCTTGTGTGGCTGACCCTAAATGCTTGCATGTGAATTAAATCTGGATGCTGATTTATTTTGCTGTTCTACTTACCAGGGAGGTATTATTATTCTTTATTTGTTCATTTACAAAATCGTATATATGAAATCCCTGGGCAGCCCAGCAACTAGGCTTCGCCTGTGGTAAGGATTGAGTAACAGTGAAAAAGCAGGCAATCTTATCACATGAACAGTCTACAATAGATACATCAATTAATAAACAGAATTTCAGTACTATGAAAATGTTGGATCTCAATTTGACCTTGACATAAAGATCAAAGGTAAAAAATGACGGCAGATTCTGAAAACTCACATGTGAATTGTTGCGGGGGGGGGGGGGTCAACAATGCTTTTTTTGTATATGACAATTCCGTTGGCTAAATTCCGTCTGAGAACAATAGAAAAAGGGTATCATGGTCTATCTATCTATCTATCTATCTATCGATCTATTTATCTCTCTATCTATCTATTTATCTGTCTATCTATCTATCTATCTATATATCTATCCATCCATCTATCTCTCTATCTCTCTATCTATCTATCTATCTATCTATCTATCTATCTGTCTATCTATCTATCCATCTATATATCTATCTATCTATCTATGCATCTTGCTGGCTATCTATATATCTACCTATCTATCTATCTACCTATTTACCTATCTATCTATCTAACTATCTTTTTGGGATTATAAAGAATACACTATACATAATATATATACATAATCAATAACAACTCTTAACACCATGTGCACGTAATGTACATTTACAAACTGGTCGAAAGCAGTTGTTCAAACTAATATAATGGTGTAAAGTACACATGGACCAGATGTGCCTGTGGTATTAGTTTTGTCAAAAAGCTTAATGAACAATAAAGCACTAAAATCAATTTTAAACGATTTTTTTTTATGTGATTTAATTTATGGCAAGAAATAAGTCTGTATTTATTCGATATTTTTTTTTGGTTTCATAAGCCACATGTCAAAGATAATACAATTTTTGAGAACTTTGCTTTGATGTCAAGAAAATAGATTTTGAAGAAAAGTGGAAAAACCAGGACAATGGTGCTACAGTCAAACTATTTGTTTAATATTTAAAGGGGTAAAATATACATTGAGGATTCACTTCAGGTGAGTTGGAAGAGGTTGTTTACTGCAGGTGACTGGTATGGCCATTAACACTGCTTAAAGCTGCATTTTCACTCAATATGACAGTGACCAAAATCGGTTGCATTCATTTCATTGTCTTCTAAAAAACTGATTGAATGCTATGAGGGCCTTGCTAGGTTCACTATATCTCTATAAAATTAACAAACTTCCCCTAGCATTTAAATTTTCATGCCATCAAAAATTGCCGATTTGTTTACATTGCAAATGCTTTTATGGCCAATGAAATGAAAACGAGGCATAAACGAACGTCATTAGCGTCGTCGGTTCGTAATGTATTTTATTATTCTGTGCCTTAAATTTTCGTCCGATTTTCAAAATTCCAAGTTTATTATGTAAAAAAAAATGTGTTGGTGTTTTGCTTTTTGCATGAATTGAAACAACTCTGACCTCAATTTTTCATAAAATGACCGTGAAATCGCGAACCGGCGACGCTCTCCATTATGTTGCAATGAATAATTAACTAAAATGTAAACAAAGTCGATGTAATAAATTCCGGCAATAATTTAAAATTTAGTACAATCTAGACCGTTTGTGTTATCGAATTCATCAGTAAGAAGCTTTTTCTTTCATTTGGATAGCTTGTTTGTTGGTACAAAAACCGTCGGATAATGCAGCTTTAACACTGCTTATAAAGGTCATTCTGTTACAGTACTGATAAGCTTTTAAAATTAATTTAAACTTTTTGGTCCACTTTGTGTGCTACGGATGTAAAGTCTATACTTTGTATTTGTATTTTACTAGAACTAGTCAAATATAAATACAAAGATCTTATAGTGGTCTACATCGTATATATTTAGAGGGTATATTGGCTATTGGTCATATATATGTAACAAGCGTGCTATAATATTTCATCAAACATGAAAAATTGCAATATCTAGCATTTCCGAAATTGAGTCATTATCAATCTGTTCCAACAATATGTTGTGACCGCACTGCAACGCGTGTAATCTGACCCTATCCCTGGTTCTGACCAATTGATTTACAGCTATCGTGCTGCAAATCTATAGTCGACCCCATAAATTTACATTGGTGTTACACCTAACCCCCTAGTGGGCAGTTGACGACATACAGGCCTCTTCCCATGATCCTTCGCTACTAAATCTCACCCAAGGGGTGCAGAGAGAGATTGCCTGCTTGTATTTACCCTTCCTGATTATCCTTAAGAGCATGGGAACTATGCCTCAAACGTGGGTCAGCTGGTTGTGACAATCATTGTAATGGCTGTATTGCAATCTAAAGTCCATGTAGATAGTCGGTCGTTTGATTTGCACAGATGTAAAGCTTACATTACCACTGGCATTATCATTAAATTTCCGATCTATTTTCATCTACCGTCAATGAATCAAAACCCTTATTCTTAATTCAATCACAATTGTAAGAGTGTTTAGCTGCGTCTGACCAGGGTTGATTTTTTTTTATCCTTAGAATTAGAACTTCGGCAAACAGTGCAAGCTAATACATTAAACGTTGGCTCTGGTTTCATTTACGGTAGTGTATTTTGTTTATACCATTGAATTTAACTGGAATAGATTCACTACATTTGTACAAAACACAAATGCCTCGAGCGTATTAAAAATGTTTTCCAACAGTGTATAATGCTTCATCTTTCTCTTTGTCTGCCGCATGCTGAATAAACAATATGGTTACAAAGTTTCTTTTACTTCAGTCATATAGCACGAAGACCACAGTTACTAGTGATCCACATACACAGAGCCTGATAACAAATCACTCGGCTCACAAAAGATGTAGGGAGCGAACCCGACTACATGAGGCTGCTGTGTTAGAGCATAGCCCAATGACAAATACAGGGCTAGGAGCAGCACTGAAACCACACATATTTCTCACAGTGCGATTAGGGGATAGAAACACATAGCCACTGCCTATCAAATGACAAATCAGTGGCCTAGCACTGACGATCGTCAATAACACCACTTCACTATGCCCAGTAATCAGTGAGCTTCCGTGGCCTTGAGCCTAGCTCAGTGGTAGCGCACTAGGCTTCCAACCACTGGGTCCCGGGTTCAATTCCCGGTCGAGCCTAAGTTGGATGGCTGTTTCATCCTTCGTCTCATTGCCATTGTCCCTACCTGTCCTAATTAGCCCATTAGGTGCAGAAATACAGGACGTAAAGCCCTAATCCACCACCACCACTTCCATGGCCTTTCCAACGAAGTCAAAATACAAACAGAGAAAAGGCATCGTTATGGTGCCCTCAAGAGTAATGTATCTTGTATATAGTTGCACAGGATGTTCGCGGACAAGCTGCAGTGTCTGTGTACGATAACGAACACGTCTGCTGGCCTTGTACCATTAAGGAAGTAACCCGATGCTCCTAGTGTCATCAAATATAGACAACGGTGTCAGGCACAAGCAGCCTCATAACAGCAGTTGCATGAGCCTGCATTATGCTGTGAGTATATGCACCATAAGATGGTTTGCTGTGCACTTGGTTAGCCAAAGATGCATTGAGTGAACCCTTTGTGAAGCAACCATGTTAAAACATGGGTTAAAGCATAGTCTGATTATATATGAGAGGCTTAATTGTAGTAGCACTGAATGAAACATATAATGTATATCTAAGGGTGTGATGGCAGAGAAACAAAAGTTCAAAATTAAAATCTATAGACATATATTTGATACATAATTATTTACAATAATATATCAAGCTTTTTTTGCTACTAAACCATTTTATTTAAGCTATAAAATGCGAAGATATTTCCAAAAGTCTGCAACAGATATAAGATAGATTGAAAACAAATATTGCATTGCATAAATCTTGAGTATATTAAGTGTCCCAGAAAATTGAATGATATTTTGTTTGGATAGTTATGTCAATTTTATATCTTGGCAGTTTCGTATATATGCTGGAATTCATCATGATAAATATCTCTTGTTGTCATACCAGCGACCATTTTAACCGGTCACAAGGCTAATGGAATGCAGAATGCTAATGGAAGGCTGACAAATTGTCAACCGAACGTCTGTAGACTTCCGCCATCAGTGTTATGTGTTGCTATGGCGTTTCGACATACAAGGAGGCTCTGTCAATGTTTTTCTGCGTTATCTTTGCGATTTGGGTTTGCATAACTGCAACAAGGTTGTAACGGAAAGAAAACTATGTCTTCCTGTTACATTTATGAAGTTTGGGTTTGCATAAAGTGCAAAAAAGAGTGCAAAGGAATAAAGGTAAAAAATTACCTATGATTAATGAGAAGATTAATAAAGGTTCAGTAGTCCATGTAAAAGGAAGGCATTATATTCTATGGTATTATTAGTGATAAGGGATATCCATGCACAGGGGCAGACAAACAGCAGTTTCTCTGCAAGAAAATTGCTGTAACCATTTTCAACAGCTTTTCTACATACCCTTTTTATTTGTTAAACTTAACGGTTTGGCAATAAGGTTTCATTTGTGCATTTTCATAGAATTCTACATCGTACGGTCAGACGCTTGATACAATAGGGTTCAGTCTCACACTCATTAAAAATGGAAACCAAATGTCATATAAATATTTGACTGTTATTTTAATTTTGTTATGTTTTATCTAGTCAGTGAAAAGCGCTTTATTGCTTTTATTTTTGTTTGTATTTTAATCCGATTTTAAATGAAGTTGTTTGTTCTTTATTCTTTTTATTCATTCACAAAATTATTTTAATCCAGTACATTTTGATTTGATAATCACTTCCTAATCACTAATGTAACATTCAATTACATATAATTTCTAATATGTATCAGCATAAACCACTATTTTAATGGTAAATTTAGTTTGTTGAGAGCCATTCCATCTAGTTTACCTCCTCTGCAAAATACGTTATTATATAGGTTTATTTCTGCAAGCTTTTTCCTCTAATATCTATTTGGCAATAAGGTGTGTTTTCTTAGAAATTTTTTTTTCTAAGAGCTTTCTTTATCACTGTATTTCACGATCCATTCTCTCCATTCCATATAGCAGTTTCTATATAATATAGCTTTTCTACTGTTCACTAATGTCACTCTATTTTAGGTCCATTTAAGATATATACATATAAGCTGTGGACTGTTGCTATAATGAAGTTATTATCCACGAACAGATTTATTTTTGTATCTTTTTTGCCATTTATATCCACATGTATTGAATGATAAAGATCACTTTTTTAAGCAGCTCAGACATGTAGCATCGAAATCATAGTGGGTGGAAGTAACAACAGAAAATATTGATATATAATTATATTTAAATTAATATACTAAATGAATTGGTAGTACCATAGAATGCAATCACTGGAATTATACAATAACTAACAAAGTTGTTCATATATATATCCTGGCTGTACCTCACAATGCTGGGGCATCACTATTGATACTACTTCACTACTGTTGCTGCTGCATTGCTGTAGTACACTACACTAAGAAAATATACAGACATAAACACACTCTACCTTTGGAACCCCCCCCCCCCCCTGAATAAGGTCATTTTTCCAATGAAACTATCAATTTTTGCACCATGGGTGATCTTTATAGTCAGATTCTACAGTATTTTTCATCCCATTTTTCATTATATGCATAAGCCTGCCAGTTCCCTGACAGATTCTATACTAGCAAATCTATAGACAGGAATCTGCTGAGTAGCGCGAGACAGCCCGACACCAAATTCGGCTATAGCACTGGCAGTGCAGCCATTTCACCTTTCAGGGCGACACCCACCATTGTGGTTAGTGGACAGCCAAGATAGATTTGCCAGAGAATGGGACGTCCAGGTCACCTGAATTGGAAAGATAGTGGTCACACTGGTCATTGGCTTTGACCATCTCAGATAAGCAGACAGCCAAGTGCACACTAAAATGTCCAGCTTTCCGACCAACGTGTTTTGTTGGGTGTGAGACGGTGAGACTGTGAGAGATGGAATAGCGAGAGAAATGGATGTGAGATGTATTCAAGACACACACATCCACAAGAGAGACATTTGCAAGAGAGACATTTGCATCAGAAACAGTCTCATGAGAGACTGCTTAAGGGTTTATGTTGGCTATTATACGTACAGTGCCTGACTTTACCAGATGAAATGAGTAGTGCTGGGAACAAAAGGTGAGGTGAGGTGAGGTGAGGTGAGGTGAGGTGAGGTGAGGTGAGGTGAGGTGAGGTGAGGTGAGGTGAGGTGAGGTGAGGTGAGGTGAGATGAGGTGAGTCGAGGTGAGCCGAGTCGAGCTCAGTTGAGGTGGGTCGATGTGAGTCAAGGTCAGTTGAGGTGGGTCGAAGTGAAATGAGGTGAGTCGAGGTGAGTCGAAGTGAGCTGAGGTGAGGTGAATGGGATTTGAACCCATGCAACAAGATTCACTGCAAGACCCATTGCGCTACATTGCTAACCAAACTTTGCTTACCAACTGGCCATTAAAAAATGACCTCCTTTCAAGCAAAAAAAGTTTTTCACATGGATACATTACCTTATGGTAGCTTATCATACAAGCTAACCGACACATCACAAACCAGTATCTTGCCACAGCAGTACACATGTGAAAGAATAGTATGTTGTTATGTAATGGACATGATACAACACCATTTTTTTTGCCAAAAATGTGAACCTTTTTATGAAATCTTTCCTGTGCAATTCATTATCCTCAACACATTGCCTTTTTTTGTTTGCAGTTGTATATGGATTGTGCAGTCATTGTCTACCACACAAAGTCTTTTTATAGATCTGATACAATGCACTTTTTGTTCCTTTCACTCTTCAGATACACCCGAACTGCACAAAATGAAACCGGAAAACATTGACAGGGCCGCTTTGTTTGTCAAAACGCCATAGCAACGCATAACGCTTATAATGGAAATCTGCAGACACTCGGTGGACGAATTGTCTGCAGCTTTCCATTAGTAATCTGCAGATGTGCGTGGTTGACATGCCTGTAGGTAGGAGATATTTTTCCATCACCATGAAGTCAGATGAATAAAGGTGCTAAATGTGTTGGCACGCAGCATGAACAAATGGCAACATGTCACACAAAATGATCATATATCATCCGACTCAGAGATTTAAAAAAAAACATAACTTGAAGGCAGACGCTGCTGTCATTTTCTTGTCTTCATTTAAGTGTTTCTTGTTATGAAAGATATATACTCCAAACAAGGACAGATATATAGATAGGTAGACAGATAGATAGGTAGATAGATAGATAGATATATAGACAGATAGATAGATAGATAGATTGATAGATAGACAGATAGATGGATAGATAAATAGATAGATCGATCGATCGATAGATAGATAGATTGATTGATTGATTGATTGATTGATTGATTGATTGATTGATTGATTGGTTGATTGGTTGATTGGTTGATTGGTTGATTGATTGGTTGATTAGGTGAACATTAGCAGTATATGGCAACGTGGAACTGTTCTTGCATCAGACAACTTCCACACATTTATGTTAGTTTGATTCGTATAGCAAACTAATTCCAGTAAACAATGTGTTATATATATTGTAAGGTCATTCATGCACTGCTAGTTCTGGGACAGCTAGACAAGCATTACAGTATGTAGAGTGTTCATTGCCCAGAGCCATTAGGGTTAGAGGTCTTCACCCTGTGTTACACCTTTGCCCTGAGCAGGCTCTGGGCTTTTAACGCATACAAATCTAATTTATGAAATTAAATCAAAGACTCAAATGTCAAAATTAGAAAGGTACCATGCAGCTAACCCACTTGAGCTACCTTTATGGTTTACGATAACCCTCTGATGCTGATGGGAAAAAAACATGCAGTTTCATAGAAATGCCCAACCATTACTGCTCTCATGCTTACATATATGCCATTATATGGGTATGGATGCTGTTATTGCTGACATACATCAGAACACCCATCTTGGGCCCAAATTTATTCAACCTAAGACATAAAGCAGCATCTCTGCATGGATAATGTTTGTGGGATGCATACGATACATAGAAAGCACCTTAAACAGAGCATTACAACAAGACAGTTTGATGGTTACAAATGTCTGTTTGTCATTACTTAATGCAACAGAAGTTAAAATGAGCACTTGTCCTTTCCCAGTGTCTTCCTAGAATTACCAAGTTGGTCATTGGCCATTCCGTGGTGTATCTTATTGCATGTTCTGTATAGTAGATTGAAACCAGACTTTTTATTGGAATGTAAAAAAAATAAAAATTATTTTAGAAAAAAATGTAAAAAATAAATAAATAAATAGATCTTAAATAAAATAAAATAAATTAATATTTAACATTTTTTAAATTTTATGATATTATGTATAATTATGAATGTGAAATAAAATTAAGGAATCAGTTCGCCTGTAAACGGTATGTACATGCTGTGTTAAGGATACACTTAAGACCCCTTCACACTGGATCAGAGGCTGGAGTGTCCAGGAGTATAGCTCCGGCAAACTCCGGTAATAGCGTGTAGACCTCGTTTTTATTTCCGGGGAGATCCGGGACCACCTTGGGACTCCGGGGAAAAAAATTTAATCCTTGTTGATCCGTGTTGATCAGTGTAGACTCCCAGTAGACTCCGCCGATCTCCGGGAATCTCCGTATTGACTCGGGCATACTTCGTGGTATCTCCGGCTGAATATTTGCCGCCATTAACGCCGGAGAGTACAAGGACCAACACGGTTCCACACAAATACACATGGTGTAAAGACCGGTTATATCCTTGAAGGCACCGTTTAAAATCTGGTTCACTTCGCACTCTTCCGGGACAGTCATGTTACCTCCTGGTTGAGACCGTATTGACATCGTGTACACATCGCCAAACATTTCCTTTTTGTTGACATTTAACAGCTCTTTGATCCCGGAACCCCCAGGAGTGAATAATATTTTACTCCGGGACGCTCCGGTGTCTAATCCGGCTAAGTGTGAAGGGGCCTTTACACCCTTAACTGACCAATCCAGAGTCTTTCTCAACTCAGAATTCCCACAATGCTATGCCATGTAGAGTGCTTAGCCTGATGCGCTGACTACGGCTGCTCTGCTGTATACTCCCCAGGGAGTTGAGAAAGGCTCATGCTTGAACAGGTCTGCTAAGGGTGTAATTGTTTACATTTACTGAACATTGGTATTGATTTCCAGACAACGTTTTTATTTAGAAAGGAGATAAGGTCCTTGAAATATCTTAGAAACATGTCAGCCTTCTCCATGTCTTTGGGGGAATATCATAGTAAGCAACTATACTATATAAAGTGCACACAGTCTTGAAAGTGTCTGAATATTTTTGGTGTGACTGTATCATTTCCATATGGAAATTCTGAGACGTAAGATGTTTGCCCATACTCAAAAGAATCTCAGTAGTTTGATAGAGGTCTATGAAGCCTGTAGAAAGGACAGTTGGCAATAGTGTAGATAATAGCTATATTTAACATCTTACAAATATGCCCCAGCTGGCATCATTCATGTCAATACACCAGCTGCACTGGTTGGCATCAGGCATCAGACTTAATTTGGCATCATATGACAGACTTTAGTTGGCAATTGCTCCGCACCTGCCGTGACACATACGATAATTGCAATGATTTTGATAGTCAGCACATAATTTATACCAGCAGCTGGGTGGCCTAGTGGTAAGGCTAATCCTATGAAGGACCCGGGTTCAATCCCAGACCCAGGCACCCTCCATGAGCAACATCTAAGCTGGATGTTGTTCGGATGAGACGTTAAATTGGCAGTCCCTTGTACTTGGTGGCTATGTTCAGCCAAGTAAAAGACCCCACCCATGGGATAAATGTGTAACATAGGTGGACTCCTCTCTCTCACCTCATCAATCAACCCTCGATAGTGGCAAGAACTTGCCTTAGAGGGCTGCACTTTCCATATCATCAATCTATCTTATCTATCTTATCTATCTATCTATCTATCTAGTTATCTAGTTATCTATCTATCTATGTAGTTAGGCACCAGCCACTGGTAACCATTTACAACCACTGACAACCACTGATGACCACTGATGACCACTGATGACCACTGACAGCCACTGACAGTACCTTTTCGAATGATACAGTCCTACCCTCTCAAGAAATGTTCCAGGACAATGACCCCATATAACTTAACCCCAAGGACCCATGGGAACACACAGGGACCAGCTATAACCAGACGTTTGCTGTAAGATTGATCTACCAAAATGGACTGTACCAGAGAATCTGATGCCATCTAATTATTGAGTTCCTTCAATTACAGTTTGTATTAGAAGTTATTCTGCATAAGGTGCCATCGCTATGGCGTCATTCTCATATGCCAACAGCTGTCAGTGGCTGTGATTGCAATGCATTTGCCAATGTAGTTTACAAGTTATGGAAGGTTACTGTAGTAGAAGTGATTTAGCTTAAGGTGGCATTGGATTCTATGATATCATCCTCATGTAGATGTCAACAGCTGTCAGTGGCTGTGATTGCAATGCAATTGCCAATGTGATTTGCAAGTTATGGAAGGTTACTGTAGTAGAAGTGATTTAGCTTAAGGTGGCATTGGATTCTATGGTATCATTCTCATGTATATGTCAACAGCTGCCAGTGGCTGTGATTGCAATGCATTTGCCAATGTGGTTTACAAGTTATGGAAGGCTACTGTAGTAGAAGTGATTTAGCTTAAGATGGCATTGGATTCTATGGTATCATTCTCATGTATATGTCAACAGCTGTCAGTTGCTGTGATTGCAATACATTTGTCAGAATAGTTTAACAAGTTATGGATGGTTACTTATTTAAAGTTCCTGTGTTGCTAGATTTAGCATAGGCAAATAATTATATACCAATATTTCTTGTCTCATGATATTTTTTTGCGATTACATGCTTATTTGCGCACAGGAATTTAACTTTAAGGTACAAAAAATAATATAACTAGAGTTTTCCATGCCATCAAAAATTCAATGTATAAACAAACCTAGTGATGACATCACAACACTCAATAATGGGTGATGGTGCCATTTCCATTGCGTTTCCAATGTTTTGGTCTGGATTTGGTCTGGATTTTCTTTCAATGTGTGATTTATTTTTTTGCAATTAACGCCTGATAAACTGACTAGCTGGTATATAGTGTGTCTTGAATTTTTTAGCCATTTTAAACAATTAATTTTGATAAAGTCATAAAGAAACTTGCAATTTTGATATATATTTAATGAATCAATACAAAATTCATAAATCATCAATCATAGACGTAATGCCATGAAGTGACCAATTGTGCTATGATTGATCATATTTTTGAATGACAGGCGAATATAATATTTTGATTGATCGAAATGCATATAAGTATGATTAATCAGTATTGCATTAAATACGAGTGAATGCATCTTAGAAAATTCATGATAAATAGCTTTTTTTCATTTTGTGAATAAATTTTGTGATAACTCACTCTAATGCACGATAAGTCACTCTAATGCACAATAACTCACTCTAATGCACGATAGCTCTCTCTAATGCACAATAACTCACTCTAATGCACGATAACTCCCTCTAATGCACAATAACTCCCTCTAATGCACAATAACTCACTCTAATGCACAATAACTCCCTCTAATGCACGATAACTGTTTCAGCAGTGCAATAACTGTGACTGCTTCACTCCTATAACTGTTCCAGAAACCGCGCTTTCAAGCAAATTTACAGCAAATTTCTCTTCCCCACGACTTGGTGGCTCTTGGAGACTAGTAAAGACTTTCCTAAACACCTAGACATATGCGATTGGCATTCTGCTTATTCAGGCACAAAGCTTAGATCCTTCACTGCTCTGTCTACTGGATGAATACCTGAAGCTTGGAAGAAATGTATGTTTCTTCAAAGCCTAAGGTATATAGCATTGTAGTGTCTGTTCAAACAGCCATTGCTCAACATAAAGTGATTTTGGTATGATAGAGTACTTAGATGTTAAATATATTCATGCAGGTTATTCCTTTAAATAATAGCTTTCAACAGAATTAATATACATTGCAGTATAACAACATTTCAATGTCTAATTATTTATCTGACAAAATACACTGTGTCTAATGATCTATATCTATCTATATCTATCTATATCTATCTATATCTATCTATATCTATCTATATCTATCTATATCTATCAATCTCAATCTCTGTCTATCTATATCTATATATATCTATGTCTATCTATCTATCTATTTATCTATCTATCTATATATCTATTTATCTATATCTGTCAGTCTATCTATCTACAATGGATAAGGTGTCGGACTCGTACGCACATGGCCGTGGGCTAAAACCAAACCAAAGCAGATCTTCCTTAAACCACTCCTTCACCCCACCCGGGTGCAAATGGGTACTTGGCTATAGGCAGTGATGACAATTGTAGAGTGCTTAACCAAAGGAGTGCTGTAATGGTTGCACACTGGGCGTATACTCACCAGTGTGCAGCCATTACAGAAAGGCTCAAGCAAGAACAGGCCTGTAAAGGGTGTGAATTGTAATGTAGGCTGAGCTCGTTTAGGATAACAGACGCAATTCCAATTAAATTACTTCAAATTTAATGTACAATTGTACATAGGTAGTCAGGTACTATAATCTTTAAAGACAAACATACAATTACAATGATTAAATTTTGCTGTACAGTGTGCATCTGTGTTATATACCAACCAATACATAAATCAAAAGAAGTCATACCCGATAAATTAAAGACATTTTTACTAATAAGTAAACGTGTCCCTCTTTCACCACTAGCTTAAATTTTAAATCTTAAATACACGAAATTCAAACATAATATTTCCATTGTGCTAAAATACACATGATTGACACATGTCTCTGTTTATCTCTTGTACATATTGCTGTTTCTTCTGGTCATTGCAGATAAACAGCAGAATAAAAACTATGTTCTCCCACTAATGACTTTCTGAGTCAGTGTTGTTTCTTTTGGTCATTGCAGATAAACAGTAGAATCAAAACTATGTTCTAATACTAATGACTTTCTGAGTCAGTGCTGTTTCTTTTGGTCATTGCAGATAAACAGTAGAATCAAAACTATGTTCCAATACTAACGACTTTCTGAGTCAGTGCTGTTTCTTTTGGTCATTGCAGATAAACAGTAGAATCAAAACTATGTGCTAATACTAATGACTTTCTGAGTCAGTGCTGATAAGTGATAATGACCTGTAGCAAATGTGGGCTGTTGAGAATGATAACTTATCTACCATTAACTGACCTTGGGAACACTGGAAACAATCACTCATTGTTTGCTGTTTAAATGAGCAATACACCAGATGCGGCACTTTTAGTGTGTTGTGTTATGGTCGCCATGGCAACATTTGTATGCAGTGTATTTCAAAGTGTACTTCCTTTGCTTTTGTTTTGTTTGTTTCACACCAGGAAATATTCAGTAACTTTGAAAATTCATTGCAACATTGAATGGTAGTACAAGTGACTTAGCTTATGGTGGAATTTTTTTCTATGGTATCATTCTCATGTACATTTCAACAGCTGTCAGTGGCTGTGATTGCAATGCACTTGCCAATGTAGTTATGGAACCTTACTGTAGTAGAAGTGATTAAGCTTAAGGTGGCATTGGATTCTATGGTATCCTTCTTATGTTTATGTCAACAGCTGTCATTGGCTGTGATTAAAATGCACTTGCCAATGTAGTTAACAAAACCTCACACTTAAATTATTAATAAATAGTTATATCCCTTTTAGTTGGGAGTCAACAATATTTGTGTTACTTATATCCCACTGTTGAAGAACTAACTTATACTCCAAATAGGCATATATATATTTAAATTAATTTTTTGGATTATTTTACTGGTCTTATAACATAGTGTAAGTAAGAGGGAGATCGCGAAAATTTTTGTTGATTATATGCCTCTGAGGACAGAGTATAATCACATTGCCTACAGTGTGGTCTTGATAAAGGCTTGATTATTAGGTTCCATAATTTTTCTTTCCATAATCATAATTTCATTAAAATCTCTGTCACATCACCATAAATTACAGGATTTCAATGTTTAAGAGACAAGAGTCTGCCCAGTGTAACGAATATTGCTTATGCCATCAGTATATTGTATTGATTAATGACGTCACAAATGCTACTTCTATTCTGAGTCTACAAAGGAAGCCATTTGTTACATTTTTGTCTTTGATAATCTCTTTGAAGTTAATTGCTTTATTGTGTGATTTATTTTCTTAGCGAGAGAATTTCCTTTTGTAATCTCTCAAAAAAGGCCTTTTCTATTTCTTTATCTGTCATTTTGATTCATCTGAAGGAATAAGCTTCAAAGGAGTTTTCCTCACAGTTAGCATGAAATAAACAGCTGTATTCTATTCTCTACTTAACTGTTTCAAAGTTCTATTGTATTGTTTCACAATAACTGCTTGTGTGACTCTCAGATCAGCTTGGTTATAATTTTGACCATCTGCCTAAGGCAAGCATAATGATGAAATGATAAGGTAGACTATAGCAGTAGCAGACATCTTGAAGTGATGCTCAAGTGGATTTGTAGATTAGGCACAGCTCTGCTTCAAGAGTGCGAAAGTTTTTAGGGAATAATGTCATGGCAACATAGCTGCCTTTCATTTACCAACAGAGTATCAATGATTACTGAACCCGAGTCTGTGTCCTTTATTCAGTGTCAATTACAGAGTAGGCCACCAACTCAGTTGATGGTTACGTTCTGAATTGGCCGGGGGGTCATGAATAGACTCTTTGATTGCTTCGCAGAGGGTGTCCTGCCCGATGTTGCTTCTGCACTATTGGCAGCATTTAAGTGTCCAGCGCAGACCATTTGCTCCAACTGACCATTTAACCGAGTACTGACCACTGGTCAGCTTAAGGTGAGCAATATCCTGGGCTTATCAGCTGCAGAGCTGCAGTGTTGGGATGCTAGATTCCAGGAATGGGAATGATATTGGAAATGTCTACTTCTGTGCCATTGCAGTGGCAAGGATTTAATAATCCCCAGGTGCTTCAACCCATACTACATGTAAGAACACTCCAAATAGCTGCTAGATGGCCAAGTGGTTAAGCCATCAGCCTGCTAAAATACACTGACCAAGTATTGTACTTCCAGGTTTCGTTGGAAACCAGACAATTTCATGCACTAAATCTCAAATCAATGTCCTTTAAATACACCATTAATCAGTTATCCTGTTTTGCAGGTGGCCCGTTATATACAATAAGCACAGATTAAAATAATATTCATAGATCTATAAACACATTTAAAAGTCATTTTTAAAATCTACAAATAACTAAATTAATCACCAGAAAAATGTCAACAGAAAACACTAATGATGTTCTTATTTTGTATTGGAAGACAAAAGATCTTTGCTTTCCTTGCCGATTCTTTTCAGCTATATTCTTGGAATGGTGTTTTTTAACCTATTTCGTTTTAACCTATTTCTTTTTAACCTATTTCTTTTTAACCTATTTCTTTTAAACCTGTTTCTTTTTCTATCTTTTCTTTCATTCCTGTTTATCGCAGTTTCTGCTTCTTACTAAGTCTCTCCTTGCAAAAGCTTAGCGCTCCGGAGAGTCTCATTTTCTACAAAGGATTTGAGAGACTTAGCGAGTCAAATAGGACCGCCAAGGTTTTTTTTTCTTCCGAAACCAAATAAGCGCAATGTCGTAAGTCTTACGCAGTACACAGCGTCATGCGAGGAACATTCAGTTATCAAGAGGTTGCGGTGGCAATTATCGCAGTTGGCGATTCCACCATCAAATACTATGTACCTCACAAAAGCAATTAAACGCTGTGTCTAGCAATCTCTTTGCAGTTGCTATTTATTATTTGATAATTTCTGTCAGAATTATTCTTTCATGGAGTAAATTATCTTTTTTAATGGATGAGCTGAAACCATGTCGAACACAAATTGACAAAATTATCATCAATGAACTATATAAACAGTTCTTTACTTCAGATATGAAAACCTACCAAAAAAGTGCAGATATGAAACCTACAAAAAAGTACACTGGATACAAAGGAATTATGATATATAACAAAATCAAATTAAATCATTATTTGAGGAAGCTTGAATCAGTAAAATAGTTTCTCATGCTTCAAATAACAATGACAATGACAATGGCACAGTTTTTATTGGCTCCTTAAATGACATGTAACAGTAATTACATATTATAAAAATTTTAAATTTTTTCTTAAGAGTGGAGCAAGGAGACTCCTTCTAAGGCAATAAGTTTGCCGCTGTCAAGGGAGCCACCTTGTGAAAAAAAAAGAAGATTATACATATATTTACTACTACTAATTCATTAGTTCATATTTTAAGGCATTGTAATATTAATAAATTATCGATAGGAAGGCATTGCTATTAATAAATGTGGGAGAGTCATTAGAACCCCCACAGCTACCCTAATCCTCAGCTAACTGGCAGGATATTGGTAATTAGAGGCAGACACATTGTGAATCAGTAGGCTTTTCAATGATCGGCTTTACAATCTTGCAATGGATTTAAAACCATGGCAACATTATTGTGATATTACTTATGAAATCAGTCGAACTGAGAGAAATATTTCCATCATGGTCATGAATAGTCATTTGTGAATTAATTTTTCTTTACCTCTTGGTATAACCACATCCAAAATTAAAATATGAACAGGAACTTAATTATACTATTCACACCAATTAAATTTTATCCATGCAGTCCATGTACATTTACTCAAGGGATTTATACCATCTATTCCACTATATCAACTGAAAATACTATACTATATAATATGTGAATTTCATTTTACCAATATGAAAATACTGCAAAGTATGTGAATTTCATTTCACTGAAGATTGTTTTCATGAAGACATCTACATCATCTGTGTGTCGAACACAAACACATTGATAAAAGATATTAATATTAGCATCAAGGAGTGATGGAATTGGTGGGAAACCTCAGGAAACCATGGGGGGCATCTCAGTAGCGATAAATCAAATATCTTAGACATGTCCCCCATATTACATGTATCATCTTTTATTTCATTCTTATGTTTCTTATATGTTAAATTGTATCAATGATTGATATGTGTAATATTAAATAAATATGTTCTGAGTTCTGAATCCAAAACTTGATGAAGGTTACTCCAAGAATTCAGTTTTGAGAAACTTTCTATCTGTTTACTAGATTTCATCATGCTGCATTCATTTTCATGCATATACAAACTTATATTGGTAGATAAACCCATGCACAAAATTCTCTTACTCTGTGGTAACTATAGTATCACCAAGAATTAATTTGATGTTTTTCTGAAATTGACATCATGCTCTCAAGCATTGTCAATTATTTATGTGAACGGCTGTCTATGGCTATGGGTTCCACATATCATCGCGGTCATACTAAAGCGCAGCATTTCCATAAAAATGAAAGAAATACAAAATTGTATACTTTTTGTTTAAGTATCACATCTTATTTTTACATGAGATTGATATGAATATCTGCTATGGTGTAGCCATACAACTATTTCATTTTCTTCAAGTTAACAACTTCCTGAAAGAGTATTATGCTACTTTTAGTTACAATGTGGCTAGCGCTTCACAATTCCATAGAATGGGTATTTTAGGACGCTTTGGTATAACCTTGAAGATATCGGAGAGCACAACATCGCAGTTGCTAATTTCTGGAAGTAGAAAATGATTTCTGCGGTTGGGCTCTTCTTATTCTTCTTTCTCATTACTCTACCAATTCCCTCATTCCGTCACCGTCATCCCAGTTTATCCCTGCTTTACCGTCTACGCGTCGTGTTGCAAAAGCTTAACACTGTGGAGAGTCTTGTTCTCAAGGTAGGCTTTGAGAGGCTTAGGCGAGTCAGTGAGGACTGCTTCTGTCTTTAGTCACTTTCCTTGAAAGCTATTTTGTATATATTTATGGTCATTTGGTTGATTCCAACATTATATGGTGAGTTTCATATTAAAGTCATAAACAGATTGATAGGGTAGATGAAGTTAATGTCGCTTTAACCTGTAAGGTCATTAACGTCTGACTATGGTATGGATATACATATACTAGAATGGATTGATAGTGTACATGAGAATACTAGACATAAAAAGAGAATGTCACAAGTCTGCACCTATGAATGAGGAAGTATTTGCCATATCTTGGCAAGCTTTGAAGAAACAGATTTCAGAACACTTAATATTTAATTCTATCTAAACATGGATTATGATGCGTTAGCAAAGAAACAATCCATATCTTAATTGTTGCGTTCAGCAATTTTGTGCAGAAAGTGATTTTTTTTCTGTCAGTTTTGACAGTATTTCTGATACTGAATCCGCCCCTGCAGAGACTGTCAAGTAAGAAGCCTGTTGGAAAAGTCATTATGATCGAGAAATTTTCTGTACGCAAACTTAACTGTGCGCAACCTTGGGCAAACTTACTTGTTCCATGCAACTTATAAAAGATTTGAGAACTGAAGGTCCATGCTTCACAAACATTTGCAATTGCAATCATATCTTTGCAATCCATTTTCCTGCTTTGTATCTTTTTCTTTCATGAAATACGGCATTTGTTCACAGAAGTGCATCGCCTTTAATCATACGTGATGACAAAGAGACACCATTAAACTGGCAACCGTTACAACGAAAAAAAATTGTCAGAATGCTTGGATGATTGGAAGTTTAAACCAAAAGCTTTACAAAAAAACATGTTTCTGAGTGCACATATTTTCTTGGAAAAGTTGTATCCAACTGGCCAAGTGAACATGTCCAGTACACCAAGAAATATTCAGATGACTTCGGAATTTCATGCAACTTTAAACTGCAGTACAGGGCATTTAGCTTAAGGTGGCATCGGATTCTATGGTATCATTCTCATGTATATTTCAACAGCTGTCAGTGGCTGTGATTGCAATGCATTTGCCAATGCAGTTTACAAGTTAGGGAAGGTTACTGTATTAGAAGTGATTTAGCTTTAGGTGGCATTAGATTCTATGGTATCATTCTCATGTATATATCAACAACTGTCAGTGGCTGTGATGGCAATGAATTTGCCAGTGTAGTTAGCATGTTACTGAAGGTCATGTATTTATGAAAAGTCAAAAATGTCTGTAATTTTTGGTGTGATTGTGTATAATACATTTGTGAACTGACTAGAGGTGACAACATCCTAGGAAATTCAAACTGGCAGATTAAAGAATGCTGAAGTAAAGGATCAAACTTGCAAGCTTTGTACAGAGCAATGTATCAAAACTGAGCACCATTCCATTTTCCAGATCAGTTCTTTCATACAAAGGCTGGGTTTGCACAACCTTGCGTTTGTGAAGCCATCACCAGCAGTGCACAGGGGTGGGGGCCTAGCTCAGACGTAGCTCTCTGGGCTTCCAACCACTGGGTCCCAGATTCGATTTCCAATCGTGCCTAAGTTGGATGGCTGTTTCCTCCTTCATCTCATTGCCATGGTCTCTGCCTGTCCTAATTAGCCCAACTGGTGCAGAAATACAGGACGTAAAGCCCTAATCACCCACTACCAGTAGTGCACCTAGTGGGCTCTAACAGTTGTATGATACGCCTACTACCAGTCTGGAGCTGCACATTATTCAAATCTTGAAAAAACTACATCAAATCAATAGTTGTTCCTCTTCAGAAAACTATCAGCCTTTCATAATTAGTAGACAGACTGATGGATTTTATAAGGCCAAATTCTTAAAAAAAATGCAAGTCATGCAGTAGAAAATGATTTACTAAAACCAGACGTTCTACTCCGATTGCTATTGATTCCATTATGATATTATCAAAGCATGAAGTCACAATGCTTTTTTAAGTCTGCTAAACTGCAGTGGATAATAAGAAATGTGCAAAAGATTATCCGAAAGAACTCAGATCTAAAGACAGCTGCTGTAAAAATCTATACATTTAGAATTGATTTTGGCAGGTTCACATACACAGTGCAATCCCCCTGCAAGGAGACTTACTCAATGTACTGTACTTGGCCCACCATGATTATTTGATGTTCTGTTGAAATCGGTGCAACTCTTTTTCCATGTTTTGCATGTACGTGTTTTGACAAATTTAAATGTCTGATTGGCTGAGAGTCGTAGCAACACCTTAAGATTATTTTTTTATTCTCGATGACGGTCGACATTCTCTCTAGTCTAAATTGAGGTTACCTAAAAACATATCATGATATCTTGATATGATTGAATAGTCCTTTCTAAATGGACATTGGTTAAATGTTTGTAATATGTCAAGTTGAAGTGCCATGCTGTTGTAAAACCAAACACATTCAGACACTCGCATAATTCCATGCAAAATTAAAACTGTAGCAGAAGTGATTTAGCTTAAGGTGGCATTGGATTCTACGGTATCATTCTCATGTACATGTCATGGCTGTCATTGGCTGTGATTGCAATGCATTTGCCAATGTAGTTTACAAGTTATGGAAGGTTACTGTAGTAGAAGTAATTTAGCTTAAGGTGGCATTTGATTCTATGGTATCATTCTCATGTATATGTCAACAGCTGTCAGTGGCTGTGATTGCAATGCATTTGCCAATGTAGTTTACAAGTTATGGAAGGTTACTGTAGTAGAAGTAATTTAGCTTAAGGTGGCATTTGATTCTATGGTATCATTCTCATGTATATATGTCAACAGCTGTCAGTGGCTGTGATTGCAATGCATTTACCAATGTAGTTTACCATATTATGAAGGGTTATTTATTAGTGAAAAGTCAAGTGTCTGAATATTTCCTGGTGCAACTGTATCTGATTATTGTATTTCACTGTCCTTTTTGTTTTGAATGTACAGCTGTAAATAGTATCCTGGCTTTCAGATCGAGAACTCGACGTATGCCTGGCTGACATTTTCTAATTGGATTTGCTCACAAAGGCTATTGCGTAGATAGGCATATCTCTCTTTTATTACTCAAGGGAATTTTGCAATATAGCAACACAATGAACTTCACCTGAAAATCAATGTAACGACTCCTCAGCTAGTGGTTACTCAATCATAGTTACACAATTTTTGTTACTCATTCAGTTACTCAATTATAGTTTCCTGCTGAATGTTAGAGCCACTACCACACTAGGATAGATGATATTTTATGACAAGAAAAGTCACCTGTAAACTCATTGCCAGAAAAAAAAAGTAATGATAATAAGTTTCTTATTCAGTAAAAACATATAATGACTTGAACAAAATCTTCTTCAATGCATTGGTTGGCTAAAAAAATATTCCTTGATTCAAAAATAATTATCTTGCATTTTTACTCTATAATCTTCTTGCCTTACTCACACTCTTGAAAATGTTCCTTTTTTTTTTTTTACTTTTTTCCGCAAGTAAAGACTTCTTGCATTGAGCTACCTAAAGAAACACTGTCTTGAAATTAGCAACTAAAATTTGCTACAACCAATTAACCAATATCTTGCAAATTAACCGATTATCAAGACTCGATCCCACTGCGTGTGGTCTGAAGAAACCGAGTTCTTTTCGCTTCTGACATCAAATGAAGCTTTGCTCCATCAAGCTCCTTTACAACAAATCTTTGTTTGTTGTAAACCTTTTGTCTGTTTGCTTTAACCATACCAGCCTTAGACCAAACAAATGAGGAGACGTGGGGCAAACAAACGTTGCCTCAAAACCAGAAGACTCTGTCAGCATATTTCGCTGGAAATCCTTGAGAAGAGCCTTTTTTGTGTTACTGGCAGTTTTATAGCCACTGTCAAAGTAGCTTTTGTATTCTGGTGAATACGTGTGTCACTGTCTATTCGGCGCTTGACAGCGAACCTTCAAACAGCTGTGGTGCTTTTGTGTAATGGCTTTCTGGTCTAGAGCAGTGGTTCTTGTGAGTTTCAGTCTTTTAGGAACTGTGACAATTTTTTAAATAACAGGTATTTCAATGACTCTCAACAATAACTGATATTCCATTACGGCAGAAATAATGAATATTTATTGAACTAATCGAACGATATACAATTGTGTAATCTTATTGAGGGGTGGGTTAATGAGCGAATGGTTACCATATTCAGCACTAATTGCAGTGACACTGGTTGAACGAGTTCAACCCGTGATCCCTCTACTATTATAAGCCTCGTCAAAGTCCCCGGGAGGAAATTACCCTTTTTTCATTACCTTATACTTCACCCTCATATCGATAAGATGCAGACATGGTTATCTTCTGCAGTTAATGCAGGAATTGTATAAGGGTAAATAAACTGATCAGTTGCCAACAAAATAGATGAATGTTTCTGGTATTTTGTCATTTTGATAATCCAGCACAACTCGGTTAATAAATACCCGCCGAGCATTGCTAGCCTTGAGCTGTCCAATGGTCAGTGCTTGGTCAAATGGTCACTTCAGGCAAATGGCCTGCATTGGACACTTAAATGCTGTCAATTGCAAAGTAGCAACATCAGGCAGGACACCCTCTGTGAAGCAATCAAAGGAGTCTATTCATGACCCCCGTGTCCTATTCAGGAGGTAACTGTCAACTGATTTTGTGGTTTACTCAGTAAGCGACAGTGAATACCAGACATAGACTCTCAGTTAGCATTGCCGAGCAGTGGTGAAGCTGCTAGTCTATGAAAATGAGCTGTTTTGTAGCTCAGTTTGTGAAGAATAAAAACATCAACATGTATGATGCAATCCCAGAATCATGACCTCCAAATATCTACTCCATAAATGACAATAAATGACAGTGAATGCAGACTTGGGGTTGGTAATGGCTATTATACTTGTAAATAAAACACAGAGCTCTATCTTGCAACTAAGTTGAGTTTATCAATCAAGGAACCCATATTCTGTTAGACCAACCCACAGCCAATTTCATAGACTTGGAAACCAATCTCATAAACTCCAGATGACGTCATGTGAATCCATTGGCCAAGGCAGCCCCTCAACTAATAAGAGTCCTGGACTCACGTGACGTCATCTGGCATTTAGTTTCCATGTAATTGGCTGTTATGGTAAAATACCAATTAACATGTGAATCAATCAAGGACCCATCCTTTTCAGATGGTAACTGTGATCTGGGGTTTGCAAGAATGGGCTGTTTTGAAATTCATATTGTAGTAGTATGAAGACAAGTCCGTGTAATGTAACACCTTGCATGTACTGCCATACCACGATGGACAGGATATTGTCAGCAGCGTTACAAATTACCCCCTAACGCACGTAAATAGCGTGTAATGCAGGCAAGCGTTTGGGGGCATTAGCGGGATGAACTTTACCAAACATGTCTCAGGTCACTGACCTTTGAAGCAAATGCCACCAGCCAAAAATACTGAAGTTTCATCACATTTGGAAAATGACCTTGTTTCGATAAAAATTAGAAAATAGCTTTGGTTATCGTGTCTCTCGGCTAAAGGCTTTCACAGCTTGTGTTTATTATTTTATCACCACCGACTTGAAATGATATCTTGTCTTATCTCATCTTATCTAATCTTATATCATCTTATGACTGTATTTGTACTTTATTGTGTCCTTCCTTATCTTATGTGACTACATCTCAGCAATCTGAAATCGTTGTTTAAAGAGATAAATTCAAGCATATTAAATGCTTCTTTTCAACCACTATACTATCTGAAAGCGAGACTTTTGAGAAGATAATCAACAAGTGAGAATGTTCTGATACAGAAAAGAAGAAACACTCAAAAAAGAAAATAAGAGAACGATGTTCACACAGAGCTGTGAAAGCTTGAAGAGATCAAAAAGGAAAAGACATATATTCTCACGCCTGTTCTTAGAAGTAAGAAATCCCATAATTATGCAATTAACTTCAAAGAGATTTCCTAATTAGAGAATGTAACAAATGGCTTTCTCTGTATGTCATGATGTATTACAGTCAATTGCAAAGATTTGGAAAAAAATTCCAGAGGACGTCAGGTGGATCCAGGATTCTCATCGGTTGTAGATAGATGTGGAATTCATGACGTCATTAATTAGGACAATGGGTCAAGGTCGTAAACATTGAACACCAGAAGGTTGCCATGGGTACTGAATGGGCAGGGATTGTGTTTTATAAAACAATGTATTATTCAACAAATGTCAGTGCCCTTCGGTTTGCAACAATTTGTGTATTAAAGCTTACTTCCAAAGTAAGCAGGCGTTCCTAATATTTTGTATGACTTAGACCAAATTTGACAATGTAAATAAAATTTAAATTGCTTATCTATCGTATTTCAATAGGTTTGCACACATTCACTTTGACTAACTATTCTGTTCCATTGAATTGGAGTTACTGTAAGGCAAGATTTAAAAACAGGTATACTTACTTGCAGGTACATGTAAGCCTACTTTAACCAAAACCGTGGCCATATTTACAATTCCCCCACATTTGTCACATCATGACTTAAAATTTTAAGTTACTACAACTTCCCATACTATGCCATAAATCCCGGTGTTTTGTGGCCAATAATAATAAAATAATGAGAACCTTTATCATACTTCCCCATTACCAATATTATATTGGGTGTTCTTATGATTCTTAAGCTGCATGATGTCGTTTCGAAAACATCATAGAACTCTCAGCCGCTGTCTTTGAGCATTCTACCGAAGCCTTTCACTGGCGTGGAAACCGCTTGGCTGTTTGCTTAAACCATACTAGCCTCAGGCCAAACAAATGGGGAGACCAAGCAAACGGATGTAATCGAATGCATCCGATTTCACCCAATACACCAGTAGAAGCGAGGTCAGTCAAATCCCGGATGAAAGAGTAGAACAGTGTGTTAAATGCTCACCCAACATCAGTTGCTCCACTGAACCATCAAACGAGATATTCTAGGCATATCTTTCTTTTGTAACTGGCAGTAGATGCATCATTTCTCTGTCTCCATGGCAATTGTGGAATATGATACACTGCATAAATTCTCCTTTGGATTTCAGACACATAGCTCGAAATCATGCACTTAGTTTCAATGACACACTATAATTAAGACTTAATTTAGAATCTTAATCATCCCACATCAGTCATGTAATCTAATTCATTATAATGGCAAAAATTAATATCATAATACCTGAAAGAAATGCACTTGATTTGTTTTTGTAAGGTCATATTACAGTGCGTTTATAATTTCAATGAATTAAGATCATATTTATAATTTCCAATTTGTGTACTTATTGACAATTTCTTCAAGTAATACTTGGCTATCCTGAAAAAAAGAGAATTAAAGTTAATTTTACTGTTGAGCTATAAGTGTAAGATTTAGCGGCTGATTGTAACAATCGCCATTACATCTATATAGACATACAAAGTACAGGGTGCTGAAGCTTGAACATGTAATTCATTATCACATAGCAACAATGATAACTTCATAGCTTGATAGCTTGATTTTCTTTTCATTGTTCTTGTTTTGTTCGTCTCTTCTTACTGTACATCTTTCTTTTCTCTTTTTCTGCTGCTATTATTAACCACATATTATTATTACTATTATCATATTGATTATTACTATTATTACTATTATCATTTATCTTCAAATTTTAATATTTTACTCCTATGGCAAATACATTTTCGGATGTCTGCCCCTCTGAATTTTATGATAATTTGTATGTACATATTACTCTGTATATACTGCAAAGAGGAATACATTAAAAAAAATAATAAAATAAATAGCATGTTACAACAACTAGACATCGGCCCAATGTCGGCAAAGTCCAATCAACATCGGATCAATTTTGGGCCGACTCGGCGTATTATCTGAGTACTCGGTCTCCGGACATCAAGGTAATCCTGCTGTAGATTTCTAGGATTCCAACATGACCTTGCGACAGATAATCCACAGGATATTGCTCGCCTTGAGCTGTCCAATGGTCAGTGCTTGGTCAAATGGTCAGTTTGGGTAAATGGTCTGCAGTGGACATAAATGCTGCCAATAGCAGAAAAGAAACATCAGGCAGGACACCCTCTGCGAAGCCATCGAAGAGTCTATTCATGACCCCTCGTCCAGTTGAGAAAGAAACCATCAACTGAGTGAGTGGGTTTCATTAATGGACAGTAAATACCAAATGCGGCCTCTTATGGTAGCAGAATACAGTTAGGCAAAAAAACTAGCTGATCATCTGCGGATAACTGTACGTCCTGCTTGCTATTATCTAGGAATAAATCATTATCTAATGATTTAGATATCTGTCCTTATTCGATTTGTCTGATTGTTATTATGTCACTTACATAAATTTGCTATTTGTAAATATCATATAGCATTTCTTTGTCCTCACTTTTTTTTTTTTTTTTTGTGGTTGCTGTTTTATTTTGCTGCATCAAAAGGCATGGCAATACATGATGTTACATTTTTATTCATTAATAATTAAACCCAATTTCATAGATTGGAAATAAAACTTCAGAGAACCTCATGTAAATCAAAGATTACCATTGGCTGATACAGCCAGCCCCTCAACCGATGGGAATTTTGGATCCGCCTGACGTCCTCTGGAGTTTTGTTTCCAAGACTATGAAATTGGCTGTAATACATCATGAAAATGACTTACAAGCAAATAGTATGATATAATTAATCCGATCACATGAAATGAGTATAAATCACACTGTTTCACAAAGAAGTCTATTACAGTTAATTTCGCTACAGTCGTTGATTTGTTCAAAATAGTGTTGCTTTAATCATCCATTATGGGACCCACCATAGGTCAAAAGGTCATGACTATAGAGGCTCTTCAGTTTGAAGTCCTAACTGTGATGTCATTACTTTGACGTCACTACTAATAGTTGCTGCTGTTGCTGCTGTTGCTGCTGTTGCTGCTGTTGCTGCTAATGTTGCTGCTAATGTTGCTGCTAATGTTGCTGCTAATGTTGCTGCTGCTGTTGCTGCTGAGTCAGCAATTCGTTGGTGGAATGTGTGCTCCAAGGAGCTACCCACAGAAGCTGCTACAGACTCCTAGAAGCCAGTGGTGACAAATTAGTAGCCTTGCTGCAAGCTAACGAGCCAATTCTGGGCAGCTTAACACTTAATGGTTGGGTGTGTAGGCAGCTGCAGAAGCAAGTGTTAACACTTGTTCCTGATGGTAATGCGCCGTGTTAGAATGGTTTAAAAGCCACCTAGTGACAATGCTCTGATGCAGCTGCTGTTCTTGTTAAGTCATACAGCATGACCTTAAGCTGCTTTGCTTACTGACACGTGTTTATTGTGTAGGCTAGAGCAATAGGAACGTTGTAAATACTTAAATGTTGTAATTTCCATATATGTAATTGTAACAAATGGATTTTGTTTACAATCTCCAAGATGATTGTGCCATATTTAAAATGTTAAAAAATACATAAAGAAATCAAAACTTTGAAAACAGAAAACAGATTACCATGTAGTATATTCATTAATATATCCAATTCCATATTGACCAGCTCTGCTGAAGATCCCGGATTTGATCCCCATTGCAGGCAATCTTCACTGATAAGCTACATCCCAGCTGGATGTGGATTGCACGTTAAATTGATGGGTGCCTTGTACTCGGTGTCTATGCTGAGTAAAAGACCCCACCCATGGAATAAATGTGTAATATGTGACTCCAAACCTTATCATTCAATTTCACACAAAAGGTAGGATGTCAAAAAGGGCAAAGCCCATCGGTGTTGACACCCTGTACATGTATGCAGTTATATATATTTACAAGATTAAACAACAATGTCAATCATACTCAATGCATGCAATCGAATGATCTAATATTTATCAATTTAAAAGCCTCTTAATTGTATATTGAACTGTTGTACATTTTTCAAATTCTTTAAACATTTTAGGACTAAATAATAGAGAGCGCTTCCACCATATATTTTGGCACATGTTATATTCATTCATTTCTTGTATTCATCTCATCATTATGTCTGCCTCTGGTAGCTGGTCATTTAAGCTTCCACCATATCTTTTTGTGTTATATTTTGGCACATGTAATATACATTAATTTATTGTGTTCATCTCATCATTATGTCTGCCTCTGGTAGCTGGTCATTGAAGCTGACTCAGCTTCAGCAGCATTTTGTTTACAAATTCAGCCATTCATGAGGGCACCTGCAAACAATCTCGAGAAAATACAAAACATTTGTTGGGCTTTAACAAACAAATCCACCATACAGGAAAACCTGTTATATAAAGCAATTAGGGCATTTGGAAAATGTGATCGATAACCCCATGCTGTTGCATGTAAGGTAAACACCAACAAATTAATTGCTTTTTGTATTCCAATAAAGACAATGATGTTATGTAAATATGCATTTACATAATGTTCTTACATGATGCTGTGATCAATATGAGACAGCGATTAAACGATGTTGTGATGAGAATGTATGAAGCATCTCTATGTGCAGCTATGAAGAGAGAGTGCACACAATTTAGAGCTTCAATGAAAAGCATGATGCTTCATAAATTATGTATTCTGAGGAAATTGTGAGCTTGGAGTAATACGGGGTAATTTTGTCATGAATAATGAGTACATGGTCTTATAACAACAAGATGGAATTTAAGATAGCTAAAATGGGTTTCCTTAATCCCATAAGACAGAATTTCATGTTGATTGATAAGTAAAATCAGCATATATTGTTGCGAGTGGGATTAACAAGTGAATATTTTATGATCATAAAGAATGCATGCTCAATAGTTATTACATTGCTGATGAGATAGTTTGTCAATGAATTGAAAATCGTTAAAGCTGCCAAAAGAATATTGTAGAGTCCAGAATTACTTTTTGGGACCTGATATTGGTTTATTTAATCTCATATTACTGCTTTTACCACAGGAAGCCACCAATGTATGGGTATTGGCTTTATATAACCTTGAACACGTCTGGTTTTACCATAGGAAACCATAATGTGATGTGATTTACTTAATTACGTAATGTAATGTAACAGGATCAAGATGTTCATTGTTCACAGGGCAAAGATAAACAAAATTCAGATGGGTTCATGGCCAAATGTGACATGTGCGTTTTCCATGCGTTTGGATAAACGCATGGAAAATGCTCGTTGCACACTTGGCCATGTATTCTGCAAATGTAGCAGTCTCTAGCTTGACATTAAGTATTTTAAATTTGGTAATTTATAACATATAGCTAGTTTCATTCAAAAGGGCCATGTCAAATTGAACCTAGATAAAGCTAGACAACTTTTGATATATGATGCTATAGCTGGCTACTCATGCAGCACCAATTGGTGCATAAGTTGAGAGTTATGCATATTTGTAATCTTTTGTTGAAAAGATGCATGTCGATTACACATACATATTTATGATATATTAGATAAATTTCTCACATTTACCAAGATTTATATATTTTCAGTGGTAGTAGTTTGAGCCGACTACAAGAAGCGGCTGGCTTTAGCCATTTACAGTTATAGCCAGGAATACGTTGCTACAGTTGACTAGAGTCGACCATATTTTATGAAACTAACCATAAATGGAAAAACTTCAAAGCATTTTATTATGCTAACCATTTGACCTCAAAGCCCTTTGTAACTCTTTTCTCACTGTTCATTAAAGAAACTTATTTTTAGGTCTTTTTTTATAGAGATGATATTGTAAAAAGTCTCAAAGGAAAGGAAGTTTTCCTCCTGCTTTCTAATGCCTTTGAGAGACACGTCTAATGGATTTAGCTATTTTTATGTAATCAGTAACCATGGCAACATCACAGGGCACTAAAGACAACATCACAAAATGACTTCAAACACAAATTTCCATCTCAAAAATCCACCACTAAAGGCCTGACGATTAGACACAGCAAAGTTTATCACCCCAAGTTTATCAACCCCAAGTTTATCACCCCAAGTTTATCACCCCAATTAACATTTCAAGTCATTTCCAACCTCGGGAGGGTTTTTAATGTTTGTCAAATTCAGACGTGTGTCAGTGGAGTGTTCAGTAAACAGACTGCTTCAGCCAGGAATTATTGATGCTATTTCCAAGAGGTCTAGACACTGTTTTGGCATGTTGATAAGAATGAAGCAGGGGCATTTTTCAGAAGCCATTTATCTTGGTGCTGTGTGTGAAAGCTTTAGAATATTTAATCATTAATATCAGTCCAGTTAATTTTCATTTACTTATGTTGAAAGAAACAAAAAGAAATAATAACAAATAGAAAAACACATAAAAAAAGAAACAATGCATATGATTGTGATTATGAGTGGGGTTGTTTATTGGAAGACACTGTTGTATAGCTTGTGGAATACACATTTAATTATTATTATTACACAACCCGGGTCTTAGAGGAACACTGGCAGATATTTACTAGGATTAATCACTTGGAAATTTTCCAAAAAGACTTTAAAAGCTGTGTTGTTTATCTCAACCAAGAAAACATCTTGCTGAAAAGTTTGAATGTCTAGAAACTTCAATTTGTTAATACAGTGTATAAGTGTAGTTAGTTCTATTACTTATTTTATATCTTCTTTTCTGTTGACTTTCTCATCACTTTAGCTGAACCAAACTTCTAAACTTCGACGAAAAATGGACTGAGCACATAATTATGTCAACTGTTCTGACAACCAGTTTATAAGAAATAGCTATGTTCCAAGTAGGAGGAAGGTAACTAACATTTTTGTCGGTTAAATTCTGCTACAGTCATTATACGCTCCTCTCAGCTGCTGTGAGCCAGTCAGATTACTTCATTGTCATCCAGCATGGGTATATGTTGTACAGCAGCAGATTATATTGGACAGCTGCTTAGTATGTTGTACAGTGGCAGGATATATTAGACAACTGCAAAGTATGTTGTGCAATGGCAGAGTATATTGGACAGCTGCTTAGTATGTTGTACAGTGGCCGGATATATTGGACAGCTGCTTAGTATGTTGTACAGAAGCAGAATATATTGGACAGCTGAAGTGTAAGTTGGATGGTGGCAGCATATGTTGTACAATGCGGAGAATATAAGCTTTGCCTCAGTCAATATAATATTTCCTCATCCCACAAAACTCAATATTGGTCTCCTCGTCGTCCACTATAGCTATAATAAGTAGGTCTGACCGGACAGCATGGTCACTTTCCTGGCGGCCAAATATATGTGTATCCCACTGTGCTGAAGCTTGTTATGACAGAAATATTGGATATGCAAGTATTATCTGATTATGATAGCATTAATATGATATGTCAAATCAGCTATATATGTTGACCAGATGTTGACATGATCTACCTGTTGTTGTAAAATATTTAATAGAACATGTAAAGTAACTTTCTATTATATTCATCTTGTACTAAGCGATTATATGCAAGAGTAGCGTACATTTTTAATTTACAAAACAAAGAGAAATTATCTCCATCCAGTTGCCATGAGTCAATAAGAATGCTTCATTGTCATCCAATATGAGTGTATGTTGGACACCTGTAGTGCAGTGCATGTTGGATGGCTGCACTGTATACTGTACAATAAGCGGAGAATGTTAGCAATGGTGGAAGCCTCGGCCAATATAATTTTCCCCATCCCACAAAACTCTATGTTCGATTCCTTACCATACACCGTTGTTACAATGTCTTCATTGAGCTGATACAACATTAAACAAATCATAGTCAAAATGGCTAAGGATTAAAATGGCGACATACGAAAACGGCTACAAAAAACTGGCAACAAAAGATGACATTCAGAGTGATGGTGTGGAAGAAAGATGACATGACATGACAAATGATAAGCATAATAAGTAGTGCTACAGATGTGGACCATCCACACAGCATGGATCATCCAGACCATTACACAGATATGCAGGAAACCTTATGTTACTGCACTTAACGTTCAGATAGACGAGATCAAAAGAACTGTGACATCAAAGAACTGGGCCACCCAAGTGCACATTGCCTTGGTTGACCATTTGGTGCATCATTTAACATGGGTGGTATCCTTGTGTTCCATAGTCCCCACTATAGTTAGTTATAAAGCAAAATAAGAAGAGTAAAGTTTGTTAAGACACTTTTAGAATTACATGCTAATTTTATCCTAATTGAAACAGTACCAGGAGTGATTTAGCTGAAGGTGGCATTGGATTCTATGGTATCATTCTCATGTATATGTCAACAGCTGTCAGTGGCTGTGATTGCAATGCATTTGCCAATGTAGTTTAAAAGTTATGGAAGGTGGCTGTAGTAGAAGTGATTTAGCTTAAGGTGGCATTGGATTCTATGGTATCATTCTCATGTATATGTCTACAGCTGTCAGTGGCTGTGATTGCAATGCATTTGCCAATGTAGTTTAAAAGTTATGGAAGGTGGCTGTAGTAGAAGTGATTTAGCTTAAGGTGGCATTGGATTCTATGGTATCATTCTCATGTATATGTCAACAGCTGTCAGTGGCTGTGATTGCAATGCATTTGCCAATGTAGTTTAAAAGTTATGGAAGGTGGCTGTAGTAGAAGTGATTTAGCTTAAGGTGGCATTGGATTCTATGGTATCATTCTCATGTATATGTCTACAGCTGTCAGTGGCTGTGATTGCAATGCATTTGCCAATGTAGTTTAAAAGTTATGGAAGGTGGCTGTAGTAGAAGTGATTTAGCTTAAGGTGGCATTGGATTCTATGGTATCATTCTCATGTATATGTCTACAGCTGTCAGTGGCTGTGATTGCAATGCATTTGCCAATGTAGTTTAAAAGTTATGGAAGGTGGCTGTAGTAGAAGTGATTTAGCTTAAGGTGGCATTGGATTCTATGGTATCATTCTCATGTATATGTCTACAGCTGTCAGTGGCTGTGATTGCAATGCATTTGCCAATGTAGTTTAAAAGTTATGGAAGGTGGCTGTAGTAGAAGTGATTTAGCTTAAGGTGGCATTGGATTCTATGGTATCATTCTCATGTATATGTCAACAGCTGTCAGTGGCTGTGATTGCAATGCATTTGCCAATGTAGTTTAAAAGTTATGGAAGGTGGCTGTAGTAGAAGTGATTTAGCTTAAGGTGGCATTGGATTCTATGGTATCATTCTCATGTATATGTCTACAGCTGTCAGTGGCTGTGATTGCAATGCATTTGCCAATGTAGTTTAAAAGTTATGGAAGGTGGCTGTAGTAGAAGTGATTTAGCTTAAGGTGGCATTGGATTCTATGGTATCATTCTCATGTATATGTCTACAGCTGTCAGTGGCTGTGATTGCAATGCATTTGCCAATGTAGTTTAAAAGTTATGGAAGGTGGCTGTAGTAGAAGTGATTTAGCTTAAGGTGGCATTGGATTCTATGGTATCATTCTCATGTATATGTCTACAGCTGTCAGTGGCTGTGATTGCAATGCATTTGCCAATGTAGTTTAAAAGTTATGGAAGGTGGCTGTAGTAGAAGTGATTTAGCTTAAGGTGGCATTGGATTCTATGGTATCATTCTCATGTATATGTCTACAGCTGTCAGTGGCTGTGATTGCAATGCATTTGCCAATGTAGTTTAAAAGTTATGGAAGGTGGCTGTAGTAGAAGTGATTTAGCTGAAGGTGGCATTGGATTCTATGGTATCATTCTCATGTATATGTCTACAGCTGTCAGTGGCTGTGATTGCAATGCATTTGCCAATGTAGTTTACAAGTTATGGAAGGTGGCTGTAGTAGAAGTGATTTAGCTTAAGGTGGCATTGGATTCTATGGTATCATTCTCATGTATATGTCTACAGCTGTCAGTGGCTGTGATTGCAATGCATTTGCCAATGTAGTTTACAAGTTATCGAAGGTTATTTATTAGTCAATAGTCATCAGTGTGTGAATAGATTTTGGTGTGACTATGAATAATTGCATTGCTAAGAATTTGAACGTATTACAGTTGGCTCACGTAAAGTGCTTATTTTATGATGACTTATGATCCCAGGCAATAATTACTCAGCCTAGGCACCTGAATAGCCAAATGGTCAACACTGCAACTCTTTTGCATTGGTCAATGAACCTAGGACAAAACTGACAACCACAGTTAGTTTCATTAAAAACGGCCCGTCAAATTAAACCTAGCCAAAGCTGTCATAGCTGGCTACTCAAAACCGGATCTAAAAGTACATATTTATGATATATTAATTTCTTACATTTGCCAGTGTTTACTCTTTTATAGTGATAAATGTAAGCCTGATTATTAGCTATAGCAGTGGACAGGAGCAGCTGGCTTTAGCATGTTTAGACCACAGCCAGGTATACATGTAGGCCGCAACAGCCGTCTAGAGTAGACCGTTTTTTATGAAACTAACTGTACCAGTTGAGACAAGTTGTTCTTTAATTTTGACAAACAACTGTGATCATGACTGATCAAATGCAAGCATGCAACAGAAGTGCAAGCACCACATATTGTAGGTAAGGTGAGTGTATATGGAACAGATATATACAAGGAGACTGCCAAAAACAAACAAAAATCTCATGCCTGTCAAGACTGTCTGAAGGCAATTATATGATGACTGATGGTCTAAATTAGCTGCTGCAAGATTCCATCTCCTAAGTTACTCAACGATGTTGCTATTTTTCATTTACTGCAACTGATAAGCAAAGAAAAAAAGAAACATTCTTAGTTACTTTTACAGACAGACAGTGCAACAGATAAACAGAAAATGAAACAGATTGATAGATAGATGGTGGTGGGTGGATAAGGGATTTACATCCAGTATTCTGCACCTGATGGGCTAATTTGGACAGGCAGGGACAATAGCAATGAGATGGAGGAAACAGCCATCCAACTAAGGACCGACTGGGAATTAAACCCACCCAATAGATAGATAGATAGATAGAGATAGACAGATAGTTAGACAGATAGTTAGACAGATAGATAGACAGATAGATAGATAGATAGATAGATGGATAAATAGATGATAGATAGCTAGATAGGTAGATAGGTAGATAGCTAGACAGATAGATAGACACAGATAGATTGCTAGACAGATAGCTAGACAAATAGCTAGACAGATAGACAGATAGCTAGACAGACGGACAGGTAGATAGATAGATAATTAAAATAGATTGTTATGCATGGAAGGCATACAAAGAGTTCAGTCAGGTCAACAGAGGGTACTCCCCCAGTGACATCAGAATGATTTTTCATTACTTGCAGAGATTCAGACAAATGCCTTGGATTCACCAGGGACTTTGTTATGGCTCAGCAAAAGGCAACAAGAGCCTTTCTGACTTTGCAGTAGAGAATAGAGACTGCGAATAGAGATTCTGCCTGGAATAGATGAGTCGATTTTTGGTCATTTCCATTCATCATGGGGGTTGATGGTCTCATGTGCAACCGATATGTCTATGCACCTCCTATTTACGTTTGATTTACGTTCGATGCCTACAACATCCAGCTGGGATGTAGCTCATGAAGAGTGTTTGGGTCAGGAATCGAATCCAGGAACTTCAGAGCTGGCCAATGTGGAATTAGTGGATACCATTAGCAATGTTTCATATTTTCCAAAGAATAGAATAAAGCTGCTAAAAGCAGTCACAAAGACATAAAAACAGATGCTGCTGCATCACCTGAGAAAACTATCCATATTTATGCTTTACGCACACATTTTAGAAAATCTATACCAGCATAAAAGTAAGAGTGTTAAGTCACAAAGACATGCTAGATGTATAAACTCTAACAAGGATTTTTATGTCTTGTGATGATAGCTCTTACAAAGCTAGTATTCTCTTTGTGAGCATGGTGAAAGACGATACAAGTGATATATTAAAAGGCATCACAGTTGGCCCATATATAACAAGCGGGCTCATAATGAAAGTCCTGCAAATAACATATACATTTTGCAAGCTAACATGCCAGCTTGGCCTGATGTTGGTTAGGTGTCAGTTCAACATTAATGTAAATGAAATGTGGTGGTTTACAGACTTTACTATTACAATCCAAGCTGTTTCAGCTAATTTTACAATAACATCCGTGGCAGGCCTGTTCAAGCTTGAGCCTTTCTCAACCCCCGGGGAATATACAACCTATTATACAGTGTTAACTGCAGGGGGCTAAGCACTCACAATCATCATCACTGCCTGTAGCCAAGTGCCCATTTTCACCCTACGCAGAGCGAAGAGTTACAAAGGATCCACTAAGTTCCTCCATTCCATAGTTGGGGCTCAAACCTACATGGCCAAATGTGCCATGTGCGTATCATTATAATTAGGCAAAAACCATGCGTTTTCATTGCATTTATCCATCTCATGGAAACCGCATGTGGCACATTTGGCCATGTACAAGCTTATGGTTTGAAGGTGAGCATTGAGCACATTAACCACAAGGCCATGGAACCTCATAAAGATGCTGGGCAGAAAATTTGCCTTCATGACATGTTATCAAAGTTACAATTGAAAATATTATCCATTACGACTGAATGTGCACAACTCAAAAACATAGGAACAGTTTTCAATCATGGTGTCTTTACAATTTGCAGTGACTTTTACCTTTTTCTTTAAAGATTCATGATTTTATATACTTTTATTTTTCATCTATTTCAATTGTTTTTTAGAATATAACTATTGCTATGTTTACATTATTTCATATTTAATATACTTCAAATTATACATATTTGTAACTTCAAACTTTCTAAGTTGCCAAATCAAATATCAGTATCAATATATCAGAGTAAAGTGGGTCCCCCTGCAGCACCCAATGCTGAAAGCACAGGTCCTTCCTTTGATAGAATCTATGGAGCTTTAAGTACTATACTGTGCTTGACTACCTTAAATGTCAACAGATAGCAGTGTCAAAGGCACCTGCAGAATTGCATGACTCGACAGTCAGCTGACCACCCATCTTTAATTCTGCACCCTCCTCCTAGATGGCACTGTCTGCCACTTCCTGTTTAATTTCTCACTCCTCCTAGACGGCGCTGTCTACCACTTCCTGTTTAGCCTCATTACGCCAATCATGTTAGCGAGAGAACGTCGAGTTGCCTAATTATCGAGTAAGCTCGCGAATGCTGCGATTAGATCTTGCACATTGATATGTTGTCCCAAATTGCTGCCGGTTTTTTGGCTGTCTGCGCTGATAAACCACAAAACTGGTTTGGTTCTTCTTGATGTTCATTGCACTGGATTTGTATGAAGATGTTCCCATGCATCTTTAATTCAGTTGTTTGGTTTCATTACATGCTGGTGAAATTGCAAATGTCTGATAGTATGGCAGGTTTACCAAACAGTATGGCAGGTTGGCCAGATAGTATAATAATATAGTATAATAATAATAATAATAAATATTCTTTATTAAATTGTTACAATTAAAATACAGTTAAATTGCTCAAAACACAAAAATATTATGATTAAATAAATATAAAAAAACATGTCATACACCTCATACACTTAAAAGATAAAAGCCTAGACATAAAGTTAAAAGTTAAATTAAATTAGCTATAAACTTTAATAACATTAGTATAAATAAAAACAATGAGTTTTATGCTGGTTATTGATGTTTAAAGAGTTCATTAATACAAAAAGAGATAAAATTTTCCTTAAGTAGTATGGCTAGTTGGCCAGATAGTATGGCAGGTTGGCCAGATAGTATGGCAGGTTGGCCAATGTTACTCCAGTTGCTAGTATGATCTGAGTTTGGGAAAATACCCAACCAACTGATTTTGTTTCAAATATTAGCACCTGCATGAGACATGTTCTAATTGCTCTATGCATGTTGATTCAATATCAACTTAATTAAAAGTTTCCAAAAATTATCTACCAGCTCCCATAAATATTGAGTTTTTTTAAATTAATAACTTTCATGATGTGCCAAACACTCTATCTACTTTTTATCTGCAAAGTATTAGGCTTCCCACTGTTGTAAACATGTTTTAAACAGATGTGAACTCTTTTTCTAACGCCAACGCTCGGTGGATAGTATGAGTGTGTGTGTATGATTGGGGCTTTACGTCCTGTATTTCTGCACCTGTTGGGCTAATTAAGGCAATGAGATGAAGGATGAAACAGCCATCCAACTTAGGCTCGACCGGGAATCGAACCCGGGACCCAGCGGTTGGAAGCCCAGAGCGCTACCTGTGAGCTAAGCCCCCGCCCGGTGTATAGTATGATGACGTTCATGACATGTTGATGTATGACTTGTTTCACAAAATTGGCGTCTGTACTAATAACACAGAAAACTCGAAAGTACTCGAGTATTGATCGATTTACAGGCCTCGAGTATCGATATTCGGCATAACCCTCGATAAACAGCCCTAATAACAATTATAGAAGGCTTTTCATTCAGTCAGCAGTTTTGAAGGATGGTTTGGACACTGAGAGAAAGCCTCTCTTTAAGTTTAATAAATTATCTGTCTTGGAAGATAATTGCTTGAAATCGAATTTCAGTTCTTTATTCTGACATCTTTTCAGTTCATCCGCAAATTAGGATTCCAGAAGTAATTGATTGCCATTGATGAGTGATCATTCATGCTTGAATTCAAGTAATAAAAGTTATCTGTTAAAAATGACAATTGCATTGTTTTTATGTTGAGCTGAAAACTTTCTAACTTAAGATTATTTTGCTATTAATACCTGGACAATTTAACTGATAATATTATTCTACATTTGTTAATACAGTGTAACTCCAAACTTAAGAACTCTAAAGGACCACTTAATTCCAGAACTTCTTAAGGATAGTTTGAAAGGATAATGGTCACATGCAGTAAAGTGATATTAAGATCAAGGTTTTCTTTATACTGGGTGGTCTTAGTTGAGTTTTCACTGTAATGTATTTGATATTATGACCTCCCAATATTAGAAATATTAAGAACATTATAAATTTAACATCATGACCTGCCTCGTTCATTAGACAATTTAACATGCATTAAAATCACCTTACTATTTAAGATCATCTCACTGTAGATACCAACCACTTTGAAGTTAAGACTACTGAAATTATGTGTCTTCATCACAATTTGAGACACTGCTCTATAAAAGCAATATAATTATACTAAAATTTTCTTAAATTTTGTCTCCCATTGTATCAAATTTCATAATAAAACAGACTTAAAAAGTTCAGCAAGAGTTTGTGTGGGAGCGGGATCGGAGCGGGACTGAAAATTAGTCCCGCACAGGGCTCAACTAGCAACCACATCTGAAATGGTAATTTTAGGTATATTGCCATGTATGGTCAAGGAATGACCCGACATCTCATAAAGACCAAGTACATATTGCACAACAATGGCAGTGCTAAAAAAAGAAATTTTATCTAGAATCCCACAGTCTTTTTTTTTTCAATGATGATATCTGGTATTAACAAAAGAAAATATAAAAAAAAACTTATGAGAAATATGATTATCTTACTCATTCAACTAATCTCCTGAAATTATGATATTGAGAAGACTTATTGTCATGATATTGTGTTGACTAGTCGTGCAGGAAATATAGATCATTTGGTTACCATGCGGACAGAAAAAAATAAGATTAATATTATCAACAAAAAATCGCTCAAGGCAGATCATCATGAGTACCCAGAACAAATGCCAGGTTCCCTCTTAATATTGTGCTCTATCTCTTATTACAGCCAATTTCATAGACATTGAAACTAAACTCCAAAGCTGAGAGAGCTGCTCCATATGAGGGTCTCCCTAGCCACCAACATTTATATATAGTTATGTTTTTTAATGCCAATTGTAAATGCTACTGGCTTAAATAAAAATCATTTGTCTGTCATGTGAATGCAGGACTCTGATTGGTTAAAGCAAAGCAGTCCCGCAGCCAGTGAGAGTCCTGCATTTACATGACGTCATATGTAGCAGCTCTCCCTGCTCTAGAGTTTCAATGTCTATGAAATTGGGCTGTAAAATGTGATTAACCACCCAGATAGCATTCTAAATCATTTCAACATCGGCGTTGTGTCGCGCAATGTCAAACGATGTTGCACCAATGGCGGCCGACATAGAAACGACGCTGGCCCAATTTGGAATGCTATCCGGGCATCAGGTTTTAGTGAAGATCACTTGTACTTCAATTTTAATTGGTGAAGACTTTTGACCTGTTATCCAGGACAGTCTCAGTATAAATCCATCACACTATTGAGACTATCTCACTACTGAGATAACCTCATTATTGTGACTAATTTAAATAAAACATGTTCATTATTTAGATGATTCCCCCCATGAGTCTAATCCTGACAGTTTAATCTACAAACCACTGATGTTAACACCCATATATGTGCAAGATCTACCTCTTTATGCAATGAATCTTGGCTATTAACTTAGTGGGTTGATATAATTTAAAATTGGAACTCAAGTTTAAGCTTCCTCGACAATAATTCACTATTAATACCACTTATAAAAACACCTCACTAATAAGACTACCCACCAGTGACAGAATCTTACTATTTAGACACACACCATAAGACTACTTCAGTATGTAGACTACCTGAGCAAAGAGATCATAGCCTTTGCCCTGTTGTATCCTCATTTAGTTTGCCAGAAGACCACCTAAGCACACTAAATACATTGTATGGTCTTAATAAGTTAAATAAGTTATTCATTTTATTAAGTTGAAGCAAACCAGAAATCATGCAATTATAAATCTGTAAAGGGGGGCCCTCACGATAGCGTCAGTGATAGCTGACTTAGTGAGGGTCTCCCTAGCCACCAACATTTATATATAGTGTTTTTTAATACAAATTGTAAATGCTACTGGCTTAAATAAAAATCATTTGTCTGTCTTTTCTGGTTACATTCAACAGTGCCTCGAACCATGTTGCATTTATAAGCTAAGTGTTGAATATAAGGAAGGAATCTGGGCTTCCTATCATGAGCAATATATTTTGAAATAATGAGTGTGAGGTTTGATGAATAAAATATGACATTCAAAGAGAATTTTGCTTCTTTTCTATGTAAATTGCACAACCTATACTTAGGGTCTATAGCGGTTCACAACTCATCACAGACTGTTTATTGACATATAATTCGATCGCAATTATATCGCCGAGCCTGGTGCTTGAGTATTGCATTGGAGATTGTTCAATGAATGGAGAGAATCTCAACCAGATGGTTCATGTATTTTTGTACTGACACAATTTCCAACTGGACCATGGTGGTGGTGGTGGATTAGGGCTTTACGTCCTGTATTTCTGCACCTGATGGGTTAATTAGGACATGTTGGGACCATGGCAATGAGACGAAGGATGAAACAGCCATCCAACATAGGCTTCACCGGGAATTGAACCCGGGACCCAGTGGTTGGAAGTCCAGCACGCTACCGCTGAGCTAGGCCCCCACCCTCCAACTGGACCATAACCCAGATCTGCTTAACATGCTCACACTGACAATATATACAGCGGTTCGTTGAAGCTCCCAGTGATTTATCTCACACAGACAGATGCCCCAGTACCACTGCCGCGCAGTAATCAAATACTTTGTTCTGACAGGAGTGATAAGAGGTCATATGTAAGGGCAAAAGGCCATTCATCGGTCTTCCTTCACCCATGCCCTTCATCCATTATATTCATCCTTCATCCATCATTCTGTCATTTATTCCTCTTTCTTGTTCCTTATATGTGGGCCAGGCCGGATGCGCCACTAGATCAAGAGGCAAAACAAATGATGTATTACGTCTGGATGTTGCGGCTACAGACACAGTACATCCTTTATATTGTCATTTACATAGAATGGCAGTGGAACGATTCTTCAATCACAAATTTGCTGCGAAAGATCTTGGTGTACTTTTTGTAGAGTGCTCTGCGATGTTGTAATACTGTGATGCATCACCGCTAGATGGCACACTGTGACTGACAGGTGCTGTCACCTGTTGAATATTTGCATGAACCTTGTTTTTCATAATTATCATGTTGCCGGCAGATTTCAATATGGCATTACAACGGAGCACTCCACCACCAAGTTTCATCTGCATATTCATGCTATGTATAAGTCCTTGTAATATATCATATTGTCTCAAAGCTACTGTTTTGGAACGTAGTCAGCAACAGGCAGATATAATGATGAGATGATTAGGTTTGGCAGTCCTCACCATGTTACAAATATACCTTATGGGGCTTGTTATATCGATTTTTTTATACCTGGGCCTAGGTTTTATGACAGACCAGGTATATTTGAGTGAACGAACGGTCTAAGTTTTGAAAATATATGGGTCAACGCAGCAGCAGCGTAGCGCGGTTTCACATAATAGGGAAATCCTGTTTTTTGGGGGGAGTACGTCAATAATTTTCACTCCACTAGAACCGCAGTAAAAACGCGCAACTTTCAAACCAAATTTGATGAATCACTGAGTGTATTAATTTTACAGTGCTTGTGGATGAAGAATCCACTAAAAAGTAAACCTCTTGCTCCGACTTTTCTCTTTCAATTACATCAGTTTCATACACTAACTAGTCTATTCTGAATAATTCATGTTTGTTTAGCAGAAATAACAAACTTTCACAAGCTGAAGCTGCTGTTCTGAAACGTGGTTAATTTATTAAAATCCGCAAATCCACAGCTTGTTTGTTTACATCACGTGACGAAAATGGCGGCAATGATCAACTTGCTCGCTTCGGAAGTGGTTTTAAAGGCTGTGGGAAATGATAACTATTTATTTAAGTGGCAATGAAATCAGTTTAAGTGCATTCTACAACACCAGGTATCTATTCTTTTTTGAAAAAGAATATTCTTGTTATATCATATAATAGCAATAGGGTGATTTTAGACTCTAATGCATCTCTTTGTGAAAAGAGTGATGTAGGATTAGTGATGTTCCAACTGAGTGACATGTGTTTTATGGATTACACTATATTTGGCAAAAGAGGCTATTACAATTAGCAATAAACAAGATAAGCACTTTCCACTTGCATACAAGGTCATGTATTATTAAGCCTTAATTGATGATGCAATGGTTTTTGTTGCATGAGTGACAAACAATGTCAACTCTACTGTTTGTTAGAGCCTATCAATGTTTGCAGCCAAAGTTTGCTTAGGTCAGAATAGCCAAGAATATTTACCAAATGCCAAAACAAAAGTTTGCATGCATCTCTGATTGGCCAATGTGATCTAAATGTGTATTGGCTAACAATGCAACTGCAATTAAATATGAATTACTTTTATGCTGTTGTTATGAAAACATTTACTGTGACTTATGTAAATCTGAATGAACAAGCATCATGGATAGGTCTTTAATATTTCCTGGTCATGATCAATTTAGTTAGGTTAATGATAGCTGTACTATACTATTCTAGAGGGATGGGGGCCTAGCTCAATTGTAACGCGCTGGGCTTCCAACTACTGGGTCCTGGGTTCAATTCCCGGTTGAGCCTAAGTTGGATGGCTGTTTCATCCATCATCTCATTGCCATGGTCCCTGCCTGTCCTAATTAGCCCAACAGGTGCAGTAATACAAGAAATAAAGCCCTAATCCACCCACCCACTCTGCTACTCTTGAAAGAAACATCTTCGTGGTAGCTCTGCTACATGGCCAATTGTGCTATGTGCGTTTTCCATGCATTTGGATAAATGCATGAAAACCATGCGTTTTCCATGCATTTATCCTTCTCATGGAAAACGCACGTGGCACATTTGGCCATGTATGCTACTCTTGAAAGATATATTGCATTTTGAAGGTGCATGTTTGATTAAATAGCATTAATCCTTGACATGACATTTTCTTGCGAACTGACTTATTTTGCTATATTTTATGTATGGTTCTTAGTTATAGCTTTTGAGAAATATCTTTAAAACATATGATAGCAATATGTCTGTCAGCATTGTCTGGCCATATAAGAAGTGCTGTATAACATTTCAATTTCATTCTTTGTGTGGAAAAATGTGATCAGAAAAATACCATGGCAACCAATCCCTCACCTTGTGTGTGCACTCGCCAAAAGCAGAGGAGATTCTTTTTCACACGATGCCAAAAGAACTTGGCAGGATGTCTCAAATACCCCATGTAAGTAGCCTTGAGCAGGGCTGGTATGAAATGGATAATAACAATGCTCCAAACAAGGAAAATGCATGGGACACAGTGATGCTCCACTGTTAAGACCATAGATAGATAGATAGATAGATAGGTATATGGATGGATGGATAGGGATAGATAGATGGATAGATGGATAGATGGATAGATAGGTAGATAGATAGATAAATAGATAAATATATAGATAGTTAGATGAATAGATAGATAGGTGATAGACAGATAGACAGGTATACAGGTAGATAGATAGATAGATATTGAAGGTGCAGCCCTCTAAGGCAAGTTCTTGTCACTATCGAGGGTTGATTGATGAGGTGAAAGAGAGAGAGGAGGAGTCCACCTATGTTACACATTTACTCCATGGGTGAGGTCTTTTATTTGCCTCAGCATAGACACCAAGTAGAAGGGACCACGAATTTAACATCTCCCTTATGTCACTTATGAAGGGTAATTGCTGAAATATTGTAAAGGACTAAATCCTAATTATTTTTTTTTAATGGCTATTTGATGCTGTATCACAGGCTAAGGAATAGAAGCAGTCTTAAATTGAGATTGTCTTAAATTGAGTTAATCTCATCTGGTGAGTGGTTTAAAGTCTGGCTTCCACTGTATCCCATAGCATTTTATAAATATAACATGATGGGGGTTTTTTATAGCTGGCATTAGATCTATATTCCTTAGTCTAGCTATATAAGACTGAACATATATTAAGTGGGTCGTCTTTTATTTCAGACTTTCTTAAAGTTTGATAAGAACCATTTCGTATTTTTGAATGATGAAGTGGTAAAATATCACATAGCTTGGTGGTCTGGTGCATAATGTGTGTCCTTTTTTATTGAGAATGAATGATGAAGTGTTGAAATACCTCAACTTGACTGACATTGTCATTGTGCTTTTACAGTAGAATGCATTGCCACAATCTGACTCTGACTCTCATCTGTTAGACGGTTCTGACACATCATAGCTCAATGTCAGAACAATTGTATGACCCCCTTAGTCTATTCAGTATCCACCAGACTGAAAGTAGATACTGTAGACATTTGTTGCTCTATTTTCCTGAGAATCTTACTGACTTGCTGTCTTTGGTTTGATTAAATATGAATGATTTTACGCAATGATATATCATATGATTGTCATAAAACTCAACTCATCCCATCACATTCATGTCATTACATTATCATTATTACATTTTTGTAAAAAAAAGTTCTATCCATGTTATATAACTCATAATAATAGCATAATTATTTTTGTTTAATCTTAATTTAATTTTCTTTCTTTTTATTGAAGGTGCCACCATTACAGCTAATGCTCAGGTGGACCTATATTTATAATAGATTACAATTCATAGTTAACATCATGTAAATGTCCTACTGTATAATAATTTGTGTACCATTTTCATCAAAATAAAGTATTTATCTATGGCAGAAAATCGGATTTATTTCTAAAAATGGACCCTCTGATTCTCCTCTTTCTGTTGGTTCACTTTAGTTGTTGGCCTGAGATTGCAAACTGAGATAATATCATGCTCCATGAAAGATCGATTCGGATTAGCATGGACCATGATATAATCTCAGTTTGCAATCTCGGGCCAACAACTAAAGTGAACCAGCAAGGTGGTAATACCGGTGGTTCTATTGACAGCAAATGTGGGGTATTACAAGGTGGAATCCTCAGCCCAAAATTATTCAATGAATTTATGTCAGATCTACCCGATCATCTTGAAAAATCAGATGGAATAACATTAGGTGATTTTACTCTTACACATATATTGTATGCCGATGACATCGCACTTGTAGCTGATTCTCCTAATTGCATGCAAAATAGTATAAATTCACTTCATAATTACTGTAAAAAATTGCACCTTATTGTAAATGTTAGTAAAACCAAAGTGATGCAGATTGGTAACAAAGCAATAAGCACCTTCTTCTGTAATGGTGAAAAACTAGTAAATGTTGACAGCTTCAAATATCTTGGCCATATGCTTACTAATAAGCGTAGAATACATAGCAAGATGACGGAATACCTCTCAACACAAGCTCATAAAGCGCTCTTTGCACTGCAAGGTGATTCAAAACAAGCATTAGGAAAAATCGATCCCATGCTATCTCTTCGAATGTTTGATACCTATATTTTACCTATCCTGGAGTACAATAGTGAAATATGGACAAGTGAAAAATCTATGCCTGAATTAGAAAATTTGCAACTTGCATATCTTAAAAACATATTAGGAGTTAGAAACCAAACACCATCTTTAGCAGTATATGGTGAAACAGGTAGATTCCCATTGCATGTCAGACAGAAAATTAGAATGGTGAATTACTGGATAAGATTGGAAAGAGCACCTGATGACAGTTTACTTGAGAAATGTTTAAATTTTCAGTAGGAAATTTATGTGAATGCAGTAAATGGAAATAACTGGTGTGTCATGTATTAAATAACTGCAACATTGAATATGATATTAGTAACCTCAGAAACTTTGACATTGATAATATCTCTAACACAGTGAAACTAAGACTCTATGAAGCCGAACATGAGCGAATTATAAATGCAATAAATGACAGTTCACAACAACCAAAACTTAGGACATAATTATAAACTATTTAAAACTGATTGTAGAATAGAACCTTATCTTGAAGTGCAACAAATTCGCAAAGTGTTAACTAAAATAGCTAGATTTAGGACAAGTTCACATAGCCTGAAGATTGAAACAGGTCGACACCATAAACCAATAATTCCCGCTCCAAATAGAATATGTGAAAAGTGTACGTTAAACTTTGTAGAAGACAAAATTCACTGTTTGATTGTCTGTCCTGGTAATGAGCAACACCGTGTTAACCTTTTTTTGAATGCAACTAAATTTATTAACAACTTCTTGTCTCTAGATGATATAACTAAGTTTACAGCAATAATGACAAACAAGGAACCTGAGTTAATAAATAGTTTAGGAAAGTTTCTCCTTCAAGCCGTTGTGTAGAGAAAACCATCTCCTGTATCCACACAGTTATTAATTTAGTTTATTAGTTATGATGTGCTTGTCATGTTTTGGACTTTAAGAGTGAAATGTTTTTATTAGCGGCTTGTATTTTTTCTATTGTGTATGTGGATTTTAAACACGTGTTAATAGTTAACTTGGTGGCTGGAACCTTGATTTTTGAAATTTTATTGCTTTCTCTATTTACATTAATGTCTCTTTCATGTTATCTTTTAACTAAATGACATATGTATCACTTATGATATTTTACATGTCAATAAAATTTATATATATATATAACCCCCAGGCCTCCATAGTTACATCAAAAATAGTTTCAGAAACTTTGAAAATATCATGGAATCTTAAACTGTGTCTAGAAGAAGTGATTTAGCTTAATTTGGAATTAGATCATATTGTATCATTCTCATGTATATGTCAACAGCTGTCAGTGGCTGTGATTGCAATGTATTTGCCAATGTAGTTCACAAGTTATGGAAGGTTACTGTAGTAGAAGTGATTTAGCTTAAGGTGGCATTGGATTCTATGGTATCATTCTCATGTATATGTCAACAGCTCTCAGTGGCTGTGATTGCAATGCATTTGCCGATGCAGTTTACAAGTTATGGAAGGTTATTTGTAAGTGAAAAGTCAAATTTGCCTGAATATTTTTTTGGTGACTGTATGTTGATCAGTGTCCTACAAGGAATATTCCAGTTTAATTAATTGTTCGGTTCTGTTATGAGGCACCTGTACCCTCCACCACCACACTGAATACATTCTATGACTTGGCGCGAGCTCATATTTTCCAGCAGCAGCCAAAGCTTAACTTGACAAATGCTCTTGGACAATTTATGGAACACCATCCTGTGCTTAAGCAACTCCATAAAACAAGAAGGATACATAAATAAAGAAACATTACAACATCTTGTTCTCCAAGCCACAAAGACTTAATGCATCAGAGTGATGCTCATAAATGCATCACTATCTTTGTGCTGCTATTTAGCTGTGTAATGACAATGATGAAGATTGTAAGCAAAATATGAAGTATAATAAAACGCCAATAAATGCTACTACTGCTACTACTGCTACTACTACTACTACTACTACAACAACTACAATGCACCCAGTTCCTCATAATATAGGACACAGCAATGCCAAGTGCTGCTGGAAAATGTGTGCTCATCAACTATGTTGGTATACCCACAAATTAGCAACTATTATGCTGCATACTGTCAATGGTAGAGTTTTAAGCTTATATTCACAATTGTTCTCTCTGCAACTATTCTATTCTATTCTATTGTACTCTTTTCTATTGTACTCTATTGTACTCCATTGTACTCTGTTGTACTCTATTCTACTCTATTCTACTCTATTCTATTCTATTCTAATCTAATCTACTCTATTCTATTCTATGCTACTCTATTCTATTCTAGTAGTAGCTACTTGAGTGCCTAGGCCTACAGGCAATTTTGATTATTTCAAAGCTAGATGAACCCCCATTGGTTAAGGCATCCAATGGTAATACCAGATTTACATGACATCATCTGGAGTTTAGCTTCCAAGACTATGAAATTGTTTCCAAGTCAATATATGTGGCTGTAATATCCAATGCTGTCCAACAAAGGCGACAGCTTGTCGTCGACTCAGATGAAATCTCACAGATGAAATCTCACAGATGAAATCTCACTTTAGCAAAATATAGCAGTTATTTCAATTATAAATGGGGAGGAAAGTACCACCAGAGGTCACTGCCACAGAAGCGGATAAGCATTGTATTACGACGTCATCTATTCAGCGATGTCGTTTTTGTTACAATAAATGATGACGGCATCTACTTGTGCCTTATCTGCTTCGGCGGCAGTGCCCTCTCACCGCTGTCTGATGTTATAACATGTTGCAGACATGCCTTGCAATTAAATACCAGACATGATTTTAGAATACCAATCATTATGGAATAGTTTCTAGTAGACAGCTGCTCATTGTCCTAAAGCCAATGAGCCATCTTCGCATAGCTCGATTACGCGGTTTTTGCTATGTAGAGAGCCAAATATTTAGAGCAGCAACATGGCCTGCAGTGATTGTTGAGCATTTTGAAGCGCTAGTGAGTCACTTGCACTGGCTGACCTACTTAGTCGTTTGCATATTTCCTGCTAGAGGGCTAGCAGTCCCACAGCCAATGAGAGTCCTGCATTCACATGACGTCATATGGAGCAGCTCTCCCTGCTCTAGACTTTCCATGTTTATGAAATTGGGCTGTAAAATGTGATATACCACCCAAATAGCATTCTAAATCATTTCAACATCTGCGCGATGTCGGCAATGTCAAATGATCTTGTTCCGACGGCGGCCGACATAGAAATGATGCTGGCCCAATTTGGAATGCTATCTGGCCATCAGGTCTTAGTGAAGATCACTTGTACTTCAAATTTTAATTGAGGAAAGCTTTTGACCTGTTATCCAGGACAGTCTCAGTATAAATCCATCACACTATTGAGACTATCTATCTCACAACTGAGATAACCTCATGATTGTGACTAATTTAAATAAAAAATCTGTTTTGAAAAATCTAATAACTTTTTTTTTTAAAGCCAGCAAACGTGAATGTGAAGTTTGTTGATTTTAGTAACAAAAAAGTTGCTGATTACTACATACATGCATTTCTGATAACTTCAAATCATCTACTCACTGACAGATTGCTAGAATTTTTATGATATCATTAAGAACTTCCTAGTTTTCTTGGGTTTTGCTGCAGTTATACAATCAACACAAGCTGCAATGATATTGTGCATTATGCATGAATATTATCTTCATGAGACACTAAAACATGTTCATTATTTAGATGTTTTACTCCCCTGAGTCTAATCCTGACAGTTTAATCTACAAACCACTGATGTTAACACCCATATATGTGCAAGACCTACCACTTTATGCAATGAATCTTGGCTATTAACTTAGTAGGTTTATACAATTTAAAAGTGGAACTCAAGTTTAAGCTTCCTCGACCATAAGTCACTATTAATACCACTTATAAAGACACCTCACTAATAAGACTACCCACCAGTGACAGAATCTTACTATTTAGACCCACACCATAAGACTACTTCAGTATGTAGACTACCTGAGCAAAGAGATCATAGCCTTTGCCCTGTTGTATCCTCATTTAGTTTGCCAGAAGACCACCTGAGCACACTATATACATTGCATGGTATTAATAAGTTAAATAAGTTATTCATTTTATTAACTTGAAGCAAACCAGAAATTATGCAATTATAAATCTGTAAAGGGGGGTCCTCACGATAGCGTTGTTGATAGCTGACTTAGTGAGGGTCTCCCTAGCCACCAACATTTATATATCGTTATGTTTTTTAATACCAATTGTAAATGCTACTGGCTTAAATAAAAATCATTTTCTGTCTTTTCTGTCTTAATGGTGACATTCAACAGTGCCTCGAACCATGTTGCATTTCTAAGCTAAGTGTTGAATATAAGGAAGGAATCTGGGCTTCCTATCATGAGCAATATTTTTTGAAATAATGAGTGTGAGGTTTGATGAATAAAATATGACATTCAAAGAGAATTTTGCTTCTTTTCTATGTAAATTGCACAACCTATACTTAGGGTCTATAGCTGTACACAACTCATCACAGACTGTTTGTTGACATATAATTTGATCGCAATTATATCACCAAGCCTGGTGCTTGAGTGTTGCATTGGAGATTGTTCAATGAATGGAGAGAATCTCAACCAGATGGTTCATATATTTTTGTACTGACACAATTTCCAACTGGACCATAACCCTGATCTGCTTAACATGCCCATTCTGACAATATATACAGCAGTTCGTTGAAGCCCCCAGTGATTTATCTTACACAGACAGATGCCCCGGTACCACAGCCGCGCAGTAATCAAACACTTTGTTCTGACAGGAGTGATAAGAGGTCATATGTAAGGGCAAAAGGCCATTCATCGGTCTTCCTTCACCCATGCCCTTCATCCATTATATTCATCCTTCATCCATCATTCTGTCATTTATTCCTCTTTCTTGTTCCTTATATGTGGGCCAGGCCGGATGCGCCACTAGATCAAGAGGCAAAACAAATGATGTATTACGGCTGGATGTTGCGGCTACAGACACAGTACATCCTTTATATTGTCATTTACATAGAATGGCAGTGGAACGATTCTTCAATCACAAATTTGCTGCGAAAGATCTTGGTGTACTTTTTGTAGAGTGCTCTGCGATGTTGTAATACTGTGATGTATCACCGCTAGATGGCACACTGTGACTGACATGTGCTGTCACCTGTTGAATATTTGCATGAACTTTCATCTGCATATTCATGCTACGTATAAGTCCTTGTAATATATCATATTGTCTCAATGCTACTGTTTTGGAAAGTAGTCAGCATGTGTGACCTTCTATCACAGGCAAATATAATGATGAGTTGATTAGGTTTGGCAGTCCTCACCATGTTACAAATATACCTTATGGGGCTTGTTATATTGATTTTTTTATACCTGGGCCTAGGTTTTTTCAAGTATAGAACTATCATGCTATGTTCCATGACAGACCAGGTATATTTGAGCGAACGGTCTGAGTTTTGAAAATATATGGGTCAACGCAGCAGCAGCGTAGCGCTGTTTCACATAATAGGGAAATCCTGTTTTTTGGGGGCGTACGTCAATAAGACTGAAATCCACTAGAACCGCAGTAAAAACGCGCAACTTTCAAACCAAATTTGATGAAGATCCGACCAGTAGAAGCCCAATAAAGTCTGATTATAGTACAAATTCAGGCCTCTCAAAATCCTAGCTCCTACCAGACCGAATCACTGAGTGTGATAATTTTACAGTGCTCGTGGATGAAGAATCCACAAAAAAGTAAACCTCATACTCCGACTTTCTCTTTCAATTACACTAACTAGTCTATTCCGAATAATTAGTGTTTGTTTAGCAGAAATAACAAACTTTCACGTGCTGAAACTGCGGTTCTGAAACGTGATTAATTTATTAAAATCCGCAAATCCACAGCTTGTTTGTTTACATCACGTGACGAAAATGGCGGCAATGATCAACTTGCTCGCTTCAGGAGTGGTTTTAAAGGCTGTGGGCGATGATAACTATTTATTTTAGTGGCAATGAAATCAGTTTAAGTGCATTCTACACATAACACCAGGTATCTATTCTTTTTTTGAAAAAGAATATTATTTTAGACTCTAATGCATCTCTTTGTGAAAAGAAGGATGCAGGATTAGTGATGTACCAACTAAGTGACATGTGTTTTATGGATTCTATTTGGCAAAAGAGGCTATTACCAATAGCAATAAACAAGATAAGCACTTTCCACTTGCATACAAGGTCATGTATTATTAAGCCTTAATTGATGATGCAATGGTTTTTGTTGCATGAGTGACTAACAATGTCAACTCTACTGTTTGTTAGAGCCTATCAATGTTTGCAGCCAAAGTTTGCTTAGGTCAGTATAGCCAAGAATATTTACCAAATGCCAAAACCAAATGCCGCATGCATCTTTGATTGGTCAATGTGATCTAAATGTTTATTAGCTAACAATGCAACTGCAATTAAATATGAATTACTTTTATGCTGTTGTTATGAAAACATTTACTGTGACTTATGTAAATCTGAATGAACAAGCATCATGGATTTGTCTTTAATATTTCCTGGTCATAATCAATTTAGTTAGGTTAATGATAGCTGTACTATACTACTCTAGAGGGATGGGGAGCCTAGCTCAATTATAGCACACTAGGCTTCCAACAACTGGGTCCCAGGTTCGATTCCCGGTCAAGCCAATGTTGAATGGCTGTTTCATCCATCATCTCATTGCCATGGTCCCTGCCTGTCCTAATTAGCCCATCAGGTGCAGAAATACAGGACCCAAAGCCTTAATCCACCCACCCACTCCGCTACTCTTGAAAGAAACATCTTCGTGGTAGCTCTGCTACATGGCCAAATGTGCCACGTGTTTTCCATGCATTTGGATAAATGCATGGAAAACGCATGGTGTTTGTCTCATTATAATTAGCTAAAAACCATTCATTTTCCATGCGTTTATCCTTCTCATGGAAAACGCACGTGGCACATTTGGCCATGTATGCTACTCTTGAAAAAAAATATTGCATTTTGAAGGTGCATGTTTGATTAAATACCATTAATCCTTGACAGGACATTTTCTTGCGAGCTGACTTCTTTTGCTATATTTTATGTATGCGATCTTAGTTATAGCTTTTGTGAAATATCTTTAAAACATATGATAGCAATATGTCTGTCAGCATTGTCTGGGCATATAAGAAGTGCTGTATAACATTTCAATTTCATTCATTGTGTGGAAAAATGTGAACAGAAAATTACCATGGCAACCAATCCCTCACCTTGTGTGTGCACTCGCCAAAAGCAAAGGAGATTCCATTTCACACGATGCCAAAAGAACTTGGCAGGACGTCTCAAATACCCCATGTAAGAAGCCTTAAGCAGAGCTGGTATGAAATGGATAATAACAATGCTCCAAACAAGGAAAATGCATGGGACACAGTGATGCTCCACTGTTAAGACCACAGATAGATAGATAGATAGATGAATAGATGGATAGATGGAAATATAGATAAATAGATAAATAGATAGATAGATAGATAGATAGAAAGATAGATAGGTGATAAGGTGATAGACAGATAGACAGATAGATAGGTAGGTAGATAGATAGATAGATAGATAGATAGATAGATAGATATTGAAGGTGCAGCCCTCTAAGGAAAGTTCTTGTCACTATCGAGGGTTGATTGATGAGGTGAAAGAGAGAGAGGAGGAGTCCAACCATGTTACACATTTACTCCATGGATGGGGTATTTTATTTGCCTCAGCATAGACAACAAGTACAAGGGACCACAAATTTAACATCTTGCTTATGAAGGGTAATTGCTGAAATATTGTGAAGGACTAAATCTTAATTTTTTTTTTTAATGTCTATCTGATGCTGTATCACAGATTAAGGAATTGAAGCAGTCTTAAATTGAGATTGTCTTAAATTGAGATAATCTCATTTGGTGAGTGGGGTTAGGGGTTTTTTATAGCTGGCATTAGACAGTTACAACTAGATTGGTTTGGTTTGGTGTCAAGTAGCAGGAAGCTTGATAAAAATAAATTAGAACTATATTCCTCAGTCTAGCTATATAAGACTGAACATATATTAAGTGGGTCGTCTTTTATTTCACTCTTTCTTTAAGTTTGATAAGAACCATTTCGTATTTTTGAATGATGAAGTGGTAAAATATCACATAGCTTGGTGGTCTGGTGCATAATGTGTGTCCTTTTTTATTGAGAATGAATGATGTAGTGTTGAAATACCTCAACTTGACTGACATTGTCATTGTGCTTTTACAGTAGAATGCATTGCCACAATCTGACTCTTACTCTCATCTGTTAGACGGTTCTGACACATCATAGCTCAATGTCAGAACAATTGTGTGACCCCCTCAGTCTATTCAGTGTTCCTTGTATCCACTAGACTGAAAGTAGATACTGTATACATTTGTTGCTCTATTTTCCTGAGAATCTTACTGACTTGTTGTCTTTGGTTTGATTAAATATGAATGATTTTACACAATGATATATCAAATGATTGTCATAAAACTCAACTCTTCCCATCACTTTCGTGTCATAACATTATCATTATTACATTTTTGTAAAAAAAAAAAAATTCTATCCATGTTATATAACTTATAATTATAGCGTAATAAAAAATATTTATTCTGAATTTATTTTCTTTCTTTTTATTGAAGGTGCCACCATTACAGCTAATGCTCATGTGGTTTCCTGATGGACCTATATTTATAATAGATTACAATTCATAGTTAACATCATATAAATGTCTTACTGTATAATAATTGTTGCACCATTTCCATCAAAATAAAGTATCTATCTATGGCAGAAAATCGGATTTATTTCTAAAAATGGACCCTCTGATTCTCCTCTTTTTGCTTTAGTTGTTGGCCTGAGATTGCAAAGTGAGATAATATCATGCTCCATGAAAATTCGATTCGGATTAGCATGGACCATGATATAATCTCAGTTTGCAATCTCGGGCCAACAACTAAAGTGAACCAGCAAAAAAGCAGTTGCTATAACCCCCAGGCCTCCATAGATACATCAAAAATAATTTCAGAAACTTTGCAAATATCATGGAATCTTAAAATGTGTCTAGTAGAAATGATTTAGCTTAATTTGGAATTAGATCATATTGTATCATTCTCATGAATATGTCAACAGCTGTCAGTGGCTGTGATTGCAATGCATTTGCCCATATAGTTTACAAGTTATGGAAGGTTACTGTAGTAGAAGTGATTTAGCTTAAGGTGGCTTTGGATTCTATGGTATCATTCTCATGTATATGTCAACAGCTGTCAGTGGCTGTGATTGCAATGCATTTGCCAATGTAGTTTACAAGTTATGGAAGGTTATTTGTAAGTGAAAAGTCAAATTTGCCTGAATATTTTTTTGGTGACTGTATGTTGATCAGTGTCCTTCAAGGAATATTCCAGTTTAATTTAATTGTTCGGTTCTGTTATGAGGCACCTGTACCCTCCACCGCCACACTGAATACATTCTATGACTTGGCGCAAGCTCATATTTTCCAGCAGCAGCCAAAGCTTAACTTGATAAATGCTCTTGGACAATTTATGGAACACCATCCTGTGCTTAAGCAACTCCATAAAACAAGAAGGATACATAAATAAAGAAACATTACAACATCTTGTTCTCCAAGCCACAAAGACTTAATGCATCAGAGTGATGCTCATAAATGCATCACTATCTTTGTGCTGCTATTAAGCTGTGTAATGACAATGATGAAGATTTTAAGCAAAATATGAAGTATAATAAAACGCCAATAAATGCTACTACTGCTACTACTGCTACTACTGCTACTTCTACTACCACTGCTACTACTACTACAACTACTACTACTACTACTACAATGCACCCAGTTCCTCATAATATAGGACACAGCAATGCCAAGTGCTGCTGGAAAATGTGTGCTCATCAACTATGTTGGTATACCAACAAATTAGCAACTATTATGCTGCATACTGTCGATGGTAGAGTTTTAAGCTTATATTCACAATTGTTCTCTCTGCAACTATTCTATTCTATTCTATTGTACTCTTTTCTATTGTATTTATTGTACTCCATTGTACTCTGTTGTACTCTATTCTACTCTATTCTACTCTATGCTATTCTATTCTATGCTATTCTATTCTATTCTAGTAGTAGCTACTTGAGTGCCTAGGCCTACAGGCAATTTTGATTATTTCAAAGCTAGATGAACTCCCATTGGTTAAGGCATCCAATGGTAGTACCAGATTTACATGACATCATCCGGAGTTTAGCTTCCAAGACTATGAGATTGTTTCCAAGTCAATTAATATGGCTGTAATATCCAATGCTGTCCAACAAAGGCGACAGCTCGTCGTCGACTTAGATGAAACCTCACTTTAGCAAAATATAGCAGTTATTTCAATTATAAATGGGGAGGATAGTACCACCAGAGGTCAATGCCACCGAAGCGGATAAGCATTGTTTGACGACGTCATCTATTCAGCGATGTTGTTTTTGTTACAATAAATGATGACGGCATCTACTTGTGCCTTATCCGCTTCGGCGGCAGTGCCCTCTAGTAGTATTCTTGCCGCTGTCTGATGTTATAACATGTTGCAGACAAGCCTTGCAATTAAATACCAGACATGATTTGGCCTCTGAATTTAGAATACCAATCATTATGGAATAGTTTCCAGTAGACAGCTGCTCATCGTCCTAAAGCCAATGAGCCATCTTCGCATAGCTCGATTACATGGTTTTTGCTTACACAGTTTGATTGGTTGCAGTGATATGTAGAGAGCCAAATATTTAGAGCAGCAACAGTGATTGTTGAGCATTTTGAAGTGCTAGTGATTCCTGCTAGAGGGCTATGGCGAAAGAAACCAAGCCATTGCCGTAAAATCTGGCAAGGCCACTGCGTGGAGTAAGTGGAATTGCCCTGGGAAGATGACGATAGCTAAATTATTTGGTTTAGTGTCAGGTAGTGTATTTAAGTAGAGGTCCTCGGTTTTACTTGCAAAATATATCACTTTTATCATTACATAATTTAGTTATAGCTTGCAGTAGCTGGGTGTCTAGCCTAGTCTAGCCTAGCCTAGACTGGCTTAGTCTGGCTTAGTCTAGTTTGAAAAAGACTAAACATAAGATTAACAATTTAACAGTGTTCCAGCCAAGATTTTCTTTCTTCTTGTCTCCGATAGTCAACATTTTTATATACATATCTGTATACTAATTTTAAATAATTTAACCCAAATTTAGTGTTTGTCATGCTTGCACAAAAATAAGTTATACCCTATCTGGCTTAAAAAGAAAAGTATTCTGCTGTACAGAAAAATATTGCATACCTGTATACTGAAATGAGATTGAATGTTGCTTTCCTGAAAAAGAATGCGGAAATATAATTTCCTTTGCTGAATGTTATACTCAGCCAGAATAATATGCACAAAACCTAGATAGCTACTTCTCTGGCGGTCAAAAAAGATCTACAACATCTTTCATCTTCATATTCTCAGTATGAACCAAGCCACCCATTGAATGCAAAGAGCCTCAAAGGCATCTCCTTTGTGTCTGAACCTTTGCAAAATTAATGAACATCTTGTATTCATCATATATAACACCTTGTGAAGCATAAGACATTGTAGGTAACAGGCTGCCCAGATTCCTTCATCAAATATTGAACATTGAGCTGTGGAAGGCTACATGGGTAGAGACTGACCGCTTTGCTCCTGCTGGTTTGCTCATGCCAGTTCAAGTCAGCGATCGACTTCAACGAGTAGCACCTACATCAATATTGAGTAGAATATTAGAATAACTCTTATCCTGCAACATCACATTCAGAATGATGTTATGGTATAGACACATTGAAACTTCCATGCCAATTCAAACTGTAGTAGACAGTTTTACATATAAGTTCTTTGTGACCCTGCATGTCTGTAAAATGCATTCATTTATTCATAGTAGAAGTGATTTTGTATAAAGTAACATTCTCATGTACATGCCAACAACTGTCAGTGATTGCAATGAATTTGCCAATGCAGTTTACAAGTTATGGAAGGTTACTGTAGTACAAGTGATTTAGCTTAAGGTGGCATTGGATTCTATGGTATCATTTTCATGTATATGTCAACAGCTGTCAGTAGATGTGATTGCAATGCATTTGCCAATGTAGTTTACAAGTTATGGAAGGTTACTGTAGTAGAAGTGATTTAGCTTAAGGTGGCATTGGACTCCATGGTATCATTCTCAAGTGTATGTCAACAGCTGTCAGTGGCTGTGATTGCAATGCATTTGCCAATGTAGTTTGCAAGTTATGGAAGGTTACTGTAGTAGAAGTGATTTAGCGTAAGGTGACATTGGATTCTATAGTATCATTCTTATGTATATGTCAACAGCTGTCAGTGGCTGTGATTGCAATGCATTTGCCAATGTAGTTTGCAAGTTATGGAAGGTTACTGTAGTAGAAGTGATTTAGCTTGAGGTCGGATTGGATTCTATGGTTTCATTCTCATGTACATGTCAACAGCTGTCAGTGGCTGTGATTGCAATGCATTTGCCAATGTAGTTTGCAAGTTATGGAAGGTTACTGTAGTAGAAGTGATTTAGCTTAAGGTGGCATTGGATTTATTGGCGTGACTGTACGCTTGAGTTCATACGTTTGAGTGCATTTCGATTCTAATGATACCTAAATATAATTTTTGTTTGACATTTTTACAAAAATTTCATAACATTCGATGAATTAATTGTTGATACTTTATCATGACATCAATGCTTTTCAATTTCATGAATGGTTCCATTTTTTTTTTGCTTACTCTCTGATGCTACAAAAGGTATGTGCAATTACGTTATTTTGTAAATTTAAGATTTTTTATTTAATCCGCAGGTATATTTCACTGCTAACTTGCGAGCATCGGCAAGGTGAACAACAAGAAAAGGAAAAGTAGTAGTAGTAGTAGTAATAGTAGTAGCAAGTAGTAGAAGCAGTAACAGCTGTACGAATAATATTGCAAAAATGGAAAAACACTGATTGATCAATTTCAATAATCTAAATTGGTTAAGACAGCTGGGCTTTTAAATACAATTTCTCTTTGTGAGATGTTTCATCAGAATTTAATGGGGAATAATGCAGCAATTCATTGACAATGTTGTGTAGACAAGTGTGATCAATCTTTACTGCAATGAAAATAATTCACTACAACAGAGACGAAAGCCTTTTAGTCAATGTCTCCATTATTATTGCCTTATTGCCTCAATATTAGCTTCTCTGTTTTCTGAAACTGGACGATAAAACGACAGACCCATTTGGCCAAAAGGACAGCACTCTTCTAGACTTATAGAAACAATCTGAAGAGACTGCTGTCAGTACTCTATTCCCGTCCGAAATCTATCATCGCACACTCAGGAAGCTGGAGATGCATCTTGCTGAGCCGGACAAACTCCCCAGTGAGTCAAAAGTATTTGCGCGAATCACTTGAAGTAATGAAAGAGTGCAGTAATGTCGCCGGAGTCGAGCTAAAGCTAGATCCAGGAAAGCGATCTAGGTCTCTATGAAGAGTGGCTATGAATAAAACGATGAAAAATAAATAGCGTAGAATTTGCTTCGTCACAAAGGTTAACACAACAGAATAGACGACAATGTGTTCCTCAGGTCCTTATGATGCAGTATACAGGACACCACTGGATTATATCGAGACTGCCTTGAACATGCCAGTGATAGGGAAAAGAAGCAGAGGACGACAGAGACTGTTATGGATGGACTGTGTGGGGCAAGAGATGGAAGTGAAAAACCTGGAAGAAGAAGAGGCGCAGGATAGGACGAAATGGCGTCAACTAACGAGCGCGGCTGCTGACCCCTCACCGAGGGACCATACAGCTTGAAGATGAAGAAGACGATACGGGACACCACTCCCAAGAAATATAAGACCGTTTGTGCATGCACACATTAGCCTCATATCTTTGGCTGTGTATAATCTGCCAAATGATGAAAGTTGTCTGTATGCAGTAAAAGCTTTCTGACATATGATGAAAGCTGTCTGCCAAAAGATAAAAGTTGTGTATCAGACATTAAAGAGAGCACCAAGTCAGATTTTAACCCTATTGTTGTACTTTCTTTAAATATATAGAGTAAGGCACAGTGGCATACAAATATACAGAACAAATTATAGCAGTAACACAGCTCACCATAGCAACTATTCAGATTTAGCATTAAATTCCACAGACATCGGAAAAATAGTTATCAATCTCAGTAACATGACAGTTAAAAACATTTATTGCAAAAGTAGAATTTCTTGAAGATTTCAGATTAAGTAATCAGTGGAGATAAAATTGTTTATCCAATATCGATATATCAGTCTTGAAGTTTTTCGTTGGAATCAAACCGTAAATCGTTAGCCTTTCCCCGATTCAATCATCATGTCCCAAATATTGTGATGACAAATTAGATATTAATACCACTGAGGTAATTAGCTTTTAATGAGTGTTTAATTTAGGGAATGTTTAATATCTTATAACGTTACAGTGGCATAATAACATGAAGGATGTTGATCAGACCTATCAGCAAATGTCCATTAAAGCTTTTCTTTATGGTATGTTATCTTAATTTGCAAATCCAACAACATTGTTATTATTTATATGCTTTAGTGACTAAATTTCCAATACAATAAATTAGACAATATTATTGTTGCATTATGGATTAGAATTAATTTATCATAATTCATATTTTGTGCAAAATTTTACCCTCAATGTTAAGTCAGAGAATATTCCAATAAAGACATGGTGTATAATTTGTTATATTTACAAGGCTTTGTCGTCATTTGCCATCCATCTACAATGTTTGCAAAAGAGGATCCTGTTTCAACTAACAAAAGGAACAAAGAGATTACAATGTTTGCATTGACCTTGTGTCTACAGTAATTTAAGACACTATGTAATCCCTAATGTTCAATGTCTCAATGTCTGACATTATTAGGCTGCTATCCACACCATGTTACACATTTACCCCATGGGTGGGGTCTTTTACTTGCCTCAGCATCATCGAGTACTAGGTACCTACAATTTAATGTCTAAAGTGATCGACATCTGGCTGAGATGCAGCTCATGAAGATTGCCTGGTTAGTACTCCACATTTTCACTGACTAAACTTTTTGCATTTAGCGATCCAGAACTTCACTTTAAGATACAAAAGAGTAGATGTCATGATTCCTGACAGGCTGCCATTGTTTTTTCACTTTTGGAAGTCCTGGCATGAAATCAATAGAAAGCATTATATTCGTGGGACGGTTTTGAATAAGCAGTTCACATCAGAAGTTACACTTGTCAGATGAAGGGAAACTGAAGAGGCGACATGACTATTGTTGACATTTCTCATTTTCTTGATTCGTAGAGAGAGATGGATGGATGGATAGATAGATAGATAGATAGATAGATAGATAGATAGGTAGGTAGGTAGGTAGGTAGGTAGGTAGGTAGGTAGGTAGGTAGGCAAGTAAGTAGATAGATAGATAGATAGATAGATAGATAGATAGATAGATAGATAGGTAGGTAGGTAAGTAGGTAGGCAAGTAAGTAGGTAGGTGAGTAGGTAGATAGATAGATAGATAGATAGATAGGTAGTGTGTGCAGCCCTCTGAAGCAAGTTTTTGCCACTCACATCCATGTGTCTTACTGTATAAAATATTCAGCATTAATATCAATGGCAGGGGTGTTTAAAAATTGAAAAAACACTTGATTTTATAGCACTAAAAACCATGAATACTAATTTACAACCAAATCTATAAGCAACTGACAGGAATAGGCCAGTCACTACATAAATGTAATTAACCTCTTTTGGCAGATAAGAGATTTTACCTTACAACCAATTAAGACTTCGGCTTATCTGGCTCGGACTCCATTCTTATCACACTATTTTGACAGCAACAGGATGAATATAGCAATTTCAGGCAGACTTACAATACAACATGATCGATCACTGTTTGGGAGAATCTAATTTAATCACTCTGGCAGACTAAACGCAATAACTGCAACACCTTCGCATAACCTCAAATAAAAGAATTTTGGAGGAATTTTTGACGCGTCATGCTAAAAATACTCTACCGTGTACCCTCCCCATTCAGACCAGCACCATTAGTGCAATTTTTACTGTCCTTATTAATGAGTTAACATAAAATGGTAGAATTCAATACCACTTCACATGACCTCAAATGAGAGAATTTTGTAAGACTTTCTGACGCGGCAACATGTTGTGACGCTGCAAATATTCTACAGTGGAACCTGATCATTAAGACCACCCTTGGTGTTAATTTTATTGGACCTAATGGCAAGGTGGTCTTAATAGAGAGGTCAATGCAACAGCAGAATTCCAATACACCTCACATGACCTCAAATGAGAACATGTTTGAAGAAGTTTTGATATGGCCACATGTTGTGACGTTACAAATATTCTACAATTAGGGCCAGTAGGTTCATTGGGCAGTGAGAATACTTCATTGGGCAGCACAATTGTCACCCAGTCATTATAAACATTCCCTGCCACACCTGCAATATAAATGTATGGAGAATACAAAGTATTGGATGAAATGTCATTTATTGAGTGCAGAATAATGTCTTTCATTGTGAATTAAATGAAGGCCATTGTGCAGCTGAGCAGTGTGGGATTTAATTACAATTTTGTCATGTGATGCCAAGGACACCTAATTGAACTAATACAAACGTCATCAGAGTTGGCATTTGGTTCAGGAGGCTGCCATGGTCACTTTTAATGGAGCTGGATTTCACATGTTGTGTAATTTCTTCCATTTGTTTGATTGGGATGAAATGTAATAATTCCACCCCAGTAAAGTAGGTAGGTAGGTAGGTAGGTAAGTAGGTAGGTAGCTAGGTAGGTAGGTAAGTAGGTAGGTAGCTAGGTAGTATCTAGGTAGCTAGCTAGGTAGCTAGCTAGGTAGGTGGTAGGTAGGTAGGCCAATGACAGTTGTTGCCATATATATGAGAATGATACCATAGAATCCACCTTAAGCTAATAAATCACTTCTACTACAGTAACCTTCCATAACTTGTAAACTACATTAGCAAATGCATTGCAATCACAGCCACTGACAGCTGTTGACATATAAATGAGAATGATCCATATAATCCTATGTCACCTTAAGCTGAATCACTTCTACTACAGTTTCAAATTGCATGGAATTCCTGAAGTGTCAGAATATTTTTTGGTGTGACTGTAGGTAGGTGGGTAGCTATCTATTGTCTACTAAAGTTAAAAAAACTAATACTTCTGCATGATTAACACTGACTAGTGGAACATGAAGTTATATATCCTCAGTTGTTCTTAATTTTGTTACCTCAAAATAAGGAATGCATGAACTTGAACTTAATATCTCGGATGAAATGTTAGGTGCGGCTGTAATATTAAGTAACGTCATGACACATTGAGAGAAATGTGTACTAACTGTCATGGTGCATACCATACAGCACGAGTTTGAAGTCATAAATCAATCATCTAAGTACCTAGTTAGTTAAGAGAGCAGGGGCCAAGCTCAGAGATAGCACTCTGGGCTTTGAACCGCTGGGTCCCGGGTTCAATTCCCGGTCGAGCCTAAGTTGGATGGCTGTTTCATCCTTCGTCTCATTGCCATGGTCTCTGCCTGTCCTAATTAGCCCATCAGGTGCAGAAATACAGGACGTAAAGCCCTAATCACCCACCCACCCACCTAGATAGTTAAATAAACTAATGCCAATATAAGAAAGTAAAAAATGTTGTTATAAAGCTTGCAAATATTCAAAAGGAAGCAGTAAATTTGGACTTTTTAACATCAATGGTTATTATAATATTTCTCTAAAGATCAGACGAATCAATATTTTATTCTAACAATAATTACTGTTCAGATCATATTGCCATTATGTACACGACTTATGAACTTACAGTAGTCTTTATAGCTGGGATCTGCTGCACAGTGGAGCTCTGTTTAACTCCACCGCACTATTAGGACCACCTCACAATTAAGACCACCCCATATTTGGAGCCAATCATATTCTTACCATTATATTTTACCTCTCTTTGGAGACCACCTGGATATTAAGATTAGTAAATTTGCACCAAGGGTGGTCTTAATAGCTAGCACCTACTGTATCATGCTAAAACGACTGGGTGCCAATCACATCTCATGTTATCTAGCATTGCACTAAGCTAAGCAACAAACTCTGTGAGTTGCCTATCACCAGACATGAAGGCCTCAATACCAGGAAGCTATAAATTTCTATTTTATGGTTGTGTTGCCGTGCTGTGCCAAAGACATGAAGGATAAATACCTCAAGTTGAATATAAAAGTCAGAGATGGTTCGAGGAAAATGATGGTTGTTTTATTTAAGGAGCAGGTTCTGAATTTTTTATGTTTCCAGTAGTACTTAAATGTCTGTAAAAGTCAAAATAGGCAAGCTCTAAATCTGACAAGGCAAACATTAATTATATCGGGGTCTAGCTCACTCAAGCTTGTAAAATCTTTTATGTGACCAGCCACCAGAGGAAAATGTAATGATGAGATGATAAGGCTGCTTGGAGTCCACACCACGTTACACATATAGCCTATGGGTGGGTCTTTTTTTGCCTGCATACAGTGCATAGACACCGAGAACAAGGAACCGAGTCAACAATACGTTCCTAATTTATCCATGGGTGGGGTCTTTTACTTGCCTAAGCATAGACACCAAGTACAAGGAACCACCAATTTACCATCCCTGCTTGGATGTAAAGAGTTGTACTGCAAATGGTCAATGTAGAGAGTTTTAAGCATACCCAGCTGTATCTAACCATTGTCATTATAGCCACATACACTGCATTATCGTCCTCTTTGATGTTATGAAGATCCTTTAATATACCATATTCAAAGTGTTACATACTTAAAGTGCTCATTTGCATTAGTTTCGTATTTTAGCATAATATCATATTTTAGCATAATTTCTTATTTTAGCATAATCTCTTATCTCAATAATAAAGATATTCTCCTGTCTCTGCTGGGGACCCTTGAACCTTCAGAATCCCTCTGAACTTACCTACTTTTACGATATCGCTACGCACGTACAACGTATGGCTGACTGGACAAATTAGTGCAACGTTCGCCGCCCCAGATTGCTTGGCAAAGAGCGTATAATAACCAAATGTTGGGTGATTTGCCTTTCTTGAATATAAATGAGCAAGATTGAATCGAGGACCGTAGGTCAAAAGTGGATGGGTTAGTTGTGCGGGAGTTTTGGTGAGCAATGGGTCGGCTTGTAGACAGGACATTCTCTTTATGCAATGTTTTCTCTATTGCTGATTGTAATATTCTATTAATATCCCACACTTGGCTGTGTTCCTCATAGAAAACCTATTAGGAACAACCCATGTGGTATTTTTTGTGATCCACCATCCCTAATTATCCACCACTGTGGTTGAGTTTTATTATATTACTAACATAGTTTTTTTAACAGATAAGATAGTTTCTCCGTCAACATTATTCAAGCTGGCTTTCAGTTGTTGAACAAACAGAACACAAAACCATTCCATTTGTCCTCTGTTAAGTCAGTTCATCTTTAATTGAAACAAAAACAGATGCTTGAGAAATGTCAGTTCAATGGGATATTCAGGAAGCAAACTGAGACAGTATTAAACATGGCCAGATGTGCCATGTGCGTTTTCCAGGAGAAGGATAAACGCATGGAAAACGCATGGTTTTTAGCAAATTATAATGAGGCGAAAAACCATGCGTTTATCAAAACGCATGGAAAATGCACGTGGCACAATTGGCCATGTTTAATATCATTTTTTCGCCAGTTTATGCACCTAAGCTCCCTGCATTTTCATTCATATTATTGCTTTTTTTTTATAGTTCACCTCCTACTTAATTACGAAAACTGATTTATATGCATGATTTCCCTGATTGATTCCAGTGCTTCTGGAACCTTTGAGAATTTCCATTCATATAAATTTTCAAATTGCCTAGTTCCACAATGGTTTAACTCAGAGGCTGTATCACATTGTATCAAAAATCCTGGACTCACCCAGACAATAACATCCACTAGTGTACAAGATTAACTTTATATTGGGCCTGTCAGATGCATTGATGTCATATGCCACATTACTATCACATGATCAGAGTAAATGACATTAAGCATGATTATTGTTAAGTCATATTACAAGCTGGAAGCACTTCTATTTTTGCTTCATCTACATATATATGTATAATTGAATATCAATTAGGATTTAAAATTTCCATTTTTTTTTCTTCTTGTTTTTTACGAATAAATAAGAAGGGACATCTTAAGTCTATCTTAGTCAGAAAAGCGAAATTCTTGTTTTTCTACGCAATTTACCATGTAATTAGTTTACGCAAGGTTGTCTCGCATGCAGTTATGATTCAGATTGTCTTGTTTTGTATTTGTTCAATGTTACTGGTCTGAAGCTAGTTAGATTTTATGACAATCTGCAAGTGCTAGATGCAATGATTCAGATTCAGTTCCATTCTTTTTTTTTTTCACATTCATAAAACATATATTATAAATTCAATTTTAAAACATTTTGTACATAATGTGAGGAGACCCCACTGACAAGGTATCCCTTCGCTATCATGGGGCCACCTATTGATGAAATTATAAGGCTTTTGTGTCCACATACATTGCATGTTTACTCCGTGAGTAAGGTTTTTCACTTGCCACAGCATAGACACCGAGTCCAAGGTGTAATTTGCCACTGCAGTTTACAAGTTATGGAAGGTTATTTATTAGTGAAAAGTAAAACAAAGTCTCTTAAAACTATTTGGTGTGACTGTATGTAATGCAGATTACATCTGGATCAAGAATCAAACCCAGAAACTTCAAGCTCAGCAGAGATGACCAATGCGATAACTGACCACTGCCTTAACCACAAGACCGCTGGGCAGTATCAAGAAAAGGGAAAATGTGACCTCTATGTCATATTACCTCCTATTACATGCTGTGACACCAGTTAATGACTATACCTGACCTGCATTGTAAACATTCATGTTAAGATTCTCCCCATGTACTGCGGTAATCTTTGAGCAATCTCAGGCTCCTACAAGAACTACAGTTGAACCTCAAGATAAGGCAACCATTTCGCTAAGAATAATGAAAACACACATCAATTGGGACATTTTTACTCAATTCATTTGTCATTGATAAGTGATGTTATATTCTACTATAGTGCACTACGTCACTTTATAACACCAAATATAAATCCGAGATTTTATTCCTTCTCACTAATAAATAACCTTCCATAACTTGTAAACTACATTGGCAAATGCATTGCAATCACAGCCACTGACAGCTGTTGACATATACATGAGAATGATACCATATAATCCAATGCCACCTTAAGCTAAATCACTTCTACTACAGTAACCTTCCATAACTTGTAAACTACATTGGCAAATGCATTGCAATCACAGCCACTGACAGCTGTTGACATATACATGAGAATGATACCATAGAATCCAATGCCACCTTAAGCTAAATCACTTCTACTACAGTAGCCTTTCATAACTTGTGAACTTCCTTGGCAAATGTATTGCAATCACAGCCACTGACATCTGTTGACATATACATGAGAATGATACCATAGAATCCAATGCCACCTTAAGCTAAATCACTTCTACTACAGTAGCCTTTCATAACTTGTGAACTTCATTGGCAAATGTATTGCAATCACAGCCACTGACATCTGTTGACATATACATGAGAATGATACCATAGAATCCAATGCCACCTTAAGCTAAATCACTTCTACTACAGTAGCCTTTCATAACTTGTGAACTTCATTGGCAAATGTATTGCAATCACAGCCACTGACATCTGTTGACATATACATGAGAATGATACCATAGAATCAAATGCCACATTAAGCTAAATCACTTCTACTGCAGTTTCAAGTTGCATTAACTTTTGCAAGTGTCTGAATATTTCTTGGTGAGGCTGTAATACCTTTGTTGAAATGTGCGACACAACCAACCAAAAAGTTGGCAACAGTTTCCACATAAATCCTTTGCTAAATTCTGTAGTCATCCAAGGCTCGATATGACAAATACTTTCTGTCATAATTATGTAACACCATTCTGTGCTTAAGCATCTCCATCCTACAAGGACATAAACGGAATAAATACAACATCTGGTTCTTCTTACAAGGTCCCAGCATCTCAGAATGCTGCTGAAAAATGTGAGCTCATCAAGTAGCAGTGCTTAGGTGAATAGCAGAATGGAACTGATTGGTTCACTGGGGACTTTGTTGCAGCTCAACAAAATGCAACTGGTACCTCTGATTTTGCAGTAGAGAGTAGAGACTGCAAATAGAGATTGTGCCTAGAATAGATGTGTTTGGTTTTGGATATTTCCATTCACCATGGAGAGTAATTATGGTCTTATGCCAAATGTAACTCATTAAATATTGCTTGTTGTAATGACTAGGTATACAAGGATGGGTCAAATGCGTTGCATTATTGAAAAGCCTTGACTATTGCGCCACTGAAATATCACAATATAGAATGGACATGTTTGATTTTATAGTCATGCTTAATTTGGGCAACTCGCTTAGGTACTAAACAGATCCCTTTCAACAACAAAAGAGAAATACAGAAAACACATTCAAATTAGCAATGGCAGCCACCATGGGTTAGCCTATACAGACTGCCTCACAAGCCAGTCCCAGGGAGGCTACCATAGGTCAGTGACACTAAAGTAGAATAACATTGTTTGATGACATCATCTATTCAGTGATGCCATTTTTGTTATCATGTAACAATAAATGATGACTCCATCTGATTGTGTATTTTAAATTATCTAATTTATGCCATTATCGGTAACTGTCCTCTCAGTCTAGTTCATGCAAATGACAAAAAAATTATCCACAATTTGTTCTGTAACCTCCCTTAAATATAGGTTGAATAATTGACTGCCATTCTGGCTGTAGTCTAAGTTCACAGTAATGAATGTGATAATTTGGACTCAACCCCCATCAATCCCTGTGATGAATGGAAATAACCAAAAACCGACTCATCTATTCTGGGCACAGTCTCTATTCACAGTCTCTATTTTCTACTGCAAAGTCAGAAAGGCTCTAGTTGCATTTTGTTGAGCCACAACAAAGTCCCTGGTGAATCCAAGGCATTTGTCTGAATCTCTCGAAGTAATGAAAAAGCATACTGCTGTCACTGGGGTAGACTGCTACTACATGGTTTGCCACACTAAAGAATGGAGGTTTTATGCATCGCCAAGATAAAACTGATGAATTAACCTTATTTTTTTAATATTGCAAATTTTCGATTTTTTTACCTTTACGTACGAAAACATTTAGTGTATGACACGATGAAGTGAAAATCCTGATAGCTATTTCAGAACTAAGTATATCTTCAATATTCATCTTTTTATTCTCTGTTTGTACTTTATATTCCAAATAAACATAATATGTGCAGTCACATCAAAAATTATTCAGGCACTTTTGGCAAATACATTGCAATCACAGCCACTGACAGCTGTTGCCATATATATGAAAATAATACCATAGAATCCAATGCCATCTTAAGCTAAATCACTTCTACTATAGTAACCATCCATAACTTGTAAACTAGATTGGCAAATGCATTGCAATCACAGCCACTGACAGTTGTTGCCATATATATGAGAATGGTACCACACAGAATCAAGTGCAACATTAAGCTAAACACCTTCTATAGCTGCAGTTCAAAGTTGCATGAAATTTTGGAAGGGTCTGAATTTTTTTTAGCATGACTGTTATAACATATCTATTTAACTAACAGATTAAAGTGTTTTTTCACTACAATCATACTTTGGCGGAAAATTTATTTGTGGCATAATCCATGTACAAGATTGTAAATTATTATGATTCGTTAACAGGGCAGAAACATTTCCAACAAATGGGCCTGTCACATAAAATTACATTAATTAACAACCACATCAGTTGCCACGAATGATACTTGCTTGTTTAAGATGTCAGTTGCCTAACGAGACAAGGTTATCTAGCGAGTTATGGTTTTCACTGTGAGTTCCTTATTCAGAATAATGATGGCAGACAACTAGACAGACAGTTCGACAGACAGCTAGACATAATAGACAGACAGACTTCAAGAGATTCAAACAAAGTGCAATTATCATATATGATATTCAAATCAAATCGTTACGAACCCAACCAGAAGCACCAAATTTAAAAAAAGAAATACTTTCTTAATTGAGATACAAGTCACGTCTTTCAACTTAGTGCCTCTTTCCCCAATTTGGACAGCAGCAACTGACATCTCAATTTAGCATGTACTTTTCTTTAATTTAGGTAATTCTAGTTAATAGAGTCTTTTCCCTGAGCAGCCCTGAATTCAGCAAGACATAAGTCTTTCCTCTCTTCTTATTACTCATTTTGCTTTATAATAGTAGGTCATAACTAACTATTTCCATAGATACAATTTTCTCAGGGACATAACGAAAAATCAAAAAAATGATAAGATGTCAAACAAAAATTAAAATTCACTAAAAAAATATGGCTGATAGGATGCAGTTTGCTTCAGCCAATAAGAGTCAAGTGCAGGAACTTTTTCAGCCATTAGAATTGTAGTATTCTGTCGTAGCCACCTGGTGGAAATACAAAGAACCTTCCGTGAACATCCACTATTCGACAGCATTTTGGTTAATACACTGTGACAATCTTCCAATTATTGGCCTGAATAATCATAATATTGTTTCAGTGATCAGGTTATTTACTTATCATTACTCCAAGTTTTAAACAGAATATCCCATCAGCATGACTCGGCCAATCAATCTTCGTCGTACATCAGGCAATTCTACATTGTATCTTGTGGAAACATTGGACCAATTTGGTAGATCAAGTAAACTAGAATGTATGTGGTCATTTAGACACAAGACCATCAATCCCCTTGATACGTGGAAACAATATAAAGTGGTTGTAGGCACTGGTCAGCAGCACTATCCTGGTCTATATTTGGAATTCTGGAGGCTACAGAATCATCTTGTTCAGCCAATACAAAGTCCCTAGTGAACCAGAGGATTTTGGTTGTATACCTCTCGTAATGAAAATATGTTGGAGAAGTAGAGAGCTAGGCAATGTTGTCCATGACACAAAACCAGAGTGATCTATTGCTTTTGGCCGAGCCTATTTAGACGGAGCATGCTGAGTGACCTAATGGTTAAGGCTCCTGCCAATTCCACATTGGTCCTGGGTTTGATCCACAAGGTCCTGGGTTTGATCCCTGGCCAATCCTTATGAGCTACATCCCAGCTGGATGTCCTTCGGATGAGATAATAAATAGAGATTTCCTCATCTATGTTGAGGCAAGTAAATGGGGTAAAGGTGTTACATTGGTGGATTCCTCCTCTCTCTCATGCCAATAATCAGACCTTGCCAGTGGAAGAACTTGCCTTAGAGAGCTGCAATTTCCATATCAATCATATCTATCTATCTATCTATCTATCCGTCTATCGATCTGTCTATCTTTCTTTCTTTCTATAGATAAATAGATGGACAGATGGATAGATGGATAGATGGATCGATAGATAGATAGATAGATAGATAGATACTTAGATAGATACTTAGATAGGTAGATAGATATTAAATTAACTGAACACTGTATTTCTCCAAGACTAATAACTAAACATACCATCACAAATGGCTGTTTATGTGCCTTTTAGATCACATGGACCACATTAAATATGAATGTGTTCCAAGTATATTTCCATGTTCCCTGGGCAATGTACAATACTTCAGAACAGTGACTGTTTGCCATGAATAGGACAGTTGACATTGCGCATGGTTAAATAACTGAAGTTAGAAACATCGGACTATGCCATGACAGAGCAAAATCAATCATATCATACCAATCATGTAAATGACAGGTGATGACATTAGACAATATGTTAGCTTCAGAACAAGTTAGATACAAATGAAGAATGATAAGTCAATTATTCTGGTTATCCATAGGTTACACTAACCATACTATTGATTATTAATATAGTCTATAACGCAATGAAAACATACCAGAGGACATCATTTATATATCGTAAGCTTAGTCTTAATGTGGTTGCAACCGCATCAAAACACACACTTTCACGGTATAACTCATTACAAATGGCTGACGTTAGACAGTTATAGCCGCTTATTTGTACTGGCGCTATAACCAGCTAGGGCTAGCCACTCCTAACTGTTCTTGGCTAAAAGTTGGTTCATACCTTATCTTTATAAACTGTGCGACAACCACACCAGTATCTTATCAAAGTATGTCTAGTGTATCGATTTTACAGTTCATATTCATATTTTCAAGGTGCCTTGTCTCGGGTGTCGATGCTAAGCAGGCAAAATATCCCACCCATGGGGTAAATGTGTAACATGGTGTGGACTCCAAGCCTTACCATCTCATCATTATGTCAGCCTCTGACAGCTAGTCTTATATAAGCTGACCAAGGTTCATATCAGACCAGTAGCATTGAGATATTCAGACATATCACTTCTTTACAAACATTTGTAATTGTTCAAGTAATTACCCACTGCTATGAGTATGACATATCACCAATTTAGCACTGAGTCTATAGCTGCAACACATCTCCAGACATAATACATCATTTGTTTTGCCTCCTGATCTACTCAACCATCAGGTCGCGCATCCGGCCTGGCCCACATGTAAGGAATGACAAAGATGAATGGATGACAGAATGATGGATAAATATAATGGATGAAGTGCATGGGTGAAGAAAGCCTGAAGAATGGCCTTTTGCCCTCACATATGACCTTTTATCACTCTTGTCCAACAAAAGGGTTGGATTACCGTGCGGCAATGGTACCGGGGCATCAGTCTGTGCAAGATAAATCACGGAGGGCTTTAAAATATTCTGTATATATTGTCTATTTTGGGTCAAGATACATCTATGCATAAGATGTCTCATGACTCAAGTGTGCAGTAGAATCTTTTGATTAAGATCTGATACAAAATTTACTATCATAGCAGGGAATATCAAGACTTCAGAACAATATGGTATGTCAGCAGTGTATTAAGGAACCAGTCTTTATAATTAAAATGTTTTAAGGTATGGGCCACAACTTGCATGTACATTTATTTGAGGTTCCTGAAAAACAATTCAGGGCAAGTTAATTTCACTGTAACAATGTACAGCTAAAGCATCGCCAGAGGTCACTTACATCAAAAATTTAATCCTTATTTGATGTAATCTATTCAGTGTGGTCATTTTCGTTGCAATAGATGATGACATCATGCCATTGCACTGTTCTTCAGTTGTAGCACCTTCTGTTAGTTTCTTTTGGCATTAAAAGTTTTTTAAATCATGCTCCGCTGTTTCTTAACATTTGCATTATATAGCACCATATTAGGTCTCTTCATCATGCTCCACTGTGTTTTAACATTTGCATGATATAGCACCATGTTAGGTCTCTTCATCATGATAAACAACACCATTCTTAGCAAATGCCTTGAGGGTAACTGGCAGTTTAGGTTCCTTCATCAAATATTGAAGACAAAAGCGTGAAATTAAATACAGTTTATCACCACCAAGGCAATTATTGGTAAAATTGATAAAGCGGTGTGGCAGTTATTATGCTATAAGCCATTAAATAGACATTATTTGAATTTGTAAGATGAATGACTGTTTTGGGAGTCATAAAATGATACAAAGCAGTAAGATAACTGCTATCTATAGAGGATATATGTTATTATTAACCGTAATTGTCTGGATAATGTTTAACAGCTATGTCATATGTTGCATAGATTAAGATTACGATGTATGAAATGTGCAGAATCAGCATTTTAACTTGCTGTTTGTTTCAGCCATTAAATGGGCAATTCATAGATCATAATATTAAAAAAAATTTCAGACAAATAGAAAACAATCACAAGTCTAAAGTGGTTTTACCAAGCCTGACAACAGTGCTGTCACTTTTTGAGATATTTTGCAACAGGTTGAATAAATATCTGAACAGTATAAACGCATCTGTGCCGACTCTCATCATTTCACATCATTGAAAATGAGTGATACGTTTTAACGGCAATGTCAAAGTCATTCATTGATAAAAATTAAATATATTTTAAGAAGCAGAAGTTGAAATTGCTGATCACTGCATGGAAATGATGCTTTTGGAAAAATAACAGCATTTCAAGATCAGTATTAGTGTGTGCACTCATTATTTTTCAGTACAAAACAGATTCAGGTAGGTAGGAAGGCTGTGAAACCGTGTGTACACCTAAATTCCATGAAAAAATATAAAGACAGCTGCATGGCCCTCATTCTGCAAACTCGGATATGAATGAGGGCAATGCTTGCTTGGCTAGGTTTTACCTACTACTCTATCAGTCCAAATCCCTATTATGATATCAATAAGGCTGTTTCCTTCACATTGTATTCTCTAAATTTACTGAAATTGAATGATAAATGACAAACTCATTCAGCCACAAGGCAAACAGTTATCAAGACAAAAGAAACAATCTAAAGTGGCTGTGGTCAGTACTCTATTCTACTCTGAACTCTATTATCTCGCACTCAGAGAGCTAGAGATACATCTTGCTGAGCTGGCCGAAGTCCCCAGTGAGTCAAATGTATTTGCGCGAATCACTTGTAGTAATGAAAAAGTGCAGTTTTGTCTATGAAGTAGATCTATAAGTAGAACCAAAAAAGTGATCTTTATCTTCTTTAGATACTGCTGTGAATACAAAGAAGAGAAACTGAATTGAATTAGAATTTACCGTTTGAAGAATTACCAAGCCAAATCCGCCAAGAAGTAGGACACAAACTTCTAAAAGTCAGCACATACATGCAGTTCTGCACCTCAAATATCAAGTTACATTGCTTTGTCACTGTTAACAGTCTGCTGGCTATGTTTTTCATAGCGAACCAAGTACCAACATCATGAGGAACGGACGAGATGATGTAATGTTTGCGTGTTCCCCACATTGGGCTGTGTAAGTGGCAGACAATCTGTCAACTTCTTGCATCACGCGATATCTAAATCAGTGGTCTAGAACTTCACTTTAAAATACAAAAGAGTAGATGTCATGATTTCCAGGCAGGCTGCCATGGTGTTATCGCTCTTGGAACTTCTGCATGAAATCGATATAAAGCATTGAAGCCTTAAAGAGTAGCTTTCAGCTTGTTATGAATAGGTGACCATCATCGGTTCCATCTGTCAGATCAAAGAAAACTACAAATGAGATTCTACTATGATTGGCGTTTCCTATTTCTTGAATGACACTGGATGTTTACACAAAATATCAAGCATTTCCAGAGAAATGGGCTCTGTGAGAAGATCTATGAATAGACATTTGCTAGTTTTATTACAAAATTCTATAATCATAATAACTTGAATTAATGCATTTTTTTGTTTCTGTACCATTAAGGTACTAACAGCGTTTCCTATTTCTTGAATGCCACTAGATGTTTACAAAAAATTTCAAGCATTTCGAAAGATAAGAAATGGTCTCCCAGAACCACAGGGTCTCCGAATGAGTATTTGTCGTTTGATGATAATTTTTAAACAGAACTCCATAATCATGATAAGTTGAATTAATGACACTGAACTTTTTCTTTGCTTCTGTACATTGAAGGATACTAATGCAATGTGCATGTCTCTCATTTGAGGCAATTATCACATAATGTTAGAAATGATGTTGAATTAAATGTGTTCAGTAATTTCTTCATTTAATTGTAGCTCCATTATAACCTCTTCTTAATTAACCTGAATTTGCCAAAAGTGTACCTGTTCGAGCACGAGACCTTCATATCTGCCTGGGGAGTATGCAAACTGTTACAATCCAGTTTTCCACAAGATACATCAATACCTCAACAAAACCTCAAACATTCACAATAACATCACTGGTGACTATTTTCACTAATGTCATGAAACATTCAGTGGAGTTCCTTACAGTATTTTGCACAAATATTAAACAAAATTTATTCAGACAATTTTGACTTTTCACTTATAAATAACCTTCCATAACTTTTAAACTACATTTGCAAATGCATTGCAATCACAGCCACTGATAGCTGTTGCATACAAGAGAAGGATTCCATTAAATCCAATGTCACCTAAAGCTAAATCACTTCTACTACAGTTCAAAGTAGCATTAACTTTTTAAAGTGTCCCGATATTTCATGCATGACTGTAATACCTTTCAGTTTGCCTTCTTCTTGTCATAAACAACATGATAAATAATGTTTTGAACGATGATATGCTAGGAAAAAAGTTCAAATTCAATCAGAATATCCTGATAGCTATTTCAGAACTAAGTATATCTTCAATATACATCTTTTTATTCTCCGTTTGTACTCTATATTCCAAATAAACGTAATACGTACAGTCACATTGAAAATTTTTCGAACACTTTTGACTTTTCGCTAATAAATAACCTTTCATAACTTTTAAACTACTTTGGTAAATGCATTGCAATCACTGCCACTGACAGCTATTGACATATACATGAGAATGATACCATAGAATCCAATGCCAACATAAGCTAAATCACTTCTACTACAGTAAACTTCCATAACTTGTAAACTACATTGGCAAATGCATTGCAATCACAGCCACAGACAGCTGTTGACATATACATGAGAATGATACCATAGAATCCAATGCAACCTTGAGCTAAATCACTTCTACTACAGTAACCTTCCATAACTTGTAAACTACATTGACAAATGCATTGCAATCACAGCCACAGACAGCTGTTGACATATACATGAGAATCCTATGCCAACATAAGCTAAACACCTTCTACTACAGTTCAAAGTTGCATGAAATATGGAAGGGTCTGAACATTTTTTAGCGTGACTGCAGTTGCACATCTGTTTAACTAAGAATTGTTTTCCTTTACTACAATCATCTTTTTGCACAATGCATTTAAAGTATTTGTGACATAATCCATACACAAGATTGTAAATTATTAAGATTCGTTAACAGGGCAGAAACATTTCCAACAAATGGCCATGTAACATAAAATTACATTAATTAACAACCACATCAGTTGCCACGAATGATACTTGCTTGTTTAAGAAGTCAGTTGTCTAACGAGACAAGGTTATCTAGCGAGTTATGGTTTTCATTGTGAGTTCCTTATTCAGAATAATGATGGCAGACAACTAGACAGACAGTTCGACAGACAGCTAGACATAATAGACAGACAGACTTCAAGAGATACAAACAAAGTGCAATTATCATATATGATAATCAAATCAAATCGTTACGAACCCAACCAGAATCACCAAATTTAAAAGAAATAAATTCTTTCTTAATTGAGATACAAGTCACGTCTTTCAACTTAGTGCCTCATTCCCCAATTTGGACAGCAGCAACTGACATCTCAATTTAGCATGTACTTTTCTTTAATTTAGGTAATTCTAGTTAATAGAGTCTTTTCCCTGAGCAGCCCTGAATTCAACAAGACATAAGTCTTTCCTCTCTTCTTATTACTCATTTTTTAATAGTAGGTCATAACTAACTGATTCCATAAATACAATTTTCAGGCAAAATAACACAAATCAACTAAATGATAAGATGTCAAACATTAAAATGCACTAACAAAATACTGCAGCTGGGATGCACTTTGCTTCAGCCAATCAGAGTCAAGGGCACAAACTTTTTCAGCCATTAGCATTGCAGTATTCTGGCATAGCCACCTGGTGGAAATACATATAACCTTCCGTGAAAATCTACTATTCGACAGCATTTTGGTAAATACACTGTGACAATCTTCCAATTATTGGCCTGAATAATCATAATATTGTTTCAGTAATCAGGTTATTTACTTATCATTACTCCAAGGTTCAAACGGGATATCCCATCAGCATGACTCGGCCAATCGATCTTCGTCGTACATCAGGCGATTCTACATTGTATCTTGTGGAAACATTGGACCACTTTGGTAGATCAAGTAAACTAGAATGGATGTGGTCATTTAGACACAAGACCATCAATCCCCTTGATACGTGGAAACAATATAAAGTGGTTGTAGGCACTGGTCAGCAGCACTATCCTGGTCTACATTTGGAATTCTGGAGGCTACAGAATCATCTTGGTGAGCCAATACAAAGTCCCCAGTGAACCACTGGAATTTGGTTGTATACCTCTTGTAATGAAAATCTGTTAGAGAAGTACAGAGCTAGGAAATGTTGTCCATGACACAAAACCAGAGTGATCTATTGCTTTATAGCCGAGCCTATTTAGATGGAGCATGCTGAGTGACCTAATGGTTATGGCTCCTGCCAATTCCACATTGGCCAGCTCTGCTTAAGGTCCTGGGTTTATTCCCTGGCCACACTTCATGAGCTACATCCCAGCTGGATGTTGTTGGGATGAGACAATACATAGACATTCCCTTATCTATGTAAAATTGGTGGATTCATCCTCTCTCTCATGTCTTTAATCAGACCTTGGCGGTGGCAAGAACTTGCCTTAGAGGGCTGCAATTCTCATATCACAATCAATCTATCTATCTATCCTTCTATCCATCTGTCTATCTTTCTTTCTTTCTTTCTATAGATAGATGGATAGATAGATAGTTAGATAGATAGATAGATAGATAATTTGTTAGATAGATAGATAGATAGATAGATAGATAGATAGATAGATAGATAGACAGACAGACATATAGGTAGTTAGATAGTTAGATAGTTAGATAGTTAGATATATAGATAGATAGATAGATAGATAGATAGATAGATAGATAGATAGATACTTAGATAGGTAGATAGATATTAAATTAACTAAACACTGTATTTCTCCAAGACTGATACCTAAACGTACCATCACGAATAGGATGGCTGTTTATGTGCCTTTTAGATCACATGGACCACATTAAATATGAATGTGTTCCAAGTATATTTCCATGTTCCCTGGGCAATGTACAATACTTCAGAACAGTGACTGTTTGCCATGAACAGGATAGTTGACATTGCGCATGGTTAAATAACAGAAGTTAGAAACATCGGACTATGCCATGACAGAGCAAAATCAATCATATCATACCAATCATGTAAATGACAGGTGATGACATCAGACAATATGTTAGCTTCAAAACAAGTCAGATAAAAATGAAGAATGATAAGTCAATTATTCTGGTTATCAATAGTATACACTAACCATACTATTGATTATTAATATAGTCTATAACGCAATGAAAACACATCAGAGGACATAATTTATATATCGTTAGCTTAGTCTTAATGTGGTTGCAACTGCATCAAAACAAACACATTCACGGTATAACTCATTACAAATGGCTGACGTTAGACAGTTATATAGCCACTTATTTTGGACTGGAGCTATAACCAGCTAGGGCTAACCACTCCTAACTATTCTTGGGTAAAAGTTGGTTCATACCTTATCTTTATAAACTGTGCGAAAACCACACCAGTATCTTATCAAAATGTCTAGTGTATCGATTTTACAGTTCACATTCATATTTTCAATAGTATTGTAGGTGCCTTTTCTCGGGTGTCGATGCTAAGCAGGCAAAATATCCCACCCATAGGGTAAATGTGTAACATGGTGTGGACTCCAAGCCTTACCATCTCATCATTATGTCAGCCTCTGACAGCTAGTCTTATATAAGCTGACCAAGGTTCATATCAGACCAGTAGCATTGAGATATTCAGACATTTCACTTCTTTACACACAGTATTTGTAATTGTTCAAGTAATTACCCACTGCTATGAGTATGACATATCACCAATTTAGCACTGAGTCTATAGCTGCAACACATCTCCAGACATAATACATCATTTGTTTTGCCTCCTGATCTACTCAACCATCAGGTCGCGCATCCGGCCTGGCCCACATGTAAGGAATAACAAAGATGAATGGATGACGGAATGATGGATGAAGGATGAATATAATGGATGAAGGGCATGGGTGAAGAAAGACTGATGAATGGCCTTTTGCCCTTACATATGACCTCTTATCACTCCTGTCAAAACAAACTGTTTGATTACTGTGCGGCAGTGGTACCGGGGCATCAGTCTGTGCAAAATAAATCACTGAGGGCTTTAACATACATGTATTCTGTATATATTGTCTATTTTCTGTCAAGATACATCTATGCATAATTCAGATTTTATAGGAGAGCATCATTGAATCAGCCAGAAGAGGGCTATAAAGAACTGACAAAATTCATAAATCATAATAATAAAAACGTTTCAGACAAATAGAAAACAATCACAAGTTTAAATTGGTTTTACCAAGCCTGACAGCAGTGCTGTCACTATTTGAGATATTTTGCAACAGGTTGAATAAATATCTGAACAGTACAAACGCATCTGTGCCGACTCTCACCATTTCACATTACAAAACAGATTCAGGTAGGTAGGAAGGCTGTGAAACAGAGTGTAATCTAATCCCATGAAAAAGTATAAAGACAGCTGCAAGGCCCTCATTCTGTGAACTCGGAGGTGAATAAGGGCAATACTTGCTTGGCTAGGTTTTACCCACTATTCTATCAGTCCGAATCCCTATGATGATACCAATAAGGCTGTTTCCTTCACATTGTATTCTCTAAATTTACTGAAATTGAATGATAAATGACAAACTCATTCAGCCACAAGGCAAACAGTTATCAAGACAAAAGAAACAATCTGATGTGGCTGTGGTCAGTACTCTATTCTACTCTGAACTCTATTATCTCGCACTCAGAGAGCTAGAGATACATCTTGCTGAGCTGGCCGAAGTCCCCAGTGAGTCAAATGTATTTGCGCGAATCACTTGTAGTAATGAAAAAGTGCAGTTTTGTCTATGAAGTAGATCTATAAGTAGGACCAAAAAAGTGATCTTTATCTTCTTTAGATACTGCTGTGAATACAAAGAAGAAAAACTGAATTGAATTAGAATTTACTGTTTGAATAATTACCAAGCCAAATCAGCCAAGAAGTAGGACAAACTTCTAAAAGTCAGCACAGACATGCAGTTCTGCACCTCAAATATCAATAGTTACATTGCTTTGCCACTGTTAACAGTCTCCTGGCTATGTTTTTCATAGCGAACCAAGTACAGACATCACGAGGAACGGACGAGACGATTTAATGTTTGCGAGTTCCCCACATTGGGCTGTGTAAGCGGCCGACAATCTGTCATCTCTAATCATTTGTGAATATCTGCGAGAAACATTAATGATGTAAGACTTGGAAAAACACCGCTTTCAATATCAATTAGTTTGATGAAACTTCTTGCATCACACGACATCTAAATCGGTGGTCTAGAACTTCACTTTAAAATACAAAAGAGTAGATGTCATGATTTCCAGGCAGGCTGCCATGGTGTTATCGCTCTCAGAACTTCTGCATGAAATCGATATGAAGCATTAAAGCCTTAAAGAGTAGCTTTCAGCTTGTTATGAATAGGTGACCATCATCGGTTCCATTTGTCAGATCAAAGAAAACTACAAATGAGATTCTACTATGATTGGCGTTTCCTATTTCTTGAATGACACTAGATGTTTACACAAAATATCAAGCATTTCCAGAGAAATGGGCTCTGTGAGAAGATCTATGAATGGACATTTGCTAGTTTTATTACAGAATTCTATAAGCATAATAAGTTGACTTAATGTCAATGCTTTCTGTGTGTGCCATTAAGGTAATAACAGCATTTCCTATTTCTTGAATGATACTAGATGTTTACACAAAATATCAAGCATTTCGAAAGATAAGAAATGGACAAAAAACAGTTGAATTAATAACACTGCACATTTTTTTGTTTCTGTACATTGAAGGCAATGTGCACCTGAGCATGGCGATAATTTTTATTATGAATTTTGTAATTTTATGACAATTTTGACTTTTCACTAATAAATAACCTTCCATAAATTGTAAACTATATTGGCAAACTCATTCTACATTGACACAACATAACTACTTTGCTAATAACTCCACACCAAGAAAGAGTCTAGAATACTTCCTACATTGCATATGTGTATATATCGTGCAGATAATTACACAGACATGAAACTTGCGTGCAACAGTACTTATCTGCTGCTGATGCAATGGATCTAAAGAAAAATACAACATCAAAGAATTGGAGATGATGCATATTACTGTGATGTTCATAATGCAGAAAATACTATATTTTACATGTATGCATGTGATATATTGCCAAAAATGAGAATACAGTAGTCAGATATGAAGGCAATATGGAGGCAATAATAGTACATGTGATGAATGGTATGATAAAGAAGTATTTATATGTTTATGAATAGCTACATTAGGTTTGAATGATACTAGAAAATCTGATGCTATAGTTTGAGACTAAGTTCTTGCTTCAATTACAGTTTGAACTTCCATTACTTTCTGAAAACGTTTTGGAGATTTTAGTTTGCATGACACATATCAGCGGGTAAACTTTATTTTTATATGTTGAATGTTGGTACAAACATTCTATGTTTACAACTTTGTCTTTATTCCATAGTTAAATTCAATTCTTTGGCTGCAACATTCATCAAAGATAAGCCATTTCTCAATTCCTTGACTAGACTTTGATACGACACTTGCAGTGTTTATCGTCAGGGTCTCTGGTGCAACATGGCAACTCCCTCATAAAAGAGAAATTTATAACTTCCTGATATTGATGGCAAGTCTGGTCACTAAAATCCAATATGCCCTTGAAAGTCCTGGGCCTCCTAGTGGCAGGGGCGGGTAATGCATTACACTGTGGGTGAAGACCTCGAACCTCAGCGGCCAACACAGGGCTCAGCGCAATGCACTCTCCAGTTATGTCTGTCTAGTTCTCCCATACATAAAACTGATGATGACATGACCTGAACTGTTTTTCAGTTCTCATCTTTCTATTGCTTTCAAATAATCATGGTTACTGTGTTGCTACATAGAAAGTAGCCAAAAATGCATAATAATCTATTGAAAATGAATTATTGCAACCTCATCTCTCTCTGCATGGTATGTTATGTTCAATTCATCATGGTTGATGCATTCCCATCTATATATAACAAGCACTTATGACAGAAAGCCCTGTTATCTATTTATTTATTTATTATTAACATATTTTGCAAGGGTGAATTACTCGGTGTTATTAGCAGGTCGTTTTTCAGGGATATAACGAAACTCCGGGCACTCTTCATGTGTCTATGCTGAGGCAAGTAAAAGATCCATGGGCTCTTTCCACCTCTATCTATCTATCTCATCTTATGTATCTATCTATTATATCTAACTGTATCTACCTATCTACCTAACTATCTATCTATCTATCTATCTATCTTATCTTATCTAACTGTCTGTCTAACTGTATCTACCTATCTATCCATCTATCTATCTATATATCTAACTGTCTGCCTATCTATCTATCTATCTATCTATATATCTGTCTACCTACCTATCTATCCATCTATGTATCTTATCTATCTTATCTATCTATCAACCGTTACAACAAATACTTTTTGACAGTCTCCAACAGTCTGTTACAACTGGTATGGACTGTATACTACGTACTTATTTTTTTCATGCCAAAACTGTGTATAAAAGCTGTCATTCCATTCAGAGTTAAGCTTAGAAAAATAAAACAACTAAAATACAGCATAATGGCATTCAGAGGCAAATGCCTAGAAGTAATTTGAACTTTTCCAAATATTGAATTTATCAATTGAACTGTAAAATATGAGTACTGAAGTTCAAGCTGGTTACTATTTTGGTTTGTAGCTATGGCAGTTGCCTGTGAAAGACATTTCAACTGCAGACCTAAATTAGACTGGGGGCCAGTGATCTAGGCAAACCATCTTGACACTATTGATTTCTGCAATTCCATATTTCAGTCAGGCATAAAGACTGGCTGTCAATACCATTTGAGTTTTCTGCCCTGTCAAAGGCTCACTGCCATATTGCCTTTTTGTTTGTAATCTGGAACACTGCAAAGAAAACATGGTTTTTACATGTTATATTGACCATCAAGAACGCAGTGGTACTACACATTGACAGTGAGCCTTAATATATACAGTCACACCAAGACATATTCAAACTTTTTTAAAATTGTATGTACCTTTGAACTGTAGTAGAAATGATTTAGCTTAAGGTTGCATTGGATTCTATGGTATCATTCTCATGTATATGTCAACAGCTGTCAGTGGCTGTGATTGCAATGCATTTGCCAATGTAGTTTACAAGTTATGGAAGATTTACTATCAGTCCAAAGTGTCTGAATAAATTTTGGTATGACTGTAGTAGAAGTGATTTTTTAGCTAAAGTTAACATTAGGATTCTAATCATTCTATGGTATAATTGTCAAAATGTATATGTCACCCGCTGTGACTGCATCAACACTGGATCCTATCTTTGTACATGAGAATGAACGTCATGTAGAACACCTTGTGGGGCAAAATACTGCATACAACAGACAGCCCAGATTCCTTGACTAACCTGACTTCATTAAATATTGAACATTGAGCTGTGGAATGTAACCAGGTTAGCACACAAATGGTCAGGTACCTTCGAGCTATATGTTAAATGCATCAAGTGCATCACATCACACATTATTCATTCCCTGAAAATTGCATGTTTGCAGCATTTTGTTAACCTTTGTATAATATTATATAAATCTTCACCAATTAACTATTTTGTCCAATCAGATGTTTTCATTCATGGTATGCAACTGAACCGTCCAATATTTTTGCCTTTTTTTGGTTTGAAAAAATTGTACTGGACAGAAAAAAATTACATTAGACAAATGTTGTATTGTTCTGTTCAATCAGAAAAAAATGTTGTTCAAAATTATTGGCCATATTCTATATACAATTAATTAAATATACATAACATATAAAACACTAATGGCAGGCAGACATGTGTTGGTAGAAACTAGGCTATTCTAGTCATCTGTGACCTTTCATTGACAAATATAACACATGGTTGATGGCAAATTGCCCAATGTAGAGTTTTATAGGATTCAGAAAGCTATATTGAACTCAGCTAACGCCTTATCCAACATGGCTTTTTTTTGCCCCATAAACCTCTACTGGACTCAATTATTTGTATTCCATTCTATTTCATTCTGAAAAGAAATGAAAACCAAAATCTATAGTGACAGTAAGTCAGCTTGAGAAGTGCTCAGAGAGTCTCCCTTATCGTGTAATCAAATTTATATCGGGTCTTTCCCCGCTGTTAGTGAAACCTTGTGTTTATGGGGAATGAAAAAACCACCCACAAAGCCATTGAGCCACCAGACAAATAGTCTGATACTCTTCACGACAAATAGAAACAATAAAAAGTGGCTCTGATCAGTACTCTATTCTAGCCCAACTCAGTCATCACGCACTCAGGGAGCTGGAGATTCATCTTTCTGGGCCGACCGAAGTCCTCTGTGAGTCAAAAGTATTTGCGTGAATCTCTAGAAGTAATGCAAGGGCTCTGGAATAGAGCAATATGTACTGACAGTCAAGGGGTTTGTAAGTTTATACAATGGCTATGAATTAACTAATAGAAGGAATGAGCTAAATGGAGCTATAGTTGGCCTTGTTAATTTTTGTTTTAATGCGGATTGATGTTGGCATTAGACTAGTTCGACTCAAGATACAGACTCGTTTTTATTCAATGTATACAAGGCATATTGATGCACCCTGAGAGACACCCAAAGGGCAGATAACCTCTAGGGTACATCAGATATGTTTGTAAGGATCCCTATGTCTAGATAGATAACTGCTGATAGGTTCATAAAGGTCTTTCAGATCTACAGTATATGACAGTGGTTGACTTGAGCTGTTGGAAGCTATTAAAAGGCTACCTTAACACACTTTTGACCATCATTTTCAATAGAACCATTATTGGAAGCAGCTGGGTGGCCTAATGGTTAAGGCATTAGCCAATTTCACACTGGCCAGCTGTGCTGAGGGTCACTGGTTTGATCCGTGGCCCGAGTATTCTTCATAAGCTACATCCCAGCAGCTGGATGTCGATTGCATGAGACGTTAAATTGGAGGTTCCTTGTACTCGATGTCTATGCTGAGGCAAGTAAAATACATCACCCATGGTAAATGTGTAACATGATTTAGACTCCAAGCCTTATCATGTCATCATTATGTCTATCTGCAGCTGGGAGTATATTTATTTACCAATCTTCAGACCCAGTAGCACTGAGACATACAAACATACATTATTTGCATTTTAATATGATTTTATAGTTCTGGATTCCTGGAGACTGATTTGGATAGTTATCGTCACACATACACTTATATAAAAGCTGTATTGCAATAAAACTGGATATGACATTGAAAAATAATAGCATAAAGAGATGCCATGCATCACAAAAATCTCAAGGCTTCCCCCATAATATGCATGGACAAATACCTATGAAAATTGGTCAGCCTTTTCTATGACCCAAGCCATATTAAAGATGCATGCACACAAATCATTCTGCTGTTTTTAGCTGTCAGTACAGCATCTCTTCTGTGAACACACAAATAACTATCAAATATATGTATACAACGAATACTACCTTTATTTTTCTGTCTTAATGATAACTATAGGTACAATATTACATCTATTGGCTGATTGACGAATATTTGCTGACTTTAAAAACGGTCACTGATCTCTAACATTTGTTTTTGCATTGCTTTCTGATATCACAAAGGTAAGTGCTATTTCTATTATTTAAAGATTCTTGTAAAACAGATATGCAGGTGACAGGGTCTTTCACAAGATAGTAGTAGTAGTAGTAGTAGTAGTAGTAGTAGTAGTAGTAGTAGTAGTAGTAGTAGTAGTAGTAGTAGTAGTAGTAGTTGTAGTAGTAGTAGTAGTAGTAGTTGTAGTTGTAGTAGTAGTAGTAGTAGTAGTAATAGTAGTAGTAGTAGTAGTAGTAGTAGTAGTAGTAGTAGTAGTAGTAGTAATAGTAGTAGTAGTTGTAGTAGTAGTAGTAGTAGTAGTAGTAATAGTAGTAGTAGTAGTAGTAGTAGTAGTAGTAGTAATAGTAGTAGTAGTAGTAGTAGTAGTAGTAGTAGTAGTAGTAGTAGTAGTAGTAGTAGTAGTAGTAGTAATAGTAGTAGTAGTAGTAGTAGTAGTAGTAGTAGTAGTAGTAGTAGTAATAGTAGTAGTAGTTGTAGTTGTAGTAGTAGTAATAGTAGTAGTAGTAATAGTAGTAGTAGTAATAGTAGTAGTAGCAGTAGTAGCAGTAGCAGTAGTAGTAGTAGTAGTAGTAGTAGTAATAGTAGTAGAAGTAGTAACAACAGTAGTAGTACTGCTTGATATAAACCACTACTATATGGTAGAATGGTATTTATATACTCTACTCAGTTTGTGTGAGCCAATTGGAATGGGTGTGTGTTGTACAGTATCCGAGTATATTGGACAGCTGCTAAATATGGAGAATATATCAAAATCTGTATAAAGATAATTTTTAGTGCAATGTAGCGTTACTCAATATGGTTTCTTCTTCTTCTTTAAAAAGAAAAAAAATTATTAACTTGGATGCACTAGGCTACCGAGACTGTATAAATCCAAGTTCTTGGCATTTGTGTTTGTTCAGTGCGAATGGCTTAAGTGACAATACTTTTTAAAGCTCAAATTCAGGAGAAATTCGGTGATTAGACTGCTTAAAAAGGAACAAATCACTGAAGTTGGAGACTGAGAAGCAATTATCCTTGAAGATTAGGCATTTATCCAATAATAGATCCTGAATTTTCTGAAGATGTTTTCACAGAACTTCATTAAATTGAGCAAATTCTTGTCATCACTAAATGAAGTAGTTTTGACTAGTTTCACGCTAATGGAGGCATTTGATATAATAGGTCCTAAATTATTGCATGATGTTACAGAAAAGCTCGAATGTTTCCATATGGATAAATAAACTGATCAAGAGTCAATTCACAACAGCAGAATCAAAGCTTTTATTAAATTCATATAAAATGAAGAAGTTGTGGGTGGATTAGGGCTTTGTGTCCTGTGTTTCTCCCCCTGATGGGCTAATTAGGACAGGCAGGGACCATGGCAATGAGATGAAGGATGAAACAGCCGTCCAACATAGGCTCGACGGGGAATCAAACCCGGGACCGAGTGGTTGGAAGCCCACAACCACTGAGCTAGGCCCCCACCCCATATATATCAAATGAAGAACACAGCGACAACACTAATCTAAGATTTTTATGTAAGACTACCGCAGTTAACTAGACGGTTTACAGCTGAACTCCTAGACTGGGAAACAAACTTCAGTGGAAATCATGTGAATGCAGGACTCTCATTGGCTGAAGGATTGCTTTAACCAATGGGAGTCCTGGATTCATATGACGTCATCTGGAGTTTAGTTTCCAAGTCTATGAGTTAACCTGTAAGGCTGAATGCTACTCATGGGATAGAGTCATTTCACTGAACAGCCCTGAACTCAGCAGGACATAAGTATTTCCTCTCCTCTTATTACTTATTTTGCTTTTCAGACACAGTAGGTAATAACTAAATGATTCCATAAAAATAACTTTCTCAAAAAAATAACAAAAATCAACTGAATCATAAGATGTCAAATATACATTAAAATGCACTAAAAATACTGCTGCTAGGATGCACTTCACTTCAGCCAATCACAGTCAAGGGCGGGAACTTTTTAAGCCAATAGAATTTCAGTGTTCTGTTTTAGCCACCTGGTGGAAATACAGAGAACCTTCCATGAAAATCCACTATTGAGAAAGCCTCTAGGTTGGCCAGCATCAGTGTAACAATTAGGTCACCAGAGTAATTACTCCCAATAGCAGCAGACGATTAAAGCAGCAGAACTGTTGTCATACGGATCGGTCGCATAATCAGAACAAGTATTTTACCTACAAGCAGCAAATTGTTAGCATTCCAGTAGACAACAATACTAGAACTTTCATTTGGCCAGACAACCAGAAACGGACAACAAATTGGAAGAATCCGTCTACACACGACGATCTAATCACGGCATTCACGAGATTTCAGCGTGATTTGGCAGCCAGACGTTTTCCCCTAACATGATTGGCGTAATGAGTCTAGACAGGAAGTGGTAGACAGCACCATCTACGGGCGGGGTGCTGAATTAAAGATAGCGCGGTCAGCAGACTATCTCAAGTGCAATTCTGCAGGTGCCTGTGGCATTTTCTCTGTCTGCGAGGTTTTTTTTATTGTGTAAGGTTTTAAGTCTAGAGTAGCACATATTGGTGGGCATTCTGGTGTAAAAGCCTAGAACCACTATCAGCTCCATTTTTGGTTTTAAATGCCTCTACATTTACTATCAGATGGTCAGTATATTCCACTGCAAATGGTCAAATGGTCAGTCTGTCTTAACTACAGACAGACTGACCATTTAAAGGAAGACCTACAGTTACCCCAAAAATTATTCAGACACCCTTTTTCACAAATAAATAAACTTCCATAGCTTTTAAAATACATTAGCAAATGCAGTGCTGCAGTTCAAAGTTGTACGAAATTAAAAGATATACTGAAAGTGTCTAAATATTTCCTGGCGTGAATGTATTAGTAAATTATATGTTGATAGTTTACATTTAGATATGCTATATATTTCTTCTTGTATTACAATCATCTCCCTAGGAAGTCCATCAATTTCGGAAGTCTTAGCTTTCCTACTATTGCACTATATCTGGCTACAAACAACACACTTTAACAGGGTGGCCCAGTGGTTAAATCATATGCAAATGTCAGCTGGGTGGTCTAGTGGTAAGACGCTCGCTTGCTCCTCTGAAGGACCCGGGTTCAATCCCAGGCCCGGGCAACCTTCATGAGCAACATCCCAGCTGGATGTCGTTCGACTGAGATGTTAAATTGGCGGTCCCTTGTACTGAGTGTCTATGCTGAAGCAAGTAAAAAAAAATCCACCAATGGGGTAAATGTGTAACATGGGTGGACTCTTCCTCTCTCTCACCTCATCAATCAACACTTGATAGCAGCAAGAATTTGCCTTAGAGGGCTGAACTTTCCATATCTATCTATGCTAATGCTAAACATTGGCCAGCTCCGCCAAAGGTCTCAGGTTCAATAAAACTCGAGGCGTTCTCGAGGCGTTCTTGTTATTTACATCCCAGCTGGCTGTCAATCGCATGAGACATTAAATTGGAGGTGACTTGCATTCAGTGTCTGTGCTGAGGCAAGTAACTCCAACCATTGGTAATGAGTAACATGGTGTATGTTCCAGGCTGTCATCCTGACATCTGCTTTTGGCACTGGTCATACAAGTGATAAAATAATTGTTTGGTTCTGAGTGGAAGATTTGGTATAAATAAATTATTTATTTCACCCTTATTGAATTACGTCCACTGATGTAGCTGTAACCATATTGCAACTTCAGCCACATTATTGTATTGTAACGGTTGCCCAACATCTTGTACTAAGCCCAAGCCAATCGTTTCCTTGACGATAATTCAACTTGCCTCCGCCAACAAACGCTAAATTCGACTGGGACATTTCCTCCCATAGCAGATGCCACCTTTAATTTCCTTTCCCAGGCCTTGCAAACAATGGAAATAAAGGGCAGATCCGCCAGTTGTGTGGTCAAGAATAGCCATTGTCCAGTCACACAATAGTGGGTTGTTTGCTTTCTACAATTTCCATGATATTTTTCCCTATTCTATATGATGTGATAAGCAACAGGGCATTTTTTTGCAATGCATTCATTGTTAGGTAACTATGTAAGGCAACAAGAAATGATTGCTGGTTATACAAGATATATGTACTATTTCTGGCCCAGATGAGGTAATATTTGGCCTGAGAAAATAAGAATTACTCTCTTTTAAATTATAATAATTGATTACACTACATGTAATAAAGATTTATATTTAGATCGATTTATTCAAGTTTCATGCTTTCAAGTTTAGAACATCAGACACAAAATTTAATAAATTCAATAAATTAGATTCACATTTTATTAAAGCAAAAACCTACAACAGTATGGTATTCAAGACACAAACAATTACAAGTTTCAGCCATTTGGTATTATCATACAGTCACATGTCGTGGCATTGGATTCTATGGTATCATTACTGTAGTAGAAGTGATTTAGCTTCAGATTGCATTGGATTAAATGGTATCATTCTCATGTATATGTCAACAGCTGTCAGTGGCTGTGATTGCAATGCATTTGCCAATGTAGTTTACAAGTCATGGAAGGTTACTGTAGTAGAAGTGATTTAGCTTAAGGTGGCATTGGATTCTATGGTATCATTCTCATGTATATGTCAACAGCTGTCAGTGGCTGTGATTGCAATGCATTTGCCAATGTAGTTTACAAGTTATGGAAGGTTACTGTATAGTAGAAGGTGCCATTCTATGGTATCATTCTCATGTATATGTCAACAGCTGTCTTTCCATGCATTTGCATTATTGAAAATTTTATATATATGCATAATAACTCAAAAGTTTCTGAGTAATTTTGGACTTGACTGTAGGTGGAAAATTTAAATTATTTTGGGAAGTCATATTTTTCAATAATGTCTCATGTAATTATTGATTCATGGGAATGGCATAAAAACTGCAACATCCTGCTCCTTAACACTTGCAAAGATCTATGTATCCTAGCAACTCTAAGGTCATAGAATATCTGGTTGCTAGGCGATATCGGAGTCATTTCAAGCTGTTCAAATCTTCTAATCTCAAAACTTTTTCTGAGTAAGATAGTAACATTTGCTGATCAGCGTAGGTGAAAAATTCATATTAGGAAGCTGTGGATTTTAGATATTTTAACTTCCTAGATAGTTCATCAGGTGCTATAATTTGAGATGAGTAGGCGTAGAGACGAACGAAGTTTTACCAGCACATTTGACTTTCCGTAAACATCTACCATTCCATTCCATTCAATTCAATTTAATGATTCATTCGCTCGACATCACATACATAACAACATTTAATTCATACATTCGCATTCACAATCAAACCTTCAACACATTTCACATTACAATCATATATTCATGAAAACTTTCATAAACTTAATTAAATATGCAGCTGATAACATGTAGTGAGTGATTATGCATTTAACGACATGTTAAACCTGAAAAGTCATTCATATAATAATGATAATAATTTATTTAATAATAATGATAATAATATATTTTGTATACCGTAAAATCCATGAAATATGCTCTTAAATGGTTTACAATAAATAATTACATGATAAAAAGTTATGCAATAGATAAAATATGTAAATTTATATTTGTTCTAGGTATGAGTAGCTAGACAGGCATAACTGGAGTGTGCATTGCGCAGAGCCCTGTGTTGGCTACTGGGGTTCGAGGTCTTCACCCACTGTGTAATGCATTACCACCTTTGCCACGAGAAGGCCCAAAACTTTCGAGGGCCCCATAACGTGTAAACAACAGTAATAGATAATTTTAATGATACGATAGAATCTGATGCTGTCTGTAACCAAGTTATTTCAATTATAGATGCAATTCGCATCAAAATCTGTTTTTTTGTTTTTTCTGTATTACTTTACAGCTACTGGAAGAGTGTTATATTACTTGTGAAGTACTGTATGGACTGCATAGTTATCCGTTTCATTTTACTGGCCTGTAAATATAATTATGATTACTATCAAGAATGTACATTTTAGACGATCATCTGATCATTTTGCAGTTTTGAACATTAATAGAGAATCTGATGCTGCATGTCTCAAGTGCAATGTCTCAATGCTACTGGGTCTGAAGCTTAGTCAGCTTATATGGCCAGCTGCAGGCAGACGTAATGATGAGATGAGGCTTTGTGTCCACATCATGTTACACATTTACTCCATGGGTGAGGTCTTTTATTGCCTCAGCATAGACCCCGAGTACCAGGAACTTCCAATTTAACGTCTCATGCGATCGACATCCAGCTGCTGGGATGTAGCTCAGGAAGAGTGCCTGGGCTGGGGATCAGACCCGGAACCTTCAACAGAGCTGGCCAATATGGAATTGAGGGATGCCTTAACCGTTAGGCCACCCAGCTGATGAACTAATTATAAATTACTGCGATCACCGTTTCAAACACAACTTGAACATTTTTTCTGGTATGACTGTAACTACTGCTACAGTCGATTGAACCCTGTAGTCTAGCCAATTAAAACTCCACCAAACTTTGAAGCACGACTTTAAATTAGCTTATCTGCAAAACAAGCAAATATACAAAGTTGGTATTCAGCAGAGGTGTACCATACATCTTAGCCTGTACTTATTTGTCATTGTAATTGACTTGATCCCACCAGGGAGTCTATACTTGGTCTTGAATGTCTAATACAATGCAGAGGAAGCCCATAGTCAAGACCACAAACTGTTATTGTCTGATGCAACAAAGTGTTCCAATGCTTCCCAGCTTGTTCTAGCTCAATGCTTCTGCAACATCACTAATTATCACACCCTGTAGCTTACATCCATAGGAAACTGACCTCAGACACACTTCTAACATTGCTCAACTAGTGTATCTTATTGTCTAATTGGAGAGGTGGCCTGGTCAGTCACTAGATCAATAAACAAAGAGCATTGCCCCAGATCATTTTCCAGTTCAGTAAATACAACCACCTCACCATTGAGACCAGTAAATTCGGATCCAAGGGTATCAGTGGTGTCAAGGGTGTACTTGAAAATATGCCGAAACTTTGCTAAGTGGAATTAAAACCTGGTCAGACATTGGAGAATCTGAAGCACCCTTTCTCCATGACACTCAGATTCTCAAATTTCAGAGAACAAACCTGTTTAATATGAAGTTTGGCATGGAAGTTTCTCATAATCAGAGGCATTTAGAGAGCATGATATTAAATATGGTTAGGACCAATTCCATAATTTGATGATCACTTCTTGCTAAGATATCATTTATAAGTGTCTAAAATTCCATCCCAATCAAGTCATAAGTTATTTAGCCCTCTGATGAGATTTATGCCATCATCATATGTCCATAAACATATAGTATCAAATCAACCAATTTCCCCACATATACACTTTTTATGCTAATTTAAAACCAATGTTATCCAAATCAGCATAAATATGCCATAAATTACCATACTATCTGTAGAAGTATACAGCTCATTTGATAATGTTGTGTGTCTTGATTTAATGGCAGTTATTTGATCATTTCTGTTAAAACATATTTTTGTCTTATAATTATATCACTTCACTGTCTGCTGTAATGTACATGGTCTCAAATATGCAGAAGTATAAAAAAATGTGTTATTCATTTGTATTGTATTGTACTTTTTTAGATGTACAATTACATGGCCAGATTGTATATTAAAGTTAGCTGGCTGATTGACTGACGAACTGACTGACTAACTGACTGACTAACTGACTGACTGACTGGCTGAATTACTAACTGGTTAACTGGCTTACTAACTGGCTTACTAACTGTCTGACTGACTGGCTGAATGACTGACTGACTGACTAACTGACTAATAGATGACGTGCTGAATGACTGACTGATGTGCTGGCGTGCTGACTGACTGACTAGCTAACTGACTAACAGATGACTGACTGACTAACTGACTGACTGACTGACTGACTGACTGACTTACTGACTGACTGACTGACTGGCTGACTGGCTGACTGGCTGACTGACTGTCTAACTGACTGACTGACTGACTGACTGACTGACTGACTGACTGACTGGCTGACTGGCTGACTGACTGTCTAACTGACTGACTGACTGACTGGCTGACGGGACTGACTGTCTGAGTAAGAACACCAGGTGCACTGCCCCAGCAATGAAAATTCTTAAATACAGTTTCTATGACCAAGAAATACTCTAATCACAGCCAATCTTTGCTCAGTCAATAGCATTTTTTAATCTATATCTTTCAGGTTTGTTTTTAGCAATTTTCATGTCTTTAGCCCATAAATATTCCCAGGCTCCCGAGTTCACTGCAGTCCCAGGTGTACTGGTTTTGGCATAGAATGCTGAGCACAGGTGCAAAGTGCTTGATCGAAGCTTTTTATGATACCTGTTCTGAAATATGACCATGATTTTAACGCTAAAAGGTTAGAGTTTTTAGTTATTAAGTGTCACTATGCTTTTAAACCTGTCTAAATGTTCTTGGAGGACGTTAAATGACATTTAGATAAATCAAAATTCTGGCATCTAGAATAAGGATAGTGACGATTGTGTAGCTTTAGAATAAATGAATGAATGTATAAATGAATGAATTAATTTTATTATTTGTTATCTATTTGTCTATTTATGTATCTATATAATTATTTATTTATGTATTTATGTACTTATGTATTTATTTATTCATTCATTTAATTTGATTATTTATTGATCCCTAAATTACCTTAAAAATGTATCCTTTCAATGTGTCTGTGTTTTTTGTTTTTCGTCTTTTTTTTTTTTTTTGTCTTTCTATGTTTTGTTTTTCTATAATGTCTGTGTTTTTGTCTACCATTCCAACTTTGTTTGTCTGGCTGCTTAGCTGTCTATCTTTGCTTTAAATGCATTCCTTACTTAAAGTTGCTTTCCCGTGATTCATTGATGTATTAATTTTGCTCCATTAAAATTGTCAATTAAACCATTTCCAAGTTTCATTGCTTTTCAGAGGGTCTAGAAAATGTCAATTTTCATTAAATTCCCAAAAATGCTGCTGCCTTTTTAATGTAAATTTTTTTCGCTGAAATATCTTTATGTGGTTGAAAAATTACTGTTAATGGCTATAATTATGTGGTATTAATTGTGAATAAATTATGAGGTGGTCTTAATAGCGAGATACCATTATATTACTAACAGTTAAAAATTTAGAATTATAAGCTGGGTGGAGGATATAATTGTGAAAAGTATTTGTGTGTATGCAATTTGAATTTCTGTTAAATACAGAAATGTTATAAAATGAAAATCTGAACCACATGTACAATGATTTGGTTCTTTTATTTTCTTATATAACATTTACAATTTACATATTTAATAATACGATACATACTTACCCTAGAATTCATAATTTATCGATACAACACTGGTTAATTAGATCGTGTATCTAATGATGATCTAATTTGTGTACTTAACTGTTTACTTAAGGCAAGTGTTTAAGTGTCTGAATTGCTTTTTAAGGGTGTTAAAAACAGGATTAGGTTTTGTAAATCAATATTTTGCATTTTTATCTATTTGTGACACAACTCTGTGAAGGGAATGTTTATATACATTTATATTATATTTAATTTTTATTGACAGTATTATGTCAAATATGACATATTTGTCGCAAACATCAATAAATTAAAATTCAACAGAAAATTTTGCAAAACAGTACACTGTATATTCTAAAATAAAATAAATAGAAATTCATTAAAAGAAGAGAAAAAATTAAAATAAATTACATACACATTTATACATGGAAGTAGATGTAGGGTATAGATATATCACAAGCTCATCAACAAGCATCACATCACATACAGTAGTAACATAGGTATATACATTATGCAATACAGGATTATGTCCTAACACATTATATTGACATACGTCGTAAAAGGAAAAGTTGTTTATCGGAGAAAAACCTTTTAGCAGTCCAATACTCTCTAGGGGTTAGGCCAATTTTCTTCATACATTGGGTGGGTGCATATTGCTGAAAGGCTATACATAACAATGTGCAAATATACAGTGAGAAATTTGACATTTTGGCCAATGGACGGTCTGACTATACAGTTAAAGCAATTACTGTAGGCAGGAATTGAACAATAAAAAAATAGTTCATCAGCTATTGATATCTTTCCCCAGAAGTAAATTTCAAATATAATCATGATAATATCCTTTTAACTTTTTATATAGATTCTAAGATGCAGTTTTCATTAAATATAGGCCTATGGACATGTAGGTTTGACATGGCATCGATAAATCAAGTAACATATGTAAAGATTGGGCTTGTATGCACTATTTATTATTAAAAGCTGAGACAATATGGCAGGAAAAAAGTCATCTAAATTGAATTTTACACAAGGACACAATTTGACAAAAAGGAGGGCAAATATGGCAAAAGTACAGTGCATTTTATCCATGGAAAAAACCTTTCGATTTTATGTGTGTCATGCAACAGTATTGTTTTCTTTACAGTAACCTGTTGGCTTGAAATCCCTTTAGTTAGACAGCTAGATAGCCATAGCTGTTACCACACTAGATAGCGAGATAGACAGCGAGACAGACATCTAGATAGACAGCTAGATAGCCATAGCTGTTACCACACTACATAGCGAGATAGACAGCGAGATAGATGGCTAGGTAGATAGCTAGGTAGACAGCTAGATACACAGCTAGATAAAAAGCTAGATAGAAAGCTAGATAGACAGCGAGATAGACAGCTAGATAGACAGTTAGATAGACATCTAGATAAACAGCTAGATCAAAATCTAGATAGACAGCTAGACAGCTAGGTAGACAGCTAGATAGACAGCTAGATAAAGAGCTAGATAGAAAGCTAGATAGACAGCGAGATAGACAGCTAGATAGACAGTTAGATAGACATCTAGATAAACAGCTAGATCAAAATCTAGATAGACAGCTAGACAGCTAGGTAGTCAGCTGGATAGATAGCTAGATAGACAGCTGGATAGATAGCTAGATAGACAGCTAGGTAGACAGCTAGATACCTAGATAGACAGCTAGGTAGAGAGCTAGATAGACAGCCAGATAGACAGCTAGATAGACAGCTGGATAGCTAGATAGACAGCTAGATAGATATCTAGATAGACAGCTAGATAGATAGCTAGATAGACAGCTAGATAGCTAGATAAACAGCTAGATAGCTAGATAGACAGTTAGATAGACAGCTAGATAGACAGCTAGACAGCTAGATACACAGCTAGCTAGCTAGCTTGACAGCTAGATAGACGTCTAGATAGACAGCAAGATAGATAGATAGATAATTACAAGGTTGACATATAAGTAAGGTGGTCTTAAACATAGGTCAAACTGTATCTCAATGTATCTACCATATATACCACAAGTATCTTGTTTGGAGTGATACCAGCTGCTCTGGTGAAATGAGAAATACACCATGTGTTTCAGGTCGGTCAATGGATCAGAAAAAATACAGGGCACAGAAAGGAGCCCAGCCAGAATTGCCACTCCCTCCAGGCCAGCCATATTGAACAATCTTGTTACAAAATCGGTGTAGTCCAAGGTCAATAGCTTGGCCACAGGCTTTAGCACAGCTTGGGACAGCATAGTAATCACTGTGACAGTGCAATGGCACCATTGGCATGCTAGGTGCCTGCACAGTCACACCACTAGTATTTACACACCATACTGTGAACTATAGTCACACCAAGAAAATATTCCGACATTTTAAAATTTCATAAAACTATGTCAACAGTTGTCAGTGGCTGTGATTCGCATTCAGAAATGTAGTTTACAAGTTATGGAAGGTTACTGTAGTAGAAGTGAATTTAGCTTAAGGTGGCATTGGCCTCTATGATATCATTCTCATATATATGCCAACAGCTGTCTGTGGCTGTGCCAATGTAGTTTACAAGTTATGGAAGGTTACTGTAGTAGAAGTGATTTAGCTGAAGGTGGCATTGGATTCTATGGTATCATTCTCATGTATATGTCAACAGCTGCCAGTGGCTGTGATTGCAATGCATTTGCCAACTTGAATGTAGTTTACAAGTTATGAAAGGTCATTTATCAAGTGTCTCAATAAATTATGACATGACTGTATTAAAGACTTTCATACTATAATTGCACAACATATAGTCCCTTTCTTTCGTTTTAGAGCATTAATATATATAATGTTTAGTTCAGTGTATCATAAACTCAATCATGTTTAACTGTTTAATTTTGAACATACGATTTGTAATTCTGTATGCAAAGTAATAATTTTCTTGGAGAGTCTAAATTATATCAGGTAAAAATTAAGGTACACTGAGATATTGTGAGCCAACATTGGGCTTATTAGTGCACTGTAGTCACTGGGCTGACACTGGGCCAACATTGCACCAACCAATCTAAGACTCAACCAACGTTTGGCAGGTTTGGCATGTTCTGTGGTAACACAATCCAGCAACGTGATACAAAATCTCAAGATCCATTTTTGACCCTTGCATTACCCCCTATGCAATAAAGCTGCAACCATTAGTCATTGAAGGCACCAAATTGCCTCTTTCTAGTTTATTATTCGATTCCATTGGCCTGAATGGCAATATGTTGCCAGTCACCAACTTGATTCATTCTACCATTGCATGATACGCTTCCTTAAAACCACTGTAAATGTCGGCCGAGCGATAATGGGGACCTATGAGCAGTAAAGGGGGATCGATGGCCAGTCACATGATCACCGCAGTCATGTGACTGTGATCACGTGACTGATCACATGACACAGGGGCGATCTAGCTGATTAAAGGGGACAAAAATCTGAGAGCTGTCAATAACTGGCGAAATTGGATCACATCAAGACACTGGTTTATCTATACGCTCAGGTTTCAGGGATGTTGATGGATAGATCCTTTGTGCACTGGGGCTCTATCCCGGGTTTTCTTTGTACAGTCTATATCTCCTTCTGTATATTTCTCTGTAGGTCTTTCTCTTCATTTGTAGTTGATCAGAAGGGGTGTCTGTACCCGGGTTCAATCCCAGGCCTGGGCACACTTCATGAGCAACATTCCAGCTGGATGTCGTTCGGGTGAGACGTTAAACTGACGGTCCCTTTTACTCAGTGTTTATACTGAGGCAAGTAAAATCCCCATCCATGGGGTAAATGTGTAACATGGGTGGACTCCTCCTCTCTCTCACCTCATCAATCAACCCTCGATAGTGGCAAGATATGCCTTGGAGGGCTGCACTTTCCATATCTATCTATCTATCAATCTGTTCAGTCTGGCTCGATGCTGAGATCTCGCCAAATTGCACCAACATTAACCAGCATCATTGGCTCATTAAACCTTTCTGAGTTTTTCAATGCCAACTTTCCTTGGAACATATATCATATCTCTCTCTATCTTTCCAATTTTTCCACTCTCAGTGATTTATTCAGCCGTCTGTCTCTTTATGTTGTTGTAAATAATACAGTCTTGTACTGCCTTCCTGTTTCGTTTGTCATTGCCCTTTTTCTTTTTTGTTCTCTTCCACTATCTCCATTTTCCTATTCCTGTCCGTATAAATATCCGAATCGCTGTGTCTCTGTCTCTTCGACAAGAATCCCAGACTGCAGGCCAGGATCACAGACAGCATGCCAGGATCACAGACAGCAGTAAATGTTGACTCAACAATGACCCAATTTGGCATGATATCTGTGTATATGGAGGTGGCTTGCTTTAATTTGGAGCTTGAGTCTATCCTAGATTAGTAAGTAAGTTAAATTTTATTTAACGTCGGGGATGAAAACATTGTACAACAATCAACACAAGCTATAAAGTTTTTAACCGACAAGTAAAAATGTTGAAAATAAGATGAAATATTTACAGATGAGTTAATGAAATGTTAAAATATACATGTTCGTATCTCCATACCTTGAAATTATCTTAAGTTATCGATTAAGCAGATTACGCATGAACCACATTGACAAGCATTAAATATGTTACATTTGACAAGTAGATTTTTAAATTCCTGTATATCTTGAGTACGTTTAACATTTACTGGAAGGTTATTCCATAACAATGCACCCTGATAAGAAATACTTTAATATCCGTACTGAACTGTATTATATCTAGGCTTCATTAATTTCATATTATCTCGCATAGAGTAAGGTGTACATTGTATTTTGAAGAAGGAGGGTTTCACTGGAAATGAAGTACCATTTAAGATTTTGAAAACTTGTTCGACGAGACCATATTTGCGTAAAATGTAAAGCATTGACTTCTTTGATTGACTTAAAATTTGTTTATACGTAGACAGGTAGTCATTACATACAAGTCTTAGTGCTCTTTCATTTAGTTTTTCTATCTTTCTATCATTTGTTATAATGAAAGCGTCGAAGACAACTGAGCAATAGAGAAAGTTAGACACAATAAATGATTCATAAATTCGCATCTTAGTAGAAAAATCAATATATTTGCATAATCTTTGCAGTACATTTATCTGCCTAGCAGCTTTCTTGCATATTACGGAGACATGATGGGAAAAAGTCAGTTTTCTATCTATGTGGACACCTAGTAGCTTGACTGTGCTTTCTGAATTGACTTTGCTACCATCTATTTCATATTGAATTGAGATGTCATCTTTACTAAAACATATGGCTTGGAACTTTGAGGTATTGGCCTTCATGTAGATAATAAGCCTCATTGACTAGACAACAGCCCAACAGGCCAACATCGGCCAATGTTGAAACAATGTTGACTCACTTTTGACCCGATTTGGCATGATATCCGGGTACTCTACTGAGGTGGCTTGATGGTCGTTCTCTAAGTTCATTTATATCATGTATAGCAAGTCACATTAGCCCAACGTTGGACCAACGTCACCCATATCGTCACAGACATCGGCATTGTCTGGCTTTTCTGACCCCCTATCCGAGATCTGTCCGTTTTCTTCCCTTTCGCACCCTTCTCCTTTCTTCTCTGTTCTTTAGGAGCTGGTCATTCTATATCAGCCATGTTGCACTTAAACCCAACCATTACGACCACATTTGGTGGAAAAATAACTGGCTTTAATGGTGAAGTGCCTATGTTGGTGATGGTAAAACTAAGTCCAGAATTTTGCATAAATCTTTATTCGTAAAGGTGAAAATCATAAAAAATAGTGGATGGTGAGGTGTCCAACATAAAGTTTTGTGAGATGAGGCTTTTCCTTGGCTTATATAATTTCCAAATGCCCCAAAACCCTATGTTGGACCATATACCATTTACTGTTGCTTATATTGTCCATTCATTGTACAACATACACTGCAGCCATCCAACATACTCTGCTGCTGTCCAACGTACACTGCAGCCATCCAACATACTCTGCAGCTGTCCAACATACACTGCAGCCATCCAACATACTCTGCAGCTTTCCAACATTCACTGCAGCTATCCAATGTACACTGCAGCCATCCAACATACATCCCAGCCATCATGAAATATATGCTCCAGCTATCCTACATCCTACATCCTACTTCCTACATACACTCCAGCCATCCAACATAAACTCATGCTGCATGACAATGAAGCATCCTGATTGGCTCACCGTAATCAGGTGGTCTTAAGGCCGGATTCTACTGCAGCAGCTGTCTATTGATCGCCAGTGATCTGAGCCACCTTAAAACAGCCATATGCACCTAATGCTTCCCCTTAAGTTCCGGTTTTAAGAGACCTCATTTGCATATCAATGGAACAGCCAACATGTGGGTCATGGCCGCACTTATTCAAGCAAGTGTTCCATTGCAGGGCTATTTATGGAGTTGAATAAGAGTCACTTAATGGTATCATTCTGAAAGGCTGCACATTAAAGCCAGACAGCTTGGAGTGGATTAGCACTGTAAAAACATGGTGTTCTGTCTGGTCACAAGTCAAGTTTTCTATGGCTGCTGACTTGTTAATAGACCCTGAAGCCGCCACCAGGAGCCGCCACACCAGCCATTTCCAATGTTTGGCTAAGCCAGCCAGCCACCAACTTTTTGAGCCGTTTTAAGCCATTAGCCGCCAGCAAAACTGTAACCTATTGCAATATAGTAAAGATAAGGGCACAATAAAAGTGGGAGAAGAGAGATTGCAATGCATTAGGCCTAATTGCAATTAACTCTTCACAGGCTGTCAGTTTCTCTGCAATAGATCTACTCCACTTTGATTTTGATTTATAGATAGATAAGTTTTTATTTGAGTCTCACATCATACACATATAAAATCATTTAAGATATTTTGATGATCCATTCTAAAAAGAATTATGAGAGACTATAGAAAATATATATACAAGATGATCAGTTAAAAAACCTTATTTTGTTAAAAACAATAAACGTTTGTGTAAAATCATATAACAGGCTTTGGCAACATGGAATACAATATCAATATTTCTAAAAAGAACCAGGAATTTATCACAAGCATTTAAATAGTCAACATTTTCCTCAGTAATGGTTGTATGAATTATTGAGTAAACGACCCACAAGTTTAATATTTCTTCAAACATGCACCATTATTTTCATGTAATTATGATTCTCTTTACTGGATTGTAATCTGCAGTGTGAGCATGTCAATATCTCTCAATTATAATAATCTCAGTTTTAACTTATCTGCCAAAGTTTTAAGTACTTTTGCATTTTATGATGCTCATTGTTATTGTCAAATAGTGGGTCGCCTCCTCTGATTTTGGGACAAATTAACAAATGTTTTTGGCAAAATTGGCAATAAATTTGTGTTTGATTGACTTTTTTGTTAATATAACATTTGTGACTTGACTTTGTACATAAACTAAAACTATTGAGTGTACATCTTTTGCTTGCCATTTGTTTGGAAGTTATAAGCCTATTGAACTTGTGGAAGTGAAGGCCATGGAAGTAGGATTTCGCCTCCTCTACTTTTTAAGTCTGGATACGGCCCTGTTTTCGTTTCTGGAGCAGTACTCTAAACACTTACCCTTACGCAATTTTGTACTTTAATACTGTGAGCAGACGACACACGGTACTTAAGTAGCATTTAAATAGTTCCGACAGTGTTTACATCTGCCAAGCATGTGTGACTTTTATAATTGAAAACACATGCTCTGGAAGTAAAGTAAACACCAACCATGAATAATGGCCTAATAATTTAATCTTGCTAACATTTTACTTCTATTCACTTATTAGATCAGTCTGGAAACAGGCTACGATTCAACAAAAATATAAATGTTTGGAAGGTTCTTTTCATTTGCCAAATTTTACGATGGACGATATAAAATCTTTAATCTATTTAATTTCAACATATTAGCTTAAACTGCAAATGTTTCATATAACTTTTCAACTTTTCTTGTACAATTTTGTGCGAATAAAATGATTGTTATTATTATAAGAGACCACATCTCCATGAAAGACGAATGCCCTCAACCTTAAATGAAAGGAGAGTGACGTAACACTGAATTTGCCCCACTACATCTCATATTTAAGGTGTTTTTTTTATTAATTGTGACAGAGTGATGTTGAAAAGGCTAAAAAAACTCCACAATATTTGACAGTTTCATTGGCTAAAAGTTCCAAAACTTTTTTCACTTTCATTGGCAGTTTCATTGGCAGTTTCATTTTCCATTTTATTGTATTGATGGAAAGCTCCAAATTCTAAGGATTCCAGAAATCTTTAGGTTTGTCATTCTCTCCCTTTTTTCATTTTGTAACCATGGCAACCTTATGAAGCCATCCATTAAATTCCACTCCTGCGGGAACGGGGGAATATGAGAAAACAAGATGAAATCAAATCTCGAAAAAAATAAACACAAGAATAACTTCTGCCACCTCATGCATTTAATTTATGAGCTTTCATGAGCAATTTGAGTTCATCTAGTACATTGTTTAATTGCCTGGATTGTCATTGTGTGGACTTCTGGCAAAATCAAAACATGAGGTTTCAACCAAAAACCTCAAGTGGTCCAAAAACTGCTAAATTGCCAAAAAAGAGTACGGCACTCGTGTTTGTTCCCAGTATTTTTTGCAATTTGGGAGCTAGCTGAGCCAAACCGTAGCAGTTCTTCATGAACCTGAGAGGTTTGCACTTAAACATGGGTGAAGACCTCTAACCCCAGTAGCTAACACAGGGCTCTGTGCATTCAAGTTATGCCTGTCTAGCTGTCCCATACCGAGAGTCAGACTAAGAAATATTCGGACACTTTCAAAATTTCATGCAACTTTGAACAATAGTAGAAGTAATTTAGCTTAATTTAGAATTAGATTCTATGATATCATTCTCTTGTATATGTCAACAGCTGTCAGTGGCTGTGATTACAATGCATTTGCCAATGTAGTTTACAAGTTATGGAAGGTTACTGTAGTTTAAGTGATTTAGCTTAAGATGGCATTGGATTCTATGGTATCATTCTCATGTATATGTCAACAGCTGTCAGTGGCTGTGATTGCAATGCATTTGTCAATGTAGTATACAAGTTATGGAAGGTTACTGTAGTAGAAGTGATTTAGCTCAAGGTGGCATTGGATTCTATGGTATCATTCTCGTGTATATGTCAACAGCTGTCAGTGGCTGTGATTGCAATGCATTTGTCAATGTAGTATACAAGTTATGGAAGGTTACTGTAGTAGAAGTGATTTAGCTCAAGGTGGCATTGGATTCTATGGTATCATTCTCGTGTATATGTCAACAGCTGTCAGTGGCTGTGATTGCAATGCATTTGTCAATGTAGTATACAAGTTATGGAAGGTTACTGTAGTAGAAGTGATTTAGCTCAAGGTGGCATTGGATTCTATGGTATCATTCTCATGTATATGTCAACAGCTGTCAGTGGCTGTGATTGCAATGCATTTGCCAATGTATTTTACAAGTTTTGGAAGGTTATTTATTAGTGAAAAGTCAAAAGTGTCTGAATAATTTTTGGTCTGACTTTAGGTCGTCAGTAAAATATATTGATTCATTATGACAGACGTCGCATCTATTTGAATCTTTTTACGACAAAGTTTGTCAAGTCTTTCTTTTTTAGTATACACCATTAAAACTTCATTCTTACAATCTTGACACTGTGAAAAAATATGTACAGAATAAAATAGAGTAATGTTAAATAAGAAAGCAAGAAAAAGAAAAGTAAACAGACAGTAAGTGAAATATTGATTTGTTACGAGTCAGTTGTCGCATCTATTTGAAATATTTTTACAACAAATTTCAAGGCTTTCTTGCTCGATGTCTGTGTCTCGGTTTGTTTTATGAGCAAGAGTTACTATGTTGACAAATGTTTGGTTTATAACAGTCTGGTTTGATTTACTCTCCATCTTGACTCAAGTCTGCTCATTCTTGGCAACCTATTTTGATCATTGACCGATTTCTGTTCTTTTTGTCATCATCTCATTTTTTATTTTTTTTCACACTGTCGTACGTCACCCGAACAAATTACTCATCTCCCGCAAAAAAGTCACGTTTACTGCGATCATTCATTTCCTGTAGACAACAACACTAAAGAGCAGTAAGAACAAAAAGACAAAACACAAAAATATCTGGGGAAATATTTACCACATCAGCCAGCCATAGGAAAAGGTAATAAAAAAGAACAAAGAAAGAAATCATTCTTGTTGATCTGGAAGAAATTAAGTACATTGCCTTGCAGCCAGGAGAGGGCTTGCGACAAGGACCCGTAATCCCACCAAGCTTTGGGCAACATTGGTTTGCTGCATATAAGATGCTGAATGAACATGTACACCTTGCAATTGGTATGTTATTTTATCCAGCATTGAAATGAAACATACCAACAAGGTCAAGTATGTTGAAAATATTCTTTTACTCTTTAAAAAATTGTAAGATTGTAAAAAAAAAACCACCTTCTTAATGTGTGTGTGTGTGTGTATAATTAGGGCTTTACGTCCTGTATTTCTGCACCGGTTGGGCTAATTAGGACAGGCAGAGACCATGGCAATGAGACGAAGGATGAAACAGCCATCCAACTTAGGCTCGACCGGGGACCACCTTCTAAATGACAAACCACTATTATTTCAAAATGTTGCACTTGATATCTTGCACCAAGTGTGATCTTAATGGTGTGCTCCTTCTGTATTATGCAGGTATTTTTCCAGTGAAGGTTTTATGGCAATATTAAGTCGGAACTGGCTCGGTCGCTGATGTGAAAATTGATTAGCGTTTAAAAGGAACTGATGCTGGGAAAGAAAAAATTAAGTAAAAAGTGAATAAAACAGGAAATGGAAAAAGCAAAGGCAGAAAAAAGATGCCCTGCAGTCTTGGTTATAGTGGCAGCCAAGCTCCATCGATATGAAAAGCTATTGATCATTGAGCTCTATTCGGAAGGAAAGAGGGGGGGGGGGGGTTCACCCCCAGAAAAACCCCAAGCTGCCAGAAGCTCAACTTAAGCCAAAATCAATGCTAAATATTGGACAGATAAGATTGTTTGTTCAATTTGATGTGCCTTGCCAAGTTTGATTGCAATTGAGTTTCCTTTCATTTCCTATTTGTTGCTTTTCCAGCAGAAACGAGATGACAATTTCTTTAAAAAGTACCAAGACATGCATCATACATGGTTATGAAGAATGCCAGTCATAACGGCTACACGCGAAAACGGCTACAGCCAAAAACGGCTACAAAATTTAATGGCATTCCCAAAACAGCTACAAATGAATGGCCACAATGAACAGATGACCAAAACGTCAACACGGTTATGCCAAAACGGCTACAGCATATGTCCAAAATGGTTACATCCTATGTCCAAAACGGCTACAGCCATAAATTCGATGTCCAAAACGGCTACACCAAAACGGCTACACCAAAACGGCTACACTTTCATAAAACAAAGTGAAGGCCAGAGCGTAATAAGTCTTGTTCTTGACCCAGTTATCAGTTGTATATGTAATTTATTGTATTTATTAATTGTAATTTTATGAAATTAGTTATTAAATGTATTTTTTAACAATTTGGTCTTGATATTACCGTACCTATAGTAACACATTGGTGGTAGGGGGTCTGGTCAAAACGGCCAAATATAAAACGGCCAATATACCAGGACGGCCAATCGCAAAAATGGCCACCATACCAAGACGGCCAAAGGATAAAACGGCCACCTACCAAAACGGCCAATTGTACTATTTGCAGCTTTATATGCTTTCTCATCCATCTATCTTATTCTATACTATATATATACATCTAGCCTATATGAATTACTTAATTGTATATATTTCATTTTATATAAATTATGAAATATATACAATTAAGTAAGTCATATAGATGTATATACATGATGTATTTAGCACCATCTACCATCTGCCATATCAGTGTCGGTGGTAAAGAAATATAAAGAAAACAAACATTTCCTGAAAACCTGGTTTCGTTGCTATTGCAACAGTTTTCAAGCTTGGTTGCCATGGAAAAAAATGGCATCCCCCCTAGCTTGATAGAGCTACTTCTGAGGGTTCCGAAAAGTACAACGTTGTGCTATATCTATGACTTGTCAAGCAAATGACATAGTAGCGTATACTAGTTGACGTTATGGTTGTTGACGTTTTGGGTGTAGCTGTTTTCGCGTGTAGCCGTTTCGTCCGCCACCCGGTTATGATGGGTTATTAAAATAGCACAGCAATGAAAGATACTATTCTTTTTCCAGTTACCAATCTTTAGAGAGCAGAGTGTAGTCATCATTATAAATGATACCGTATATGATAGGTTATAACTATCTCGTTAAATCAGTCATTAAATCATTGATTCCTTTCGTTGAGCGAGGACCACATGAAGATAAATTGGCTGTCATGTGTCATCCTAATGTCATTACAATGGTGTATATTGGAGGAAAAGTTTAATAAATCAAACATGTCAGTAACATCAATTTTGTCTGGTAAGATCTTCTTGATTGATTGATTGGTTCATATGGAAAGTGCAGCCCTCTAAGGCAAGTTCTTGCCGCTATCGAGGGTTGATTATCAAAACATTGTTGGCAACCATCTTCTATGACCTCAGTCTCCTTTCCTGTGTTTGTGTAGCCCTGCCTGATCTTATTAAAAGTCAGCTTATCTTCGCTTTGCTGGTTCCAACCTTTCGGTGACCCGTTTCCTCGTCGTTGCCAACTTCAAGAAACGGTGCCAGATCTATGGTGACATTTGTAATGAAATTCTCTCCCCAACTCAAAGTAAAAAGAGGATTTGATAAAGACCCAATGCATTCCTGCACTTTGATCGCAACCATTGGAAAAAAGACCTCAAATACGGGTGGTGGTAATAGCGTTTTTTTCTTTTCATCCGCTCAACACGTGAAAAGAAATGTCATTATTCTCCAGACCTTCTCTAGAAAAGGTCAGTGACCTTTGCAGTTCAATATTATTAGAATGACAAGTAAATAGAGCACTAAAATTAATCTGGGGTGAGTGTAGTATTTGAGATTACTGGTTGTCTTGCTCAGCAATATGTTGGCATTGCATTTACAGATAAATAGTTTTCTTATTATAATCACTGGTTGTTATCGTAGCCATGCAGATTTATTGATAAACGAGAGTTTAACTATTATGTTGAATTGTCACTATAGTACATGGCCAATTGTGCCACGAGCGTTTTCCATGCGTTTCGATAAACGCATGGTTTTTGCCTCATTATAATTAGCTAAAAACCATGCGTTTTCCATGTCCTTCTCATGGAAAACGCACGTGGCACATTTGGCCATGTATAGTACTATTTGGGATTCCCCAGTCCATTCTTAATTGATCATATCATAAACTTGAATTTATTTAATTGACATTGCACATTGCATTCTATAGTATTATCATACATTGGCCAATAAATGTTCAATCTATCTATAGCTTATTTGTGAATCTTCTTGACGATTGAACGCATTTACAATTTATGCAACAGTAAACTATATACAAGCATAAATTCAAATGATATGTAATTCAAAAAATCTATTAAAAGAGAGTAACCCCCTCCCTCCAGTCTATGGAATCCCTGAGTAGTTGCCAACATTCGTAAGTGTCCATAACATCCTCGCTCCGTGCGATGAAAAAGTCTCTCAAAGTGGTTGATTGACAGCTGGGGAGAAATTGAAGACAGTGTGACCTCACTATTAAGATGATGGCTCAATACAATGTAGTCTTAAAATAAGGTGATTTTAATTTTAACTGCTTATAAGTATCCCATTATATTAATTTATTCTACTTCGTTAATTAATTTCCTGACACATGCATTTTAGTTACTTTACTAACCACTGGATTCTAGCAATGATTCTGTTGTTTACATGACAACAAATCGAAAAATTATTGTATACATGTACATAATATATGCATGAAAATCAAAACAAAGCATGGTTATGTTATTTATATGAATGTGTTTGACTCGATGCGGCAGTACACATGAGTGACGTTGGAAAATGTGCAAGTCCATGTGTTGCCATTGTATGTAAGATAATCATACATGATAAACATGTGGATAGATACATACATACATACATATATACATACATAGTTAGATATATAGATAGCTATACAGATAGATAGTTAGATTGTTAGATAGACAGACAGACAGACAGACACATAGGCAGCTAGACAGCTAGACAGACAGACAGACAGACAGATAGATAGATAGATAGATAGGTAGATAGACAGATAGATAGATAGATAGTCAGCACATAATTTATACCAGCGGCTGGGTGGACTAGTAGTAAGATGCTCGCCTGCTCTTCTGAAGACCCTGGGTTTAATCCCAGGCCTGGGCAACCTTTCATGAGCATCATCCCGGTTGAATGTTGTTCAGATGAGATGTTAAATTGGCAGTCCCTTGTATTCAGTGTCTATGCTGAGGCAAGTAAAAGACCCCACCCCTGGGGTGAATGTGAAACATGGATTGATTCCTCCCCTCTCTCACCTCATCAACCAACCCTCGATAGTGGCAAGAAGCTGCTGTAGGGGGGCTGCACTTTCCATATCTATCTATCTATCTATCTATCTAGCTAGATAGATGATTTAGCAATGTAATGCACACCACAATTAAGACCGTTATACGAATGTATTGCAATGGTCTTACGTCGAGGTAGTCTTAATTCTGGAAGTTCAGTTAATTTTAACACATTTTTGGATCCCAGCAGAGATGGGATATCGCTGTACAAACACATTGCTATACAACCTTTTAATCCGTGTGTGCATTGGCCTGTAATTCTTTTGCAGAGTGTTCTTACAGTACTCAATTTAAAGTGGCCTTAAGGTGGTCTTTAAATTCTTGGGTATCATACTACTGACAAATGCATTACAATAGAAAACCTCTGAACCTGAGAATGAGTCTGAACATAGTGCTTTCCGCAGAGTCCTTTACAGTGACTTAAATCCAATTTGTTTTGACTGTGAAAAGGCTACATAAAGGCGAAGAAAGAGGTCTAGAAAGGACCCGGAATGACATAGAGTCACCGTCACAGATGAACTTTAGAAGGGGAGATGAAAGAAAAGGCGGTAAGGCCAATCACTCACGTTGTCAACATGGCTGCCATCTTGTTAAGGTCAGCAACGTATGCCCTTCCCATCAATCTTGCCTCGTTTCCTCGCTTTCAAATCACTCCGAAATGGCCTCGGCGCAGTCTGGTTGACAGAAGGTGACAGAGGCTAGGCTAAGACTAACCTCATTGGCCATATCACAATAGAATTGTTTTTGCTCTGAACTATTTGTTCATATTGTGAGACTAAAAATATTCCAATGCTTTCAAATTTCTGGCACCTTTAAACTGTGATTTATCATAAGGCGGCATTGGATTCTATGGTGTCATTCTCATGTATATGTCAACAGCTGTCAGTGGCTGTGATTGCAATGCATTTGCCAATGTAATTTACAAGTTATGGAAGGTTACTGTAGTAGAAGTGATTTAGCTTAAGGTGGCATTGGATTCTATGGCATCATTCTCATGTTTAATTTATGTCAACAGCTGTCAGTGGCTGTGATTGCGATGCATTTGACAATGTAGTTTACAAGTTATGGAAGGTTACTGTAGTAGAAGTGATTTAGCTTAAGTTGGCATTGGATTCTATGGTATCATTCTCATGTACATTTCAACAGCTGTCAGTGGCTGTGATTGAAATGTATTTGCCAATTTAGTTTACAAGTTATGGAAGGTTACTGTAGTAGAAGTGATTTAGCTTAAGGTGGCATTGGATTCTATGGTATCATTCTCATGTATACGTCAACAGCTGTCAGTGGCTGTGATTGCAATGCATTTGCCAATGTAGTTTACAGTTATGGAAGGTTATGGAAGGTTATGCATCTTCCACATATCTAGCCATAACTGAGCAAATTCGAATGCAGAGTTTTTTTAACATTAATTCCATGTATTCAAATGTCATCCGATTAACTGTAGGGCATATTCATCCAACATTCTTGCAACCATTCCTATGCTTCTTATGCTTTTTAGGCTTCTCATGCTTCCTATGCTTGCTGCAGTGCTATTGATGTCTGCATATGGGAAGAAATTCAAGCCTTGATTGAAGTAGTTATTTGATTCTAGATTTTGATGTAAGGAACACAACTGTATATGCAGCAAAAGAAAAAGGCGAATATGATTGGCTTCTGCAAAGGGGTTGCAAACATGCTGTGTTATACATTTTTCGAGAGAGGGTATAATGATACGGATGGATTCTAGATGTATAGTGTAATCGCTCTTTACTATTAAGACCATTTACTGTTATAATAGGATCCAAAATAAATTACCACCCGTTTTTCTCTCATATTTTGCCATACATGGTGGCATGGAGCAGCACAAAGAGGACATAATGTGAGCCAAATTTCAAACCCAATTTTTCTAGCTGATACAAACACTTCTGGAAAGAAATAAAACCTGAAGTTTGCTTTATTCCACACTGAAGTATAACATGCATTACATCTGCCTCTGGCTTCAGATCAATAACACAGAGACAAAAAAACAGCAACAACCACAATTATATGTTTATTTCTTATATTTAAATTTCTATAGCGCTACTATTTACAAAGGTAATCAAGTGCACTGTAGAATGATATTTAAATCGATTGAAAAAGAAATGTCTTTAATTTGCTTTTTGAGTAATTGTCTATATTTTGGATGCTTCCTGGCAAAGAGTTCCACACAGAGGACCATATACACCGAATGACCTTTGTTCAAAGGTCGAACGTCTTGTCAATGGGACAGTGAGGATGATAATGTTTACCCTAGCATCTACTATGTACCTTACCACATAGACTAGTGCCATGAAGAACAGTAAATTAAGATCACAGATGGTCTTACCGGTGAGAGTTTAAGGCAAAATTTACTGCAGCATTTTAGCCCAAGAGAGCACATCAGATCACTCTTGTGGATCTCTTTTATGTCATTACCTTAAAGGGTTCTGGGAAGAAATGTTGTTTCATGCACTTAGTGGGATAAGATTAGATGAAGATGATGCTGTTCTAAGGTGTTTTATGTAATGGGATGGGATATAAGAGAGGAGGGTAGACCAGAGGAGACTAGAGGAGACCAGAGGAGAGGATACCAGAGGAGACTAGAGGAGACCAGAGGAGAGGATACCAGAGGAGACTAGAGGAGACCAGAGGAGAGGATACCAGAGGAGACTAGAGGAGACCAGAGGAGAGGATACCAGAGGAGACTAGAGGAGACCAGAGGAGAGGATACCAGAGGAGACTAGAGGAGACCAGAGGAGAGGATACCAGAGGAGACTAGAGGAGACCAGAGGAGAGGATACCAGAGGAGAGGATACCAGAGGAGACTAGAGGAGACCAGAGGAGAGGAGACCAGAGGAGAGGATACCAGAGGAGACTAGAGGAGACCAGAGGAGAGGATACCAGAGGAGACTAGAGGAGACCAGAGGAGAGGATACCAGAGGAGACTAGAGGAGACCAGAGGAGAGGATACCAGAGGAGACTAGAGGATACCAGAGGAGAGGATACCAGAGGAGACTAGAGGAGACCAGAGGAGAGGAGACCAGAGGAGAGGATACCAGAGGAGAGGATACCAGAGGAGGAGACCAGAGGAGAGGAGACCAGACCAGAGGAGATGAGCCCAGAGGAGAGGAAACCAGAAGAGAGGAGAGGAGACCAGAGGAGAGGAGAGGAGACCAGAGGAGAGGAGACCAGAGGAGAGGAGACCAGCCCAGAGGAAACCAGACCAGATGAGACCAGCCTAGAGGAGACCAGAGGAGAGGAGACCAGACCAGAGGAGGCCATAGGAGATCAGAGGAGGCCAGAGGAAACCAGTTATCATTAGAATCCCATGATAATGTTCATAACATTTTCCAGTTTTTTCACAAGCACTCATGTTCCACGATAACAAGTTGACCAAAATTAGGAAAAGACCATCACCAAAAGAACATTACTTGGTCATTGATTACATTGACATTTCCCTGTAGAGCGTCTATTGTCCCAGTTTGCCACTATCCTATCCCACAAGCAGCGTCTCTGCACACACACAAGTCCTTCTGTTAAGCTGCAGGATGTTTTGTAGGCTTCCCTGCCTCACATGTGATTGATGGTCTCATTCATGCCCCAGTGCACCAATCAGCTGAGTTGGACAGTAGCAGTCATGTTCCTTCAGCCTCTCAATTCCTCAAGATCAGCACAAGATCAGAACATGAATCTTCCCAACTTGGCAAGAGGATGCTACACGTACATTGAAGGGTGTTTACATCATGGAGAAGTGGCTTACCTAAAGGGTGATTCACTCTAACGGTGGGGTAAACGCTAGGAAAATGTTGTAAATAAAACATTGTTCTCGTGGTTAAGGCATCCGCAAATCCCATATTTGCCCGTTCCATCTGCTGAAGATCCTGGGTTTGATTCCGGGTCCAGGTACTCTTCGTGAGTTACATTCCATCTGGATGTGAGTCGCATGAGATGTTAAATTGACGATGCCTTGTTCTCTGTGTCTATGCTGAGGCAGGTAAAAGGCCCTATCTAATAGATACAGGTCTAACATGGTGTCTAATCCATGTCTTATCATCTCATCATTATGTCTGCCTGCAGCTGGTCATTTAAGCGAACATAGCCTTTGCTTTGTACTTGGGGTCTATGCTGAGGGCAAGTAAATGGCCCTATCCATGGCGTACATGTGTAACAAGGTGTGGACTCCAAGCCTTAAATATTATCATCTCATCATTATGTCTGCTTCAGTTGGTCATATTAAGTGGCTAAGCTACAGACCCAGTAGCATTGAGACATTGGCACATCGAACTGTAGATGCACTAAACAGTGTAGGGCGGGGGCCCAGCTCAGAGGTAGCGCTCTGGGATTCGAACCGCTGGGTCCCAGGTTCGATTCCCGGTCGAGCCTAAGTTGGATGGCTGTTTCAGCCTTCGTCTCATTGCCATGGTCTCTGCCTGTCCTAATTAGCCCAACTGGTGCAGAAATACAGGACGTAAAGCCCTAATTACACACACAAATGCACTAAACGGTTCGAAATATGCAGACTAGATGGACAGAGGATAATTCAGTTATGAACCATAAATGATGCTTCCATAGGTTTAATTATAAAGCCCTCACTTTTACTAAGCGTATTATGGATGATGTAACATTACTACATAACACTTAATTTGAAACCTTAAAAGTATTTTAGCAAATCAATAACCGAGTCCAAAGGCACTTAAATACACAAACCTATGCAGTGAACACACATCTGTCTTCTTACATTACAACCTTGGACTTTTTGACTGATGTATTTACAGTAGAAAAACAACAACCCACTGGGATGTTGAGACAGTCTATGCCAAACTAACATATAAATAACTCATTGAAAGTGGCCCATCACCCAGACACTGATGATGTTGCCTTTTGTTTCTGTTGTCAAACCAGTGTTTGTCGAAAACTCTTTGAAAACAAAAACACAGAAATGTGAACCTCACTGGTTTATTCATACGTGTAGAATGGCAGTGACAGAGTAACGTAATCTGTAGTATTAGTGTTATTATGGACTAAGGAAGTAAATGTTGATGTTTCCACAGCGTATAGATACTACATGGCCGAATGTGCCACGTGCGTTTTCCATGAGAAGGATAAACGCATGGAAAATTTTTGACTAATTATAATGAGATGAAAGCCATGCATTTATCCATAAATGGATAATGGCATCCTAAAACAAGCCTGCCATCTTCGCATAGCTATGCTAGGTGGCTTGCTATGGGCCTAATTCCCTGGTTTATTCATATTTGATTGGTCGCGACGATCTGCGGAGCGCCAAATCAGCAGTATTCTCAGAATGTGTCTATTTATAGCGCGGCAACGTGGCCTGCAGTGATCGTTGAATCTTTTCAAATGTTGGTACGTTTCTTGCATTGGCTGACCTACTTAGTCACTCATGTGCGTATTTACCACCAGAGGGCCATGGCGAAAAGAACCACGTCATTGCTGTGAAATCTCGCAAGGCCGCACGGAGTCATTGCGGAGGATTAGGGATTGCGTTCCGAAGATTAGATAATGTAAAAGTGGTGGTTAATAGTCATGCTATGATCATGTGCAAAATGGAAGGTTACCTCAAAGATAAAGTTATCGTCGCGATCGAGGTGACTGGGGTTAGTTCGATAGCGAAGATAACTTTACCTGAGGGGTATCCTCCTATTTACTGTAATATCATTCAGTTATTGCGGATGAATGAAAAACATTGGAGTCTTGAGTCTGAGTCTGTGCCCTTCAGTGGACTTAACAATTCCCTTCAGCCCAGTAGGTTCTAAAACTTTCTCCACCCCCTGAGGAGCATACAGCTGTTGGAATCACACTGTGCCTCACTTAGCAATCTAATGCTATTCTGCTATTTCTGGAGTGTGTTTACAAAATAATGAAAAAATTGTCTCGACTTGATCTTTCGGTGCAGTGAATAAGTTTAACCCAGCCCCGGCATGGAGGAACTGTGCAGATCCACTGCTTCCATATATAGCCAACCTCCCTATTAACACCTGGGTGGTGTGAAGCAGTGGTTACAGGAGGATCTGCTCAGTTCCTCCGTGCTGGCTGCCTTGAAATCTGTGAGACCACCCAGTACCACCCAGTACATTCATACACTAAATATATTTGATGTCACAATCACAATTAAGAACTGATCTCTGTTGTGAACTCTTTATTAAATTTGCAATTTTTTGCCATATTTTTATTTTCGTCCCATCATTATATCTTATATTTAGATCTTGTTATTTATATACAAATGTATTTTATTTTTTTAAATACGAGTTTTAGGGGGCATCCAAGTCAGCGTTTTTTTTAATAAGAACTTAGTGGATGTCTCCTGACCAAAGGTAAAAGATTATATATGTATTTTGACTTTTTTATTTTATTTTATTTATTTACTGCTTATATTAAGTGTAATAACGTACATTTCTTTAGTTGTTCCTTGTAATTTGCTGCTTTTATTTAAATTTTATATTTGAGTTGGTCAAATAAATTCTCTCTCTCTGCACGGCTTGGTTTTAACAACTTCTCCACGGAACGAAAAGATCAATTCGATACAATTTCATTTTTTTCTTTTGTGAACACACTCCAGATATAGCAGGATACGATAAACACAAATCCCTACACTGGGCAATTGGTGCTTTGTAACACTTGTTACTTGAGTGCGTTGTACATTATCCAGGCCAAGCTGCCCTACTTCATCTTAAGCAGATCCCAATGCTAAGTGTCTGAGAGACCCCAGCCCTACTTAATTTGGCCAAATTAGAGCACTGAGTTATAGGTCACTATATTTCAATGCCAATATTAGTTGTGTTTTTCCCCAAGATATTAACAAAGGGAAATAATACCCTCTAAAATATAATTCACAATTAAGATAACATCACAAGGAAGAAATAATTCATACTTACTATTTTGTCTATGTTTTCTGTACTTAAAATGTATTGCATTTGACGTTTTATATCAATATATTGTGCATAGAATTTGGTGATAGTGTATCAACTTTTGTATTAGCAAGAGGGCCTTAAGGAAGTCTATCTATAATCTACTTTTCTGCCTATCTATCTAAATATATATCTATCCGTCAATTCTTACTAGAAAGGAAACATCATTCAGTAGATGGATAGATAGATAAAAAGATAGATAGATAGATGGATGGATAGATGGATAGATGGATAAATAGATATATAGGTAGGTAGATAGATAGATAGATAGATAGATAGATAGATAGAAAGATAGGTAGAAGGATAGATGGATAGATACATTGATACATAGATGGATAAATACATAGATAAATAGATAGATAGATAGATAGATAGATAGATAGATAAATAGATAGATAGATAGATAGATAGATAGTTAGAAGGATAGATGGATAACTACATAGACAGATAGATAGATGGATAGATAGATTGATAGATAGATATATAGATACGTTATGACAAGAACTAGGTCATGCCTGTCAGAATAGTATTGCTTCACTGCAGGGGCTTGTGACCTAATTCTAGGGGGTTAACAGCGGAGCCCTCGTATGCAAAGAGCATCTGTCAATGTTCAGTACTCTGTTGTCAGTTGTCACGGAAGTTTCCTGTCAGCTGCCCTAATCTGAGGGTTCTACTAACACCCATTATATTAATGAGAAGGGATAGAGAGTATCCTTGTAGGATGCCGAGGAAAGCTCTACAAACGCATGAATATAAACAGTTGGGTTTTTATATAGAGAACCCATCAGTTACTTATATATCTATCTATCAATCTATCTATCCATCTATCTATCTGTCTATGTAGTTATCCATCTATCCTTCTAACTATCTATCTATCTATCTATCTATCTATCTATCTATCTATCTATCTATCTATCTATCTATTTATCTATGTATTTATCCATCTATGTATCAATGTATCTCAAGTTACTCAAAACAGTTATATTTTAATACATCTATATTGAGCAAAAATATGAGTAAAGAATTTGTAGTGAGATTTAAGTAAAGTTCTTTGTCACTAGATATTTATAAAATAGCTGCGATGGAATTCCTCAAAGACTTAACACATTTCTTAAGGGTCTTAATCTGTAAATAGAAACTGATCTACTTCAGATAATTGCTTGACTACTTAAGTACAATTTTTGGAGGGTGCTTAATCACTTAAAAGATTCAGTAATAGATTTTTAATTAAATTTCACTAAATAAGCTAAATGTTCAAACTTCATTTTAAGCGTAGCATAACCCAGTCGAAATCATTCATGTCATGAATATATTTTTTTAATCGAATTCTAGCTTTGACAAAGGAAGATCTATAGAGCAGTATAGTTTAAAAAAAACAATAATTCTTATTTAAGCTTTTTATTTATTTATCTTATAATCTTTGTCCCTTAACAGAATAGTTGTACACATTGTAATCAATGTATGTAATAATTTTACCTGTATTGCTAAATCGTTTGTCATATATTATTATCATTATTATTTTCATTATTATTATTATTACTCTCCCCTTTCTATTTTTTTTACTAACTTATACTATTATTATTTTAATTTTAATTTTATTTTATCTAGTATTATAATATTAATATTGTATCAATTTAAGGTGGCCCCTAACACAACCCACTGATGTTCTTTGGGGTCTCCTGGCAAATTTAACACTAACAGAATATATGTAATAATGTTAAATTGATCATGTCAAAAAATAACAAAATATGCTCTATTCTTGTTTAATTGCAAAATATTATTTTCAATTCAAACGCTGTTCTGACAAATATATTCAGACTTAGAAATTAGACTATAATATAGTTACTTGGAAATTAGACTATAATAGTTACTTGGAAATTAGACTATAATAGTTACTTGGAAATTAGACTATAATAGTTACTTGGAAATTAGACTATAATATTTACTTGGAAATTAGACTATGATAGTTACTTGGAAATTAGACTATAATAGTTCCTTAGAAATTTGACTATAATAGTTACTTGGAAATTACTATAATAGTTATTTGGAAATTAGACTATAATAGTTCCTTAGAAATTAGACTATAATAGTTACTTGGAAATTAGACTATAATATTTACTTGGAAATTAGACTATAATAGTTCCTTAGAAATTAGACTATAATAGTTCCTTAGAAATTAGACTATAATAGTTCCTTAGAAATTAGACTATAATAGTTACTTGGAAATTAGACTATAATAGTTACCTGGAAATTTGCCTATACTAATATTATGGCTGTATTGTTAAGTCAAGTATACATGCATAAAGATATATGTTTTTCAACATTTTAAGCAAATTTCCTTTAAATATAACATTGCTGTGATATATACAGACTGTGTTCAGAAAATTAGATTAAGGTTCAACTAATATTTTGTATACACTTTACAATATAAAAATGCCATAATTCATATTCTGAAATGGGAATCATACAATTTGTAGAATGAGGAATTAAATTCAACGTAGAACATTTCAACTTAATGTAGAGGGCGCTCGATACTAATTCCATTAGGGATACATTGTCTTATACTTTAATTGTCTTCAGTCTCATTTTGTCTAATTGCAAACAAGCACTTCCATTACAATTGCAATTGGCAGTCTGTCAACATTTCGTTTCCTGAAGAAGAATTTTCCATTAAAACAATTGGTTTTTCTGCTGGATGAAGATTTAAAAAAAAGATTGTTTAGCTAAAAAAAAAAGTTGATAAAATCAGTAGAAGATGTCTAAATAATGTGTAGCATTACATAATATTAAGACCCTATATTAATGGTCTTAATTGCGATGTCACACGAAATGGTGTTAACTCGATTTATAAGCCCCATTGCAGACCTGTTCAAGCATGAGCCTATCTCAATTCCCTGGGGTGTATACAGTCTATCACATAACACAATCGCCATCACTGCCTACGGCCAAGTACCCATTTACATCCGGGTGAAGTGAAGCAGTGGTTGAAGGAGGATCCGCTCAGTTCCTCCATGCCATGGTGGGGTTTCGAACCGACAGTCTTACGATTTGAAGGCAAGAACCTTGACCATTCTTCAACAGCATCTCTTAGGATATAGTCCTTTTAGTTAGGTGGTCATAATACTAAAGTCAACTGTACAAAATAAGGTAAAATTGTACTAAGATATGTCCAGTCACACCAAAATATATTCACACACTTTCATGCACCTCAACAGCTGTCAGTGGTTGTGATTTCAAGGTATTCACCATTGTAGTTGTATGTGCCATGTGTCTGGGGTTTAGAGTCTACAAGTTATGGAAAGTTTTATATTCGTGAAACAGCTTTGGTGCGACTGATAAGATGAGATGAGATAAGACAATACAAGACAAGACAAGACAAGACAAGATAAGACGAGACGAGACAAGACAAGACAAGGCAAGACAAGACAAGACAAGATAAGACAAGACAAGACAAGACAAGATAAGATAAGATAAGACAAGCTAAGACAAGACAAGATGAGGCAAGACAAGACAAGATAAGACAAGAAAAGATAAGGCAAGACAAGACAAGACCAGAAACCAACCAACTAAACAAGACCAATATAATTTCAATATGATTTTAATATACATTTACTTTCATATTTACCATAATATCACATGTATTTTTCTATATCTTTAATTTGTACAACCTCAATAAGCATGATCATTATATATAACATACAAACAAACGCCAACCTGCTTAACCAACACGCCATCAACCAACCAAAGAGCGCTCCAAATGGCTGCCTTTACCCTGACTCCAAAGGGAACCTCATGCATCTCAATTATTTAAATGACGTCATCAATCTTGCACTGGGGTATTTACCCACAAAGGGACAGTTATATTTACTGCTGGACACAGGCCAGACACCTGGGTCAATTAGGTGCATTTGGATAATAGAAAACACACTCTCTCTCTCTCTCTATCTATCTATCTATCCATCAATCCATATCTATCGAAATATCTATCGAAATAGCTGTAGGCCTATACTGAAATATCTATTAATCTATTAATCTATTAATCTATCAATCTATCAATCTATCTAATCTTTCTACATATCTATCTATCTATCAATATATCCATGCTTTGTTTTGTATATCTATCTAGTTATTTATCAAATACAGCGAACTAAAAATATTTCACAACAGAAAGACCCCGCCCATGGGGTAAATGTGTAACATGGTATGAACTCTAAACAACCTTATCATCTCATCATTACATCTGCCTTTTCAGCTGGTCATATGAACTGATAGAGCTTCAGGCCAGTGGCATTGGGAATACAATACAATATAATACAGTATAACACAAAACAATACAATCACAATACAATACAATACAATCAATACAATACAGTACAATACAATAACAATACAGTACAATACAATCACATTACAGTATAATACAATGCAATACAGTACAATACAATACAATATAATACAATACAATAAAAATACCAATACAATACAATGCAACACAACACAATACAATACAACATTATACAACACAATACAATACAATACCAGAATGATCTGTCGGATAGACCATAGACCATCTTAAGAAAGATCAGACTCAGAGATCTTCTCTCAAGGACCTTGCTTTGTATGCAAGCAGCAGGCATCAGGGAATATATCAGCATTCTTTTGTGTTTTCCTCATTTTTTCTTAAGCAATGCAACAGGTCTTTCTGTAGTATTGGCTGGGCAAAGAAGAGTATGCTAATTTGAGTTAGAAGAAAAATAAGATGGAATTCTGGCGTGATTGTGAGTATTGTGTATACAACTAGAATTGTACTACAAAAGATGGGAAAATATATATATATCATATGATACACTAAATGTTTGGTTAAAACATACACCACCCTCCCAAAAATACAAGACCATTTTGAACTTTGTGTATATACTTAGTGCCACTGTGGTTTCATACTTTTGGAGAGCGGTGTATTGTCAAAGTAAATTTGTAAAAGAGTAGGCCTATGATATCTACTGAAGAATCAACTCCCATGACACCAACAAAACAAAAATTACAGTAAGACAACCAACCAATATTTTTTTTTTTCATGTTAAGGCTATTTATAAAACAACAATGTTTTTTTTTTGTAACTGAATTTTTACCCTGAATGAATATATTTTATCAATCAATCAACCATTAAGACAAGAAATTTTGCACCAAAGTTTTGATAGCCAGGTTCCACAGTGATATCCAGAAATTCAGGTATTTAGCAGTTTGGTACATATTCTTAGAACTGATGTGTAAAGTCAATTTGCTATTATACTCTTTTCCCAAAGGAATAAGTATGTTTATTTGCAGAGACCATTAAGACAGCCCCTAACCCAAGACTTGCATCTCGCGTGACAGTATTCGCCTTTAAATCCCATTTATCCACGCGTTTCCATGTCAACAGCAAGTTTTTCAGGTAGCAGAGACATCTGGTGTCTTTTCTGTTGAACTTAATGGTCACGTGATACATGTTGTCATGGCAACGGTGACAATGAAATGCCTTCAACCAATTGGAATAAGGATGTGGTGAAGGAATTGGGGTTGGACTTGGTTTTAACAGTTACAAAATAAAAATAGATTCAGATAGATTTAGATAGATTTAGATAGATAGATAGTTAGATAGATAGATAGATAGATGGACAGACAGACAGATAGATATACAGATAGATAGACAGATAAATAGATAGATGGATAGAGAGACCGATAGATAGATAGATAGACAGATATATAGATAGATAGATAAACAGATATATATATATATATATAGATAGATAGATAGATAGATAGATACTCACTCCGCATATACATAAAACTGATACCATGTGATCAGATAGAGGCAGATGTAATGATGAGATGACGAGGCTTGGAATTCATATCATGCTATACTTTAACTCCATGGATGGGGTATTCGTCTTGTCACACCATAGATCAAGAATCTAGAAATTGTAAGACAGACAGACGGACAGCCAACAGATAGACAAATTAACAAAGTTCCAGAGAGCTAGTTGGACTGCTGGATAGACTGCTAGATAGACAGCTAGATAGACAGCTAGATAGACTGCTAGATAGACAGCTAGACGACAGACAACAACATTTATTCAGACCAAATGAATATTTATAGTTGTGGCACCAACCAATATTGAAGGAACTATTAAACATGACATGTGTATTTCCGCCGAAGGAATTTGTGAAAATGAGTGTTAAGTTTTACAGTGGTCATCTAGACATGACACTCATTTTCACAAATTTCTAACATATCCAAAACAAACGAATTAGCAATGACCTAATTCTTGAACAACAAAAAACCCTAAGAATATACCCCAAAATGGTTAACTCCTATGGAAGTGTACCTGAATATTTTTAGGGTATTTATCTGTCATATTACACCACCTGAGCCCCAAGCCATTTCCAGCACAATGCAGCTAAAAATAGAACATAATGCCTGCCATTACTCTGGTTAATAGTCCGAGGATGCACTTCACTTTGGCTCAGTGGTGAAGTAGTTAGATGTAAACTGCATGGGTTCGAATCTCAAATGTACTAAGTAATTATAAGTTGAGTGTTGCCTACTATTGGCATGTTTAATATTAAATTTAATTACTTTTAACTGAAATTCTATAAAATGGCAATGTATCATACTTAGTTAAACAGAAATCCAGAACTACAATCACATCAAAAAATTGTTGGACATTTTCATGCAACTTTTAACTGTAGCAGAAGCGATTAAGCTTAAATTGGCATTGGATGATAGCAGTCTATCTTCATTCAGTAGCTGTGATTGCAATGCATTTGCCAATGTAGTTTACAAGTTATGGAAGGTTACTGTAGTAGAAGTGATTTAGCTTAAGGTGGCATTGGATTCTATGGTATCATTCTCATGTATATGTCAACAGCTGTCAGTGGCTGTGATTGCAATGCATTTGCCAATGTAGTTTACAAGTTATGGAAGGTTACTGTAGTAGAAGTGATTTAGCTTAAGGTGGCATGTTATTTCATGGTATCATTCTCATGTATATGTCAACAGCTGTCAGTGGCTGTGATTGCAATGCATTTGCCAATGTAGTTTACAAGTTATGGAAGGTTACTGCAGTAGAAGTGATTTACGAATTAATGCATTTCAAAGAATTTGAAACCAGGTAATGCCTCGAATTAAAAATTATATGATACAATGCTCCTTATTAAAGCAAAGAGACTGCCAAACTAATTATGACAGAATATTCTAGACAGTAATCAGACACATTTTCAACTCAGTATGATCAGTCTATTAGTCAAAAGTTAAAAGTGCCTGAATAATTTTTGGTGTGACTGTACTTCATCTTATCTCATCCCATCTCATCTCATCTCATCTCATCTTGCCTCATTTCATTCGATCTGTTGTTGGCTGCAGTGGGATTATAATTTGCCCATAATCTCCTCGGCATACAAGTAAGAGGAGAGCGTCCATTACTTGAAACATGATGTACCCAGCTGATAAAACTTTCCTGACTTGCAAACTTGTTACGTGTAGTTTTTGTGGATGTTTTCTGAGAGATACAGACTACAGTCTGAAGGAACTTTGGGAAAATGTATTATAACGAGTTGCAGTACTCTATGACAGTTCCTTTGGGAATAATAAAGATAGAATTAAAACACAAAATACCTTCAATTTTTAGACAGATTCAATTACTACTTTTTTCCAAGTGTGCAGTAATTTCATTACATTTCCACGAAATTGCTGACTTCCAAAGTACAATTTTAGTTATCAATGTTTGCGTAGATCTATGGTTATGAGTTTACGGCATGCATCACTGTATTGAATTGAGTTTTCAACATTAAATGCAAATAGCAAATACTATACAGATATAGTTGTTTGCCACTGTGGCTCAAAATTCAAAAGTGTCTGACTGTGACCAAATACTCAGTTTGGCATTCAGGTATATTTTCTGTTATTTGTTTACTGCATTTATTTTGCTTTTGTAGATCAGTCAAAATCTTCTGACATTTTTGTGCAACTGTATATATATATAGACTTTCAAACATTCCAGGAAAAGTAATTTTCTGACTTCTGACCTGTTCCTTAAGCAACTTAATCCAATACGTTCTCTCTTAAGCACGTGACATATTTCCAGGTCACGTGATTTCTAGGAAACCCCATGTAGGTAGCGCCACTCACATCCGGTGGCTTGATCGAACGACAGCACAAATGCCATTGTTGTCTGTTGTTGCTCATTGTTGTATCATGGCTCCGAGAAAAAAAAGTAGTACGTTGCCATAGCAACCAAAAGAATCGTTACCAAGACAATAGTACTCCAGGCAGAGGCTCTCACACCTAGACAATAGTGTGCCAATGATGTCTATACAAATTGTGTCTGAGGATGTGTCACGTAGACTAAATATATTTGACTAGTGATGACTTTGTTGTAGTTCATTGTTGTTAGTGTAAAAGTTGTGCAAAAAAAGTGTATTTTAGGCCTAAAGACTAAAATATGGAAAGTGCAGTCTTCTAAGTAATATGAGGATGAGAAAGAGTAGGAGTCCACACTATATTACATATTTTCCCCATGCGTGGGGTCTTTTACTAGCCTCAATATAGTATTGTAAATATGCCAAGTCTCACTCATTCAGAGTGAGTCTCACTTATTTGGTTGCTGTCTCACTCCTCTAGACTTGAGTATTTTCTTCATATTTTAATTTGTCTCATTCTAAGAGAACCAGAATAAATCTTTAACATTTTAATGTAAACTGGTTGGGAAGGGCCAAAACTCACTCTTTCGTCACTCAAGAACTTGGCATCTCTGAACTGTATAGACACGGAGTGACAAAGGACTGCCCCGGAATTTGACCTGGGTCCTGCAAAGGTCCTTCAGTGGAGCAGGCGAGCATCTTACCACTAGACCACCCAGCTACATCGACAGTTTATGTACGAAACTACCTTCTTGTATACCATTGCAATTTCAAGCCCCATAAAGAAATTACCCGAAATATTTAATTTGCCAATAATAGATGCAGTTTACTAAAAAAAAGATCTTTTTAATATGAAATTCATCGCCAGCACTCAAAAAGGAACAGTAATTATAGTGTTAAGACTATGAGCTCACTACATTTATCATTAAAGTTTAGAATTTAATTGCAATTTGGCAAAGTAGTTTTTTTTTTCTGTTTGACTGTGGCAAAGCCAATATCATGCCAGCCCTGGACTTACATTCCTCCAATAAAAAATGTTAAAGGTGTATGCCTGCAGCTATATTTAGCCTCTATATTGCTATGGAAATGCCTTTGCTGTATATATGTCTTTTTATGGGGTGGCTTTAAGTGTACCTTGGGGGGGGGGGGGGGCCTCACAAGTATATTGGGATTTTAGGACTTTTTTGTTAGGACATATATATAGCATGCGGAAAGTTCTTTGAGTCATTTGCTATGTACTATATATATATAGGAAGATGAAATTTCGAAGTATGTGTTAAAACAAGGTTTTAAATGTTATAAATAATTTTTATGCAATATTTAATATTAGAAGCCTGTGTAGTTGTTTTGGAAATCAAAACGTCAGTCTGATATTTAATCATTACCAAAATGACCAATGAAAACAGTCGTTAATCTAAAAAATCGCACAATTTTAAAGATAACCCAGTAGATATTAAGATCACTTTTAGTATAATTCTTTTTATTTCATTGTTAAATTTTATTGTCAATTAGAGTCTATATGTGCTGAAAAGTCTGACATACAAAAACAATAAAATAACAGGAATAATAGATAAACATAATTATTATTACAGATCGAATTATGATTTTGCTTTGGCAACCTAAATTATAATTTTTGTAAACTAAAAGAAAAAGATTAAAAGCAGACAATATTCCTTTAAGGCCCATAACATAAACAACACTTATTTAAGGCCCTTAAATCTCATCCTTAAATCTCCTCAAGACATTATCCAGGCACCTTAAGGGGAGGCACGTGGGACGTAGTGGTGCACGTGGAGGACGTGAAGTACGCCTTCTTGACAGGAGAGTGCTTCTGGAATGTAACATTCTCCAATGTGGGAGGTGCTTAAAGCAACACGTGCGGAAACGTTCGATTTGTGCTGTCGTCTGCTTAAAGTTTGTTTATTTTTCAAGTTGAAAATTGTTGAATGATGAAATTTGTTTAAACAACAGTAGACATTTTTTATGCTAGAAAATGATTAGCCTTAACGTTTTCATTATATTAGGCCGATATAATTCTAAATAATTATACAGTCAAACTTGTATAGAGCAACCACCTGCTATAAACGGCCACTAAATTCTATCTCCCCTGGACCATTAAATCGTTGTAGTTTTACCTCTATTAAGCGGCCACCTCTTTTAAAAGCCCAAATTTATCAAAACTTTGGGTGGTCGTTTAATATAGGTTTGCAGTCATTCTTCTATAATAACAACATCATTTAAGGTGACTGAAATAAAAGTTAATCATTAGAATGTCGAATAAATTCCTGAAAATACTAATTTACCTAGATTTTTCACAGTACAAACTTGACATATATGACTTTACATTTTACACTGACAACAGAATGACTTTGCATAGTGTCTGAAGGTTACTTAAAAATCATTCCGCACCTGCTGCTATACAAATTATTTAGTATATTTATCTTATCGCATACTCTAATTATATTATCCCAATGCTACTGCTAATATTGAGTAACGAATATGACCAGCTGCCTTATGGAGACGTAATGATGAGATGATAAAAATTTACGAGAAACTGAAAATGTGAATTTATTTTCTGAGAAAATAATTAGCCTTGATGAAGGAATAATGGGTTTCCATTCAAACTTCATAGATCATTGCAACAAAGTTTCCGGCTCAAATAACTAATTACTTCTTGGCGGTTGGTCTTTTGTTCGCGGAATGCATTAATTTGCACAAAACACGTTTCTCATTAATTATTTTGAGAAATCACAAATTTTGATGGATTGTAATAAATATTTGCCAATTTGTCATACTTAATTAATGAGGTATGTTGTGTTATTATCAGTAATTATAATTATTAATGTTTTATTATTGTTATGGTATAATGCATTATGGCGAAAATCCATGATTATTTTGTACTAAACAATACATTATGTGTGATATTTTCAATGTGATCTCTTCCCATTTTATTTATAAATATTCATTGACAATAAAGTACAACTTCTTCTGTGAAGAGTATTGAAATCATTGTCTAAATTTAATGATTATTATTACACAAAATGGATGATAAAAACTATTGTCTCTCTGTGGCTATGGGCTCACTACATATATCACTGTAAATAAAATTAAAGTCATGAGTTGTCAAATGTTGTCAGATAGTCAAAATACATCTGAAAATATACTATGTTATTCTGATGCATTGCTTCATATTGCATTCAGTCCATTTCAGATACAATACACATTATATAAGAGTGCACAATAGTTCATTAAGTACACATTCAGTACATAATGACCTATCTGTACTGTATATAAACACCCTAACGCTTAGGATAATAGAGTTCTTTGGAAGGTGCTAAGTCCAAAAGGGTGCAGAAGAGAGTACTCTTATTCGCAGACAGGGTTCCTAAATATTGCCCTAAGGTCTATGTCTATTTACAGTGTATATTTACAAGGTCTATACTTTCAAAAGACCTCTTTATCATAATCAATACTGTTCAATATTCTATTGAAGATATGCTCATAATATATGGGGTTTCTCAATAGCCTGTCTGAAGACCCTAACTCAGTATTTACCCCCAATAACATAGGGTGACTACTGATGACCCTTAACAGACATTTTTTGTCCCTTTTTTTGATCCTTTGTGGTCTTTTTTGATCCCAACAAAATGGCTACCCCATCAGTTTATTCAATATCTCAAAGCCACCGTGTGTTTGTCAGGAATCGTTGCATACAAACCAGCTAGCCACACTGGGAATTTTATTCTTACTACAGTGAAGCTTGTCCTATCAGCTCCTGGTCCAATAGCAGCGAGGTGGCCTAATGGTTAAGGCATCCACCAATTCCACATTAGCCAGCTCTGGCATCCACCAATTCCACATTAGCCAGCTCTGGCATCCACCAATTCCACATTAGCCAGCTCTGGCATCCACCAATTCCACATTAGCCAGCTCTGGCATCCACCAATTCCACATTAGCCAGCTCTGGCATCCACCAATTCCACATTAGCCAGCTCTGGCATCCACCAATTCCACATTAGCCAGCTCTGGCATCCACCAATTCCACATTAGCCAGCTCTGGCATCCACCAATTCCACATTAGCCAGCTCTGGCATCCACCAATTCCACATTAGCCAGCTCTGGCATCCACCAATTCCACATTAGCCAGCTCTGGCATCCACCAATTCCACATTAGCCAGCTCTGGCATCCACCAATTCCACATTAGCCAGCTCTGGCATCCACCAATTCCACATTAGCCAGCTCTGGCATCCACCAATTCCACATTAGCCAGCTCTGGCATCCACCAATTCCACATAAGCCAGCTCTGGCATCCACCAATTCCACATTAGCCAGCTCTGGCATCCACCAATTCCACATTAGCCAGCTCTGGCATCCACCAATTCCACATTAGCCAGCTCTGGCATCCACCAATTCCACATTAGCCAGCTCTGGCATCCACCAATTCCACATTAGCCAGCTCTGGCATCCACCAATTCCACATTAGCCAGCTCTGGCATCCACCAATTCCACATTAGCCAGCTCTGGCATCCACCAATTCCACATTAGCCAGCTCTGGCATCCACCAATTCCACATTAGCCAGCTCTGGCATCCACCAATTCCACATTAGCCAGCTCTGGCATCCACCAATTCCACATTAGCCAGCTCTGGCATCCACCAATTCCACATTAGCCAGCTCTGGCATCCACCAATTCCACATTAGCCAGCTCTGGCATCCACCAATTCCACATTAGCCAGCGCTGGCATCCACCAATTCCACATTAGCCAGCTCTGGCATCCACCAATTCCACATTAGCCAGCTCTGGCATCCACCAATTCCACATTAGCCAGCTCTGGCATCCACCAATTCCACATTAGCCAGCTCTGGCATCCACCAATTCCACATTAGCCAGCTCTGGCATCCACCAATTCCACATTAGCCAGCTCTGGCATCCACCAATCCCACATTAGCCAGCTCTGGCATCCACCAATTCCACATTAGCCAGCTCTGGCATCCACCAATTCCACATTAGCCAGCTCTGGCATCCACCAATTCCACATTAGCCAGCTCTGGCATCCACCAATTCCACATTAGCCAGCTCTGGCATCCACCAATTCCACATTAGCCAGCTCTGGCATCCACCAATTCCACATTAGCCAGCTCTGGCATCCACCAATTCCACATTAGCCAGCTCTGGCATCCACCAATTCCACATTAGCCAGCTCTGGCATCCACCAATTCCACATTAGCCAGCTCTGGCATCCACCAATTCCACATTAGCCAGCTCTGCACTAAGAAAACTTGTTTGTGTAAAAAAAGTGGTTGCAACGCTTTCGCGCTGTTCAGTCTTTTGATGAATCGCCACGTCTGCTTGACTGAGCGGCCGTTAAATGAATTGTTATTTGATTCCGTGCTTCCACCACTTTCATAGTTGTTTAAAGTCATTATACAAAAAAGAAAAAGTTTGAACATAGTGTGGAAATGGTCGAAGCACGGATGCGATTTCAGGTAAGGTTTTCTTAGTGCTCTGCTGAAGGTCCCAGGTAAAGATCTCCATTCCCGGTCGGGAACACTTCATGAGCAACATCCCAGCTGGATGTCGATCACATGAGACGTTAAATTGACAGTCCCTTGTACTCCGTGTCTATGTTGGGGCAACTATCAGGGTAAATATGCAGCGTATGGTGTGGACTCCGAGCCCTATCATCTCATCACTATGTCTGCCTCCAGCAACTGGTCATATAAGCTGATTAAGCTTCAGACCTGGTAGCACAGAGACAGAGACATTTAATGCAAATATATTCATAAACAGAACATTTCAATTTAAATTGCTAAATTCATCCTATTTGTAAAAATTCAAATTTTGACTGGAGTTGAGAAAGACTCTGAATTGGCCTGCCAAGGGTAAAGTTGGCAGAGTACTTATATTGCATTATAACTGAGGATTCCTAATCCAATAATTCACATTTATATAATTTTATATTGCGAAAATTAATATAATTACAAAATATGGATACTATATGGTTGTTTTTGTTGAGAAACTCAATGAAACATTTGTAGCTTTTTTTCAGTGAGGATAACATGATTGAAATTTCTCAATTTGTGTAATTTAATCTAAAAACAAAAACCTAACCAAAAATGGTAGCATAATTTTCATTTGGTTGGCGTAACAGCCCCACCCTATCTGCCATGCCCATGCGAAATGCTATTAAATAACAGCCTGGGGCTGTGCTGAAAACGAGCAGGTTATCTTGGTAACCAAAATTACTGGAGAAAATAAGAGTCTGTTGGCCGTATCTCCTTAAATTATGAGAAGATGGGCAACCTAGATTGGTTAGGTGTTTAAGGCACCACAGAGAGACACTTAAGTGAATGTCTAATGTCTAATGTCTCAATGCTATTGGGTCTGAAGTTTTGTCAGCTTATATGACCAGCTGCAGAGGCTGATGTAATAATGAGATGATAAGGTTGCTTGACATTAAGGCGTCTCTTTGGAAAGGTTGTCTCTGAGTGTTGTCTCTAAGATAACTGTTATCTCAAAGACCTTATCTCGGGAACTAATAGTGAGCACTTTCTCAGTAATACATATGGGCATTCATTCAAAGCTGGATTGTCACCCAATATCATTTCATTGTCTTCTTAATACTGATCACCTACCTCCCAGAGCCTTGCTGGGTCCACTATCTCTCTATAAAAAAAAAACTTCACCTAGTATTAAATTTTCATGCCATCAAATATCCAACATGTAAACAAACCAAGTGATGACTTCACAATACTCAACAATGGGTAATGATGCCATTTCCATTGTATTTCAAATGTTTTGGTCTTGATTTCTTTCAATGTATCATTTATTTTTGTACTTAATTCCTGATAGATTCATTAGTTTACACATATTAAGTTTGCATTAATCAAATAAGGTGATTTTCAATCATTTAATGAAGGTTTAGAAAATAGTAATTTTGACCGCAGTGGAGCTTTAAATTTAGGTCCACTGACTTTTGCAATGGCGGAGTGAACCTGTATCATAATTTAGGATTTTGTCATATTTCTCTACTCTGTGATATTTAACTCTGATGTTGTGCATGTCTATTTACTAATTTGTATACTATTTTTTATGGATTAATTTTCTATCGGTCGTTCTATCTTTCCATCTTTCTATCTATCTATCTATCTATTTGCAGTCTTTCTACCATTTGCTACAAAAACTCACAATATATAACAAATATATATCCCATATTTGGCATTCTACAAAACCTCATAACATATTATATATAAATGATATTTTGTCGCACTGTCAATGAAAGATCTTTTCATTATAATTCCATTAGTCGCAGGAAATTGAGTTTCCAAGGAAACGAATTGTTCAACCCTAGATGCCACACAACCCAACCAATGATAGAATGTTAATTAAAAGTCTGAAAAAAGACTGGTCATGTCAAAGAAATTAGATAGATTGAGCAGAGAATTTTCTGTGATGAGTTGCAAATGAATTTTCAAATGCTATGTACAATATATGTGCTTGATGTGCTTGATGTGCTTGAGTTGAGTTGTTTTGCTACATGTGCATGGGTATAATAATATTTTATATACAGTGGTAAATGATATTTGTATACATGGATCAGCTTATAATATAAAAAATTTTAGTGTGTTTTTTTAATTAAATTTATTTATTAAATTTTTTATTGCTAGGTTTATTTTACGCTTGAATGGATTAAGGAGTAACGTATAACTTAGATAACTGACATAAATATTACGTCAGGATACGACTTTAATAAAACTTTTAAAACCAACCAATATCCAACGTAATCCCAACATCAGGTTCCAACATCATAATGACATAAAAGTGATGTAAAAACTAGCGAATCTGACATCAGTTAGAAAATGGTATGTTGAAAAAACTCAATATCAGGTTCCAACGTCATAATGATGTAAATATGATGTAAAAACTGGCGTAAATCTGACATCAGTTACAAAATGATGTTAACAAAACTCAACGTCAGGTTCCAATGTTATTATGACGTAAATGTTACATCTTTTACCTGCTGCAGTGGATATTGAAGAGAAGGTCAAATCAGTTCTTTCTATCCACAGTAATCGCCATGTTCTGTGTCGACCGATCAATTGTAGAGCCCGCGCAGGAAGCGATGTGTCTTCCGAAAACAAATTAAACGGAAGTAATCCACTTCATTCGTTTGGACAGGAGAAACAACATAAATTGCTTATGTACCCAACACTTGGGATATACAGCCACACCAAAAATATGATCGGACTCTTTCAGATTTGGATGCCATTTAAAACAACAATTGAAGTAACTTAGCTATAGATGATATCTTTCTCGTATCCTTCAAACGATAATTTTACAGTTGATGAAAATTAATTCTCCAAAATGTTTACCGATAACAGACACATTTTTTAATATGACCTAAATGTATACTAAGAACCATGTCATTGGCAATAAAAAAAAATTTAATTAATTCAAAAGTGTCGTAACAATCTCAGCCAATGAGACATTTTGAATCTTAAAACATGTACACACAAAACATTGGAAAGGAGTTGCAACAACTAAAATGGAACCTAACACTGTTCACACTGTAGCTATGGGTTCACAGTGTCTATTGTACTCTAAATGTTATGAGAAGTTAGATGTTTCAGATTCAGATTCAGATTCTTTTTATTTTGCCAAACAAAAAAGTATTTACAATTTATTTTCATATTTTCATTTATAAACATTTGTTTCGCAAGGAGACCTCACAAAGATAAATATATTTTATCGCTAGCGTGAGGCCACCTGGAGAGATCTATTAATATTACATAGTGAACATTAAAATCCTCCATTGCTGGAGTGTTTTGGTCAACTCACCATTGAGTAAAAAGGTAGTGGTAATGTTGTCTGCATTTACATAAAAACCTGAAAGCATGCATAGATAGATTTCCATAATTTAGTAGCTGGGTGGCCTAATGGTCAAGGGCCTCATCCGCCTATTCTTTATCGGCCAGCTCTGCTGATCATGAATGTCCCAGGTTCAATCCCTGGCTGGGTAGTCTTCATGAGCTACATCCCAGCAGCTGGATGCCGATCGCATGAGACATTAAATTGGAGGTGCCTAGTACTCGGTGTCCATGCTGAGGCAAGTAAAAGACTCCACCCCATAGGGTAAATGTGTAACATGGTGTGAACTACTATCATCTCATCATTATGTCTGCCTCTGGGAGCTGTTCATATAAGCTGAATAAGTGTCAAACTAGTAGCATCAAGACATTCTTAACATCAAAAATCAGAAAACCTCCAAATGTCTGACTGCACAGGGCCAATCTTAGCAGCACCTTCAGGTTTTCTGACACATTGTATGCAAGTGACAGGCTGAACACATGCTTGGTCAGTCTAATTGGTGCTTAGCACTTGGTCAGTCTGCATTTCTGATGACCACTGGTCAAGTAATGTGACAGGCCTAAGCTTAGAGTCTCTACAGCTGTATTCTTCAAGCTCAAATGTTGCACGTGACATTAGTAGTAGAAAGTTGGGTTTAGTGTTTAGTGAGTTCTTGTTACAAACTTTGTTGTGGATATTTGTCAACAGTATTTCACATGTTGAAAAGTTTGTACACCATCAAATACAGACATCACTTCTGACTTTTCACTTGATAAATAACTTTCCATAACTTGTAAACTACATTAGAATTGCAATCACAGCCACTAACAGTAGTTGACATATATACATGGGAATGATATCAGAGAATCCAATGCCACCTAAAGCTAAATCACTTCTACTACAGTCACACCAAAATTATTTGGAAACTTTTGACATTTCACTAATAAATAACCTTGCATAACTTGTAAACTACATTGGCAAATGCATTGCAATTACAGCCACTGATAGCTGTTGACATATGCATGAGAATGATAGAATATAATCCAATGCCACCAGTTGGCAATTTTTGCCTTATTGACCTCTCTTTGAACTCAGATATAAGTATTGTGACAGCATCTTTAAACAATGGCCTGGTGAGGTCACAGAGAGCAAGAACAATGGTCAAGTAATGACCTCATGAGATATTACATATTTAATATGAGGTCAGTGTCTAAATGGCTGCTGTGTGAAAAGGGTGTATATTTTCGTCAACCGAGTCTCGTGCCACCTCACGGCATTTGGTATCGACTGCATCAATGCTGTACAAGAAAGAACAAGCATTTGAGCATGTGTCACTTTTGGGTGTTTGCACAAGACTCACACTTTGTAAGATGGGATTTGGGCCAAACAAAGCAGTGAGCTGTATAAGAACTCACAGCTTATGGCTAATCTGCTAAATTCTGTCTGATTGTGAGTTTCTTTGTGCCACAGAGGTGCCATGGAGGTGTATGGCACAAAGGCAATCCGCACAATGGAAATCTGACCCAGATTTATGACCATATTTCACGAGCCTCATTGCTATAGGCCTATGACATAAAAATGCTTGAAATCTACGTATGACGTCACAAACTAATGTGGTTATCTTCACGAAAAAAGACCTACAGCGTTTATTTTTGCTAAACCCAACTTATCTACACCAACTGTTATTTTAATTGTGCTAGAACTAAAAACTTGTGAAATAATTAAATGGCCGCCAAATATAGGCATAAATTTGGGTCCTCTATACTACACTAAACCCGTTACTTGGTGCCACTTGATGTCCAGTTGAAACCAGTCTGAAGAACACCCATCATTAGGATAACTAGGTTTTATACGTGGAATGGTGTGTGTGACTTCACACTTGGACCTTTTTAACAAATTTTTGGGACTGTTGAAAAGTTCTTATTATAACTGGGTTTTGTTATACACAATATCTACTTCAAGGTACAGTCACACCAAAAAATATTCAAATTTCATGCAATTTTTAACTGCAGTGGCAGTGGATTCTATGGTATCATTCTCATGTATATGTCAACAGCTGTCAGTGGCTGGGATTACAATGCAGTTGCCAATGTAGTTTACAAGTTATGGAAGGTTACTGTAGTAGAAGTGATTTAGCTTAAGGTGGCATTGGATTCTATGGTATCATTCTCATGTATATGGCAACAGCTGTCAGTGGCTGTGATTGCAATGCATTTGCCAGTTAGGTTACAAGTTATGGAAGGTTACTGTAGTAGAAGTGATTTAGCTGAAGGTGGCATTGGATTCTATGGCATCATTCTCATGTATATGGCAACAGCTGTCAGTGGCTGTGATTGCAATGCATTTGCCAATGTAGTTTACAAATTATGGAAGGTTATTTTAGTGAAAAGTCAAGTGTCTGAATAATTGTTGGTGTGACTGTATGCAAAACATAACCAGATTTCAGCTACAAGCGTGCAAGTTATGAACGGATCTGACTGTAGATTTTATCACTACTGTGAATTTCCTTCTCTTTTCAAATGTACGGAATAACCTTTCTTTTTCATAAAGACTATGGCAATGCAGAGAGAAAGGACACAAAGCTCCCTTCTCCCCAAAAATATAGATGTTTGCAATATAACCCTGAGAATGTCTGGTGTCTGTCCGCAGACATTGGGTCTGGTCTCTCCATTGTTATTTCCACTCAATGCTCCTCCTCATGTCCCGACCCAAATGCGATTGTGACGTCATGCAACAAAGGTAATTGTGACGTCATCCAGAAGATTCCATATTGATTGCAAGTCTGAAACACAGGTTGGAGCTGCAGGGGTAGCGATGCTCTGTTGATGTGCATGTTATGTAAAAACACTGCAGAAATGTGTGCAAGCAACACTTTCTATTCATTCTATTCTAATGTTCTGTATTATATTCTGTTCTATTTTATTATATTATGATGAGTTCTGATGATGCAAATTAACTATTAAGATCAGACGTTTTCGGATTTTGATGAAAATGCAATAATTGAAGTAATTAAAGTGGTTCCCAGTTAAAGATGGCATCAGATTCTCGGACATCATAGTCATCATTCAAAGATCAATGACAGTGATTGTCCGTGGCTGTATTTGGCTGCTTAAATAGCGAATTGCAAAAATTTTAATCATAACCGGGTTTTGTTTTACATGGAAGATAGGCAAAAAAAATGCATTCCTAAACAATGATAGACAGATAGGTAGATAGATATAGAAAGTGCAGTTCTTGCCGCTAGCAAGTTGATTGACGAGGTGAGAGAGAGGAGGAGTCCATCCATGTTGTAAACACATTTACCCCATGGGTGGGGGTCTTCTACTTGCCTCAGCAGAGAGATTGAGTACAAGGGACCACCAATTTAACGTCTTATCCGAACGACATCCAGCTGCTGGGATGATGCTTATGAATGGTTCCTGGGACTGGGATTGAACCCGGGTCCTTCAGAGGAGCAGGCGAGCGTCTTGCCACTGGACTACCTAGCTGCTAAATGACCTCTACTCATAGGGCAGTCCTGTTCCTATCATAGACATTTTTTTATTAGACATCCAATATGGTATCACCTAGATAGCATTCCAAATTGGGACAACATCGACGCAACATCGGCAGTGTTGATACAATGTTGATCCAACGGTGGCCAATATAGAAACGATGTTGTGCCGATTTGGAATGCAATTTGGGACAACATCGGTATGACGTCCGCAATTTTGTTCCAATGATGGACAATATCGAACTAGTATTGCTTCGATTGGGAATGCCATCTGAGCAGTACCTTCTCAATTTGCTATAAACAAACCTGCTGGCTCCACTAAACAAAGAGCTACATTACACAATGCAGTGTTTTTACACCAGCATGATAAAAACTCCAGCCATTACTCTCTTCTCTATGGCAACAGCACTTAGATAATCATAACAAGCTGGCATAAGGAAACCTTGCGAGTGGGGAGTCACTTTAGCTCTTTGCTACAAGGCCAAACAGAAGTAAAGTGGCCATGAGTGAACATTATAGAATGTGACTGCTGAAAGTAGCTCCGAAGTATAGCATTTATTGATGGTCACAAGATACTGTGTTTTGTGGGGAGAAAAATATGGCAAACATGACAATGTCAGCATTTATTACATCAAGGTCATAATTTGTCCCAGGGGCGTCGATACAGGGTGGGATGTGGGGGGGGGGGTTTATTATATACCCATCTTTTGGGAAGGGGGAGGGATGATCAATGCAATCACCCACCCCCTTAAAATTCACAAATGAAAATTAAGTAGTACCTTTTTTCTACACAATTTCTTTTTTGGGATTGTTTGTGCTCTGTTAAACAGTTTTACATTTCATATCATATATCAGTACAAGTTTATTTGTAAAAGTAGTCTGGCATCAATGATTCGCCATTACCAAAGAAGAAGGATATCCTTCTTCTTTGCCATTACTTTACCTTGATCTTGACAAGTGTATCGCGTTAGCTGCCGCCACTTGTGCAAGCAAAGGGAAAGTCAAGCTCCGACGGACAAAGTAGGCCTGCATCCCTCCAACCCATCAAGAGAAATCGACGCCCCTGTTTTTAAATTTTGAGTCAAACCTGTAAGTCTTTATAGTGATGTTGTAAATTTACGTAGAGAATTCAATAGTGATATAGAATAGTTGTAATAATACATATAGAATGGCTGTATAAATAATAACGCAGAATAGTCTTTGACATCTTTCTTCTTCATCCATGACATCATGAGGGATTTACAGCCACTGATTGGTCAATTCTCTAAAAGATGATACTCAGCAGAATGTGTGACATCATCACTGTTTGTTGTCACCTCACAGCCCAGCGACCTAATTATGGAATTTTTTTAAAGTTAAACTATGCAGCTGATTGGCTGAGTATAGACTTAAGAAATCTTCTCTTAAAAATACAAGAGAAATGGATTCATATTTTCTTTAGTTTAAGCAATTTGTCTGAATTGCTTACTTGCCAGAACAAGAATTGCATAAACTCAGCACATAAACATCTAATTATTCTGTAATTTCATTGTTAGACCTTTAATACCTTAAGTCAGCCAATAGACTATAAGAGAAATTGGTTAATTTACTTTAGATGAGTAAGCGAGCAAAACATGGACATAATTAGGTTGCTGGGCTGTGAGGTGACGACACACAGTGTCATGCCCACACACACTGTAAAGCTGGTATGACTAGTGTGATGTCACCCTTTACTATTTGTTCATTACACTGAAAACACAGAGCAGGGGCTTAGCTCAGTAGTAGCTAGAGACCTGTGCGGGGTGCGGGTGTCCGCGTCCTCGGGCTGCCCGCGGGCACCCGCATATACGATGGTAGCGCACTGGGCTCCCAACCATTGGGTCCTGGGTTCAAATCCATGTTGGAAGATTGCTTCATAATTCATTTCATTGCCTTTGCACCTGCCTGTCTTGATCATGCAGCCCAATCTGGTGTGACAACATGGGACGTAAAGCCCGTCTCACCCATCCCACTGATAGGACATCTTAGGACACTTGGGACACCTGTCAGAAACAGCAAACTTTACTTAATCTAGTCAAATGCTAAACAGCTTTGACAAAGGCTTGTGTATGCCAGATAGCTTTTTACAATGCTACCTTGTTTGAGCTTTCTTATGTTTCTATGGAAACGGAGCATCTTTTCCAATCCGTTCATATTGTATTTTACTTCTCATTGTGTCACTGATATTCAGTATTATGTAATATGAATAAAATCATTTTGATTTATGGTTATGTCAGTGTCAATCCGTTACTTGAATTATGATATTCTACCACAGTTTCTGTTCCCCGAATACCGAAACCATGCGGACAGTATTCTCTTTGAGCTGCAAAGACAAACCACAATAAAGACACAACAAAGAGATTGAAACACAGAGAAGAAACAGAGAAAGAAAGACAGAAAGAGCGAGATAGAGAACCCACCGTCTTTGAGGTCCGTTCCGTCTTGTTCCGATCGATGCCAAAAAGCACTTAGAACGTTGCCACTCATGATTTATGGAAAGACAGCAATAATTAGATCCTTTAGCTGCCCATAGATCCTCTGTTGTCAGACTTGTAAGAGTCAAACTGCCTTCTGTCCCCTGATTCATCGCTAGTAAGATAAAGGTCATACCCAAACTGACTTGTCTCACAAGACTTAAAGTAGACTTAATGAATGGGGATGCACATTTTGTATAAAAGACTCGGCTAAAAATACTCCGCTCTCCACGTATGTATCTATTGAAAGCAAGTACACCTCTAGTAGAGACAGACCCATATAATTGACTATTCGAGAATGTCAACTGGCTCCTTTATACATGGTGCGCTGTCTTGTACTTAAAGTGGACTTAATGAATGGGGATGCACATTCAGTATAAGAAGACTCGGCTAAAAATCCCCTCTCCAAGTATGTATCTATTGAAAGAAAGTACACCTCCAGTAAAGACAGGCCCATATAATTGACTACTTGAGAATGTCAACAAGTTATACATGGTGTGTTGTCTTAAAAAGACTCCACTCTACAAGTAGTCAAAACCGCTTATAATGAATTATTTGCGCCTGTAAAAAGGTCTTAATTTAACCGGGTTCGTTATAGGCCTATACAGCCCCAGTGCTCTGTCTCACAAGCCTTATACATAGAGACCGAATGAATGGGGATGTATCTGGCATAAGAAATTACACCTCTAGTATAGTCAAAACTTATAATGAATGATTTGGGATTGATATAGTCTATAGTTATATGGGTCTGGAAAGTAGAGACATTTTGAATGGGGACACCATTTCAGTAGAAAAATACTTTGCTCTACAAGCTTATATCTACACAAAATAAAACCTACATCTCTAGTATTGGGACAAACCAACTTATTTTAGACTGTCAAACAGTCTTCGTTTAACCGGGTTTGCTGTGTGAGAGTCAGGAAAAATACTTTGGTCACGTACAATTTAAAATTGTAATACATACAGTCACACAAAAAATTATTCAGACACTTTTTGACTTTTCGCTAATAAATAACCTTGCCTAACTTGTAAACTACATTGGTAAATGCATTGCAATCACAGCCACTGACAGTTGTTGACATATACATGAGAATGATACCGTAGAATCCAATGCCACCTTAAGCTAAATCACTTCTACTACAGTAACCTTCCATAACTTGTAACTACATTGGCAAACGCATTGCAATCACAGCCACTGACAGTTGTTGACATATACATGAGAATGATACCGTAGAATCCAATGCCACCTTAAGCTAAATCACTTCTACTACAGTAACCTTCCATAACTTGTAAACTACATTGGCAAATGCATTGCAATCACAGCCACTGACAGCTGTTGACATATACATGAGAATGATACCATAGAATCCAATGCCACCTTAAGCTAAATCACTTCTACTACAGTAACCTTCCATAACTTGTAAACTACATTGGCAAATGCATTGCAATCACAGCCACTGACAGCTGTTGACATATACATGAGAATGATACCATAGAATCCAATGCCACCTTAAGCTAAATTACTTCTACTACAGTAACCTTCCATAACTTGTAAACTACATTGGCAAATGCATTGCAATCACAGCCACTGACAGCTGTTGACATATACATGAGAATGATACCATAGAATCCAATGCCACCTTAAGCTAAATTACTTCTACTACAGTAACCTTCCATAACTTGTAAACTACATTGGCAAATGCATTGCAATCACAGCCACTGACAGCTGTTGACATATACATGAGAATGATACCATAGAATCCAATGCCACCTTAAGCTAAATTACTTCTACTACAGTAACCTTCCATAACTTGTAAACTACATTGGCTAATGCATTGCGATCACAGCCACTGACAGCTGTTGACATATACATGAGAATGATACCATAGAATCCAATGCCACCTTAAGCTAAATTACTTCTACTACAGTAACCTTCCATAACTTGTAAACTACATTGGCAAATGCATTGCAATCGCAGCCACTGACAGCTCTTGACATATACATGAGAATGATACCATAGAATCCAATGCCACCTTAAGCTAAATCACTTCTACTACAGTAACCTTCCATAACTTGCAAACTACATTAGCAAATGCATTGCAATCACAGCCACTGACAGCTGTTAAAAAATATACATGAGAATGATACCATAGAATCCAATGCCACCTTCCATAACATGTATAAATAAAATATACACGAGTATGATACCATACTACAACTCAAAGCTTCATAAAATTTTTTTGTGAATATTTTTTGGTGTGTGTGTATATATTACTCTTTGTAGGAATTTGTTAATATCATAAGCCCAGTGAATTATACTCTGTAAAGGTCAGTTAGTAAATCCTGAACTATTAGAAGAACCACATTGTATGGTACTAAATGCAAAGTCCCACTCAACCTATCATTACTTCATATGTTTCTTATTGATTTGTTTGTTACTTTCATTTCATCTTATGTATAGTTCTACTTTTTTAGATTTTCTATATATATATTGGTTTTAATTTCCATAAATACACAAATACTTTATATTTTATGCCATATCTATATTTAATTTAATTATTGTAGTTTTATCCTGTTTATTTTTGTATATATTTTCTATGCTTACATGTATTATATTTCTAATGGCTTATCTATTTATTGTACATAGTTTTTATGGTACATGGCCAAATGTGCCAAGTGCGTTTTCCATGCGTTTGGATAAACGCATGGTTTTCCCCTCATTATAATTAGGCAAAAACAATGCGTTTTCCATGCATTTATCCTTCACATGGAAAATGCCCGTGGCACATTTGGCCTTGTAGTGTATTTACATTTTACTAATGGGAGGGCCCTATGGAAGATAAGTGTTACACTTAATAGGTTTCACCCTAAAAAAATACAGTTTATCTATCTATTGCTAAACCAACACAGGGCACCTAGCATAACCATAGGACACTAGGCATCAGCATAACTCATAACTATAACTATGAGTTATGGGAGCATGTCCTGGTCATAACATCAATAACAGAGCCCTGTGTAATCTGCATGATCTAAATGGTGTATATATGCAATCCCCTATTATTGGTTATCCATGTTGTGGGGAATATTATATGGCCTTTATGTGGCCATAAATTGCAGCTGATTCCCCCGTGGTCGTGTCAAAAATACCCATTGGCTATTTAATATTGGTATAGTGGATTTTCACGGAAGGTTCTCTGTATTTCCACCAGGTGGCTAAAGCAGAATACTGCAATTCTATTGGCTGAAAAAGTTCCCACCCTTGACTGTGATTGGCTGAAGCAAAATGCATCCTAGCAGCAGTTTTTTTAGTGCATTTTAATATTTGACACTTTATCATTTAGTTGATGTTTGTTATTTTTCTGAGAAAGTCACATTTATGGAATCAGTTAGTTATTACCTACTGGGTCTGAAAAGCAAAATGAGTAATAAGAGGAGAGGAAGGACTTATGGCCTGCTGAGTTCAGGGCTGTTCAGTGAAAAGATTCTATTGTCAAGCTATTTAATCTCTGATTTCCCATAACTCGTAAACTGCAACAATATATTATAAATAGTGGATGGTGAGGAGACCAATATGTTTTACTGGCCCTAGAGATACAGTGCTAGGCATATCCGAGCACATTATCACTAGCTGAGGCCAGTAAACCTGCATATTGGTCGACTCTCCATCCACCATGTGCTATATTCTACACTTGAATTAATTGGTCAATTCTATTAGTTTCACTTTGCTAGTTTCACTTTCACTTTCACATGACCAATATTGCCTACCAATTTCAGGATTTATTGGTTCTGTCATGTGATGCCCTCTGTGCATGCTGATTGGCTATTACAATTTAGGCGTAGAATATTTCATGAAATTGGTCTGCTCGTATCTACAGGCAAACACCAGACAATGCCACTTACTCTTAATCTATCACTTGTGTATTTTGTATTATTGTATTGAAGTAAGAGCCATTGATAGCTACTGAGTGACATGTTGATCAGTGATCTCAATCAAGAAGCTTGAAATTGCAAAAGATACAATATGGGCTAACAGTGTAATCTTAATGGTGAAATTGTCTTATGACGAGCATGTTGAGGTTTTCTTACTGATAGGGTGAGCCTTATTTTGTAATGAGGTGTTCTTAATAGTGAGGTTGTCTTAATCAAATTACGATTAAAAACAGGGATGAAATAAAAACATTTATGCCTCAATGTCTCAATGCTACTGGGTCTGAAGCCTCGCAAGCTTATATGACCAGCTGCCAGAGGCAGATGTAATGATGAGATGATAAGGCTTGGATTGGAGTCCACACCATGTTGCACATTTACCTCATGGGTGGGATTTTTAACTTGCCTCATTATAGACACCGAGTATAAGGCACTTCAAATTTAACATCTCATGTAATCGACATCCAGCTGGGATGTAGTTCATCATGAGGCGCATCTAAATAACTAGACCAAGAAGAGGGGCATGCAATTCTCTTCATGGAGCCTTCTGCTGGACAGTAATGGCGTTGACACTGCCATGTGACAGGAAGTGAGGCATGTGGTGTCACAGCGATAAGTCGCCCTTAAGAAGTTGCCATGGCAACCGACGTTCAATGTGATGCTAAAAGGTATCCCATGGGGTGACTCAAACATCATGAGGACTGCCTCGGGAGTTGTACATCGCGGCTTCAAAAGAATAAAGATTTTTGCTGACAGCTATATTGTTGAGATGTCTGTCATCAGACAATGGTAAAGAGCATGAAATGTGCATGCTGCATGCAGAGGACATGATATGATATTGCCACAATCCATGTTGTGATGCCACCTTTGATAACCATTTGACAGCTTATAATCTTGCCCGAAGGAAATCTGTATGAATAGAGTCTTTTCACTGAACAGCCTGAATTCAGCAGGCCATAAGTCTTTCCTCTCCTCTTATTACTCATTTTGCTTTTCAGACACAGCAGATAATAACTAACTGATTCCGTAAATATACCTTTCTCAGAAAAATAACAAACATCAACTAAATGATAAAGTGTCAAATATACATTAAAATGCACTAAAAATACTGCTGCTTGGATGCGATTTGCTTCAGCCAATAACAGCCAAGGGCGGGAACTTTTTCAGCCAATAGAATTGCAGTTTCTGTTTTAGCCACCTGGTGGAAATACAGAGAACCTTCAGTGAAAATCCACTATTGCACTTCAGCTGCAGCAGAACATCAACACTAATACCACCCTTGGTGCAGTATTGATTGATGTTTGTGAGGTAAATTGGCGACTGGTCTATGAGTATTGGATAGTGGGTAGGCGGATTAATGCTTTACGTCCTGTATTTCTGCACCTGTCAGGCTCGTTAGCACAGGCATGGACCATGGCAATGAGATGATGGATGAAACAGCCATCCAACTTAAGCTCGGGAATCGAACCCAGGACCCAGTGGTTGGAAGCCCAGCTGGCTACGACTGAGCTAGGCACCTACCACCTATGATTATTGGATAGTTCATGACATTGTGTGCTAAACTTAAATATTATTACATAGCAGACAATATTTTACATCTGCCATTGTATAAGATGACACAATTAGTGGCTGTCAAATTTCCAGTTCAAGTGTCCAAGATAACAATTGATTTTTTTTAGTTATCAGACATTACAAGCAATGTGTTTGGCAAGCAAAATTCACCAAATGTATTCGCCAATGTAGCAAATAAGTTAAGGAAGGTTAATGTGATAGAAGTGATTTAGCTTAAAGTGGCATTGGATTATATGGTATCATTATCATATATATGTTAACAGCTGTCAGTGGCTGTGATTGCAATGCATTTGCCAATGTAGTTTATAGGTTATGGAAGGTTACTGTAGTAGAAGTGATTTAGCTTAAGGTGGCATTTGATTCTATGATATCATTCTCATGTATATGTCAACAGCTGTCAGTGGCTGTGATTGCAATGCATTTGCCAATGTAGTTTACAAGTTATGGAAGGTAATTTATTGAAAAGTCTAAAGTATGGTTAGGCTGTAGATGTGTGGTCTAAAGTGTCTGATATGATTTTTGGCGCAACAGTCTCTTGCTTTGTTGTTAGGGGCAACGGATGTACTCGTAACCATGGCGACATGATATCAGCTTTGATATCTCTTTTGTAACCACTCTCAACAGCCTGGCATGCTTCAAGGAGGAGTGTTATTGCATTTACTCTGTGGTTGCAGCTTTGTGATACCGGTCCATAAATGATGTCCAGCATAAGCACATACTCAACTAGCCCGAAAACTCTGTGAATCACTATGAAAATGTATAGTTCCTTCCAATATTTTATTGCCACTGGTCCAAAGCTTAGTCAGCTTACCATTTGCAGGTCTACAAAATAATAACTTGTAATAATTTACTTTTTTAAATCTATGTATCTAATACAAGAAATATATACTACATATAAGATGATAATGTTTGGAGTCCACCCATATTATACATTATCCCCATGGGTGGGGTTTTTACTTGCCTCAGCAGCCAAGATAGCATTCCAAATCGGACCAGCGTCGTTTCTTATCGGCTGCCGTCAGTTCAACATCGTTTTGACATCGCCGACATCTTGCCGATGTTGTTACGATTTAGAATGCTATCTGAGATAGACACCGAGTACAAGGCACTTCCAATTTAATGTCTCATGCGATGAACATCCAGCTTATAAAAGTGCCTGGGCCGGGGATCAATCCTGAGATCAATCCTGGGATCAATCCTGGGATCTTCAGCAACAATGCGAACCATCATCGCGAATTAATGATAATTTTGAAGTGCTACAATGACCTCCCAACCAATCAGACATCCTGATTTTTCCAATAAAAAACAAAACAAGCAAATTATTGGAGAGGAGTTACTGAGAATTAAAATGGAATTAATTAACAGCGTTCAGTGTATATATAGTGTGACAACACTAGACCACTTGTGTAATTGGATTGGATCAGATTAGATTAGATCAGATTAGATTAGATGAGGCCACCCACACACCCATCATTGGCAATATAATTGGATGTTTCATTATGTTTAACGTAATATATTAACTGTTAATTGATTTAATTGAAATATAATATTAAATTGTCTTGAATTCACTTCTAATGTCTTCCAGTATAGCTTTTTCCACATTTACATCTAATTTAGGTAGTTCTGAGTAACCTTCTTTGAATTTACTTTATTCTAATTGTGATATTGTTAATTTTTTCAGGGTTCTTCGCTGTGATATTCGCATGTTCCAGCAGACACGTCGCCCCGGTCGACTGGGATGGAGCGAGATTGCGCGGGAAAATCGCAATGGGTCTCAGTGTGGCGGGAGTAATCACCAGCATAGTCGGAGTTCTCATGTTTGTTCTTATTTTCTACACAAAAGACGATTCTTAAACTTAGTAATCATTAGCAATTAAATTCATTGTAATTTCAAAGGACTGATTGTCAAAATGTGACATCGCATCGAAGGGTGAAATTTTCAACGGAACGTCTATTTTTACTTGGTTGTTAAGTATCCGTTACTATGCTTTTCATAATTTTTCTGTGTTATCACAAATACAGCTTAGGTCAAAGTATATATACTTGATTTAATTTCAAAATTTTTAATCGAACTTACAAGCTTCTAAATTCCACCCACATGCCCCACTAGAGGCTAAGTCGAGAACTGAATGTAATTTGTCCCGAGTAGGTTGGAGTCAATATTTTTGTTGGTTAAATCCGGACACCGAAGGGAGGTAAACTATACTCCACTTGGCATTATGCACTAATTTGTTTTACTGCTCTTATTATGCAAGAAAGGTACAGTGTGCACTTGGAAGAGAGATAACTATAATTTTTGTTGGTTATATCCCTCTAAGACCAATAGAAGCTGTCATAGTGGAATAACGTTGACATGTAAAAATGTTCATGTAGAAGTTTGCTTGCCATTGAGTAACGTATGAAGACAGGGGCGTCAATTTCTCTTGACGGGTGGAGAGGGGAGGGGGATGAAGGCCTACTTTGTCTGCCGCACCATGTGGTGGTAGTTAACCTGTGGACACTTGTCAAGAGATAGTAATGGTGGATCATTGATGCCAAACTATTTTTACAGATATACTTGTAGTGATATGTGATATAAATGTATTCAACAAAGCACAAATGTTCCAAAACTAAATTGTGTAGAAAAAAAGGGAATTTTCTTTTGTGAATTTCAGGGGGGGGGGGGGCGGCGGATTATTGCATTGATCATACCCCCCTTCTCAAAATGTGGGGGGGTTATATCCCCCATCCCCGCTGTGTAGACGCCTTGTATGAAGATAATATTAGTTAAATAGGAGACAACAATTCTTAATTGCGCGACCAGACTTGTCGCCCATTGACTAAGTCGCCCATTGACTTGTCGCCCATTGACTATGTAAGCAAATGCTATGCTTTTTGCAAAATGCTTCTAAGGGTTTATTTTTTGACTGCACCCCATTAATGCAATTTCTCAGTAGATTATATTTGTATTATGTGACTTTAAAGAAAATAACATAAATGAACAAATATATTGTAATTTTTACGCACAATTATTAGACATTTGTAGATATCCAATTGTAGATTAATATTATATTGTACTAGTTTCAAAGCACAACTTAACGGAACAAAATTCTGTCAGTTTAGACTTTTCTTATTAACAAAGCCATGCATATAATGAGCTAACATAGAGATTTTTTTTCTGTGTGTAGTAATTTTGGCAGCATGACCATTGCATTTTCTTAGTGAGCTGCACGATATTTGTAGATTCAAACCTAGTGCATGGTTTTAACAACAGAGGGCATTGCAACATGCCACCTAGTGGATTTCATATGAACTGAAGATCATGGTAACATTGCAAATCATTCTGACACGTTCATGATATGCAAACTGTAATTATATTAACTAAAGATGACATCAAATTATCTGTAATTCAAAATTCAAATATCAGTGGCTTTGATTGTAAATAATAAATATCATTATGCTGTATTAATGGGAGAAATACTACCAGAGGGCACTGCTGAAGCAGATAAAGCACAATTAGATGACGTCCTCATTTAGTGTAACGAGAATGACATCACTGAATAGATGACATCATCAAACATTGCTTATCTGCTCCAGTAGGTAAAGCATGATTTTTTTCTATCAAGAATTCTCGCCATCTTTGCTGTGTAATTTACTCGTCAAATTGTATGATACAATCAGAATAGATTTATATAAATTTATGTTCGCTGAAAATTTAATATCTTTACTGTCATGAAAAAAATCTCATATTTTTATTTTGTATCATACAGGAAAAACCATCTTATATAGATCTGCAATATTACAGCATTATGGCTTAATAAACCATGTAATTCATTTATTAATAACAGAATATAATTTTTTGTTCTCACTTTACTAATTTATGTTTAAAAAAAAAGGTTATAATTACTTAAATGATCTAATTATTATTATTTATTTTTATCAAATCGATATAAGGAAAAATACATTGTTATTACTAGAATGCCATGTTACTATTTGTAATGGAATTAGAGGGACCAATTTCATAATTAATAATTTTATGAAGTAGTCTGTGTTAACTTTGGGTCTAATCTGTTTAACCCTTCTGATATATATATATATTAATATATATCTACATGGTTTTGCATTATATATATAGAAATGCATATTTTATGACAAAATATGAAACACTGATGTTAGCAAATGTATTTTAAGATTTAAATAAAAAAATAAAATGTTCAAGAAATATGAAAATTGTATAGTAACATACATTTTTTTAAAGACTTTTAGCTTTTTATTTGCATTTATTTGCAAATAACCTACACAATCTCATCATCAGTCATCAATAGCTTTTTGCATAAATAAAAATTCCTAATAAATAAAACACACTGTAAATAAAATTAATTCCTTATTAATGTTGTCAAGTTCATAATTTCTTATGCAACTGAGGTAGGTAGATATTGACAACTTTTTGCACATTAAACTATTGATATGTATTTAATATTGTTGGTGTATGTAAAAATATATGCATTTGTAATGCACAAGACTTGTACAATTGTCGTGTGAAATTTACGATTTTCAATAAATGTGAAAAAATATGCAGTCCTTCCGTTGTCATTAATTTAAGTCTCAGCATGAAGCATGAATCGGATAAAGCAATGCTATTTCATTTTGACAAATATAAAGATAATATATTTATTGTTTGGTGATTTGAGTTAAAAATCACATTCTGTAAATAATTATCTTTCCTTTTTTGTTCATAATTAGCAAATGCCTGAGATTCAACTCAGTTACATAAATATCGAAGATTTATTAATGAGACAAATTAAAATGTTAAATATTAACTTCAACTAAGTTATGGTGAGCAGGGGCAGATCTAGAACTTTTGGAAAGTGGGGGGGGGGGGGGGGTTCAGGCATAGGACTTGTACGAGCAGCGAAGGCGCAATGTCCTGCTAGGGGGGGGTCAAGGGGCATTTTTTTGCAGAGAAAAGGGGGGGGGGGGGGTCAGGACCCCCTTGCCCGTCTCATGGTGAATGCGCTCGTCAGAGTTGGCAGCCCTTAATTTTATGTGCAGGAGCAAGTAAAAACCAACCAAGAGCCTTGTCATCATTACTTCTGCTAGAACAGGTCTGGCCATAAGCTTACTACTATCCATGGCATGGTCTACAGTGATACACCAAATACCACCAGGGGCAGCACGTCTCGGTTCAACTAAGGTGCCATCTTCAGTTTTATTTTGCACTACAATACCCATCACAACAGATTGAGGGAAATTCTGCCAAAATTGATTAAGCTTAAGTTTAGAATAAACTTGTTGGAGTATCCAACCTAAGATTTGAGTTGGATTCCTCAGTCTAAATTTGTGTGAAGTCTGTTATGCCCCTATTTGTGGTGTTCAAAATTTACATACATGACATTATCATGATTGACAAGTGATTGTTGCTCTCATTTTCCCCGCCGCCATGTTTGTTTTGTTGAAAATGCATTGTGGGTCAATATCATAATTTATTTATATTTTGTGAAAATATGGGCTGTTACATACAGATACCTATCATTGTAGGAAAAATGAAATACAGGTTTTTCAAAAATTGTTTCACCAAATAATGAATGACTGCATGGAAGGCCCGATCGACTATGACGTCACCATTGTGATGTCATTATTGTGACCTCATTAGAGCCAATGGTGACATCATCACAGGCCAATTGTGATGTCATCAACCCAGAATGCACAGTAAAATAAAAATGGTGGCATCAAGATGAGAGCTATTTTTTTTTGTCAGAAACTGGTTAAACTAGCTGGAGGTAATTTATTGTACATACTTTTAAAATGTAACTCTCCAGTTTGTTTCATAATACACCAATATAAATCAGTATTTTATGGGGGCATCCATCCAGCATTTGTTCATAAATTGAGCTCCCACAAATTTAAATGGGCTTATTTGCTCGTCTATCAGCTTGAGCGCAAGAGACGAGAACAACAACCAAATTTGATTCAATCCGATCAGTAGAAGCTGAGAAAAACCAATACAGGCCTCTAAAAACCTTTGCTTAATTCTGATTTTCAACAGTGAAAATGAAATTTGTGATATTATAGTGCTGTTTAACATTTAAGAGACAAAAAAATCTTGTTTTCGGGCAATTAAGTGCTTGCGTGGTCACGCCGTGGTGGCGCACTTGTCACATCACTGCAGCGCCATCTGTGAATTATAATCTCCAAAATTTTCTTGAAAAATATTATTTGGCCTGACCATGGAAGTATCCATGCTACCTGGCCTAACTGATGCCATATTGCCATTAAAGCAGCTGCTTTAGCAATAATTACCAACTGATCATAGCCTCTACTCGTTTGCACGTGCTGCCGTGACGTTACGTCATGAGACATGCAGTACAGTTACTAACAAAATGACTAGGCCTAAACAGATGGAATGCGATTCATCGAGCCTATCGAGGTATGTATAGATGCTAGGACAGTAGGATTATGGTTCTGTGACGCCACAACTTGGTACTTTATTGAGGAATGGCCTGTGAGTGTGACGTCATCTCCGCCGATTCAATGCCTATAAAGGTATCCATCGCCCACGCAGCGCCCTCAACTTATGTCCACACTTCGCCAATGTGATAAATACAATAGACTTAAAGTGCAATATTTTGCTACTGTTGCTCACCAAACTTGCACATTTTGTTGAATGCGGCTCACTTTAGCTCTTCTAATGATGACGTCAGTGCCGAAGATAATATATACTGCCCTCTGATTGGCCAAAATGCGGAAATGTGTGACGTCAGTGCCGGATCATGTTTACCTTGAGGTTATCACGGTAATTTGGGCCTGAGCTCACGTAAGCTCAAGGACCTAGAATGCCTACATGTGCAACTGTTATCTGTAAATCTAAGTTCATTTCGTGGTATCGTGGTTTCGTAGGCTGACAGTAACTTTCATACCAGTCCTAATTTTGTGCCACTTAAGTTACCCATTTTCGCGCCAGAAAAGTACCAACTTTTGCCCCACGAAAAGTACCAACTTTGGTGCAACGCAAGTACCAACTTTCGGGCCACGAAAGTAACTTTCCCCTCACTGGCAATTTTAGCTAATTAACTACATAAATATTGAAGTAAAGCGATTTTATGCATATACAGTGGCCGACGTCGAAGTTGTGGCCGACACCGGAGTCGTGGACTTCAGTAGTGACGTCCTGGGGCCGATCCAAACATTCTGATTGAAAAGGGTGATAGATATCGCTATTATTCTAAATCTTTCTCTGTCAAAATGTTCTGAATCCGCCCCTGGACGTCACTATTGAAGTCCACAACTCCGGTGTCGGCCACAACTTCGACGTCGGGCACTGTATATCCAGTGATGCACCTAAATAGATACATGTCTACCCTGCAAAGAACAATGCAGTAGATGCAGTATTAATCGAGTAAATGACAAAAAATCATCGCCTAAAGTATCGTAAATTCGTGAAGTCCACGCGGTTGCCTTACTTTTAAGAAACCAACGCCGCCATATTTGAATTAGCGAGTCAATAAACGAGACCAAATCTGATGGTCAGATATTTTTTCAATGGCATGTTTTTGTCATAAGTATCGAGAGATACCTATCGCTCACAGGCCAATATTTGTCCAAATTGGACTTAGATGGGTCGAGCACCGACCAAATCCACGCCTAACTTCTCAGGTCCATTACTAAAATAATAAGCAGTCTGAAGCTCTCTTTTTGGGCTTAAAACTTACTTTAAAGGTTGCTATTTCTCTGACAACAAAAACCATGAGTTGTCAAGCTGTAATTGTTTAGTAATCCTAAACAAATTGTTCTGGACGTGGTTTCCAGAAGTAGTTTTTCGTGCTTGCACTAGAGCAAAACCAACTCGCATGCTCTATTCGCGGATGCCTTTTGAGATAAGCGTCTTATTTAATATTAATATACATTTTCACGAATAAGTATAGCAAGAATGACAAATGAGAAAACCTCATGTAGTTGTCACCAGCAGATTTTTTTTTATTCATTCTTCTTTCAAAAGAAAAGAAAAAAAAATTGATATACAATGCTCCATGTTGTAGCTTTTAATAACATTGATGCATATTTTGTCAACATTTTTTTTGTAACTTTTTGGTGAGGTGATGAGTAGAGTGTAACATGTTAACAATGACAACAATTTATTTAGTGCGGGTATTACTTTTTCTTCTTAAACACTAATCCATACCTACTCGCTTTTTTTTTTCTAAGTCCTTTTGTTTTTTTCAAACTACAATTCAATCGACAATACACATCCAAAAAGGTTTTTAATTCGACTTCAAGATAGTGATACATATATGCGATGTTAAGTGCATACAGCTAATGTGACAAAAAAATAAAATAAAGATAAACTCCATATTACAAATCAGATGGGGGAGGGGGGGGGAAAGAACGTTATGCAAATATGCTGTGCCGAGAATCAAAAACGTAAGCTCACCAAAATCCAAAGATATTATTATTATTATCGTACATAATCACAAACACCTTGGTAGTCGAATATAGTGTCCCAATTCATTTGTCGACAACATTTAAGTCCAACATTTTTTATAATCATCAATTTATCATTAACCGACATTTTAAAACATAAGATCAGCAAAATATCCATAAGCCAACATACACACATAACAACACACTCCTTAACACACGGCATCATTGAATAAAATATATATTTTGTCCAGTTAACAATAATTGGCTTTTTGTTGTATGCATCAGCACTTGTACAATATCAATTGAAAGGTTGACCATTCTAATTATTCATATTCCAATATATAGATTATAGATATATAATATATATATCATGTACAGTTATTATACATGGGGATGATACAAGGATCTCTGTGGCTCCATTTGTTTAATGTGTACTCGATATGACACAACGTTATAGTTTGCAGTTAGTTTAATCGCTATTTATCAATACAAAGAGTTCCACCGAAGTTAATCATAAATGAGCATAGAATTTTGGAAAAAAGGACAAAATATAAGAAAGCAAAAATTTAAAGCATTTCAGAGATATATTTTAATTTCTAAAATCAGACATAAGGAAATGAATGTTTTCTTGTATTTTTTTTTTTCCAAGTTTCAAATGTTATTTTACACATTCGCAGTGACGTCGCACGAAACGAGATAAATAAAATAACATTTTCTGTCAGAATTTTAAACATACATCAAAGGTAGAACAAATAAAGTCACAGAAATACTCCATCATCACCCATTTGCAATTTAAATAACACAATTCTCAGACAGGATCTATCAGATTCGACAGGTCAACTAGGATAAATTAGTCGGTCAGTTATACGCATTCACTCGGACTTGCAACCATTCACAAACGGCAAAAAATGAAAGTACAGAAAAAAATGGAAACAACGCTAAACCTATATATTCCAAGCAACTAATGTCATAGAACAGTAGTACCATTACAAGCTTAAGTTATCAATAATAATATACAGTATTATCAACCTGCAACATACACAATCAAGTTGAAGACATAATAATAACAACCTTGAAAATATGAATAGTAACATGTCAATCTGTATGCAAGGCAACTGGATGTAATTTACAATAATAATGTCACATGGCCCGACTTTCACTTTCGCACAAAGTCAAACTGAAACCATGTGCACAAGGTTATTCAATGAATGAGAGGCATGAATATTCACAATGACACAGCGCTATTTGGGTTTTTGGATCGACTGAATTTTATATCCCCAGCCGGATAGCATTACGTATCGTAATGTTACGGTACTCCCAATGATATTCAAACCCCTATCAGCATTCTTAAGATGACTATGTGAAGCTTCATATGTACATATATATCTCTAAGTTGCACTCTTATTAAGGACACGTACATTAGGTAAAACTTGAGGGAATTGGCACATCTAGGCTCAGACTGGGCTAATAAATTATTTTCACGGCAGCTATTAAATTCTGAATTTCACATTTCATGTCCATCGAATTTTCTATTCAGTATTCAAAATAAGACAATTCCAAGTGATGCTTAGACTGAAAAATTCACAAGAAATATATCAATAAACACTGATTGGCATCTATTCAAAGTTCTCTTTCTACGATGATCTATTTCGAACTGATAAAAACGATTTGACACTATATTTGTACTATGCATCTTGTACACTCTGCACGAAAAATGAAAAATACTCGCTCTACGTTTTGGGGAGATCAACAACTTATGAACAGAACGAAGTAAAATTTGGTCTTTGCAGTCACACTACTGACATTGTTAATATCTTCTCGTTCATATACTGCACATTCTCACACGACTGGTACTTTTTCAAGTGCTGTATGAATATTACAAGTTATTACAATATTGGTATGATATACACAGTGGTGGTCAACATGTAAAGTTTGATTCAAACAAATGCTACCATATACAACAAGTACAATAGCTCAATATACCTATGTTAACTGGCCGTTTTATACGGTATTAACTCATAAAGGATTTCATACACAAAGCATGAATCTATTATACGGTAACTGGTTGCTATGGTAATGATAAAACCAAAATTATTTACTTTATTTGCATAAAAGACAATTGGCTTGTCAATTAGTGAGAAATAAAGTGTACTATTGTCACTTGGTGAACTATTCGCTATCAGTTGCATAAACCATTGCAATAATTCAGCCAGGTATTCTACTTTATTAAAATAATTTGCAAGTTTTTGACGTGGATAAATTTTAGGACGTGCATCGAGAGCTTCATAGAATCATATTCATAGGCAGAAACTTTCACCAAAGTACTCAAGACTATTCAACTTCAGTGAACTAATAATTTAACAACTTCGCTGATAAATGAGCCAGTTTCATTTACAATTTTTATGCACAAAAAAATACTCAGGAAAAACGTTACAATAGCAGGTCGAGACATATCTAAATACACGACAATTGATTATGTTCCACTTATATTATCACAACAAAGACTCGTCATTGGCGATTAAACATAGTTCATGAAGTTCATGCCGTCATGTAGCATAGCTGAATACTGTTAAAATGTAGATAGGTTGGGGTTATGAATACAGTCTGCGTTCATTTACTTTATTATTATTATCTCATGGGTGCATCGAACTAATGAGATGAGGTATGATATACGAATGCAACGGCGAAAAATACAACAAATGATACAGCGAAAAAATACTTGAGTAGCGTGTCCATGGCAACGAGAACTCTTTTTTTTTGTGACTCCTGAAATATACACCAGATGGAGTATCCATTCGTGCCATTAGTTCGGTTAGTTCTCACAAGGTGACAACAACTCTTTTGATAATGATCCGCATTGCAAACAGCAATAAAGTCGTTTTATCATCATTTTGCTATAATATAACAACACAGCAAAGAAATAACAAAGCTCAATCCTACCAGCCCAACAAGAAACACTATATTACAAAAGTCTGTGTGTGAATCAGTCGGGTAAATTGTGCATCTTGCACCATACACTGTCTTTGGTTATTTTTCGTACCAGATGAAAGTTAGTTCAAGTGCGTTTCACCTCCGCTACTTGATAATTCAACCAAGCAGTGTCAACATTTGACTGTCCCATATTTTAATATCCTTCGCTTCTTAACAGCCGAATGCATTTTACATGTAGTGAAGTCTTCATCCAAACAGATTCATTCATAGAAATGAGCGGCAAATTCTCAAGCTAGTTCATCCGTTCAAATTAAACAAACGGTCCATTCTGTAGATAACTTTGTTGCAAACATCTGAATCAGATCAGATTCATTTGCAATGTGCATTCAAGTCTAAATTTTCACTCGCAAAACAGTTCTGCAAATTTCAAATGTCCTCAAATAGAGATGGGGGCTACTTATTTTGTTCGATGCTTAGATAATCAACTCCTTGAGCATCTATAGACATGTGTCTCTTCTGGATGGTCAGAGAATATCACAAGCGCAAAGAAGGACTCGTACAGTCTTGTACAGTCTTTCCGTTAAATAACTAAGAGACTTCAAGTTATCAAACTGCAGTGGGATTGGTTACGTGGCATCCTAATACTTTTTTTTCTTCTCAGACAGACATTGCTCAAAGTTTTCCAGGATACAAATTGAACTTCTACGTTTTTGAAATATCTCAAAAGATGTTGCTGACATCAGCAACGAAAGGCCATGAATGACTTTTAATGACGCGTACAATTTTCCTTTCAGGAAATGTTCGTGAACCTTTTTGACTATGTTTCCGACTAGATCTTTCGACAGTTGAATTCCGCAATGCCACTAAACTGAATCTCTTTGGGGGAGGGCTATATTTTCTAAACAGGGGGTCACTGCACCATGCCCTAGTCTGTTGCGTGTAGTCCAGCTATCTTATACATCCAATTCTAAAGTCTTTCGCAACTGTTCCAGGCACACGGCAAATGTATGGTTCCTTTTGTACGTCTTTCATCCGCAGTCAATCCTATCTAGATCAGCCATAACAGTTCAGCGCAACTCCTCAACACAATTGGATATATTTATGTTACTGGAAGCAGAATTGTCTGTTGTTTCATAGTCATTAGGCGATCACTTTGAGGCGTATGTTGGGCGGAGATCATCCCGGTCAGACCCTCTTCGCCGTTCACGGTACCGGTCTTTCTCCGCCGGTGGACCGCGCCTGTCCCGGTTTTCCTTCGCTCGTCGTCCATTACTCTGTCGAGAGGCGTCGTCTGACCGGTAATCTTTACGCACAAAGTCTTGTGATGATGACGTCGTTTTGGATGAGGAGCGTGACGTCATTTGGCTTTGGTCACGAAGCGCTGTTAGTTTGCTCGCTGGTCCGTTCGTTACAGCTTGCTGTTGATCCTGTTGTTGTTGTTGCTTCTCCGCTTCTTCACGTTGTGCGGCCGCCTCTCTGCTTTTCGCGACCATCTGAGCGTAACTTAATTTAGCAGCCGATGCCGTCATGTTGCTTGAAGCAGTGGTCGTCGTTACTGTGCTGATGGTGGTGGCCTGGCCTCCAACGCTGGATGATGATACCTATAGCGGAAAACAAAACCAACAAAAAAAACTCAGTATATTCTCATTTGTCATAGTATTAAATATTAATTTCCACCTGATTTTTGGCCACACTTTGCCATGAAAGGCATGGAGATCCAAGCTTTTGGTGATAAGACCAAAAACCAATTGGACATTTATTGTGGATCTTACTTCAAACTCATATTCGAGATACAAAGAGAAATGATACTTTATTACAGAAGTGTAACGAATCTATCCAGACAATATATGCAAATATTTTCTTCAATGTTTTCATATTCCTAACTCATATTTCTTAATCCATCATATCCGTTCCAATCTGGTTGTACAAAATCATTACTTTAATTAAATAACTAATACCAGGCACCTAAGCACAACTGAGCCAGAAACAACTTGTGAGACAGTCACCATGCAAATTTCTTTTACCACTATTGATCTAACTGCAAGACTTATCATCTAAGTATGAAAACCAGGTATAGTGTGGTTCCTAAGGCCACACTTATTTTGATCTCTACCTTCTCAGATCGTTCAAGGCATTTGTTAGGAGTCGGGTGGCCGAAAATTAAAAAATAAAATTAAAATTTCCTATTAAATAACTTAGGGACCTTTCTCATCTTATAGGCGAATCTAAGAAGCTATCTTATAGGCGAATCTAAAAAGCTAACTTTCTACGAAGTGTGGCCTTAAACTACAGTTGATGACTTTGTTATGCTGATAGAGATATATTTTAAATTCTAATATCAGACATAAGGAAATGAATGTTTTCTTGTATTTTTTTCCAAGTTTCATCTTATAGGCGAATCTAATATGCTAACAGTTACTATCAATGAAGTGTGGCCTAAAATGCTAATAGCGAAGTATAACGGACTTTAAAATGAGTTTAAAATGATTGTTACCTGCGGAGAAGGAGATGGCTGGGATAAGGTGGTTTGGGTGGTAGTTGAGGTCGTGGTGGGCGGTGCAGGTTTGCTGTTCATCACGGTGTTCATCACGGTGTCCATACTTGTCCATTTGCCGACTCTGAAACAGATAAATCGATAAATAAATATCATTAGTCGGAAAAAGTACAGTATAGGCTCATCTACACCAAATGTTATTTTAATTGTGCTGGAACTTGGATTTTTAATGGGCGCTAAATATGGGCATAAATTTGGGTTCGCTATACTGCACTAAACCCCATTAGTCATACTTCATCATAGACTACCCATACAGCCACACCAAGAATTATTCAGACACTTACATTGCCATATGCCTTGCAATCACAGCCACTGACAGCTGTTGACATATACATGAGAATGATACCATAGAATCCAATGCCACCTTAAGCTAAATCACTTCTACTACAGTAACCTTCCATAACTTGTAAACTACATTGGCAAATGCATTGCAATCACAGCCACTGACAGCTGTTGACATATACATGAGAATGATACCATAGAATCCAATGCCACCTTAAGCTAAATCACTTCTACTACAGTAACCTTCCATAACTTGTTAACTACATTGGCAAGTGCATTGCAATCACAGCCACTGACAGCTGTTGACATATACATGAGAATGATACCGTAGAATCTACTTCGAAATTAAGGTAAATCATTCTACTACAGTTCAAAGGTGCAAGAAATTTTGAAAGCGTCTCAATATTTCTTGTTGTGACTGTACATGAAAAAAAAGAAGAGGTAATTGTAATCAGACCCACAACATTTGGGACAGTCAAAGTATTTGGTATAACAGGGTTTTGTATTTTGCTGGTCCGCTGTAAAAAGACTTGTAAAAAAAAAAATCTATCTCTAGACTCACTGCAACCAAAGGCTGTTCCTTATAAACAGTTTTCAAGATGGCATTTATATTGGTATTGGTAACAAATTCTAGCTAATGAAAATTGACGTGAAGATGGTAGTATTGCCAACATTGCCCCACAGCAAAACAGTAGACAGCTGCTCCGACAGCACTTCAGATCTGTAACACTAGATCCCTAACCGTTCGAAATCTTGTACGTCTTTCGTTGTAAATTTGAAAGTATACTGACATGATAATATTATAGACTTAATGAAAAAATAGCTACGTGTGTCTAATCTGCATGAAATATTGAGTTACAAGAGTTACAAACCAACATTATAATTAGGAAATGTACAATGAGGTCACAAGAATGTCTATTTGCATTGATGTTCAGACATATCAGTGCAATAAACTAGCAGACGGAAGGTTTTAAAGAAATACTCACTTGAGGGGAGACTGTGGAGGAGTGGGTAGTGAGCAGGCGAGTGACTGAGCAACCGTTGTCGGGGTCGATCTTGCCGTGGAGACTGACACTACTTTCTTGGCTTCCTTAGAGACCGTTTCCTTGGCAACCACCTCTTCCTTGGCAACGGATTCCTTCTCTTTGGTAGCGTCTTTGTCCTTGGTAGACGTGGAGTCTTTGCTTTCTGTTTTTGAAGCAGAAGGTGTCGGACCCTGGAATTTGAATTGAAATGAAGATAAATGCCAAGGTTTACAAATAAAACAAATTAACTACAAGAGACACAAAGAATCAAATTACATACACAGTATTACATTGTTCAAGTGACTGAATATTTACAAGATGGGAAAGCAGTTATACCAAACTGACATAGTTGTCTTTTAACAATACAGCAACACTAGTTATTTGTCCCAGATGTTAACTAATAAGACCTACCTCAGAGAAAATTTAATGACAATTAATAATACTAATCACCAACAGACAGAATGTCACACACAATACCAACATTTTCCTGCGCAGCATCATCAGGACTAGTTATGTCGCTTTTTTTCTCAATGCTACAGCAAGATAAGGCAAAATACCTTCGCTCACATGAAATACCACTACAGGGCTTCCATCATATCATAGCATAGCAGACATAGTTGGCCACTTCCAGGTTGTTAGGACGCTGTAGCTAATAAGTATAACATTAGTCAGGGCTATTCCTGTCAGTTCGAAAAAGGGCCAACCATTTCTTCAACACCAAGACCTTATAACTAACTACGCTTTACATATAGCGCAAGTCCAGTGAAATCCCTCAATCAAGACAACTTTCGGAATCGCTGAAGTGTTCTTATGTCAAGGTGGTCTTCTAGAACTTGTTAACACAACTATCAATTTTTAGAACGCAGCGAAATAGTCTTGAAATACACCTAAACAGGGTCCATTAAATATCGTGGGAGAAATCAAGGAGGGAAATCGTGATAATAGCGTGTTCTGTTTCAGGAACTTATTTCCTTACTTTGATGCCTAATGAACCGCTATTACTAAGATCCTACTGCAGCTAATTGAGTTTAATTACCAGTACCCATGATATGCTTGTGTATAATTAACTGTAATCATGCCTACGATAATTAGTGGTACTCATGCGCACCTACGAGGGTTTTATGCCGGCAAGTCCAGAATCAAAACCAAGTGCGGAGTTTTTGTTTTTACAGAGAAAACTCAAGGACATATTTACCCACCAACTATAGCTTTAGGAGAAAATAAAAAACTGAGGTTTCTTTAATCTTTAGCACTAGTGAGCAGAAATCATTTCTGGAAGGCACTACACAGGTCTATCTATCTATCTATCTATCTATCTACCTACCTACCTATCTACCTATCTATCTGTATCATTTACGAAGTATGAGAACTCCACAATTAGCGGAAACTTACCGTTGAGGATATAGAATTAGACTGACTGGTCGTTGCCGTGGCAACCGTAGCTGCAGCTGTCGAAGATGCAGGGGTGTTGGATGAAGAAGATGCAGCAGGTTTTGTAGATGGTTTCACCGTTCCCTTGACGACGTCGGACATCTTGTTTTCCCAAATACCTGTTGCCTCTGTGCTGCCACCACTTGTCTGTGAGGACAATAAAAAAGAATGCATTCATGAAAGCTTCCATTATACATGTTGATATGATGCTATCCATGGATTTATTTAAGTGTGTCTGCATCACGAAATGTGAAATAATTAGCTTAGCTATACGTCTCAAAAATTGTGTAACAGTTATTTGTTAAAAACTTCTCAGTAAGTTGCATTATTGTATGTTACCAAATTTTACGTTCAGTTGTTGTTAATAGCAATTAGCCCAAATCCCGATTACTCTGCTATAGCACAGCTAGGTGTGAACAATAAACTTATAATTCTCTAATTATTTTGTCCTACTTGTACAGAATAGTTGAGTTGCTAGGGGCTGTGTGTACCTGAAATCTTTCAGACAAACTTTATACAACTTTATAAATTGTGCTACTCAAATCTAAATTAGCATAGCAACAGCTGCTTTTCAAAAGATAAACTTTTTAAGAGTCCTGAAATCAGAATAAAAAACTTAACTATATTCACCATCACAAAATACATACCTTCGTGGTGGAAGCGCCAGGTGTAGCTCCAGGCAGGGGTGGGAAAGACGTGGACTCCAACTCAAACTTGGGAGATTCTGCTGATTTCTGATCTTTGGAAGCTCCTCCGGTCTGTCTCTGTAAAAATTAATACAATAAATAATCAATTAAACCTTCATTTGATCATGCCGACCTTTGCAAAAGGGATGGTCAATTTACATGTGATCTAGGACGTGGTATGTGTGTGAGTGTGATTAGGGCTTTACGTCCTGTATTTCTGCACCAGTTGGGCTAATTAGGACAGGCAGAGACCATGGCAATGAGATGAAGGATGAAACAGCCATCCAACTTAGGCTCAACCGGGAATCGAACCCGGGACCCAGCGGTTGGAAGCGCAGAGTGCTACCTCTGAGATAGGCCCCCGCCCTATCTAGGACGTGGTAGTAATAGCACAATGCATGACGTCACTGCAGCTGAATTCCTGATGACGTCAAGATGTCTTGTGGTATTGCGTATAGGTACCGTCATGTTTTGAGAGATTATTAATAAGTTCACACATGAATGAACCGACCCTATATTTGTGATATAATATAAACCCAACCTTATGAACCAAAAAACAGCGTCTACAGAGCTCCGTGACCAATCAAACTGGATATGCATAAACCAGGTAATTACGCCGATTTCGAGCAAGGCAGCATAGGCTGGCTTGCTTCAGGAAGACTGGTAGAGTATAACTTTAGTCATCATCTTTTACTTTTATTATAATTGTAGATTATGAAATGACTGAGGTCCTTACCAAGTTCTTAGCACCATCCAAGTCCTGTAACCCTCTTCTTCGACTTCTATAATTTTTTCTGCAATAAAACAAGTTTGATGTTTAGTATTCTCATCATTACATCTGCCAGCTGTGGCAGCTGGTCATATAAGCTGACTAAGCTTCGGACCTAGTAGCATTGGGACAGTATTTTGGGAGGATCTACCACATTATGAAATGCTGATACCAGGAGCTTTCCCTCAAACAAATATAATGAAGTCAGGGAAATTGATCCAGTCTTTCAATGTTTTGTGGGTCAATTTTTAGTTATTGCATGACTTAGGTAGGCCACATTTATTTGATCTTTCTCGGATCCTCTCAGGGCAATCTTTAATGGGTTGGTCGGTCAAACATACAAATATAAAATAAAATTTCATACAACGTAACACTGGAGCTTATTATATTAATTTTCGGTAGGCACATTTCTCATCATGTAGACGGATCAGAGAAGTTAAAAATTATATTAATGTTGACTCATCTTCAACCGTATCTTCAACGACAACTTCAATTGCTCTATGGTAAGACTCATGACTGCAACACTGATTTTCAGCACAGGACCCTAGGCTTCCTCTAAATTAATTCCAACCTTAGCCACTGTGGCTAAAGCAGTCCAATTTTTTTCTTTAGCCATAACAGAGTCAGTTTATCTACCATTATTTGAAGCAGCTTTCATAAGCTTCTAATTCCCAGTTTCTCTTGTGTACACTTGAGAGGCATTTATGCCACACAAGCATTTAATTTAGCCACAGTTACATAAATTTCGCCAAGAGAACCGTGGCCAACGTTTAGCTGAAGCCTAGGGACCATTATCTTCTGACACCGATTCAAGACAGTAATAACAAATATATACGTGAACCGAATTACAAAATTATATGTGAAACATACCGCGGGAGGGAATCTTTGGAGTCTGAGATCTGGCGAGAGGAGGCGGAGGCCGTGGTGGCAGTGGCGGTTGAGAGACTGGCGGACACTGTTCCATTGGTTGTGGCGTGATCTGAGGATGAGGAGGAGCCGTGGGGTCGAGCCGTGACTGTCATGGATGAACTGCAGGCGGCTGAGGCCGTGGCCGAATGACTGGAATAAGACCAGATAATTACGTTAGCCAACAAATTATAACTACTAAATTACACGAGATCCAAATCACTAACCAAAAAAACTTCCTAAAATTTTACACCTAATACAAACCCAAAACCACAATAACAAATGACAAATACAACACTAAACTGTTTTTAGATCAAACTTAATGACTAATCATCAAATAGATTACCAATGAGTTGGCGGACACAGCAGACTATACCAAAGACAACCATGATAGATATTCAACATACTATAGTCATTCTGTACTTAAAACTGCAACTCAGTTAACAACTTGAATATTAAAACGTGTAGCAGAAATCCATATAATTAGGTCTTTGAATTTACGACACTGCACTGGGGGACTGATGAAGACATTGAAGAGATTTTAAGTTTACTAACAATGATTAAAAAATCATTCGGAAAGATCGAGCACACTAACAGCAAGTTCTAAACGGAATAACTCCGTCCCATTGAGAATAACTCACCTGTGAGACGACGTAGTGGGCGTGGCGTGATGACGGGAATCCTGGTTATTGTGGTACCCATCATGTCGCCGTGTTGACCCACCCTCGTGAGCTGTGGGGCCACCGCTGCTGACCCGCGGACTCAACCTGGTTGATCCACTGGCGTTGTGGTGGTGATGTGGTTCGTAATGGTCATTCCAATCTCGTCCACCTCTTTCCCCTCTGTGGTCACTACTGCTACTGCCCCGGTGTTCCCGCGATCCGTGATCCCGGCCCGAATGCTCCCTGTCTTGCACATTGCTACCTCCTCTGTGCGGCTTGGGATTTCTGCAGGAAAGATGATATTTCAATTCATAATAATTAATTAATAATGCCTTTTCATTTCGTATTGGTAAAGGCCATATATTCCATTTTGGCATCCTGAAGGCCACCAGTATGTTATATACTTAAATGGAGGTATTTTGTATAAATATTTCAAATTGTGTGTTTAACATGGTCAATAAAATCTTGAATATTAAACAATTATATTGAAAGTTTTCTTGTTTGTAAAATGACACCAACAATAGTGCGGGATTCTCTTCGGCTTAATGGGTGTTACCAGAATCACAATAACTGCTATATAATAATTCTCCAATTCGAAGTGAGTGCTGCAATAGGTTAATCTGTTGCAATAGTATTAGCTCTATCCAAATGAATTGTTTCCGTTTGTCTGTCAGTGACAGCGATTGTAGAGGGCTTAGTCCCTGCAGGTAATTTGGTGTAATGGGCAGTATATAGTCCCTAGGGAGTTGAGAAAGGCTCATGCTCAAACAGGCCTGTCAAGGGCAGTGGTAACTGTCAAGGGCAGTGGTAACTGTCAAGGGCAGTGGTAACTGTCAAGGGCAGTGGTAACTGTCAAGGGCAGTGGTAACTGTCAAGGGCAGTGGTAACTGTCAAGGGCAGTGGTAACTGTCAAGGGCAGTGGTAACTGTCAAGGGCAGTGGTAACTGTCAAGGGCAGTGGTAACTGTCAAGGGCAGTGGTAACTGTCAAAGCAGCTTGAGACTCAAACTCTCTTGAGTGATAACACAACAAACCAACACTTACCTATTTCTATTATTTTGGAATCCGTGCCGACTGGTGGTTCCCGATAGTTTGAAAGTAGCTGCAGGAGTGTAACCATTGACTGTGAAAGCCTGAAATTATTCAAATTAGTTGGTAATTTCCTCGTTGCTAAGACGTCACAAACAAAAGACGGCGGATTTCATTTTTCAAGGCAAGACATTGTTTATTTTTTCATTCGGGGCCTGCGGCCCACATCCCCGCTACACTACACAAATATTATTCTTAGTGTGTGCTAGCACAAAATTTGGCAAAAAATAGATATTTTTTTACAAATATTTCATGGACGCCAAATATGGGCATAAATTTGGTCCGCTATTCTGCACTAAACCCAATCAATCTGCAATAATTAACAGCAGTATATGCTTTTTCAACTTAATTGTTATGCCCCAAACTGCAATACCATTTTTACAAATAGGAGTGTCTTATTATTTGACGGTAATGTTGTGGGTGCTTACACTTACTGTTCCAGGGTCGAAGAAAGTCATAGGGCTAGCGGCTGGAGGCCAAGGCGCCTGAACCACTGTGTTGGGCGGGAAGAAAGGATAACCCTGAAAGGAGAAAATACATTTAGAAAACGAAGCCAATATAGAATTTCAGGTATTCACAGACTAAGGTTTACCCCTTTGCGAGAATATACTGCTATAAATGCTGGATGACGTACAAAAATATACAAGGATTTGCAACAAATTTTGTTTTAGTGTTGACAACTTGTTGGTATGTACATGAAGTTACGTTTTCCCGTCAGCCAAGATTGCCGTGCATGGAAGCTGGCACAGCGACCCTTTGCCTGGAATGGCCTTATTTTATTTCTGAGGATTGCAAATGGATGGATAGACTTGCAGGTGCTGTCATCTAGTGGATAATATCAGTGTTTAAGCCAATAAGACGCCAGTTTACACGACGACACAATGATGCCATTTTCCAAATATGGTAGTGCTTTTTAAGGCCTTCTCTGATTGTGCAATAAGAAAGGAGATGAATAACCACACTAATTACGGCCATTCAGGGCATAGGTCGCGGTGCCAGCTTCACGGCGATCTTTGCCGGCGGGAAAAGAGTGAAGTTAAGGAAATTTCAGTTCGATTGAAAAGACATAAAATAAAAATGCTCCATAAGAATAAAGATTCGATAGACAGAAATGGAAAGTGCAGCCCTCTAAGGTGAGTTCTTGCCACTAACGAGGGTTGATTGATAAGGTAAGGCAACAGTCCACCGATAGTGCACATTTCAACATAACACCTACATAAGCCCGCACCATTTGACTTCACTGTATTTAAATATCTAATCGTTCAACTAGTTTCGTAATTCTTTAAATCTACATTTTCTAAAATACTTTTTTCCATTCTTAAACTTAACTCATACAGCACTCAATTTACTCTTCAAGAGCTACCAAACCTACTCTAAACTTGTCGATTATAAATTTAAGATATATATTCAACTGAAGCCATCTTTAAAGGTTTGGAATCTATGCAAAAGCACAGGACTGTGTGTAAATATTATGCCCTATGATTTTCAATCGAAAACAAATATATCAAATATTGGATGTTCAGCTCCACTGAAGTGAATGCATAACTCTAAAATCCCCTTTAGTATAATAGTGAACTTTTCGATTTCTTCACAAATGATATTTTTATATTAGAATAAATAGTTGTGACTTGAATATCCCATTGTTTGTGCAAAAATCCCATGCAAGAAAATATATTTACACCCAACGTTTGTAGTCAATTAGTATTGATAAATTTGATTAATTAACAAGAACCTCACAATTATTGAATGCTAGGGCAACGGCAAAAATAAAACAACGTTAATTTCTTGAACTAACTTGAACTACCAAATCACACACAATACTCACTCTGAAATTTGTCAAATCGAACTTAAAATTTACCTGACGCAGGTCTCCCTGTCGAAAGAAAATCGTAATTTTCAATTTCTTTTTTCAACAAAATTTAACGTGTGGTCTATCTGAAGTTAATTGCCGTGTGTGTGATATTAATGTGAGGGCAATATCTGTTGTCAAATGAGGTTTTTTGCAGGATTAGTACATTGCGCATAGTGTAGGAAATGAAAGTCACGAGTCACAAGTGCGACATGTAGCATTCCCCAAATCTCCACTTGCGAAATTTAAGCGTTAAATCCAACAGTTTTGAGTCACTTTACAACCTTGAAATACCCACTTAACTGTTCGCTTGTAAGCCTTTTAGTTTAGTACGCATTTATATCCTCGACATCCTGTTTCGAAAGTTAGGCTACGGTTTTTTTGATCTTTCGTTTCTCGATCCGCCGGCCAAACTTTTGCAGTGCCGCTCAATTAATAAATCAACAATTGTCTGGGCAAATATGTGTATTGCATCTCAAAGTATCACATCACCTGTGTTAATTTTTGAAAAAAAAAACGGTCCGAGAAAGTCCCGAGAAACATAAGATCGAAAAACCGTGGCCTTAAGATAAAAAAACAAATATATATATATATAATCCCACATAAGTGCCCTAGGCTACCTCTTGCTTTCATATGATTCATAACTCCTTTTATACTCTCACTTAGCCGAGTAGAATCGTTCATTACCTGTTGGCTGATGATGTACTGCGTACTGGCGACCTGATTGAACGGTGAAAACCTCTGTTGATTGAACACCTGGTTACTTTCGCTCGTCACCACTTGGGGCGTTGGCGTAGTGCTGGTGGCACCTCCTGTTGAGAATTGCTGCTTGAACCCATTTTTTGGTAGAAAAGTGCTATGCACTAAAGGTTTGGCTTTTATTCGAGCCTGAAATGAAGAAAAGGTCACATTTGATGATACCAGAATAAAAAGTACAAACATAGGTATAGAAAAAACCACACATAAAAGGCAAATAGCACTTCACTACCCCCATAATTTCAAGCAAACCTGCAATGCGAAGTTTCGACACACCACGCAAATATTTATCAAAGAGAAGAAACCAGGCCTAACTTATTGTCATTAATTATGCGGCTCTTCTCAGGGCAATGTTTAATGGGTCAGTCAGTCAAAAATCGAATAAAATTTCATATTAAATAAAATTTGGATAAGATATTTTATTTTTCTGTCGGCACATTTCTCGTAATAATGGTGGATGGAAAAGTGTCACCTAAAAATTCAAATGATCAGCCAACTTTTGTTCTAGTTGCGCTAACCTTTTGGAAGACTTCCTTTATCTTTTTTCATCAAAAGATGGTATTAAGAAGACCCAACAATATGCATACATGTAACAATTCCTTGAAATTCATCTTACCATTATGGGTTTGCCCTGGAAATTCTTGACCTCCTCCCGCAAATACTGGTACGCCCTCTGTGCATCCTCGTCAGAGTTGAACGTCACGTACCAGTTGTTGTTGTGCGCAAACTCACAGCTCACAAATTTGGGACAGTTCTCTCCGCTGAATAACCGTTCAACGTCCTGTAAAACGACCAAAAGTGTTAGGTCTCTATGCTCTCATATGATCATAGTTAAAGTCTTAGATAAGAATAACGGAAGCTGTTATTAATTCAGAACTGAGAGGTTGCAGGGCTAAAAGATTATAATTATATTTCAAGCTATAAGGAATATCACATCACCCATAACTTTACCATAAATAAAGACTACTGTGCACACGATGAAGCGCAAGTTGGATACTATACATTAGCAGTATCTTTGTATGAATCATTCAAATGCTGTGACAAGATTTCGGAAACATTTTTCTCATTCAAAACATCATGCAATATTATTGTCATAATTCTCGTTATTAGCGGCAAAACAGGTCTAATTATCTTCAAATAAACTCATCAAATTTGCAAATGGTGTAAAGCAACATGAATTGCCAGTCGTCGGATATATATTTAAGCTGGCCCTCAGCCACAACAACTCTGTGTTCACTCGTAACCTTCACTAAGCTACTAACTTATGTGGTCTCAACGCTGCTAATTTTGAGAATTTGGATGTAGCTGAATTATATCATGTAGTGAACAGAGATTGTGAAGCCAATTGCCACACACAAGAAGATACTGCCACAGGAACAGCTATTAGAGACTTAGTTCTGATCTCACAAGGACAGTTGCTTTTAATTATGGACAAACATGATACTTTACAATTCTAAATTTGTTACGAACACCTTAATGTTTTTATAGTTATGCTTCTATAAACTATTCGATTATATGTTTCTATAATTTTGTATGATTGGGGGACGAATTAACATAATAATAAATAAATAAATAATAATTACCTCCACGGGAGTGCTCTCTGGAATCTCACGTAATATCACCACGCAGCGCTTGTGCAACGGTCGAACTTTCTCGCCCTTCTCATCAACCTGGACATTTCCCGACTCTGCAGACACAAAATACAAATGTTACATACACATCTAATCCCCACAATTATGTATAACTAACGATAAAATCAGATTTACTCCCAGAGAACCTACTTTAAGGAATGGGGAACAATTGAACTCCTAACATAATTCATTGAAGGTCTGCTATTGAGGTATCGAAGGCTATAGCCATTAAATGTCAGAAACAACAGACCAAACATATTCCACTTGCTGTGACATAATTACAACTGCTTTGAGAGGATTAAATCACTTATGGTCAAACATGGTGGTCAAGGGACTATTCACATCTCAGCCATTTGCACGTGACATATGATGACGTCACAAAAATCAATGTGTCAAATTTGTGACATCATAATGTATTGATCAGTTGCACTAAATTGAGGTCATGTGTGCTAATTGCAGAGGCACTGAATAGTCGATGAATAGTGGATTTTCAAGAAATCTTCTGAACATTTCCACTAGGTGGCTACTGGCAGAATGGTGCAATCCCATTGGTTGCAGAGCTTCCCACTCTAGATTCTGATTGGTTGAAGTAAAGGGAACACAAGTAGCAATATTTCTAATGCATTTAAAGGTACATTTGACGCCTGATATTTTAATACGTTACTTTTATAAAGAAAGTTGTGTTTTTTATTGAATCCAACAGCAACATTAATCTTGCAGACTTACACAATTTCAGGTGTTCTATAGATATAACATTATTGACCGATCTTACAGAAGACTAACTTACCACGCAAGACTTCAATGACTAGGTCCATATCGGAGGTCAGTCTCTTCACCTGGTTGAAGCTGGCCACTGTCGAGATTGGAACGTACTGGTCAGCGTCCATTTGCGAAACCAGGTACGTGTCATTCGCCAGGTTCTCCCTAAAAAACAAAACATTTTCGTTGAAAAATACATAACATGTAATGAAAATTCAGGTTTATTTATCATTTAACGAGGTTCAGAGAAGTCATTGTGAAGACCCACCAACAAAACTTCCTATGTTGAGTACACCAATTTTGTGAATTTCATTGCTATATAAAGATATTTTGGTGTACTGCAAAGACAATCACTGTCAAGATCTTTAGACAAAATTTATGTTGAGTACACCGCAAGATCCTAATGACCAGGCCCTAATTGAAACCACTAAATTTAATGTTTCAATTCTATTGTCAACATGGCGATTTGCAACATAAATGAGACCATCTCATTGTTAAATGTATTTTGCAAGTACCAACGGCTACATATGCAATTAAGTTCATTCCTCTGTTTTGGTGGAACACTTGTAACTTTGAAAGAGTTCCACAAAACCTCAGATGAAAAGTTTGATAAAGACAAATGGGGTTATAAAGCTATTAACAGATTTCTGTACCCCACACTACCTAGTTTGGTCTAGATTTTGTGTAATGATGTGATTTACACCTTTACCCCAGATTATACCAACGTGTAATAAAATTTTAATAAATATATATATATATATAGAAACGTACACTGCTGTCAAATGTATCTTTCAATGGATTTTCGGTATATTCTCCTTCATGATTTTGATATATCTACTTTAAATATAATCAATTCCCAAACAGCATAAACAGTATTTAAGTGTGACCCCAGTGGAGTAAAGTTAATGATTTTACAACTCTTGTCTTGCTTTTATCAAACTTTTCATCGGATGGGTTTATTAAACTTTACGGAGATAGAAGTGTTGTTGCTTAAACGATAATAGCTGTATTGGTACATGATATGTAAGAATGCAGAGAGTAAAATATATTTGCATCAACAACGCACCTTGAGAAGTAATATTCGAGTTGTGTCTTGAGCATCTCTCGGAGCTGGTCCTCATACTCCGGTCCTTCTCCGATTGGCAACTGATCATCTGCAAAATAAAATATCCAAAATTAATTTACATGTTATTTGATTGCTAATCCATCATTCAAAGCAAATCATAACCAAATACATGGTGGCTAATCTGCGTCACATTGTTAAAGCAGACTTCACATATTGGGGAGAAAAAGTACCACAAGGTGTCACTGCCACCGTAGCAGAAGCTGCTGTTTGATGAAATCTATTCTGTGACGTCATGTATGTAGCAATTACTTAGTGACACCATATTCAACTATTATGGTTGTAGTGGCTCTGTTACTTTTTCTCCCCATTACAATTTCATAGACTTGGTAACTAAATCCCAGAAGAAGTCTTGCAAATACCAAAAAAGTGTATGGTTTTAGTGCAGTATAGCGGTCCCAAATCTATGCCTCCTTAAATATGGTCATAAATCTGGGTCCGCTATACTACACTTTTTCCTAAGCTTCAGGCCAAAAGTTTGGGGCACACCTATTAAAGTTTAACTGGATGCATTGCTTAGAAGTGTCAGAAAAATATTCTTAAATATAAGACAAGATGGTAGAAATCTTTTTCTCACTCTTGAAAACAATGCATCGAATGCAACTACAATAGGGGTTGACCTGAACTGTATGGTCTTCTCTAATTCTTGTAAATTAAATTACAGATGTCTTTTGATAAGTCTCACAAGCACGACTTCCATCTAGTGCTCAGCATTAACACCAGGCGGCTAAGACTAATGCACAACAAACTCACCAGTGGGCTCAAAGGGCTCAGGAACCATTCCATTCGTGGTCTCGTAGCCGTTGTAGTTGATGGGCGACTCAGGACTGGGAGGAAAAACGATCCCCGCTGTCGCCTTGGTTCCTACTTCTTCATCTCCATTGACCAGAGCAAACACTGGAAAAAAGTTAGGATATTGAGCATTTTCGGACTCATTAGTCCTTCTTAGAACTGTACACTCGTAATCAGTGAAATTTGCCACTTCATCAAAGTATGCCACTCCCAATAATCAGACCCAAAATACTGTAAAAGAACATGCGATCATTACAGCAGTTTTCGAGGGGGCTTGGCTGACTGGACCATCAGAAAACCTTTTAGAGACAGTTGAAAAGTTTGATTAGAAGAGGGTGAAACCACAAGTCCAACATATGTGAAGTCATTAACCGACATATAGGGAGTGCGGTGACTGTGGTCATCTGGTCTTGGAGAATATGAAAATAGCATTTGGCCATTTGGGGTTGTGGGATAAACAGGTGCCAAATGGCGTAAAACTGAGGGTCCTAACGTCAATTTAATGACATAAACATGGCTTTATCTACTTTTTGATCTGTCTCCAAAAGTTGTTTTTAAGATTCAGTCAGCGAAGCCCCCTCGAAAACTGCTGTACTGTACGCTCCAAATCAAGAAACTTCACCAATTCGAAATTTGATACTTCCGATAATGATAAATATAGATGTAGCACTTTGTACCCAACCATTTTTAGGGTAACTTTAGAGCATTGGCAATGGACTGATAAGACAATTCACAATAGAATAGTGAGGTTTTCAAGCAAATTTCAAAGGTAACAAATTTTCTCATTAATTCCCATACTTCATCCGTATTACACAACACGGTAAACAGTAAAAACCGTCCATCACGTTTCTATATATACTTTATATAGTGTAATCTGTCAGATGAAAGCTTCAGTAGAACATTTTATGGTCATTGCCGAGTGTATTTTTTTTCTTACCTGGCTCGGGAGGTGTGGGAGAGGCTCCAGGGTCAGACACAGAGGTCGCGGTGTTTACGACTGGAGGGCTCTCCGCGCCCTCTTCTGCGGGGCTTGCTTCCGGGGTTAGTTGCCATTCTAACCCCCCTCCGTCACTTCCTGTAGAGGGTGCTGCCACCCCCTTGCTGTGGAACACGTGCGCATTGGGGTTCAATCCCGCGGTCTTAGGGGGCACCTGAAAAATTAGAAAATTATCGTTATGACATTTTGACAACCACTCGAATAGAGCTCTACATTATCAACAGTATTGCACACCACATACAAAATGTTCTAGAAGTTTGAGCCCCACAACGAAGACCACCTAGTGACACCAGCAGGAATCAACCTGATCACCAGAGTTCTTTTTCGGAAATTAACTGGAAGCTAGTGGTTTTAATTGAAGCAGAACTTAATATTGAGCGATCCGGACTAAGTTCCACTGTGAAAAGGAAGAAATTGAAAGTAGAAATGGCAGTATACAATAAATACATATACAGCTGTATACCAATACATGTAGGTATGCAAAGGCCACCCTGAAGCAATGTGCTATAATCAATGAAAAAAATGATATCAGGTTTTTCCAAACCTCTCCAAATTGTCTTAGTTTGTCGACATCAAACGTCATAATGTCACGCTTCTAGCCTTCTAGCAATCCCGTCTTCAGAAGATATTCATGGGACAAAAATTCTGATTCTATAAAAAAAAGATTTTCCTCTGGTCATCCAGAAAACACGTGCGACCTCTTCGTGCTGGATACACTAGCTGTTAGGTGATCTTATCTCATATGGAAAGGAAAGTAATATCCCACGGGAATGACCAAAAAAATGTATAAATAAATAAAAAAAAATGCATGTGATTTAACACACGAACAGGCAAGTTGGTGTGCAAAACATTATTAATAATTAGTCCGAAAATTATCAAAATCTTACAATATATGTGTGCTAAGGATATGCTGCAATATGCAACATGCAGTCTGCAGCAGAAAGTATAATATCTATTTAAATCACAGCGCATCTTGGTTAATAATTCATAATAATAACTAATGAGTCATCCAACCAGCAATGAGAGAATTACCGTCGCACTTATCACATTGACATTTCACTATAATATATATATATATATATATATATACATATATATATATAATTGGTATACATGTACATATAGTGCGATAGAATATAAATTATATGAGACCCCATTTTCAGAGCGTAAAAACAGGTACAAATTCTATGTTTGTGTTTCATGAACATTACAAATGCATTTCATGCTGTAGCGGGTACAATTTTTTGACGTTATATAAATATCATTAGTACAGTAAATACTTTCAATACTGACTTAAGAACACTGTCCCAGCTCATCTTGTCAATACAATGTGTTCATAGACTACAGACCACTCCCAAATCATATATAGCAGGGAGAAATCTTTATGAAATTATATAAACAGCAATTCTACTTATAATACTGACTGAACTTTCTCTTAATAAATACACTGTATTATAACATGTCATAGTATCATATTATCTACAAAGTATCAACTCATACGAACACATGATACACGCCAGTCGAACATCAGTTTGCGTGATTACTGAGCACTCAGAAAAAGCTGGCAGCATGTTACAATAATATTACAATACGATATCACTTTTTGTTGATCATTTGACTTCGCTTACTGGCATGATTGTATATCTCTATATATGGGAATTTCCATTGTATTAGATGTTGAAGGTGTTAATGACTACCTCATTCAGTGTTCCAGCTAAGATTTGAATTGGGCATGGCGCACAAGAATATTAGGGCAGCTAAATAGACTCATATCAGCTAATTGAAAAAAAAAAAGGTCTTCACTTAATTTCGGGCATGGCGCTGACGAAATCGGGCTTAACTGGCCTAGCGGGAACACCGACTTCATTAAAGCACATGCTTTAGAACTTCGAAATAGCGACAACATTTCTGAGACTGCATATTTTAACAACTTCAAAATAGTGATAAAATTTTAAAGAACACAAAAAATAAAACTTGCTTCCTGTCATTTCTGTCAATCAACAAGCAAGTTTCTGACCTCAGATTATGTTTTATGATTGACAAGTATTTTTATGACTGTTTAATGAACCATTTCAACTTCAGATAGTCCTTGTTTTTTTGGTTTTTTTTACATCTCAAGCCTCATTTTCCCTCCCTGAATCAACATAGACTGTCCAGAAGATTTTAGTGTTTTAGAGTTTCAGACTCGTTAAGCGCAGTACATAAATAAATGACATAACGGAACATGACAGCGTAAATACAAATTCCAAATAAAAATCACCTCAGAGGACAAGGTTTACGGACTAATTCGATCAAAACAAGTATGTGTCAAAGTTACGAAATGCAGTCACAATAACAAATTCCCGTCCCGAAATTTTGACATCAACAGGCATGAAAAATAATACATATTATAAAAAGTCTTCCTCATTGATAATTAATTAATTAAATTTCATTTATGTGTTTTTTTATTTTTTTCCACACACTAAAAACTTCCTATTTGGCAAATAGCAGCTGCACGTATGATGCAGCAAAATTCACAAAAAACCCGGCAGCAACGCCCAAAAAGTTTTGGAACATAAATGCGATGCAAAAAATCTCAAATTACTATCCCTAACATAAAAAAATTCTACTAGGCCCAAAAAAAAAATACAAATATGATGCCAAAAATTCAAGGAATTATGGTTAGGTAAACAACTAACCAAAAATGATCATTCACACTTTCGTACCGAAACATCAATTTTGATAAAAACTTACATTCCTCATTAAATCCAGGAATAATCGTTGTTTGGGGCCCACCATATCTAATTGTTTATGCTTCAATTATAATTCAATCATGACAAAATGGCTTGGCTGAATTCAATATGAATGTCCACATAATTTATTGCCCAGTCATATTCTATCAATCAGAGTAGATGTTGTTCAAGAGGATGCAAACTTAATAAAAATGCTAGCAACTTGCTGTTGGATTTCTCGACCACATCAACGAGTACAAAACATGTGGTTACAACAACTTTTGAAGTTGCAGTATTAAGACACCTTCTATATCAAGACTACTTCAGTGATAGTAGCCAATCTTGAGCCGTCTAAATTGTGGGAGTTACAATGTATTTTAAATTTTCTGATAACACGGGTTATATCATAAAAGCTTACAAAATATAAGTTTCAGCCAGTTAAACAGGCCAGCGAGGTCACTGCCTATTTTGTTGTTGAATCTTATAAGAGGACACATGTAGGAATACACTGGTCAATTACATATATAAAATGTAACTCGAAACTACACACAGATTGTAAATATATCATATGACACTGGCAATTTTATCACGATCTCTTCACGGATCTCTTAACAATTTTTCTTTCTCAGTTCTATGTATGTAACATAGCTTTAATTTATTTAGTTTTCAGTAATTTCAGGTATGCTGTAATAAATTTTACAGAGTGCTACATTCCACAACACGACGACAAGTATGGGGAATTAATCGCAATGGACAGTCCCTGAGATATTTTTATCATTCCCCAATTGAAATACCGGGTGATACGGGCCGGGTGATCTGCTTTTCATACCACACAGAGTGAAGTTCATGCATTGCCCAAATAAGGAAACTCAAGATGTTATTTCCAAATTAGGACGCAATGCGTACAGCCGTACTATTTATTGCAATGGACAGTCACCGAGATATTTTGTATTATCACATATTAGAGGACATTATTTCCACTACAGCTTAAACTTGCATCAAAACTTCAGTCAGTGAAATATTTTGGTCTTAACTGATCAACGACATATGCTAAATACGAAATGCTAAATAGTTGGTGCACTGTCCTCCGTGTGGACTCAGTCACCAAGTCTTATCATCTCATCATTATGTCTGCCTCTGCAGACCAGTAGCATTGAGATAGTACAATACATTATATATATCTCTGTACACAAAAAATTTGCTAAAATTGTTAAATTATCTCACACATCCCTTATAAGGTCTATACTAAAATCTAGAAGGCATCCAAAAAAGAACTCTAGCCAAAATCCCCAATCTAATAACATTCGCGTGCCAAACTTGAACATAAAGCTTTTTAATCCCCACACAGTATGCAAACCTAATCTGCCTATGTGGTTTTCTGTCTTTACTCACATTCTTGATAAAATGAATGCGTTGACAAATTCCTATCTTAGACATGTCGGAATTTCACTACGAGACGAGGAAATGTTCCCGTAGCATCAAATGCCTTAGTGTCGCAAATTTGGCCCCGGTTTATGTTTTACAGACAATATTATGTGAGGATATGATGTTCGGATGTGGAACACAAATGTTGAAGATAAAATTTTACTTTAGAATCACAGCATTTTTCTGAATTTCAATTATGAAGTGTGGATAAGATGGGAAATTTTTTTAATTTACTTTAAATAACCAATAAAATAAATATAGCGCCTGTTTCAGAAAAGATTTCTCCTCACTGGCGCTTGGCTGAATAGATGAGTTTTTAATTTCCTCTTCAAGCCATCATTTTTGGAGATTCGTTTGATATCTTCAGGTAATAAAGTGAAATCATTCACTACTGTCGCCTCTCACGACAAATTATAATTATAATAAAGACTCAATCTATGCCCCAAGATATATTTAAAAGCACCTGATAAACATCTTATTGTTCAAACAAAGATTGTAGAATATCACTCCCTTAATTAATTATTCAAGAAGTTACCTTTCTGTACAGTTTCAGAATATTCAATACAGCGTTAAGAGAACGCACTTAGATTAATCAGAGGAATCGTGATTGTATATTTCTTTTCGGGAAAAATTTTCTGTCACGTTTCTGGACAATGCAACAACATTTAAAGAACATATCAAAGAGCAGCTTACTAATTATAAATTTATTGGTTTGTATTTCTTGATGGGAAAAAAATATACCAATGTAATAACATTTTCAACTCCCTCCTATTGGCCATCTATGGCTCGTTACAATCAACCTTTTTAAATTAAAAAAAATTTTTTTCTCTGATTACTGAAGTTTTCGCTAAATGCTCCCAATTTTTCCCTGACTGGAAATTGGAAGAAGAAACATCAGTTTTCTAGGTTTTCCCGGATATCAAGACCTCGTGGCAGTAACTTCCAAAATTATGTACTCTGCAAAATAACCATTAAAATGGGGCATTTTCCGACAGAAATTCACCTCATTAGTGGTGATGGTCACCACGGACGTAATGCCGTAAATCCCAGCGTTCCCGATGCACACAGCCCCGCCTGCTGTCCCGCCCGTCGTCCCGCTTGCTCTGGCAGCAGCAGCAGCAGCAGAACTCCGCGAGTGTTTGGAGGTGGTCCCATTCTGTACACACACGATGCTGGAGTTCGCAGACAGGAAGTAGATATCGCCGGGACTCATATGGAGGGGTCTTTGGGGAAAGCTACAAGAGCAAATGCAGGACTCGTAGGGGTGGGGGTTAGCGTCGTTGCCGTGGCAACTGCAGTAGCAGTGTTCGTTGATGCCTTCACCCTCCCACCATCCCCCGTTCCACTGATGCAGCGGTCCCGCACCCCACTCCCAGTCTCCAGCGCCCCACACTTTCAGTTTCACCTCAGACGACAGGATGGTGCAGGTTTTTGACAACAACAATTCATCATTTGATACTTCTTCACAATCACAGCATCAGCTTCAATATATTCTAATCCAATCAGCTTTAGCTAATGTTTGAAATTACTTTGAATGTTTCCATCAATACGGTTCAGTTTCTGCAGGGTCAATCAGTCAAGATCAAACTTGTTCCGCCAATAATGTACCCTGCTTTTTTCTAATGTTTCTATCAAAATACAGCTAAATGTCTGCAGTGTCAACCAGTCAAAAACAAACTTAATCCTCCAGCGAAAGGTACAATTTCTTCAGTCTTATTTACTGAATTCTTGCAAATTGTTCTGACGACTACCAGAATACCAAGCCTTGTATTATATGACACTTGAAAAATGCATATGAAAATATAATATATATTCAATAATCCTTTTGTGATTAAAATGTAATCTAAAATATATCTAGTATTTGCTGTGTTCAAAATTAACATTTAGCAGGAAATGACACAGAAACTATCCCTACACCAGTTTCCTTGTTTGTAAAAACACAATCTATCATCGACTGCATTAATTTGTGATTTTCATCCATGCAAAATTGAATGAACTTCGGCCGACACAAAAATGTGACGAAATCAGTTTCATAACCAATATTTGTATACAGAATCTGGAGGTGTTTTCAGCGCCACTATAGAATGTATATCATTTTCTCTTTTGTTCTCTTATATATTTTGCTGACAAACTTCCTTGTAGCTGTATGTTCTAGATTAAAGTCAGTCTTGTGAAAAATAAACTTCTCTTCCTCATTTATAACAAAATTACTGTTCATACTTCGTTGTATAATCCAACTAACCGCAAAAACGATGAAATGAACTAACTTTTGGCGATGACATATCCAGCGAAGTCTAACAATCGCGTACTGACATTAACTGACAATTTGTCCAGTCATAATGTCCATTTGCCATATATGTAAACAACACCTGTGCTAATGTAAACACTACAACGTTATGCAAATGTGCAATGTTCATCTATGCATTCACTCGGCAAATAATCACCATATATGAATTATAATAATTAAAAACCAAATTGACAAAAATCACATATGTATAATAATCTATATATATTCAGTTTACTTTATATTTCTTTGTATCGCGGGTCAAACAATATCGATACCGTGAATGTTCATACGTGGCATTAATATCTGTTTTATAATACACATCCAAGAATATAATGTCATCTTTCAATACATTTCAATATACTTTTGTGTATAACGATGAAAGTTCATCCCGAAAATAGATCCACCCATAACATATATAACATCGTATATATATTTATATATCTATATATAAAAGATAAAACTTATATATATCCTGTTCAACTGCCGGGAGTATTGTTCGGTTTGAATAAATGGCACGTATTCAATAATCTATCGCAATCATGGGTCGTGACCATATGGTAGAGAGTGAAACATTCAACAGTTGCTTCGGCCAACCAATCTTCGAGTGCATCACAGCAATATCGTACAATTCATTGCTTAATAATGCAATGAAGGTATAAACTATGCGTGTTCATATACTCCATATGGTGTGTAATAAGTGTATAGCATCAAATGCAATGTGATGACAGCAACAGCATCAGTAGTAGCAACAGCAGCAGCAGCAGCAGTATCAAAGCATTGCTGGCACGGAGTCCAGATGGTTAGGTACAGCAACGATTCTACCAGTCTTTAAGCATTATAAACCTAACCGAACATTCTGTTAGGTTAGGTGAACTCCAATTTGGTTGTAGGTTATCCAATACATATAATTATTATCCCATGACAGTACAGATATATCCCTATGCGCTAGCCTGGCACACTCGGTAATTTCAGCTGCTCCTGTGCGCTGTGCAGTGTGTTTTCTGGCTAGGCAGCAGGCAGGCAGGCAGCCTACTGCAGCTGCAGACACTTCATGAATATTCATGAGCCCAATCGCCCACTCACAATTCTCACCTCATTAATATTAATGAGCGACGTTGCATATTCATTATCTCCTCCAACCCTCGGCCAATCACATCCAAGGATCTGTCCTACCATTAAATATTATCTACAACTCAATCCCAAACGCATGATGAGCTGTTTTTAGCAGCAAAAATATTAAATTAATCTCAGAAATACATGAGTCTAGGCCAGTTCCGCCAATATTAAGCCCATACACTCATGCATGGGTGCTAAAAAACCCTCTATAGATGGCAAATGGCCAACCATATGGCACATGTCATTCATAAAAGCTACATAGCAATAACTGTGTGACAATCTGCCAGGTGGACACACTATCCTATCCTGTCCCATCCTATCCTATCCTGTCATATTGCTATGCCTATACTATCCTATGCTATCCTCTCCTATGCTATGCTATCCCGTCCTTTCCTATGCTATCCTTATCCTATCCTATCCTACACTACTATGCTATCCTTATCCTTTCCTATCATACACTACTATCCTATCCTTTCCTATCCTGTCATATTGCTATGCCTATTCTATCCTTTGCTATCCTATTCTATCCTGTCATATTGCTATGCCTATACTATCCTTTTTCTATCCTTTCCTATGCTATCCCATCCTTTCCTATGCTATCCTTATCCTATCCTACTACGATCCTATGCTACTATGCTACGCTATGCTATGCTACGCTATCCTATCGTAATCCTATCTTATCCTATCCTATCCCACCCTAATGTCCTATCCTACCCTATCCTAATTTCTAAAAATATTTCTGACTTAATTATCTTACTTCATGGATTTTATTGTGTATGAGTTTAAGCATAGAATTCCTTAAATAATTTTTATGTGCAATTTTGACATCCTATCCTATCGCAATTTTGACATCCTATCCTATCGCAATTTTGACATCCTATCCTATCCTATCTTTCACACTAAATACAAATCCTGATAAGCAGGAAGCAGTTAATGAATTAATATTAAATCAATATCTTTTTTTTTTTTTTTCACATTTAAACCTACAATATAGGATACATCAATATAGCACATATCCACCAGTAGCCAAAAATGTCCTAATATTTTTCTTGAAATTTTTTGAATCAAACCCAATATGCCTTGATCTGTTGAAGTGTGTGTGTGACCAGGGCTTTACGTCCTGTATTTTTGCACCAGTTGGGCTAATTAGGATTTGCAGAGACCATGGTTATGAGATGAAGGAGGAAACAGCCATCCAACTAAGGTTCGACCGGGAATCGAACCCGGGACCCAGCGGTTGGAAGCCCAAAACGCTATCTCTGAGCTAGCCCCCCCCCCCCTCCTTGATCTGTTGAAAAACAATTAGCTAAAATAAATCTTGCTATAAAATCTTCACTGTCTGAGACAATCCTCTAGAACATAAATGTAAGTTTTAACAACTAAATATATGTAATTTCAATTCGACAACTGAATATATCTAAGAGCAAATCAAGAACAGCTGGAATATGATATACTTCTTAAATGAAAAAGCATGCATTGGTGTTAAGTACCACATTTAAAATTCAAATCAAAACAACCATTCGTTATCGAAACTTAAGACATTCATGATTCAAGATATTGAATTTGTTCGATGTATCAGTTTATATTATTATTAGACTTCAATATATGAAGAAATCAATTAAGATAATAAATAACAATATTTGACACAATCCTAAGTGGTGACACTACCACTTGCGTAATGAATACAAAAAACAAATCTCAATATATGGGTGAACAATGCAGTGAATCTCAAATTTCTAATACGGCAAAAATATATCTTTCCATATATGTCGAAAAAATGATTTCTTTGGGATGGGATTGTCTCTGAATTACGAATTTCACAGAAAGGTGTAATCCATAGAGTGCTGATGTGAAGATATTTTGATTCAATCGTGATCAAAATGCTACTGCAAAATTCAGTTATCTTCATTCGGTAACTAAAGATGCCGTTTCCTGGGTCTGGATTTGTATCGAAGCATTCTTTGATTTTCAAAACTCAAGAGCTGAGGCATGGGGTAAATGCATAACATGGTGTGGACTCCAAATAAACTGATCCCATCCTTACGTCTGCCTCTGACTAAGCTTCAGACCCAGTAGCATTGAGACATAGCCGTAGACATAGCAAAACGAACATTATCATATACAATACAAATATTTCAGCTACAAAATATTCGTAAATAAGTTGTACTGTGAGATATGAAAATCAAGAAAGATTACTATATGTTATGAATCAATCAATTGCTACTTAAAGGGAATCTTCCCGGCTGAGTTTGGGGGGGGGTCAGCATCGAATTATGTGAAAACACTCCCATCCCATCTTTACCATTCATAGACAAGTTGTGTGGAATTTCACCTAGCTTGTTAATTAGTTATCTAATTAAGAATAGGGCTCTACACCGGTTCGGTGATTATCGGTCACACCGGTAACAAGCAATCGATAAAAGAACCGGTATACAACGTGTGATTTTCGGTATCATATCGGTAAAGCAATATATAGTTATTCTGTCCCTAAGATGCAAAATATAAACCAATTTCCTTTCAAAACGTAGCTAAGATCGTCGTGATTATCAGTGACAACCGCCATTTTGATTACTTTGTGTTATGCGCTGTGATTGGTCGAAATGAGTAGACCCAAAATATAACAGCCAATCAGTAATTAGCTTGCTTGGAGCAGTATCAAGTCAAAACGTCTGACAACCAAAACGTCCACACCTAAAATGTCCAATTCCCTAAACGTCCTATTTGAATAATACATTTTTACTTATATATAGCTATGAATATGTATCGCCGATACGTATCGTGTATCGAATGAGTTTATCGATGATGCATATCGTATCGTTTGAATCAAACGATACAGAGCCCTAATTAAGAATGTAGACATTGTTGCGCTTTTGGCTCGTATTTTAAGCTGAAATTTCATTGCCTTATGAGGTAATTCAAGAGTAATAAAGTGGCTACAGTAATGGGCAGAGTAAAATGTTCCTCCCTCAACACACTTTCCCATATATGTATTCTGCCTCTAATGGCCTCAATAGAGGGATTTTTATGACTAAAGCTTTGGCGTTTCAGCCATTAATTAATCCCCAGATGTTGACCACAATTCTGATAACATCAGAAAACAACATGTAAAATAAATAATTTGCCATTATGACCTTGGAAACACCGAAAATTAAATCTCTCACTTTCTCAGAAACTACTTAAGATTCCTATTTAATTTTTTCACATGCAGTTGCCCAAGTGTGACGATTTCGCAAATTGACATTGGATTCCAAAAGGGGCAGTTTAAAGGGAAGATTCCCTTTAAATAGAGTCAAACTCAGAGAATTATTTTCTTATTTTACAGAACAACAATAAAAGGTACATGTTAGTTAGGTTTCAATATCAATGGAGACAATTTGCATCAAAAGGAACGAGAGTACTTCCTTGGGGTTAAATTCAAATTCTATAGGAATTATAAATATTTCATATTCATAATACCATTAATAAGATGTCACATGAAACGAGATGCCACATAAATTAAAGACATCTGCAGCCAGGAAACAAGAGAAAAAATCTGCTGACAGTCACTATCACCTGCAACAGACATCTAGGAGCTGCTGCCCTCTGGTGCATACATCACAGTAACAAGTCACAAGGAAATTCAGTCCAAGGTGCATATCAATCAACCTTGGTAAAACAATGCAAAAATTATGTAAGCTCATTATAACTTATACTACAACTGATTTCAACAAGTTATGTTTCGGAATTAAAAAAACCAAAAACAGGCAAAACGCCGGTTTTTTTATTCAAGCATCCTATAATATGCTCATTGTGAACCAGGATGCATTATAAAAGCACATTAAAATGCCATTCTAATAATTACTCCATAATACAGGACAACATGGTCTTCATTAAAATTTAAAAGGACATAAGTCATTCCAAAGCATCATTTTTCCCCCATACAATCACCAAATATAACCAATAATCACAACGTTTGAAATAGCTCGGATGAGCACACCAAATGTAGAAATAGGTCAATAAATTCTTGGAAAAGTTGTTTTCGCAGCTTAAATAAAGTCTATTATAACGTTGAATACACTTACATAAATAAGTGCAAATTTACAAAGTAGACGATCATATATATATTGAGAAGTCGCCCAATCATGGAGTTCTTATACTAAATCCTGTTATCAGACTAAAACACCATAAAGGGGGGAGGGGGTTACAATTTACAGTCTGCACATAATACTTATGAACCGATGTTAATTTACCATGTACTAAGAGTATACACTGTACAGATAGTCAGATACAATGCCAAAATATTTTTTATCCCCAACATTGTACATTAGTGCAACAAAGCTTTGCCTATGAGGAGACACTTGTGTCGAAAAAAAGGATGAAAACATCAACTTCTAGTTTTTTGCATAAAAATATTCTTCAGGGGTCAGTTATTCACATTAAAATTCATACTTTCAACTTCGATCTTAAATGTGTACGTATGACACCAGATCAACAGACAGATTCACAATACAAAGTTCGTAATTATGCTAATGAGATCGTTTACATAGCATAATTCCTTATATAGACTTACCAGCGAGTTGTCGAGTTGTTTCATCTCAGCCTTCCCAGTGGTGCCCCTGTCTGATGTCATGAGGGCAGCTGAGACGCCAGACTCCTCCACAACACTGTAAAAATAAGAAAATTGTTTAACGATTAAAGAATAAAATAATCATACATATGTATTGTAATAGGCAGCCAAGTCGGATAGTGATTCAAGTTCAGTCTTCCCGAAGTAAGCCGGACCGCCGGACCTGACCGGCAAAATTTCAATCGGTCCAGCAAAAGACAACCTATTTTACAATGATAATTCATAAAGACAGGGGCTCATTTTTACAATCGGTCCAGCAAAGGACATTTGAACTTCGGGAAGACTTCAAGTTGCATTGAAATATCGGAATCAAATAAATACTACTACTACTACTACAAAGTCCCAGTTGGCTTAACTGAACAAGACGAAGGTCGATGCCCTGGGGTTTGAATCACGGCCCAGGCACTCTCAAGAGCTACATCTCAGCTGAATGTCAGTTGCACAAGTCAAGATGTTAAACATGCTTAATTGTTGGTGCCTTGCACTCAGTGTCTATGCTGTGGTCAGTGCAAGACCTCATCCATGGGGTAAAATACCTATCCAGGTTGGACTCCGTTTGACCTCTGCTAACTGTTTGACCTCTGCGTTAGCCAATCAGCACACAGAATCAAACTCCAATGGTCCAAGAGAGTGACATTACTTATGTTAATTAATATTCATTCTATTACGTTTGCGCAAGCAATGGGATTATTTGACATAGTTTTTCACGGTCAGCCCATCAGAAGTGTTTCAATACATTCCTTTATGACAGCCATTTTCAGTGGCGTATCATTTTCGCATGATCAATACATCCAGCACCCCGACAAGTCAAAGCTGCATAGCATGTAAGTATGTACATCCGGATGATTGGATAATTTAATAATATCACGCACATGAAATTTTAGAATGTTTCATTAAAACAAGGACAAATGACACTGTCATAAACACAACAGGTGCAAATGGACATTTTCTAAATAATATTCAAAGTGTATGACAGATCAGCACGGAGAAACCTGTGATTCCTCAATATTAGTATCTTTTTTTGCAAAAAACACTAAAAAAAAAAACTACATGTACATCAAGCATAAGATTACGAGTTAATTTTGTGTAGTCTAACAACAGACAAACACTCGACATCAGGCATAATATATCAGAGTTAAAATAGCACAGCATCACAGTAAGATTTCACATTACCATGGTAACGGACATAATCATCATAATAATTCATAATATTAATAGCAGGTTTACAATGAATTAATAATTATATGACAGAAATTGAACAATTACCTATGTAAGTTGCATGCTAGACAATTGACGTAAATTGTTTACGTAACTTAGCAACCAAAACCTGCGGGCATCTTGGTTCTTTTTACTCTCCCATAGGAATAAGTATGATATGAGGCAACTAAAAGACTCCACCCATGGGGTAAATGTTTAACCTGGTGTATATCTATCATCTCAGCAGCTCGGTCAGATATCAACCCTCGCTAGCGGCAAGAACTTGCCTTAGAGGGCTGCACTTTTAATATCTATCTATCTATCTATCTCTCTATCTCTCTATCTATCTATCTATCCTAAGATCTGACTATGAGACCTTGACACAGACATAACCTTCTTCCAAACCACTAAAAATCTCCAAAGAAAATGCAAGCTATTGAATATGATTCATTCAAGATATACTTCATCCTCGCAAGCCAAGTCAGTTTCCCTGCAGTCAGGCAGTAGTAACTACATTTCTAAATTAATGGGTTTCTGTTAAAAGCTTCAAAACAATTTAGTCTAAATAACCACTGAGTAATTCAATTAAAAACGAATTCATTATTTGACATACCATAAATTATGTTCAACATGACCCAGTTCATTAATACTTATTATGAAACCTTGCAATAGCCTTGAATTTCATTCATTATTTGGTTGCTTGGTTACAACCCTGGTGATCTTTTTATACCTGGGCCATTTACAATACAAGTCACGGTTAATAATAAATTAACACGATCATGATAATTTTTTTCTTAAATTGATTGAATGCGTTAAATTGCAGATGTACAACAGTATTTTCAACAATGAAAAGATGTACATTTGTTCTATGTCGGATTACTGATAAGTTATTCAATTCACAGCATTGCTATATTATATGTAAGATAAAGAAGGTACACTATATACAATCTATTAATACTAATCACACTTAATAATATACACAGGTAAAACGTATATCACACTAAAACTAGGCATACAGACCTATTTAAACAGCATGGCTGAATGTATTATCATATGCACAGCACACCTCTCGTGTATACTAGTATTAATAGCATATATTATAGTATAATAGCATAAATAGTAAGGGTGTATACACTGGATATAATAACAATACACAACACACGTGATAGCATGACCACACTAATGCAATATAATCATATTAATGCAATATAATCGGTATTAATAGGTTACGCAATGGTAAACAGATCTTGACAACAACACTGTTTCTCTTGCAAGCATATTGACATTTTGGCCTAGTAGCCAAGGTTAATATGCATATAGACGGGCCATTTTGCAGATAATTCTACTACGCTATTGCTCTATACTCATTGTACACATACCTTAACATACATACAATGTGTATGAATGGAATAAAACCCATAAATGAGAAATGTAATTAATGTATAACGCATAATATTTTACCTGACAAGCTCTCACAGCAGTGTTTACAGCTCGCCTCCAATCCACACAGTGACACACTTTCCAAATAAGGCAGTGGCTCATTAACTATGCAACTGGGTCGCCAGCCCCTTGCAGCAATGACAATAAGCCAGTTGCCGCACGTGACGTTGGCAAATAGCAAAACATTGCACAACACTGTGTGATGGGGGGCAGACTAAAATATGACACAGCCAGAGCTTTTAGGAAATAAATTAATTTCCTTGTATTATGAAATCCCGGTTATAATAGCAGGAAATTGTTAATATTTAATGAATACTACAAATTTTATGATTGATAACATTGATGCAGTGGAAATCAACAAATAAGTGTAAAACATTCACAATATTTAGACAACTTAAGGGTTAAAAATCTGTAATTTTTAATGGGTAAATACATTTTATAATAAAGAGAATTTTCAGTTTTAGATCACATTAAAATTCCCGAGGATAAATGTGGTCCTGCAGAATGACAATCTGATTTACTGGGTTATTTTCATAATATAACTTTAAATCTAAATAATTTTTAAGTTTAAATGATAAATTGAACTAACTAAAACAGTTATTCCATTCAACTGAGGTGAGCTATTTTTTAATTTTTAATGTCTCTCACAACACAATAAGTTATAACCTACAAACAGTTCGACAAAAAGGTAGTACAATGTCAGAATTGTATGAGATATTGCCTCAAACCAAATTCACATGCATGTGGCACGTTACTGTCGATCCCACAGCAAGTTACACATCGACAATTTTAGGTTGAGCAACTTCCCATCTCTATATAACGCTGACTCACCTATGTTTACGTCTAAATACAGGGACACTTTTTGAGGCAATGTCCCGTTTAATTGATCAGCTACACAGTCATACTTCTAATGAATATAATTTTCCATAGAAAAACCAAATTAACGATGGATCATTTGATTCATTTCATCGTGTAATATATAATAATTGAAATAAAGAATTTCCGAGACTGGAATTTGATTCAAAATATCCATGATGAAACATTTACATATACAAGAAAAAATGTTTCACCAAGTTCAAAATATTCAAGGTTTAAAGCTCCACTGTCTGTCAAAAATACTATTTTCTAAAATTTCATTAAATGATTGAAAAATCACCTTATTTGATCAAGGCACACTAAATATGTGTAAGCTAATGAATCTATCAGGCATTAAAACAAAAAAATAAATGATACATTGAACTCACAAGACCAAAAAATTGGAAATACAATGGAAATGGAATCATCACCCATTGTTGAGTATTGTGACGTCATCACTTGGTTTATTTACATATTGGATTTTTGATGGCATACAAAATTTAATACTAGGTGAAGTTTATTTAATAGGGAAGATAGCGAACCCAGCAAGGCTCTGGATGGCAGGTAATCAGTATTAAAAAGACAATGAAGTGAATGCAATCAATTTTGGCCACTCATCATATTGAGTGACATTCAAGCTTTGAGGATTTCACGATTTTAAACCTTAGTCATTATAAAAATTAAAAAAAACCTCAAAATGAATCATCATAATTATTCAATCATATATGTATATATATATAAACTTATCATATAATTAAACGTTAATTACATTTTAATTAAGGCAATGTCTGATAACGGGGTATTAACTTACGAACAGTGCACGATCTCAGTCAAACATTTCTTATTATCAGTTGAACAATATATTGTATATTATTGCTGTAAATATAACATTTATTAGGTATAGCTGAATATTCTTAAAATCTTTGACGATATTTTTATGTCATTAAAAAGCAATGTACATACCTGAATGAGTCTAAAATAAATTATCATATAAATATCAAATTGATATTGTGATCAATATCGTAAATCGCCCGCATCAAAAGACTCTTCTTAATGATAGTCCCAGTATCATCAGTGTCTATGATACATATGGAAGCAGTATTAAGTATGCAGAGAAGTGCTAGCTTTCTATGGCTGCATATATATTACATAATTATCATCATCATTATGCAATCAAAAATCACATAAACATCTGGACACAGGAAGTAGTATTACATAATATTGAAAGATAACAAACTTGTGTCTGCAATGATGTAATCTGCTATGTTTATGCTATTATACATCTCAGTAGCAGCAGCTGTAATAGTTATTATAACTCAGTATAGTAGGGTACTTTATTTGTATTAATTTATAGGGGTATTAAGTCGCAAGGGACTAGTTTTATTGTCATCAAATTGTCAACATAAGTCTATAATTAATGTTTATTGCATTTCCTATGTTATTCATAATGATAGTAAACAATTTTATTGACACATATATATATATTTCTTTTATTATTGTAATGCTATACTTCATGTCTGAGTGTAAGAAATAAAATGTTATAATTAGACCATTATAGTAGTTACTAAAATGATTAAGATCACCTTCAGGAATCACTGAAGTGGTCTTAATATCGAGGTGGTCTTAATTATGGAACTTTCTTCAACGTGATCATAAATATCATGATACAGCGAGATGGTCTTAATTAATGCGAGTTGCTCTTAATGTCGATTTAAATTAGTTATTACATGTACAAATATATATATGCAAATGCCAATAATATTTATTGAAATATTATTTCACAATTTAACGAGTTTATGAGATATATGGCTCTGAAGTCTGAATGATCAAATCATAAAAACATCAATTTTCAAGAATGAAACTTTAATGAAAGCGCTGCACATTTTAGCATGGCAGTTGTCGTGTTCACAGATATATACAGGAAACCGATCTTTTGACCTCATACTATTTTCGATGTACGATGTATGATAATAACCCCCAACGGTTTTGCGATAAAAAAAACTACACTGTCATTCAATGAATGTCTCAATGGGGTGACCCAGTGACACATATATATATATATATATATGAAAATAAACCAGTCACGTTATCAGAAAAAATAAATGGTCAACTGGGGGGGGGGGGGGGGGGGGGGTTAATAAACCTTGAATCATACTACACTCATGAATTTTAGCTTGAAGGTAATTTCGACATAACATATGATACTAAAAACACATGTATACATACATGTTATTAAAACTACAGGCATATTCACTCATAGACCTGTTCATTTACTAGATTTACACATTATTCAATTTATTATCACTAATTGCAGATCTCATTTTCAAGCATTTTCCAATCCTCTGACCCCTGAATAAATGAGTTAATTACCAATTAATCAAACATTACCATAACTCTTAATTTCGATGTCACTTGCACCATCAGTCAACATCTGCTTTATACATTTCTTGATACAACAAAACATTGTCGCGGTGGCTTTAATGAGTTTAACAGCAGCGAAGCTATCACAAGTCATACCAATTATTGGGTTTTGTGCAGTATAGCGGACCCAAATTTATGCCCATATTTGGTGGCCATAAAAAAAATAAATTTTATTAAATATTAAGTTTTAAGTTCTAGCACAATTACAATAACATTAGGTTTAGATAAGCAGGGGTTTGGGGACGGAAGCCCCAAGAAAAAGCAAAAATAAACCTTGCCTTTACTGTGAAGATGAAACCGCACTCATAACTACATTAATTTTTGTGACGTCATAATTACATTTCAAGCAATTTAGGTCATAGGCCTGGCAATGAGGCTTGTTAAATATGGTCATAAATCTGGGTCCACTATACTGCACTTTTTCCCAATTATTAAAAACAGAAAAATATACATCGCAACTGCGCCCCTAAACGACATCATCAGGGTGGTGTTGCAACGCAAGCTTCTAATCTTCTGATGCAATATCCTAGACAATTATAGACCCATTTTAAATGTCACAAGACAGCGACAACAGTATTAAGCAAAAAATAGGACTCAATGACCACCAGACGTAAGTAACATTCACAGTAACTGTCTGTCAAGTAGGAGTGATATTAAAATGGACTGTTCTGACATGTATACAGCAGTTGTGTAAACTGAACGACCCACACGGTATAGATTTTGTACATGAACATTTGCACAATAGTGGACTGTGGCAATTATTAAATATTGCTTTGATATATACAAGTTTGTAATATAATGGCAAAATTTATTAATTTTCTATCAGAAAAAATGTAATAATAAGTTTCAGACACGATTGGAGTTGATCGTGTTTGACTGAAAACATGCAGCATCACCCAGAATCTCGCTACGCATCACTCGCTAAACATATTCCATAAATGCATTTAAATGAAATCACAAATAGTTGAATAAAATATATCGACTGAATATATATATAATAACTATGACTTCAAATGAAATGCATATATCATATATATTAGGGGTCTGTACCGGTCGACGATATATCGATTAAACCGGTTATTTCAACCGTTACCATTACATGAATCACTTTATTGGATCAACCGATAATCGTTCCGACTTCTTAAATCTGTCAATTTCCATGCACAAAAATCGTATGCCGAAAATGAAGTGTTTCGTGGGTGATATTACACCGTTTGTCAGCTTAATTTTGTCTTTCCTCGCAAGTTTTCGTATCAATCGATGTATATCGTGTATTGATTGTCCAATCAACAGATACGTACCAGATCATTTGAAACAAACGATATGGACCCCTAATATATATGATTACTATGACATGCATTTCATTTGAACCCATATTTTTTCAAGTTTAAACAATTATGAATATTGGGTACACTGGCTAGCATCATCATAATGATGATCAGAGCTCGGACAGTTCATGAAACATGATAAAACAGTTATATCAAATGCGAGCTAAGTGAACACATGAAACATATATTGTAAATTGTATATCATGTGTATTTACTATCACATGATAAGCTGTATCTGAATGACCTTACAAATAACAAGATAGTATTCTATAAACTTCATATATGGCCACGATATCATGACACCTAAGTAAACAAACAGCAGTCTGACAATCAATGCTGAATTCTCATAGTTGATGTAAGGCCAGGAACTGTTATCAGTGTATTATCATTGATAATATCAATCAAAGATAATTCAGTAAAAACTGTCCGTTCAGATTTCGAAAGATCTAATAGTGCATTTAATGTATAATAACCCCCCTGGATTGCTGGGAATGTTACAATTATCAGCGAAGTTATTATTTGACATTATCTCGCAATAAACATGATAATATCAATGCGTATATGACCTACATCAACAATTATGTATCGGACGAAGGGCAAGTACTATGCATAAGTTTTGGAGTAATGTTCACCTTGTATTTCAAGGCAATTTGAGAACTCTTGTCAAAAGATAACTATCTCGTGTCACACGATGTCATCATTATCCTAAAAATAACTTGTTTAGGTGACGCATCAAATTACAAATGTGACACAATAATTAAAGGTCCTGAATATCAACTATTCAACAACAGGCACTTTTCTAATCATCAAGACATTGGTTTAATGAAAACAACAGTTTTGTATTCAATAGCAGAGCTATCCAGTCAGTTAATCCGCTAGGCTGATATTATTTTATCACTCATTCTAATTCTATCCGAATAAACAAATATATATTCACAATAATTTAATACTCTACAACAGATATCGCACCTAGTTTGACAAATTAAGTACACTATTACTACTAGTGGTAGATTTAACTATATAACACAGCAGTGGAAATAAGCAAAATCATTACATTAAAAAATTTAATGGGATAAATTTTAAAGATTGAAGAAAGCAATTTTGATCCTTTTTAATGGTGCAAGTGTAAAATAGCGATAGTGCAAAAGGCTGGTGTACTTGTTAGTATTATGTAATTGAAGCAATTGACTAACTATATGGTTTTATGAACCTAAGAGAGGCATAATTATATATGTGACATACTAGTTCAAACATGTTCAGGCCTAGAAAATTTGAAATAACATTCGAGTTACCTTGTATTCATTATTTGGTGCTAGTCTGTCCTGTCACAGGCAGAAATTAGAGATAGACTTTTATTGAGTTGATACTGATCAGCATGTTTTACAAAAAAAATCATTTGCACTACCAAAGACACAATTTCGGGAAATTGCCTGTTAGTTATGCTAGCATGCTAAATATACCAGCAAATAGCAACAGTATAGTAGCATGTTAACACTGTCACTGTCCTAGAATGTCTGGGCATGTAAAATTGCCTGTTGTATGCTACAAGACATGAAAATATGTTAAAAATATGTTAAGAAATGGCCGATATTTGGGGATTTGAAAAGAGTTTTTGTCATGGTGGGGAGACTCTCCACGTGGTGTGAGCTCTTGTCCTAAAATCATACCGCGACCTTGACAGTTACAAACATGTTACAAGCAAGCCAAATTATTTCAACTGATAATTTTCAGCAATATGAGAAATAATGTTCTAAAGTACACATAGCAATCGTCAGTTGAAAGAATGCTTCTTGGTACATTGAGAGAACTTCAGAAATTTCAGAGAGTTATCTGTAGAATGTGGATTGAAAAATATCAATCTAGCTCAGACCTGCACTCGAAGTTCCGAATTTCTCAGACTTAAAAAACATACTTAACGGCAATGATAGCTAGTATAAATACTACAAACAGATGCAGTGGAAATTAATTTCGCTAAATGCACACAGATTGTAACTGAATTAATAGAATTCTAGAGGGAAAACGGAGGAAATTTCGAGGTCTCCCAGACCACACGTGTAAAGGATTGAGAACAACATGGCGGACGCGGACATGAAATAAAATCTTTACTCACATTTGGCTATTCGAAACTCGGTTCTCCTCCACTTTGGATGCTTCTTATGCACTCAAACACCACCCAGATATATAGACAATTGCCTTGGTGTGTTTAGAGATCCAAAACAAAGCGCGTCAAAGAGAATTTCCACCTTAAATCCCACTGTTCCCAATTCGTGTATTTTCTTGATGCAGTTGTTGGAGAGCACTCTGCAAAACACGGAATGGCAACGAACCGGAAACAACATGGCGCCCCTCCAGTCTGCACTTCATCATGACGTACTGCAGCTTTTATGTCCTAATTTCTCTTATTTGATATCTATATCCAAATGCTGCAAGCATAATTTTTGATATGTTGACATACAAAAAAAAAATAAGTGTGAAAAATATGTTGTGATTAATTTACGTCATTTTTAATTAAGTCAATTACATAGTCTTTAATTATCTAATGTATTTCGTTATTTATTGAGATAAACCCATTATATATATTATGGATTTTTATGCATTATGCATTATGGATTTTTATGCATTATGCATTATGGATTTTTATGCATTATGCATTTTTAAGTTAATATATATATGTTATATTTTATTGAATACAGAACTGGGGACAGGGCAAGGAAAAGACAGTTTATCTACACTAGATTGAGGTCCCTTTAATATATGAATTAGCACTCTAAAAGTACTAAGCAATTTTAATATAATGTATTTTTGTTTTTGTCTGTCATTACCAAGCCAGTGGATGGTAGCCAGAAACAATTTTACAGGACGCACGGAATTATGTAATGGATTCCCAAAGCTAGATAGATCTATGCAGACTATGGAGTATTATTACACTTAGTGTAATAAGTGTACATGCATAACAACATTAAATTTATATACTTTCAAAAATCTACAAAATTAATTAATCAAAATTATGTTGACTAATTAACAACCATAAACTTTATATTAATTAACTTAATGAGAGAAATTTTTTAAATTGTGTGTGTTTTTTACCACGATATTGCACATCTTTACCACAAGATGGATTCAAGTCTGCCGTGGCCATCTAGCGGATTTTGTGAACGTTCGATCCGGTGTGAATGATACCAGAGACACGTCTCTGATGATAATATAAGTCATAATATATAGCTCTACTTATCATGCTTATTCAATTATTACTGTTGATCCATGTATTTTTTAATATTTATGTCACGCTGACACATTATCAATTTTATATTTTGCTGTCAATATAAATCTATATGTAATTGTACAGCAAAGAGCTCTTTGAAGTCAATTTCCTATGCTTCAATGAGAACTTTGTTAATTTTGATGTGGCGGCAAAAAGTTGGTTTTACTCTGGTATATTGAATTCAATGTTAACAGGTCTCAGAATCATGCACCCAGCTCTCCATTCAATCAGCCCGCTGGTAGCTCCACCAATGGATAGTGGCAATACTAATATATTGCTGTCCCCATTTTTTGGTTTATTAAATCATAATTTGTTTTGATATCAATTAATTGATGAATTAATAAAATAGAATAAAAACGTCATTAGTAAGTAATTACTCATTAATAATAATTAGTTATAATTAAGAATTTCAATACATATAATGGACATTGATTATTATTCTTAAAAAAGTCAATTATATAATCATAATTAATAAAATATTAATAAAATAGAATATATACCCAATTGGTAATTGATTAATTACTCACTAATATATATAATTCAGATTTCAATATATGTAGGACACCGAAGGTTAATTTACTGGCAATCAAAATTATGCTAATTATGCAATATGATTACAAAACACCATGACAGTCTGATATCATATTAATCATTGATATTTTATTCAATAATTCTTAGATTAAATTAAATTAAGAATATTGAAAAATTTCAATAATTTAAAAAATAGTTAAAAATTTTTTTTCTATTAATTTGAATAATTCTTATCTTTTCTTTGAATATATTTCAATAATATTTGAAAAAAAAAAAGGATGCTCTTTTTTTTTACGATTATAGAAATGTATTAATCACTTGATTTAATTTCAATTATTGCCAGTACATAGAAGTTAAAGACAATTAGATGAATAAATTTCAATATGCCAGTTTAAAAATGTTAAGAAATTTTAATGAATTTGATTAATTATACGACCATTTTATTTATTATAATTATTTAACACTAAAAATTCATTAATTGCTTCATCAATTATGAATTTGAATTTGTCAATAAAAAGTAAAATTCACCAACTTGCCTCATATATTTTTTGAAAATTTTCATATGTATATTATATATATATTTTTTAAATATAGATACTATTTTATGATATGATTGAAAATTAAATTAATTCAATTTTACAGTAGTACAAATAAATCATACATACATCCTAGTTATTTGTTTCTCCTTGAACCAAAATTTATTAATATTTGGTTTATTGATTAATTACGTCATCAACCTCTCAGCATAATTATCAATCATATAATTCTAAAGTAAACTATGATTAATTATTTGGGGTTGATTATTACATTATATTTTGATTGAAAATGTAATTCAGTATTGTGGTTTATTTATATTAACTAAAAACTGGTAAATAATTTTCGTTTATCAAAGAGAAATGCATTTTTCAAGAGGAGGGGAGTTTTTGTAGTTACTGGATTTAACACAAGATGTCAGGAAGGTCTAGTTAAAGTGGTTTGATAGTTTGCTGTTGGATGTCGTCACTTGTACTATTTTGTCACAGACTTGATTTATCTCTGAGCGGATCCAGCTCCGACCTCTATGATGGGGGGGGGGGGGGGCACGATAAGGTCTGTTCTCTGTAATTAGGAGCTGGTACCGGGAGGCCCCCCCCCCCCCTCATGGATCCACCAGTGTATAAGCACTGATAAGGCAGCTACGTACAGCATTAAGACCACAAATGAACTTTTGCAGTGTCCTATAGTCAAGTAGTTTTGTGTTCTCCAAAGCCCGATTGAGGTAGTGCCTTTACAACCTTGTCACAATGCATATTCCTAAGATTTATTACTACTTAATAATCTAGCAATCAATCAAATCAAGTATGTGGTTTTATTCAATAATTCTTAGATTAAATTAAATTAAGAATATTGATAAATTTCAATAATTTAAAAAAGTTTAAATTTTTTTTTCTATTAATTTGAATAATTCTTATCTTTAATCTTTGAATATATTTCAATAATATTTGAAAAAAAAAAAGGATGCTCTTTTTTTTTGCGATTATGTTTTATTCTTATAGAAATGTATTAATCACTTAATATGATTTAATTTCAATTACTGCCAGTACATAGAAGTTAAAGACAATTAGATGAATAAATTTCAATATGCCAGTTTAAAAATGTTAAGAAATGTTAATGAATTTGATTAATTATACGACCATTTTATTTATTATAATTATTTAACACTAAAAATGCTTTAATTGCTTCATCAATTATGAATTTGAATTTGTCAATAAAAAGTAAAATTCACCAACTTGCCTCATAGATTTTTTGAAAATTTTCATATGTATATTATATATATATATTTTTTTAAATATAGATACTATTTTATGATATGATTGAAAATTAAATTAATTCAATTTTACAATAGTACAAATAAATCATACATACATCCTAGTTATTTGTTTCTCCTTGAACCAAAATTTATTAATATTTGGTTTATTGATTAATTACGTCATCAACCTCTCAGCATAATTATCAATCATATAATTCTAAAGTAAACTATGATTAATTATTTGGGGTTGATTATTACATTATATTTTGATTGAAAATGTAATTCAGTATTGTGGCTTATTTATATTAACTAACAACTGGTAAATAATTTTCATTTATCAAAGAGAAATGCATTTTTCAAGGGGAGGTGAGTTTTTGTAGTTACTGGATTTAACACAAGATGTCAGGAAGGTCTAGTTAAAGTGGTTTGATAGTTTGCTGTTGGATGTCGTCACTTGTACTATTTTGTCACAGACTTGATTTATCTCTGAGCGGATCCAGCCCCGACCTCTATGATGGGGGGGGGGGGGGCACGATAAGGTCTGTTCTCTGTAATTAGGAGCTGGTACCGGGAGTGCCCCCCCCCCCTCATGGATCCACCAGTGTATAAGCACTGATAAGGCAGCATTAAGACACAAATGAACTTTTGCAGTGTCCTATAGTCAAGTAGTTTGTGTTCTCCAAAGCCCGATTGAGGTAGTGCCTTTACAACCTTGTCACAATATTCCTAAGATTTATGACTACTTAATAATCTAGCAATCAATCAAATCAAGTATGTGGTTTTATAGGGATTATGCTTTCCATGAAGGCTTTCCATGAAATCTTCACACTCTATGCTGAAATTTGAACTGAGCCACAATATTTCTATTATATTCACAGTGACAAGACGTGTGTGCATAGTCAATGGTTTTTAACCCCCCCCCCCCCTGACAATTTTTGTATCAGAATCTCAATCCATAACATATCCTATAAATAGCAGAACTAAATATTTTCTGAGCCTTGTGAAGATTGCCAGTGACATCACTGATGTTTGTGTACATTTAAGCTGTGGCCAGATCACTGATCTTCACATCTTGAAAATAGCTTAAATAACCTAACTATGGCACATTTGTCTTCCTTGAATAAAATGAAGCAACTTTGAATGGAGGACCATGTGTCAAAAGTGCCTGGTTTTATTGTACCAAAGTATTTATTAAATCTTAACAGTTCCCCCCTCAAACATCAATGGACTCATCCATGTTAGTCTGATTTCCAGGAAATTGGCATGGTTCATTTTGGTCTTAGGGATGAAAGCTTGTGAAGGTTTTCAACAAATATCTGTTGGAGGTCCATCATGTAAAATGCCTAGCAACTTAACAAAAGCTTAATATCTACTTACATTATTTCATTCCTACGAAACTAATGTGATTTGAATATATGGTAACTATGGTGCTTTGGCTGTTAACAAAAATCCATCATGAATTTGTGCTTGTGATGCTGCTGGTGTTATGCCAGCTAGTGTTGCAGTGGTCTAAGTCACTGCATTCCAGGCATCTGGCTATGATTGGCCAGTTGAGACACACCTACACTCTGACCTATTAAATGAATGAAACTGGCCACACAAACTCTGTTCTCACTCTTTCTTAAGTGAAACAGTGTTATTACACAAATTGGATTTGTCAATTGCTCTTTATGTTTCTGATAGCTGATTGCATTTGCAACTGTACACTGTAATTATTTTCAAGTAATTACAAATACGCCAATGTTGAAATTAAATTATTTCTCAAACTGTTTTAAACAGCAGATATGCAGTTCAAAAATGCTACACTCACTGAACCTGTCCATTATGTATAGGCCCCATTTAACCCCATAATTCCATCAACTCCGACTAATCCCGCAACTCCCAACAATTCCTTGTAATTCCTTCAAGTCCCGGATAATTCCCGTATGTCCCAATAAGTCCTAATAATTCCCATAATTATGTTCCGATAAGTTCTAATAATTCCCATATGTCCTAATCATTTTCATATATCCCAATAAGTCCAGTTATGTCCATTTTAATCCCGCAATTGCATACACTTCCTTACAAGTACCATAACTCCTGTTCTCTTTTATAATTCCCATAATTCCCAATAAATCCTATCAATTTCATTATGCCCCTGTTAATACTGACAACACCCATAATTCCTAATACTCTCCAACAATTCCTGTAATTCTGTAAAAATTCCTTCCAAGTTCCATAATTAGTTAGGGAAGCTTATAATTTTTCCATTGTCAGTATCATTATAAGGCTTCACCCATCCTATGGGTAAAGACATATTTATCAGTCGATCCCCCCTTTCTGAGCCCAGGTGTGAAACTGTTTGAGAATTCACCTAGGGGTAAGCCACGGTATTAGCAACCCTGGCCTCTTTAAAAAATTTAAAGGTAACACATCCTGAAAAGTAGACCAAAATGCTGTAATATGTAAGCACGCTGATAGGCCGTGCTTGACGACTCTTGTTGTGAGGCAGTTTGTCGGACTACCTGAAAAGGCACAATACGCCACTGGCGTCCAGCCTGCTATCTCGCTTGTAATATATATTTTACAATTAATAAACTGAAACTATATGCCGCTGTTTAGTCAGTGACCGAAGTACTGCTACCCTCTATCATAAAATCAGACTGCAATTATTGGGGGTAAGGGGTAATTACCCCTTCCCAGATAACATGCAGATGTTGGGCCAACATTGGGCAGACAACACTGGGCCAATGCCATTATGCACATTGGTGAGGGGTTGGCCCAACATCAGACACCAACATTAGTACCATGCTGTGCCCAACATTGGCACTCTATGCACATTTTATACCAACATGCCAATGTTGGGCAGCTTGTGCCTCACCAACATTGCCGTTTGGCAAAGATGTTGGGCCAACGCCTCACCAATGTGCAAAATGACATTGGCCCAATGTTGTCTTCCAACTTTTGCCCAATGTCTGCATGTTGTCTGGGCTTTTACTTAGAAACCAATTATGATCCAAAATGTAAAGAACCACAACTTCAACACTCACACTAGACCGTGGTGTTGATGTATGAAAGGGAAATATGGCCCTTAAAAAATTCCATATTACACTGAAAACACTGACAACTTTTGATTGAATGGATCCATTTTAGCAAAAGTACAGCTGTACATAGTTTCAGGGTAGAGCAATAAAGTTGTGCAATAGGAGTGGGCAAAAAGTCAGGGTCCCAGGTGACCTGGAATTTTCAAATTTTGAAAATTAATATCTTTGTTAAATTTCAGGGCTAAATTTTTTAACATTGCAATTCTTTAAAACTATTATGTTTAGTTTTCCTGCAAGGTAAATAATGTTGAATGTCAAGGCCATATGTGAAATAGTGGTAATTTTCCTGATGTTTTATATTTTATGCAACAATTTGTTGCATAAATGCATGTTGAAAGTAGTGATGTATACTTCTATGTCTAATCCAGTTCAGTAAGACATTTGGTGATGATTGGACAAATGGTAACTGAGATATGGAGAATTAAAAATTTTACATAAGATTTCAACATTTTATAAGTCTGAATTAGCACAATTGAAACATATTTGAGTTTGACCAGGTGAGTTTGTATATTTTTAAAAATAACCTTTGGTCAAGGTCACTGTCAATTCTAGATGTTTAAGATTTAAAAACATAGCCCTGGACTCATGATAGGGTGCGCAGCAGTAAAACATCGGAGAATGCCCATGTAGTACACGAGCATCATCAACAAATGTAGTTGAACTCCATGTGTCTCATTGCCATGGTTCAGGTAATTAGCCCATCAGGTGAAATACAGGACGTAAAGCCCTAATCCACCACTACCACCACCAGTTGAACTCCTTGTAGATTTTGCACTGTCGCATCTATTGATCGTTATTCTTCCATCCAAGAATATGATAATTCTAACAAATTCACTAGGAAGCACACAGGACACAGTCAGACGTATTTCTAACAGCTATTGTTGTCACCATTCAGTACATAGTTTCCCTATATGGTCGGCCAATTACCATGGCAAGACATGGCATGCTTTTCTGTTATATATTGCTTTAAAACTATATATAGGGTCTTTTATAGGTACTTACTAGATTTGAATTTTAAAACTGTCTTTGTGGACAAATAATTCCTTACAAGTACCATAATATCAATACCAATACTACTGTAGCAGGTTGGAATGAATATAATCACTTTCCAAAAAGTGATTAGTGCTGCCACAGGTGTTAATTTCAAAAGAACCTGGCGTCCCCTGGTGTTTAATGGATAATACAGAAAGCGCCCCCACTTGCTAATTGTTCGAAACGGGCTTAATACGGGCCATGGAAAAGGCTAGGTTTCATGAAATCGAACTGGGTCATGACCTGATTTATATCCAGATTAACTGTACACTGATGCCCGATTACGTTATGACGACATTATGTGGTTAAGCTAAAAGAACAGTATTGAATTTATGTGCGAAAAAGTTATAATACTTTTGTGATGGTACGTTTATGTATGTATGAGTACTTATATGCTAATGAGCGTTCATGCGTGTGCTCCTGGCCACGTGGTGGCGTTTTAGATCTCCCAGACCGGTTTGGATCCAGGGTGTCCCTGGGTGTGCACGTGTGCTCAGTGCGGGTATATAACCTAACAAGTTAACATCAGTTGTGGGACTTGGGAGATAATACAGGTGAGTTGCAAATAGCTAGCTCATGCATGTATACAATTACAGAGCTGCATATGATGAGCTCTGCTTGTGTCAGCTGTGTGAAGTGCATGATGCAAGACGCTAAGCTTGTCTACAGTCTAGTCTAGTAGTAGTAATATATATGCTACAGATATCTTAACTTCAATATATATATAGACACGTGCATACAATTTCCATATATTTGTTGCCAGGTCATAGTAAAGTCGCCCTTAGATGTAAACATCTACCTGCAGCGATTCATTTCAGTGGTGTACTATAAATTAATATGCACAATAATTATTTGTTTATAAATTAGGCAGCTTGACAGCACCCACTAAAACGTTATAAATAGTGTCACATGGCATTATAATTAATATGTGATTTAATTAAATTGTCACATAATTTTGAATACTGGGAGACTTCTAAAATATTTTGATACAATTATCGAAATCACCCATCAGGGCCTCTGAGGCTCTGAGCTGGAGCCATTGCATCATAGGGAGCCTACACATGGCTCAGTGGTAAGAGGATCAGCTGATTGATTCTGTTTTTTACAGTTTAGCTGTGCACTCTGCTGCATGTGGCCATTTCATCACTTTTACAACTGCAGGTAACATGGCTCTAAACGACAGCCAGATTTGATTTGTTTTTAGCTTGTTTAGAGTATTTAAAATCCAATCGAGGTAGGTTTGTGGAGCTGTGTATATATATTGTTTGATGCTTGCTGACTGTTAATTATGGGTTATGTTTATAATTATGTTGGTTGCAAGTTAAGAAAGAATAGAAAATTATACTAATTTTTATTGCACCATATGGTAGTGAGAGCCATGTGTGTGTTGTAATTATTTTTCGCTGTGAAAGAAAATCGCATTTGAACAAATATATGCATGATTTCATTTGATCTGCCTTGGCTGGTAAAAATTACCTAATTTTAAATGTATGACGTAAATGTGAAATTGGTTATTGATAGACTTTATAATTATGTCAAATGAATTATTTTAATTTATTTATTTGTATGTTTATTAAAATTGTCAGAAATTATGATGTAACAGATAGATGGATAGATGTATAGATAGATAAGATAGATGAGTGAACTGCAATTTAAGACCACACAATTTTTGAACCAACTGTTCTTACTTTGTATATTTATAACTCATTATTAAGACCATAATCATTATTTTGACCTGTAAATTGTGCAACTCTGGTCCTTAGGGCGAAATCAAACAAATTAGTAAATTCACCTACAGCAGTTTTCGAGGGAGCTTCGCTGACAGGACCATCAGAAATTTTAGAGACAGTTGAAAAGTTCGATTAGAAGAGGGTGAAACCACAAGTCCAACATATGTGATGTCGTTAACCGTCATATAGTGCAGTTACTGTGGTCATCTGATCTAGGAGAATATGAAAATAGCATTCAATTTGGGCCATTTAGGGTTGTGGGATAAACACGTTCCAAATCGGGGTAAAACTGAGGGTCCTAACGTCAATTTATGACATAAACATTGCCTTATCTAATTTTTGATCCGTCTCCAAATGTTGTACTGAAGATTCAGTCAGTGATGCCCCCTCGAAAACTGCTGTAATGGAGTATAAGTTAGTTATGTCCCTCATAGTCCTGAGTTAACTAAAATTTCGACATCGGAATATAACCAACAAATATATTAGATAACTCCTACCAACTCGACATATAAAGTTATTACTTTTCTGTATAGTTCTACACACTTTGCAGCTCAATGGATACACTAAAGCTGAAGCAGCTCAATAATACGTTGATTTGTCTAAAATGAAATTATTTAAAATTTCAGATCATCAGGATGACGATTCTGCGAGTTTTAGCCCAATCAGGAGGGTTGTTCAAGCAACAATGGGGCGCTGCCTCAGTTACGGCTGCGAGGAGCATCTCTATTCAGAATGGACGTCCGTCTCGCCTGGAAAAGGTACAGATATTAGATAGATGGATGGATAGGTAGATAGGTAGATGGATAGAGCTCTAGGTGGATAGGTAGATGGATAAATACTCCCAAGCCTTATCATCTCATCATTACGTCTGCCTCTGGCAACTGGTCATATCGGCTGACTAAGCGTCAGATGCCCAGTAGCATTTAGACGTTGAGCATAGATGGATGGATGGATGGATGGAGAGACGGATTGACAGAATGACAGAAAATATTGTTTAAAAAGATGAACAAAAATCGTGTGTATTGTGCAGATAGACGGACAACATTTATTTTAGAAATATCGTATGAAATATCAAGTCAGTAGGCCTTGCTATTAGCAAGATAATCCACAAAGACTTCTAAAGAATTATATATATATATTAATTTGCTGACCAGTGATATTAGAAGACATGTGGTACAAAAACTGAGGTGATGCTCTTGCCCTGGTTATGTAATGTGTTATGTTACATTTGTGCAGTGGAGCGTGACGCTTATTGCCCTGGCAGTTTGCTGTGAGGTACATGTGACAGTCTCATGGGTACATCATAAAATTCAAGATTTCAGATTGAATAGTTCCGTGCTTTGCTCTCAGGGCCACAACTCGAGCAAATAGGCCCCACACCTCCACAATATTAGGCCCTGAAAATTCTTGGGTTTTAGCAGTAAGGGAAAAACAGTGGGACATATAGGCCCCATGCTGGGCCTCGCAAACGCTAGGACCAGCCCTGTGTGCTCTAAATGAAAAAAAAGAAGTATATGGAAATATTTAGTCCGATCTGCACGACATGCACCACTAAACAACATTTTTGTAAGGATTTTTGTCTGTAATAATTTACTTAACAAATAGTCTGCCTGGAGTATATGCATTTGCAAGTCTATTTTAGCATTAAGATGCATTTGCAGATTAACAAATATGAAAAAAAAATTGTTTGTCATTGAAGCCAATACGTAGACAGTTTTCATAATTTCCACTGTAAACATTATGATTTTCTACCAATTTGTGGCTGGGCAAGATTAATTATTGCACTACTGTGAAATAAGCTCTTTTTTTTGGGTCAAATGAAAACGACACATGTCTCGTGTTTGGAAGGGACACCGAAAATCATACAATCTCATTTTTATGTAAGGTCATAAAGTGTGATTTTATAAGTTGAAAAACAGTTTGGTCCGCTGACCACTGCGCATTGGAAAGAGCAATAAAAATTTGGTGCTTTTTTATGGGGGGGGGGGGGGGGGGGAGGGGTTAAGAGTGCATGTGTAATGGTATAGAACGGTGAAAGTGCACTTGAAATGAACCCTGACCTAAGGTCAAAGCATAAGAAATATTCTTAAATATTTTTTTTTTGTAAAGTTGGTCTCATTTGCCTTTTGCCATTTTTATTCTGAAGGTATGAAGTTTGTAAAAAAAAAAATATATATATATATATATATATTTACATTTTTTTAATTTATATTTTATTTATTTATTTCATTAAACCTCCAGTTAAGGAGAAGACGGACAGTTAATATCATCACATTATTATTAAATTTAAAAACGGACAATAACAGCAGTGTATAGATTTATATATAAAAACAACAAGTTGGCATGAGACTATGACTAGTAGGAGGGGATACATCCACCCTTGGGTACTGGTATTTTGTAAATATTGGATGTATCCCCTTCCAACACATTATATGTTATTTTTATACATGTTTTTGTCACATATACGTGTAAATTAATGTACTTGAGTGTTGGTGAATAATAAAATGTCTAATGTCTAATGTCTAAAAGTATCACAGAGCAGTAGTGAGGAAATATATAAGATAGCTAAACATCTAGTGGTGCATCCAAATATCTGGTTTATGACAGACCCTCTTTTTTCTACATTAGGATATTAAGGAAATACTGGTCAACCCCACCCCCCTCCACCTAATAAGTTTCCTCCATGCCCCCCAGGGGGCCCCTCTCCCGATATCTAAACAATCTTCAGGTCCACCCCCCTTTTTTTAAAATGGAACAGCCCTGAGCTTTACTAGAATCTAGGGACATTAGTCATTGTTGTTGCATTTTTAGAAAGTCCAATTGGATAAATAGAATACCTAAACAATTATAGTCAATATTTAATTATTAATAAGAAATGTTGAACATTTTCTTTGTAGCCCACAAAAGCGTACTTGGTGCTGGAAGATGGCAAGCGATTCCCCGGTTATTCATTTGGTGCGGAAAAGTCAATGGCAGGAGAAGTTGTGTTTAACACCGGTCTCGTTGGGTATGTATTTTATTAATTGCTGATGGGCTATCTCAAGTATTGTAGTGCTAGTCTGATGTTCACTAGTCATAGAGTTAGCACCTTTGAAGCAGTTATTAGAAATCTTGTCTATAAATTTAGTGAAAGGATCAACGGGTCTGAAAATAGTATTATTATGAATGTTATTAGTAGTGACGCCTTTTGGCAATCTTACATTAGAAGACATTGGGAGTCAATGTTATATTTGTATTGGACGAGCAGTTGAGTTGCTTCATACTGTTGTTTTGTGAATTTGTTTTTACAGTGCCATACAATAATACTCAGTAGTTAGGTAGTTATCAGAAGGATATGGACCCACATATATTGTGACTAATTTATGTGTGTCTGCAATAAAGAAAAATAATAATAATTTGATGCTTAACACAGGACTTGTTAGCTATGTATTTTATTATTTAATGCAAAACTCAGAACTCTGTTTATTTTGACAAAGTATGCAAATATATACACGATCCAGAGGGCACTTCGAGGACAGCCATGTTGGTTTTGCTGACAAGATGTGTACATTAAATCATTTTCATTGCTAATCTAGTTTAGATCAAATCATACGACTACCTCCAATAACTTGTAATGTTTTCTTTTAAAGTTCCAATGTCTCTAGATTTAGCATAGGCAAATAATTATATAAACCAATACTACCTTCTTGTCTCATGATATTTTTAAGCATTACATGCTCATTTGTGCATGGCAATTTAACTTTAAGGTACAATGAATAATGTAAAAAGAGTTTTCCACTATGTAACCTTGTGATGATGCCATTTCTATTGTAGGTCCATTGTTTTCAATGTTTTGGTCTTGATTGTCTTACAATTTATGATTTATTTTTTGTAGTTAACGCCTGATAGACTGACTAGCTGATACAAATTTAGTGTCTGGATTTATTTAGGCAATTTTAAACTATTTAATATATTCTTAGAAACTTACAATTTTGACAGACAGTGCAGCTTTAAGTTTATTATTTCCATCATCAATTGAAAAACAGATTGTTTCAGAAACAATTTACAGGATTTACTACATTTAATAAGGATACAAAATTTTTTGGCCAAATATATATGTCCTCCATCAATGATTTTTCAGTTTCCGCATAATGGCGCTCTCTCGACACTGGTTCAATAATTTTCTTGAAATGATAACAATTCACTACTTTTACCAATCTGCAATATTATGTATTTTAATAGAGAATATTGCCTTGTTTTTCAGATATCCCGAAGCGCTCACGGATCCAAGTTACAGAGGTCAGATCTTGACCTTGACATATCCCATTGTGGGTAATTATGGCGTACCTGACCCGCAAGCGAGGGACGAACATAACCTGATGAAATTCTTTGAATCCGATCATATTCAGGTAATTGGTTCACTGAGCTCATGTAAATTTGCAGCATCATTGCAACCATTTTGGTGCAAAGTAAAAAAAAAAAGGTGGTATAAATTTATCAGTTAAGAACTGTATTTGAACATTCACCGAGATATATTTGGTATAAAGTTAAAGAACTAATTGGTATTGGATTGGTTGTTCAATATTTAAATTTAATTGAATCAAATAGAATTGCAACTTGAGTACATTACAATTTGCGGATAAAAACTACTGTCAGTCGACAAATTAGTCAAAAGAAATCGGCATATTATTCACACGAGTTCTGCGATCTGCAAAGACTCTTTTCAGGCTTATTATCTCGCAATGCAGGATCACGTGAACAGTACCTTCTCAAACAGAATTATTATTTATATTTTGCTCCTATTATCAGCCATTTTTCTTTTAAAACAGACAGACAAATGATTTATATTTAAGCCAAATCACATTTACAATTTGTATTTAAAAACATAACTATATAATATATTAGTCATAATATAGCTCTACTTATTTAATTGTTTTAACTGTTGATCCATGTATTTCTATTATCTTTTTATTTTTTGCCATTTATTATTTTGTCATGCTGACACATGTATCAATTTGATATTTTGCTGTCAATAAAAATCTATATATAATATATATGAATGTTGGTGGCTATCGAGACCCTCACTAAGTCGGCTATCACCGACGCTATTGTGAGAGCCCTCCTTTTTAAGGCCAAATTTATGAATTGGATGATCACCTAACAGAGATTTGACTGTATAGTTGATTTGCATTGTATCTGCACCTAATCAGACTTTTCTTTTTTATTATAAGGTCGCAGGATTGCTCGTCCAAGATTATTCTCATCAGTACAGTCACTGGAATGCAAATAGGTCTCTGTCTCAGTGGCTGAAGGATGACACTGTGCCCGGGCTGTATGGCGTCGATACTCGCATGTTGACGAAACACATTCGACATCAGGTAAAAACTGTTGAAACTACAATGAAACCCTCTCTTAATCGGTAGCAGGACAACTCACCGCATCACCAACTCACAGCCAAATAATTTGGTTGAATAACGAGCACCAATTAAAGCTATTTAAGAATGATGGCAGTGAGTTCATATCAGACTAAAATTTCATGTTGTTCTTGACCTATGAACATGTCAATAGAGTGGTGGTGAGTCAACAAATAGTTGGGGTGAGTTGACCATATGTGTGTGTGGTGAGTTGACCAATAGTTGGGGTGAGTTGACCATGTGTCTGGTGAGTTGACCAATAGTTGGGATGAGTTGACCATAATAGTGGTGGTGAGTTGACCACAGAGTGGTGGTGATTTGACCATAAAATGGAAGTGAGTCGACCAGTATTTTTTGGTGGTGAGTTGGCAAGTTGGTGAGAGGTCTAGTAATCTCTATTAAAAGATAATCCTGCTATCAAGACGACCGCACAATTTTAAGACCTTTAAGGTTGGTCCTCTTTGCCAGGAGTCATTTTGTATCATGCTCAAAATATGTAGTATATGGTATACAGTTGTCATGGATATATGAAATTAGCTAATCTTTGTGTCTACAACTAGTGGACAAGTGTTCGCCCAAATAATCTCGACTATGATATCTACAGAGACCAAATAACATCTCATTCTGTTCCTTACCCACATTGCAATTGGTATTTCCTATCGCCGTAGTTTTTAGTGCATCCTATACTGCTGCTCAGAAAAGCTCCATAGAATTAACATCGACACAGACATTTGTTTATCTGCCAGCTGCATTCATGACGGAACAAATATCAAACGATCAGTATATCTAATATTGCGTCACTGATAGGGCTGTACACCTTTATCTTCAACACGATACGATACGTATCACGATACAGTAAAACCGATACGATACGTATCACGATACGTATCGTTGAAGTATGTCTTTCAAAACGAATAAAAGTTTAAATAAACCCTACATAATGGGAAGAGACTACTGCATTTAATGATCAAATCTTTATTTATAACTGCACACCCTTGTGCTAAATCCTAATGTAATTAGAGTCAGAGGCTGTTTTCCTTTGAAAACACTCAAAAACATCTGGGCAGCACATATGTCTTTTGCCGAAAACGCCATTCTGCATATCGTTTAAGTGTGTCGTTACTATTACATTACAGTTATAAATAGCCGTATCGTTATGCTTGTACCGGTGCAAACGGTATATCGAGAACCGGTGTTAAGCCCCAGTCACTGATCATTGTGTTAGATAGTTTTGTCACCAAGGACGAAACGCCCCACGTGGATTATGTAGGTTGGTCACTGGTATAGTGTCTGTATGGTCCGCTGTACACTGAATGTACAGACTGTAATGGCCGTCAATTGATTTGGGTTTAGTGTAATATAGCGGACCCAAATTTATGCCCATATTTGGCATCCATGAAATATGAAATTTTGTAGATTATATTACCAAGTTTGAGTTCCAGCACAATTAGAATAACATTTGGTATAGAGTAGCGGGGGTTTTGGGGAAGCAGCCCCCAAGAAAAAGAAAAAGTAAACAGCACTTTTATCGTGAACATGAAAACCGCCGTCATTAGTTTGTGACGTCATACACTGAATTCAAGCTTTTGATGTCATATACATAGCAACGAGGCTCTCTAAATATGGTTATAAATCTGGGTCCGCAAAACTGCACTTTTTCCATTGATTTGCTTGTAGGGTACAGTCTTGGGAAAAATTGAATTTGATGATCAGCCCGTGGAGTTTGAAAATCCGAACATGAGAAATCTTATAGCGGAAGTTTCGACAAAGGTAAGTGGAAGTTTTAACTTACGATTACAAAGTATCTGAAAGTTTTAATTAGGTTTTTCCAATGTTTCTTTTCTTTTCAATTGGTTATAATTTGTGTCTTCAGGAGGTTAAAGTTTATGGCGAGGGCAACCCGCACAAAATTGTGGCTGTTGACTGCGGAATTAAACATAACATGATCCGAAGTTTGCTCCAGGTCAGTGGTCCCATATATGGTAATGATTGATGTCAATCAGTTGCATTTTCGTAGTCGATCATCGGTTTGGGTGCACCAACCGGTGATCGATTTTTAGTCGGTTTGGGTGCAGTTCGTATTTGAGTAGTCGCCTACGTAAAATCTACTGCTATCGTAACTATTTGTCAAAGATAATTAAGTCTCTATACGTAAATACACTTTATAATATCTCAAGTCATTTATCTTATGATATCTCAAGTTATTTATGATCATATGAAACTCCTAAAGGTAGGAAGTGCAATAGGTTTTCTTTTAATTTTTTGATAACCATCTAATGCCTTTTAAATGAAGAATCTACTTTGAATAATTAGTAATCGATCATCAAATTCTTAGACAAAACAACCAATGATCGAGTATAATCATCGTGATGCCAGTAATGGTAATGAATAAATGAATGGATGGATGGATGAATAAATGGATGGATGAATGAATGGATGAATGTGTGAATGGATGAATGGATGGATGAATGAATGAATGAAAGGAATTTATGGTACCAAAATTAACTTTATTTGGATAGAAATCAGCAGATGATCTGCCATGAGACATATATGTTCAAATTAATAATAATTATTGTATAGGTGTAAACTATATAAGGAAAATAAGTCTTAATTTTCTAGTAAAATGAAATTTAAATTTTCTGGTAAAAATTACGTTTTAATTTTCTAATCAAATGACAGTTTTAATTTTCTAATCCAATGAAATCTTAAATTTTTTGTCAAGTTAAATTTAAATTTTACAGTCAAATGAAATTTTAATTTTTTAGTCAAGTAAAAGTTTAATTTTCTGGTAAAAATTACATTTTAATTTTGTAGGCAAATGAAATTTTAATTTTCTAGTCAAATGAAATTTTAATTTTCTTGTCAAATGAAATTGTTATTTTCTAATCGAATGAAATTTTAAGTTTCTAGTCAAATGAAATTTCAATTTTCTAGTCAAATGAAATTGTAATTATCTTGTCAAATGAAATTGTAAGTTTCTAACTTTGTTACAGAGAGGGGCGGAAGTGAAGGTAGTCCCTTGGAATCATAATTTGCTGAACGAGAAATACGATGGGTTGTTTATTTCCAATGGACCAGGAGATCCTAGTCTGGCTCAGGAGGCCATCGCTAATATCAGAGCGGTGAGTTATTAATTGTCAGAGACGTACATTAAAACCATTATAAAAGTTGAGATGATATCAGTGTGCAATTAAGAGAGGATATCAGTGTTAAATGAAGTTGAGGGTGAGATACACTCATTAATAATATGTCCAATTAACACATCACTGCGCCTACGACTGTTTGATCTAGCTAGAGTTTACATATATGATTTTGACATAATGAATGACACCAATAAATTTATATCTATCATGTGCTCAAAAGAATCTGAGCTACTGAGGTGCCTGGGAAAATTCTTAATTGATATTGATATGTGAGTTATATGTTCTCCATCTTCTGACACTGTACAGTATATATACATAGATGTTACTATAAACATTTTTTTAAAAAAATAATTAAAAAATAAAGTTTGGGGGCTGGAACCGCGTTACTAGTATAGCATATCTAGTTTACAAATTTTATTTGAACATTTCTGTATTTTCTGTATCCCTGTATTTTCTGTTCTTTATTTTATTTATGACATATATATCATGGATGATATTTTACTGTCAATAAAAATTATATATATATATATATAGTGTGCACCAGTATCATAGATTGATTAATCATCACCATATGGTGGTGATTTAAATTCATTGAGGGCTGATCCATTTAAAAAAGGGGGGAGGGGTGGACCTGGAAATTTTCAGACCCCCACTCACCCCCGATATTTGGTTTTTACCGATCCCATCACCCCCGCTTTTTTTTTTGAAAAGCAAAAAATAAAAAAATAAAATGAAAAATTGGGCGTCGCACAAGGGGCGTCGGGCATGGCACGGTGCCATGCTCAAATGGCCTAGCTGGAACACTGAGTAAGTCCCTGTTTTCTAGGCATAAGCAAGAGATTTATTGTGTCCTTCGTATGCTTATTCAGGTTCTGCAAAGTGATCGTCCTGAACCAGTGTTTGGTATTTGCATGGGAAATCAACTGACTGCATTAGCCGCTGGTGCCAATTGCTACAAATTGCCGCTAGGGAACAGGTAATATCGCTTAAACTTTCAATTCCGGTTCATTTGTTAGTTTCTGGGTAGTTCTGCTGTATTACGAGATTTTGTCACAATATAGATGATGTCATCAAACTAAATCTTAAGATTTTGTTTGATGACATCATCTATATTGTGAGGTCATCCATGTAACAATTATGTAGTGACGTCATCTTATTGTCTTTTTGTCTGCTACAGTAGCAGCGCCGTCTTTCGGCTCAGTTACTTTTTCTCCCCATTACCATAATTACATGCATTTCAAAACAAATTTCCACCAGATCACAGCTTCATAACATAATTATTGAATTACCTTCTTTCTTTTTTTATTGGCAGAGGTCACAACCAACCAGTCATTAACCTATTAAACGGCCAAGCCTTCATCACATCTCAAAACCACGGATTTGCTGTTGATGCTGAAACGCTACCAGAAGGATGGAAAGCCTTGTTTATCAATGCCAACGATAAAACAAATGAGGTAAAAGAAAAAAAAAAGAAAATACAGTTTAGACTGTCAATGCAATGTGCATGTTCTGTAATAAAGCGCGCAGCTGTGTGGTCTAGTGGTAAGACGCTTGTCTGCTCCTCTGAAGGACCTGGGTTAAATCCGTAGTCCGGGCCACCTTTCATGAGCATCATCCCTGTTGGAGGTCGTTCAGATGAGACGTTAAATTGGTGGTCCCTTGTACTCAGTGTCTGTGCTGAGGCAAGTAAAAGATCCCACCCATTGGGTAAATATGTAACATGGGTGGACTCCTCTCTCTCCCCTCATCAATCAACGCTCGATAGCGGCAAAACTTGACTTAGAGGGCTGCACTTTCCATATCTATCTATCTATCTATCTATCTATCTGTTTATATATCTATCTATCTATCTACAGTATGTTAAAATAACATGTCAGTATGAAATCATAATATTCGTTGAATTATGATATAGTTAACAAAAAATTGTCATCCTCTTTTTTCACTTTTTATCTCTTTGTTAAATGTATCAATGAGACAACAGAGACAACAGATTTAGTTGCTCTACCTTCTCAGTTTCTCTGTAGCAGCGACAATCTGCCTTTGAGAAGCCAAATGTTTCTTTCTGAGATTGTATCCATGTACGATTGTATAGAGAATGACGATCGATAAACGATATTTTTAAAATCTTTATTTCAGGGCATCACGCACGAATCTCGTCCGGTGTTCACGGCGCAGTTTCATCCTGAGGCTTGGGGAGGACCAACAGACACGGAGGTTAATAGAAACTAAAATTTGTCCTTACTAGGATTTTACTTTGCTTAATTTGGTATGCTCTGCTGTAATACCATGAGGTTGTATTACCGTGAGGTTGTAATACCGTGAGGTTTTATTACCATGAGGTATTACCATGAGGTTGTATTACTGTGAGGTTGTAGTACCGTGAGGTTGTATTACCATGAGGTTGTAGTACCGTGAGGTTGTATTACCATGAGGTTGTATTACCGTGAGGTTTTATTACCATGAGGTATTACCGTGAGGTTGTATTACTTTGAGGTTATAGTACCATGAGGTTTTATTACCATGAGGTTGTATTAAACGCCTGCTATTTATGAGCTTGTCTGTTAAATTTCTTTTCAGTTTTTATTTGACAACTTCATGGATATGGTTCGCCAGAAGAAGACCCACGTGTCCCAAGTGACTAAAGTCACTCAAGTAAAATCGGAGAGAATCAATGTAAGTGGAGCATGAAATTTAGTACAATTTGGAGGCTCTAAAAAAAGGGGCTCACACTAAGTTTTGAGGTCATCTTGTACATGCATAAACACTGTGTGTTGTTGCCTATAAGCCAATCGACCTAATTACGGACATCCTTTGCTAGTTTACCTAGTTAAACAAAATGATTGTTTGAAGTATAGACTTGAGAAATCTTCTCTTAAAAATACAAGAGAACTGGATTCGTATTTTTTTTGGTTTTGGCAATTTTTCTGAATTGCTCGCTTGTCAGAACAAGAATTGCATAAACTCAGCACATAAACATCTAATTTATACCATAAGCCTGCAAGAGAAATTGATTAATTTACTCTAGATGAGTAAATGAGCAAAACATGTACATAATTAGGTCGCTGGGCTGTGAGGTGATGACACACTTTGTTAATATAGCATCAAGTTGTACTGAAAGACAAATCACACTTTGTGCTATGAATCGTGATTTGATTATGTTTATCGCATTTACAGTTGTTCTATAACCTAATTAACTATCGCTGTTTTGTCACTAGTTTTACTGTGTTGTATATAGTAATGGCTACATACTGCCTAAGGGAATCGGGCTATTACTTGATCACTTCTCTTCACGAGACAGTTTACTATAAAACTGTCGACTCTAGCTGTCTGTAGACACCTGTACCTGCCTGCGGTCTAAACATGCTAAAGTCAGCTACTTCTGTCCACTTCTATAGCTAATAATCGGCTTTAATATATCATAAATATGTACTTTTAGATCTGGTTTTGAGTAGCCAGCTATGACAGCTTTGTCTAGTTTCAATTTGACAGGCCTTTTTTTTAATGAAACTAACTATTTATGTATTTGATAATTTATGTCAAATGGCCAATAAACAAATGAATGAAATGAAATATCTGTTTTCTTTGCAGGTTGATAAAGTCCTTGTCTTGGGCAGTGGAGGTTTGTCAATCGGTCAGGCTGGTGAATTTGATTACAGCGGATCTCAGGCTATCAAAGCACTGAAGGTGATTAAAGAAATATTTTAAAGAATTTCTAAATTTATGCATGTGTGATCACAGATATCCTCTGGGATTTTAATCATTGATTGGGGTAAATGTGTAACATGGTGTGGACTCCAAACAGCCTTATGTTCTCATCATTACATCTCCTTCTGGTTGCTGGTCATAGAAGCTGAATAAGCTGTACGCCCAGTAAACACTTTGGAGTATTAGTACTGACAGCTGGGTGGCCTAAGAGAGAGAGAGAGAATTTATTTGACCAAATAAAACCAAAAAAAACAAAAGCAGCCAATTACAAGGAACAACTAAAGAAATGTACATTATTACCCATAATATAAGCCGTAAGTAAATAAAATGAAGTCAAAATACATATATACTCTTTACCTTTGGTCAGGGGACATCCACTAAGTTCTTATTTAAAAAACCGCTGATGTGGGCCCCCTAAAACTCATGTTTGTAAATGAAAATATGACCTAATGGTCAAGACATTCACCAATTCCAAATTGACAAGATCTGCTGAACGTCCTTGGTTCTTCATGAGCTACATCCCAGTAGCTGGATGGCGATCAATGAGATGTTAAATTGGAGGTGCCTTGTACTTGGGTGTCTGTGCTGAGGCAATTACCAGACTCGGCTCATGGGGTAAATGTGTAACGTGGTGTGGAATCCAAACAGCCTTATCTTCTCATCATTACATCTCCTTCTTGGTGCTGGTCATAGAAGCTGACAAAGCTTCACGCCCAGAAAAATTGAGTAATCAACACTCTTGACCAGCTTTACAGGGAACATTCAGCCACTGACCTGACCCCGATTTACATTCATGAAAAAGCAAGTGTAATGTTTCACATCCGCGCCGGTTGTCAATCAGTTCCGCGACAGTTTTTAGCCAATGAGAGGCTGTTTCCTGGGCAGCTGAGCATCCCCAAGTCTGATCTTGCGGAGTACGCCATCTTCTTATTGTATTCCACGCAGGATTAAATTCGCTGGCTAAAGCCTGTGGTATGATTCATTTGTATGTATGATTATTAAATTAAGTGTTTTATTTATGAATCGCTGTATGCAGATGGAAAAATTATGAAGGGAAAAGCCGCTTCGAAAGTTTAAAGTAGGTTTGTCTTTTTCAACGGGCACTGAAAGTAGTCTTCACGTAGTTCCTAATTTGCACAATAGCTGCACTTTGCACTTTTAGTTGGTGCACAATAGATAACAATAAAATTGTTGAAATTACAAAGATTGAAACGTGTATCTGTTAATGAGGTGGATCTCAGTAAGATGTCATTGTCACTTAGATACCTAGGAAATAGATGTAACAGGTAGTTTTGCTGGTTTTGTGATGATGCTGCCATGAACACATGAAAGGTCATGGTTCTGTAGTTGGTGTATATGCTGAGGCAAGTAAAAGACCCCACCTATGGGGTAAATATGTAACACTGGTGGAGTACTCCTCCTCTGTCTCGCCTCATCAATCAATCCTCGATCGAGGCAAGTACTTGCCTTAAAGGGCTGCACTATCTATGTATCTATCTTTCTATCTATCTATCTATCTATATCTGTCAAACTATATATCTACCTATCTATCTATCTATGCATCTATCTATCTATCTATGCATCTATCTATGCATCTGTCTATCTATCTACCTATCTATCTATCTGTCTGTCTATCTATCTATCTGTCTATATATCTAGCCATCTATCATCTACCTATCTATCTATGATATCTATCTATCTATCTATCTATCTGTCTATCTATCTATCTGTCTATATATCTAGCCATCTATCATCTACCTATCTATCTATGATATCTATCTATCTATCTATCTATCTGTCTATCTATCTATCTGCCTACCTACCTACCTACCTACCTATCTATCTTTCTATCTGTAATTATCTCCTAGATATGAAGGATTATTCGTCACATCGTCAAACAATTCTGTGTCTGATTGCGTAACTGAATCTGGTCCATCATCACTGATATTTTAATCTTTTATTTTACAGGAAGAAAATGTCAGGACTGTTTTGATGAACCCGAACATCGCATCAGTCCAAACAAATGCAGAAGGAGAAAAACAAGCGGACAGCGTCTACTTCTTGCCGGTGACGCCGGAATTTGTCGAAGAGGTCATTCGCATCGAGAAACCAGATGGAATTCTGCTATCGATGGGAGGACAGACTGCGCTTAATTGTGGTAAACGTTTTGTGTTTGTTTAGATAAAATGAAATAAGTTTGTTGTTAATTTAGATAATATATCTATCGCAAAGAGTTCTGCGATCATTGATGATGCTCGATTAATACTTGTATTGTTTCTTACTTTCTTTTCTTTTTCGATAAAATGAGAAACCTTTTTATTTATAATTTAGGATATTGAATTGTAAGAAATTTATAGAAAGGAAAATGCGTCAAATTTTTAACAATAATAAAAAGGGCCACACTTATTTGATCTTCAGCTTTAAGGATCTCTCAGGGCAATTTTTAGGGGTCGGTCAGTTGGTCGAAAATTCAATAATAAAATGAAATAATAATTTGTAGTAAATAACGTTGTGACCTATCTTCATATTCTGTGCGTATGTATCACTTGTTCTTCTTTGTATCGTTCATGTATCTTCTGCTTTTGAACAGGAGTGGAGCTTTTTAAATCTGGCGTCCTGAAGAAATATAACGTGAGGGTTTTGGGGACGCAGATAGAGAGCATCATGGCCACCGAGGACAGACAGACGTTCGCAGATAAACTGAGAGAAATTGACGAGAAACTGGCCGAGAGTCAGGCTGTCACTTCTGTAAGTATTTTAGGAATTTCTGAGCCTTAATTATTTGATTACAATGATAGTCTTCATGTCCAAGCAATGTCTATGTCTATGTAGATCAGCAGCAAGTATTTATGTCACTCATGACCATGATGTGGCCTTCGTGCTCACTTTTGTTAATTGGTGTGAAGGGATAAATATGAAAGAAAAGGATAGGTATTGTCGAATTTGAGAGTAATGTGCGATAAAGTAAGATTAATTACTAATCAATGTGGTGAGCAATGTTAACACAAAAGAAGTTTGTTTATGACGTTGCCTCCAGGGGCGCTGCATGTATGATTGATGATAATGATAATAATGAATGCATAAATGAACGTAAGAATTCTCAACACCAAGCTTTCAGGTCATTTCATAACAGAAGTGAACCAAAAGTGCAGAACTTTATAGTTTGGTTTCTTCTCGAATACTCCAGGTGGCAGCAGCTATCAAAGCAGCCCGTGAGATCAATTACCCAGTGATGATCCGTTCAGCGTACGCTTTGGGAGGACTTGGATCCGGAATTGCGGAAAATGAAGAGAAGTTGATCGACATTGCTACGAAGGTAAGAGAAAGTAAAACTCGCAGAAAGAGCGGCTCAATTTTGCCGAAGTTTGGCAGTCGACCACTCTGAGGTGACAACTAATGGAAATGTCAAATATATCTCTTATGAGAGTTGTGTGCATCATCTGCTTGGAACCCACAATTAATAGAACTTTCAGTTTACTTCAGTTCAAAATCGCAAATCACATTGTCATAAATCCTCCATCCTTGACATTCAGACACTTTCTGACCTCCTAATTTAAAAAACATACAAGGACTGTTCCATTTAAAAATGAGGGGGGGAGGTGGACCAGAATATTTTTGAATAAGCGGGGGGGGGGGGGGGGGTTTCACAAAAGATAAAAAAATTAGGGGTATTTTCTTAATATCTTAATGTAGAAAAATGTGGGGGGGGGGGGGGTGTCAAAAAACATGTAGGGGGGTGGGGGTTCTGTCAATTTTCTGGTCCATCCCCACTCCCCCTTTTTTAAATGGAACAGCCCTAAATAATTTATGATAGGAATTGTGCATAGAAATTATATTGAGACACATTCTGATAAATGTATCCTATGGCTTCGTAATCATTTCATATAACCATTTTGCTTCATTTCCAGGCTTTTGCGTATTCAAACCAAGTTCTTGTCGAAAAGTCTTTGTTGGGTTGGAAAGAGGTAGAATACGAAGTTGTCCGAGATGCTAACGATAATTGCGTCACCGTCTGTAACATGGAGAACTTCGACCCACTTGGAGTCCACACCGGTAGGGTATATTTTGTAATTTAGAGAAGTACACTCGGGGGTCATTGTAACTCATCACCCATAACATCGTTATTCGTCACCCACAATAAACTGGATATGTGCTTAAATAACATTGACGTCATCAGTGAGGACCGAATCACCTTGCTAATGTGTACGGTCAGTGGCAGTGGCACATAATGAACATGCAGCTTGTGACATGTGCTTGTTGTGGGTGGCGAATGTTGATGATGTGGCTAATTATGGTAACCCCAGGTGTACGCAATAAAAAAAGGAATTTTTAAGACGACTGATAAATCAGTTGTCATGGTTATAGAGTGTCTTCAGTTCACCTTGATCTACCTTTTTCCCTGATTATGATATTATTCTGTTCGTATGTACTAAAAGGTGACAGGTAGCAGCACCATATGGACGAGATAAGAATGTTGACACAAAAATCATGATAATCTGACAAAAAGGGCTATGAAATAAAGAGACTAATTATATTATTATTAGATTCTGTTCCTTGCAGGTGATTCCATTGTCGTAGCACCAAGTCAGACTTTGTCTAACCAAGAATACCACATGCTCCGAGAGACAGCAATTAAGGTAAAAATATATTTTATATATATATAAACTTGATATCAGGAATTGATACATGTGTCATATAACATTACAAAACAAACATACAACATTACAAAACCAAGTCTGGTGTCTATATCTAGTGTATACAATCCATAATCTAGTATTTCCAAATATTTACTTGATAAACGTAAGTCGGTTCCAGTTTTTCTTACATATATATATGCATGAATATAAGAATGAGAGTTAATACTGTACAGGTCAATACTGCAAGTGGTTAATACTGTCATAATTACAAAACAAATAAATAAAAAGTCAATTGCAAATGAAAGAGAGGTGTATTGGGTACTTGGTAATATTTAGGCAACCACAGTGATGGCACTGGTGTGAGCTCTTAAGACCTTGTGGTTGACTGTGTGCAAGGCTGAATATTCCCCAGGGAGTTGAGAAAGACTCTAGATTGGCCTGCTAAGGGGGTGTAAAATGTAAAATCTGTTGAAAATGTTTACATCTGGACGCTGAATCTTGAGTAAATCCAGCATATTTTATGGTTAAAAGTGCTGTATGAGTGAGTAACTTTCAACAAATTCATGTTCTTATTTGTATCTTTAGGTCGTGCGCCAATTTGGAATTGTGGGAGAATGTAACATCCAGTACGCTCTGCATCCGGAATCATTGGAATATTGCATCATTGAGATCAATGCACGTCTGTCAAGAAGTTCCGCTCTTGCTTCCAAAGCTACTGGGTATGGAGAAGATTAGGGCTGTACCATTTAAAAAGGGGGAGGGGCGGACTTGAGGATTTTTCAGATATCGGGAGGGGGGGGGGGGGGTCTGGAGAAAACTGATATCGGGGAGAGGGGGGGGGGGGGTGGTTGACCTGGATTTTCTTAATATCTTAGTGTAGAAAAAAGCGGGGATGGGGGGTGGGGTCTGAAATTTCCAGGTTCACCCCCCCCCCCTCTTTTTTAAATGGAACAGCCCTTACTGTAATTAAAGCAAGTTGCACTAGAACATTACTGAAGATTCTCCTTGAAATCTATGGAGAGTAGAGAGTTATTGGTCGATTTTAATCTCCTTATCATAAACTTCCATTGGAGCACCTTTCATATGTGAAATATTAGTTAGACCCAGTTTAACAGGTGCTACTGCAAACATTTAATGTTTATTGGTACGCTGACGCTGAGTAAACTGGTTGTTATCATACACCTAAATGTTCGTATATGAGTTTGCTATATGAAAACAATGAGTTAATACACAGGGATGTGATTCTTCCGTATTTTTCCGGAAATCTGTATTTTTTTTTGGCATGTGAAATTGACCCTTGTGATTCGTGCAAATTCAATATATTTTTTCTTTCTTAATTTGGGGGGGGGGGGGGAGGAGTTTTTAGCCTTATTATACCATGCAAGTATCATGATTTCAGGGTAGGTGTAGTGTGACTCAAGGTTGCAGACACAAGAAGTGTTGCCTTGTATTACCTAGAAGTTACCCCTCAGATAGCTTGAAATGTCATTATTTTGGTTATTTGTTAAAAAATTCATCCCTCCGGACCCCCCTAACTGATCCTGACATTTTCAGTTTTTTTTATCAATGATCCATCACATCCCTGAATACATGACCAAAAAACTAATTTAACAGTGATATTACACCAATGTATATGCTTTTTAACATTGTGTGTGAATAAAATTTATATTTATATATTTATGTAATAATAATTAATTTCTCTTTTCATCTATCCAGGTACCCTCTTGCCTTCATCGCTGCTAAATTAGCCCTAGGAATTCCCCTTCCTTCTATTGAAAATTCCACTACCCAAGCGACGACCGCTTGCTTCGAACCAAGTCTCGATTATATCGTCACCAAAATCCCTCGATGGGACCTCGACCGCTTCTCTCAGACCAGCAAGGAAATCGGCAGCTCTATGAAGAGTGTTGGAGAGGTATGAATGATTAGATTTATAGTAGGATTCAAAATAAATGTCATGACGATTTGAGAGTAGGATTCAAAATAGATCTTCAACTGTTTTTTGGTCATGTATTTCCGTAAATGGCTTGGAGCAGTCATGGAATTTGAGAAGATGAATATTCGAGTATAGTCGCTCGGAAAAAGCACCAGAGGGCCCCGCAACCGAAGCAGATAAAACACAATTAGATGACGTCATCATTTATTGTAACAAGAATGACATCACTGAATAGATGACATCATCAAACAGTGTTTATCTGCTTGGGTGCCAGTGACCCCTGGTGGTACTTTTCATCCCCACTAGATGACGTCATCATTTGTTGTAACAAAAATGACATCACTGAATAGATGACATCATCAAACAGTGTTTATCTGCTTGGGTGCCAGTGACCTCTGGTGGTACTCTTGCTTCCCGTTAATTTCACCGATTATCCTCTTTATGGAGTGTACAGTGTGGACTGTGGAGTGTTATTTTAATGCCGTACTTCAGGTTATGGCGATTGGTCTTACATTCGAAATGAGTTTACAAAAAGCATATATACAATTAATAAATATATAAGTAATATACGAGTAAGTAATAAGACATAAAATCAACCATCTTCCTAAAGCAAGCAAGCTATCTTCGCGTAGCCCGGAGCCGGGCAGAGGCCCCGCCCGGGCAGAGGAATAGGCCATTGCAATAGGAAGATGAATGTCATCCACTATTAGAGCTGTTCATCAAGAGTTATGTATAAAATCGATACTCGAGGCCTCCAAATTGATCAATACTCGAGTATTTTCGAGTTTTCTGTGTTATTAGTACAGACGCTAATTTCGTGAAACAAGTCATACATCAACATGTCATGAAGGTGGTCATGCTATACACCGAGCATTGGCTTAGAAAAAGAGTTCACATCTGTTTATAACATGTTTACAACAGTGGGAAACCTAATACTTTAAAAAGTAGATAAAGTGTTGGGCACATCATCGAAGTTTTTACTTTAAAAAAACTATATTTATGGGAGCTGGTCGATAATTTTCGAGCAGCAGTGCTGCCGAGCGATAATCGAGTATTTGCTCGCTCGACACAGACCTACCCCCTATTATCCTTTTAGTAGTTCTAAATTAACTGTTCGAGTGTTGAGTCTTATTTCTTATCCTATTTCAGGTCATGGCAATCGGTCGTACATTTGAAGAGAGTTTACAAAAAGCTCTTAGGATGACCCATCCATCCGTCGAAGGCTTCACGGCGAAATTACCGGCGGGAAAAGACTATCCAAAAGATTTCTCAATGGAAGAAAGCTTGAAACAACCTCATAACACTCGAATTCACTCTGTCTGTAAGGTACGGAAAGATTTCTTTGTTAGGTTTTTTCCATAATTGCAAATATGCCAGTACTGATGTCAGCCTGCCTTGTGTATATGTTATTATATAATTTCTGATGTTTTACTGGCATATGTTATATTTTGGGCCTAATGACTCTGGAATCATCTAACTGCTTCATGGATTCTATTGGAATTATATGAGAATTTAATGCCTTAATAGCCGAAGGCCAGAGGCCGTAGGCCGTATGTTCAAGGAGGCAGGAGCTAGGTGGCAGCACTCACCACAAAACCAGCAGCAGGTGGCAGCACCAGCATGATCAGTTAGAATACTGGACGTTTTTATATTAATTTTATTATTGTACAACTTTAATTTAGATTTCTTATTATACTTAATACTTAGAATACAATTATCTGCGAGATGCGACCGATCTTAAATTTTTTTTATAAGACCATTGTCAAAAATGGGTAACGTAGTATGAGCATAGAAAATTGTTATGTGTACAAGACTAAAACTCCAATTGTTTTTATTAAATTTCTGTATGTGTTGTTTTCAGGCCTTGGAAGAAGGATACACTGTGGATCTAATTCACAACTTGACGAATATCGACAAATGGTTTTTGCACAAATTGCAAAGAATTGTATATATGCAGAAGGACTTGGGAGAATATTCAATGTGAGAGAAGTTACAGTCACATCAAATATTATAGAATTGAAAATAGAAAAGAATAGTTCTTGACCTTTGGTCGTTCATTAAATATCGCCAAATATCATTCATAAGAGTTCTTTACTCAAAGAAGTCCTTGAGAAAAACGAAAGAACCTGGAATCGTGGTAACCAACTACATACATTGAGCAAAGAACTCGTATGCCTAATAGGATAGAATAGAATACACTTATTACAACCTTTAACGGGTAATTTGTTGATTGGACTAGTAAAAAGTAAAACAAAAAAGGCATAAATACAGCAGAATAACAAATAAAAAAACATTATTCAGTAGTTTAGCAGGATTTTCAATTACACTACGAGAGTTTCGTTTTAATGGTCTTTTTGCAATACTATTGCTATATTCAACTAATTCCATTGATTTGATATGTAAATGTTATTGCTTGGATTTTCCCTTCAGAACATTGATCAACATTTAATGTAATACATTGGTCCAAAGTTGGCCCAAAGTTGGCCTAATTCCACCATGTGATTACAACTGCTTAAAAGTGTCTCAATGCAACACGTAATTATTTGTTGTCAATCTTGCAGCAAGGAATTGCCGGCAGAGCAGTTGAACCTCGCCAAGCAAGCTGGATTCTCCGATAAACAGCTTGGAGGAATATTTAACAAGAGTGAACCGTTTATGAGAAGACTCAGAACGGAGATGGACATTAAACCATGGGTCAAACAGGTGAGATCGATAGATGAGATAGACAGACTATGTGATTTCGCGACATTGCTAGATAGGCGTGAAAGTAGGGCAATTACTGCGCCTGTTGAATTCATTGTAGAAGTGTATCAAGTAGTTCTTTAAATATCGCCAAATCTGGCTTTATTCGTGGTTGTTAAGTAAATATGGTCGCCCAATTCATTCGATCTCTAAACCAGTATTGCGCATGCACACTAGTGTCGCCCTCTGATGTATTATTCAGAACTACTAGAATCTGTCACATGGATCATTTGTCTGACTTGCAGACTGGCTGCTTGACTGACAAACCAATCTTTGCATTGATTGATTGAATTATTAAATTTCATTTACTAAATTTCAGATTGACACCATGGCTGCGGAATATCCGGCCATGACCAACTATCTGTACTGTTCGTACAACGGCATGGTAAGTTCATTGTCAGTCTTCGCTTTGGTTATTCAATGGACAATGGCCGGTCTATTTTGTTATAGGGCTGCCCATTAATGGTTTAATTATCATATACGCCAGTTTCTTTCATTTAATAGAGTGTGTCGCTGCTTGAAGTTATTCTTCGGCTGGGACCTAAATATTGAAAAAAGCATTTAACTGAATATTAAATCCTTCCAGAACATTTAACTGTTTAGATAGAATACTTTTGCAAAATTTTAAGTGGTTCAGAATTTGTAGTTTTATCATGAATTATCTGTATTTTTCATTGATTCCAATTTCTCTTTTGTCTGGAAAATGTCCAAACTTTACATACTAGTACAATAGTTTAAAATGGTTTTTTTCCCCCCGCGATATGTGCAGTTTATAACTTAACAAATTAACGTAGATATCCCCCCTTATAATTCGTGTGATGTCAAATATGCATTCATGTATACATACTTTCTACATCTTTACTTTTTTTTATTTCTGCCCAGGAACACGACGTGACCTTTGAAGACCAAGGAATAATGGTTCTCGGATGTGGTCCATATCATATTGGAAGTTCTGTCGAGTTTGATTGGTGCGGTGTTTCGGCCATTCGAACATTACGGCAACTGAATCAGAAAACGGTAAGCTGACCTGATAGCTGTCCATGTTTCTTTGCGATTCGATAATTTAGGCTTGTCTTGAGATAAAACAAAGACATGAACATGAGTGAAACACGCTACTTACTCTGCTGATGGTATTGGCCACGGGCTCCATCCAGCTGGCATGTTAACAGTTACAGGTCAAAAGTTCAAGGTCATTTATTCTCTGTCTGGACGATAGCCCCTGCTGGTATTGGCAATTTGTACTACTACGTTTAGCAGTGTTTAGTTACAGCAGTTTTCGAGGGGACTTTGCTGACTGGACCATCAGAAAACCATTTAGAGACAGTTGAAAAGTTCGATTAGAAGAGGGTGAAACCACAAGTCCAACATCTGTGAGGTCGTTAACCGACATATAGTGCAGTTACTGTATTCGTCTGGTCTAGGAGAATATGAAAATAGCATTGGGCCATTTGGGGTTGTGGGATAAACAGGTGCCAAATGGCGTAAAACTGAGGGTCCTAACGTCAATTTAATGACATAAACGTGGCCTTATCTACTTTTTGATCTGGCTCCAAAAGTTGTTCTAAAGATTCAGTCAGCGAAGCCCCTCGAAAACTGCTGTAACATTGATATGGAGACAGATCAAAAAGTAGATCACCTAGTGTCTGAAAAACACTATTCCTTTTCTCTTTATTTGTGGTCTTAAGTTATATAACAACAATTCACGAATGTCCCTGACCTTGAACTTTTGGCCTGTTACTGTGAACATGACGTTAAACATGAAAATGAATAGTTTCTTCATTAATGGATTATTTTATTTTATTTAAATATATTTTTTTAGTGTGATCCTATGAATCATTTTTGTGTTTCTTTGTTTAAAGCAGATTTGTTTTTGAATCCAACCTTTGAAAAATTATTGGTAATTTACGTCATTATACTAGACCTAAGTTATGCATCGTTTCCTGATTAAATCTTAAGTTCAGCATGCCACATGACTACTAGCTATCACAATGGCAGCAGGTCTTACCAATTAAGCCTACCACTGAATCATTTCAACAGCATAAACCAAGTTTCATAATGTCTTGTTTCAATAATTGCAATAATGATGGTGAGGGTCCAAATTCTATGATCTTAATTAGGTGAGGGCTGTTCCATTTAAAAAAAAAAAAGGTGGGGGGTGGACCTGAACATTTTTAGAAGGCCCCCCTCCCCCACACCCGCTTTTTCTACATTAAGATATTAAGAATACTTGTCAACCACCACCCCCCCCCCCCTCCTACCCCGATATCAGTTTTCCCCAGACCCCCCTCCTCCCGATATCTGAAATATCTACAGGTATACCCCCTCCCCCCTTTTTTTTAATGGAACGTATTCAATAATTCCACAATATTTAAGTTGCATGTTGTTTTAGCTAGCGATAACTGTTTATCTTAGAGATAGATAGATAGATATGGAAAGTGCAGTTCTCTAAGGCAAGTTCTGAATGGGGTCTCCTAGCATCGCTATCACATTTCTGTCATATCTATCTATAAATACAAAACATTGTATAATTTGATAATTTTTAGATGCTAATAAATTGAGTCTGTATGTTAAAAGAGATTCTTCTTAATAAATAGTGTATATTCATATTTTAATGAGACATAATAAGTATCACACTTTTTTGTCCTAATATTGGTTTAATATAGTTGTCGAGTTTCTGACCGAATGACTTATATTTATTTATTTAGTTATATTTTACATATTAATTTTACGTATTTCCTTCTTTTCTTTTTTCAAACTTTCGCAGATCGTCGTCAACCACAATCCAGAGACAGTGAGCACAGATTTTGACGAATGTGATCGACTTTACTTCGAAGAATTATCCTTAGAGAGAGTGATGGATATTTATCAACAAGAGGTTGGTATTAAATTGTTTACGGCTCCCGTCATCAAGTTGCGGGTTTTATTGGGGTCGATCCAAAACATTCTGACTTATAAAGATCGTAGATGACGGACATAGTCATTGTTATTTTCCATCGTAATGTTTTGGATCTGTCACTGACGTCGTTATTATTGCCCATCACTTCTCTGACTCATGAAACTTGTGTCTACTTAAAGTTGAGATGATATCATCATCAAAAATGACATCACTAAATAGATGACATCATCAAACAGTGAAATCATCAAACACTTTTTATCTGTATGGTATCAGTGACCTCTGTTGAGCTATCCTTCCCAATTTGTGTATAGAAGGATACTAGTTCTCCATTTGTCAAAATCATTTACACATTTCACTTATAATTTTCTTCATTTCTCTCCAGAAATCAAGTGGAGTAATAGTGTCCGTCGGAGGACAGATTCCAAACAATCTGGCTCTTCCGTTGTACAAGAACAAAGTGAACATCCTCGGCACTTCTCCGTTGATGATCGACCAAGCTGAAGAGAGATCAGTGTTCAGTGCCATCTGTGATGAAATCGAAGTGCAACAAGCTCCGTGGAGGGCGCTGTATGCTCTGGTAAATGAATTACAATTAATTTGATGACACTAATTAAGCAGACCCCGGCAGACCCTGAAATGTACTGATTAGTAGGGCTGTACACCTGTATCTTTGATGCGATACGTTACGTATCACGATACAGTAAAGCGATACAATATGTATCATGATACGTATCATTAAGCTTTATAAAAAGGAGAATAAACAAAGCCTACAATATTGACAATTCACAATGAAATATAATGACCAAAATCTTTATGGAATAATTCCAGAATGTTGTTTAATGTTGTTGCAACGAAAGTGGGCTGATACTTTTCTTCAAAATCACTTGAACATCTGGGTAGCAGGTGTTTTATTAGCTAAAACGCTGCTCTGCATATCGTTCGATTGTATCGTTATTATTACATAATGGTTATCAATACCGTATTTTTTTACTGAATTGAAGGTTTGGAGACGGAGATGAATGAAACTACAAAAAATAATTCAGACACTTTTGACTTTTCACTATCAAATAACCTTGCATAACTTCTAAACTACATTGACAAATGCATTGCTACTACAGTAACCTTCCATAACTTGTGAACTACATTGGCAAATGTATTGCAATCGCAGCCACTGACAGCTGTTGACATATACCTGAGAATGATACCATAGAATCCAATGCCCCCTTAAGCTAAATCACTTCTACTACAGTAACCTTCCATAACTTGTAAACTACTTTGGCAAATGCATTGCAATCGTAGGCACTGACAGCTGTTGACATATACATGAGAATGATACCATATAATCAAATGCCACATTAAGCTAAATCACTTCTACTACAGTAACCTTCCATAACTTGTAAACTACATTGGCAAATGCATTGCAATCACAGCCACTGACAGCTGTTGACATATACAAGAGAATGATACCATAGAAATCAATGCCACCTTAAGCTAAATCACTTCTACTACAGTAACCTTGCATAACTTGTAAACTACATTGACAAATGCATTGCAATCGCAGCCACTGACAGCTGTTGACATATACATGAGAATGATACCATATAATCAAATGCCACATTAAGCTAAATCACTTCTACTACAGTAACCTTCCATAACTTGTAAACTACATTGGCAAATGCATTGCAATCGCAGCCACTGACAGCTGTTGACATATACATAAGAATGATACCATAGAATCCAATGCCACCTTAAGCTAAATCACTTCTGCTACAGTTCAAAGGTGTATGAAATTTTGAAAGTGTCCAAATGATGAGATGCCATTAGGGTTATTTTCAAAGAACGCCTCAAATGTGACACTGCATAAACCTGCCTTCTTCTGTTAATTATTACTCAATTTGCTTTTCAGTTCAAGATCAGTGTTGCCATTTAATTCAACAAACACAACTTGATAAAAGATGCCAAGTTTATTAAAACATATGGCATCAAATATACATTAAAATGTACTTGAAATACTGTTGGTTGGGGTCCCCTTGCTTTAACCAATCAGAATCTAGGGCGGGAAGCTGTGCAACCAATAGGATTGCACCATTCTGCCTGTAGCCACCTAGCGGAAATATCAAGAAGCTTTATGGAAAATCAACTATTAGAAGAGTATGTATTATTAAGTAATTCATAATGACTATTTCCCTTTTAAGGACGACGCACTGGACTTCGCAGCTAGTGTTGGTTACCCCTGCCTTCTGCGACCGTCTTACGTTCTTAGTGGATCTGCCATGAACGTCGCTTACGGCCCAGAGGAACTGAAAGGATTTCTCTCACTTGCCAAAGAAATTTCCCAAGATCACCCTGTAGTTATTACGAAGTTCATAGAGGGCGCCAGGGAGATTGAGATGGATGCTGTTGCTAGGGATGGAATTGTGAGTAGAATGTCATCTCAGTTTCAAGATAAATTTCGAGATAAATGCCACCCTCAATGAAAAGTTTATTGATCTCGTTTGTGTAATAATGTATCCACAATTTATAAGACGTAAGATTTTATTGGCCTCAAAAAATGGAGATATAAAAAAATGAGTAAAAAAATATCTAAAAAAGAAATAAAATTTATGTGTGAATTGGGCACTTTTTTTGTTTCGGTCCTTCCACTGACCATTGTCCACATGATGGCTGCGCATCCTTAAAAGTTTAAAATCCAGTCATTTGTAATTTAATGCCTTAAAAAGTCTTCTTAACAGAGTAGTCTTAAAATCAGTTCCCATGTGATGGATTGCAATGAAATCCGAGCAGAAATTCTGTTACTGAAGTAAAACAATTTTAACTGCACGAATAAATTAATCTGTTGTTAAATCTGCAAGGTATAAGTTGTGTCTGTAATTTTAAATTGATTATTAGAGTAAATGCATTCCTCGGAGGTAATATATAAGATATGATTAATAGTGCAAAAATATCTTACACAATTTATTTCCAGGTTCTTGGTCACGCCATATCAGAGCATGTTGAAAATGCCGGTGTGCACAGCGGAGACGCCACTCTGATGTTGCCGACAAAAACTGTGTCTAAAGATGCCCTGGACAAAGTCAGAGAAGCCACTCGTAAAATCGCCGCTCGATTCGAGATATCTGGCCCCTTCAACTGTCAGTTTTTGGCCAAGGATAATGACGTCATGGTATGCATATACTTTGCTAAGTTCTACCCGTGTAGTTTATTGTTACTGACACATATTAATTGCTTAATCTAATTCAGTTTCGAAACTGAATCAATGGGGGACTCCTAAATCAACAGGGGGAGCTATATGTCGGTCCTCAACACTTTTGTGACGTCACCAATGCACTCAATGACCTGATTGTGTGATGACGTCATCAGACGAAGGTTGTAACAAAGAATAACTACCAAAAAGCGCCACTTGCTATACTTTACATTGTAAACGTCTGTGCCTCCTTTTCCCAGCATGCATAGCACGCCGGAATTCTCTAACGCCCCTAGTGGATAATAAAATTCATTAAGAAATTTCCAGTCAAGTGCGTTAACTTGCTAATTTCACGTGAACAACACATTAAAATGTAATTTCCACATTTCCTTCATGGAACTCCCCCCAGTTGGCTCTTAAGTCCCCCATTGTGCAAGTTTGTATGGTACAAATTGTTCATTATTTGCTGTGTAACTGACCTCATATATTATTAGTGACGTAATTCGGTCATCATGATCAGGGTATCCATTGGACAGGGAAAACAGGTGGGGAAAAATTCCCTCCGGGGTAAATTCAGGGAATTTTATGTTAGGTTATGAATACAGGGAAAACACAGGGAATTTTTTCATTATATGTATAATAATACGTAAAATGCTAGCAGAATTTTGATCAGAAATGAATAATGCTGGATGGCAGTGTGGCTTATTGTAGATATTAAGTTTCATAGGTTGAAATGGACTCTGTTGATTTAATAATTACACTAAACTTAGATGGTATTTTGGTGGTGAAGGTACAGCTATTGGGTACAAGGCGGCCATATAATCACCTGGAAAAATATCTAGTGAAACGGTGAAAAATCGGGAAAAATACAGGGAATTTTGTTTTCAAAATTGAGTGGATACCCTGCATGATGAGTTCAGTGTACTTCAAGCATATATATATTATTGCATGGTTTGTTTTGTATTGACCGGAGTATGCACCCTGCCAGTCTGTATTTTCCTGAAACGCAGACTGGCGGGCTGAAAACGATGATCAAACTTGGCTCATGCTAGACAGTACTAGAGCCCTAATTGCATCATTAAAAACAAATCTGATTTAAGTAATATAAAACCAATTAAAAAATAAAATCTGATTTATTATTATGTCTTAAACCATGATTTTTACCAATCCTGATCCATCGATACTCGGTTACTAATCCCGTTACCTCATCTCATTTCCTTCTAGGTGATAGAATTGAACCTGCGAGCTTCTCGATCAATTCCCTTCGCGTCCAAGACGATCGGCACTGATCTAATTGAGCTGGCCACAAAGATCATGACTAAAGTGGACATCGATACACATGACCTACCAACCCTGGACAATCCTCATAATCCCGTCGGCTATGTTGGAATCAAAGTGAGTAAAAAAAGAATAAAGAACTACAGCTGGATGTCCATCGCATAAGACGTTAAATTAAATTGGGTGGTTTGTACTCGGTGTCTGTACTGAGGCAAGTAAAAGACCCCACCTTTGTGGATTGAACTCGGGTTTAGTGCAGTATAGCGGACCCAAATTTATGCCCATATTTGGCGGGCATTAAAAATTAAATTTTATCAAATATTTCACAAGTTTTAAGTTCAAGCACAATTAAAATAACATTTGGTGTAGATAAGCAGAGGTTTGGGGGCAGCAGCACCCAAGAAAAAGCAAAAATAAACGCTGTCTTTACTGTGAAGATGAAACCGCCATCATATCTAAATAAATTTTTGTGATGTCATAATTACATTTCAAGCATTTTACGTCATATACCTTGCAATGAGGCTTGTTAAATATGGTCATAAATCTGGGTCCGCTATACTGCACTTTTTCCTTGAACTCCTAGCTAGCCATTATTAGCTTTCCTAACTTATGAAATAAATTGCAAACATTAATAAGATCATTAATTATAGTGCTAATTTTGATACCAAGTCATACTTTCAGCAGTGAGTTTGCCCTGACAAGTTGGACAAGTTTATTGCATGCAAGTAAAAAGACCTTGTTGATGTGTATAAGGAGAAATATAGTGAAGATTTAATTTAATTAGAAAGTGACCGATTTAAATAAATATCAGCATGTAGCTGAGCACCTTTTAGTAATTGGCACCACATATTTGCCTCTGGCTGCTGCACGCTCGTGTAATCTAACTGGGTTCCCGCGGGTTATTACAGACTCAGACTCGTTTTATTTCCTATACATACACAAAGAACTGGCATATAACGGCGAGGTATGTACCAAGGATGCTGCTGTACAGTGTACACAATGTTTATTACAAAGTCTGATAAAGTCTTACTTTACTTTTTGTAACCATATTAAGTCTTAATTTTGTACACTAATCCTTACATTGTCTTATTTTGATGCAAATGTACTTGGAAAACAAACACAGGCAATTCTGGTCTGTGTTGGCCAAAGGAAGTACCATCTGCCCTCTTGTGGACTTTCAGCTGCATTATGAACTTTCTTTAAATACACAAGAACTTGGTTTATTTTATTGTTTAATAGCCAATATCTTGATTTTTTTTTTTGGACAATGAATTAAAAAATTTTGGTGTAAATTACTATATAATATTAGTGGTCTTACTTCTTATGAAGGTAAATAGTAAGAAGACACAATAAAACAAGAAGAAACAAAAAGATTATGTTATTCTTTGTTTGTAGGCACCCATGTTCTCCTGGCCCCGTCTCAGAGATGCTGATCCAATTTTAAAATGTGAGATGTCGTCAACTGGCGAGGTATGTACCAAGGATGCTGCTGTACAGTGTACACAACGTTTATAAGTGGATTGTTGAACCCGAGTTATTTTTGCATTTTTTGTTTCTGATATTTACGCATTATTACGTTTTTTGTTTCTTTCCTCCAGGTGGCCTGTTACGGACAGACGGTCCACAGCGCATTCATGAAAGCCCTGATCTCTGCTGGATTCAAAATGCCCAAGCGCAACGGCAACGTTCTAATCGGAATCCAAGAATCATTCCAACCTCACTTCCTTCCTACGGCCAAAACGCTTAACGAGATGGGCTTCAATGTGAGTTTATGAGGTTTTATGTAGACCTGGGAGCCAGATAATTTGAAACAATATCAGCGGGCTGAGGGGTATGGTGGGCTGGCTGCAGCTGCAGCATCTGACATGAAAGTTGGCGCTAATGTCGACAGCCAGGGGCAGATCACAAACTTTCTGAATGACCAGAATGTTTGGCTCTCGAAAGGTCCTGGGCCTCCACGGGGCGAGGGTGGAAACACTTGGGGTGAAGTCCTCTATCCCTAGTGGCTAAAACAGGACAGTGCGCATTGCACAAGCTGCTCCAGCTATCTAACGCAGACAATTATTGATTTTTTACATGCTTCTGGTTTCTACTACCAACTATAGATAATCAATCTTACCCTAGAGAGCCTCTACATAGCCCACTCAGGTGCTGATGAGGCGTTAAACAATAACACTAACTAACTAACTAACCAGAATGTTTGATATGTCCCTCATCTACAAGTTTTCTGTGTCTGATTGTTTGGGATCCACCCCTGGCCATCGTTATTAGCGCCGACAAGTCTATTGATGGTGTCAACTTTTGTGACAGATACTGTAAGCTGTTACCTGTAAGACCTGACACTGACCGAAGTGGCTGACCATGTAACGAGCACTTGTCCATAAAAAAGAGAGAAACGCTTCGCTCGACATATTTAGATAATTAAGTGTCTGATATTATTACAAATTAATCCTGCTTATTATTACATGTGACAACATTTAGATTTGCCACGTCATCGAAGTTTGCCTCGTTAAGTTAAGAATAAAATACACTAATTCGATGCCTTCGATAGTGTTGGAACACAGTTATGAAATGCAAAGGAAGTTGCCTAATAAATGATAAGAATTCAATGCGTTTTGATACGTCTTCCGGCCAATTTGGTACGTGTTTTGGCCAATTTCGGGGAGTGGCGATTTTCAATATCGTGGAGAAATTCACTGTATCTATTCAGTTGCTTTTGGACCAGTAACATTTACATAAAGACAGAGAGATTACATTGTACACTAAACAAAAATACTGAATTGTGTTTAATTACTTTTATTAGATTTGCCACGACATCAAAGTTTGCCTCCTTAAGTTGAGAATAAAATACACTATTTCGATGCCTTCGATAGTGCTGTATTATTGTATGTTATTATTGTATGTTATTTGTATGTTTGACCCATGTATCAATTATGATAATATCATGTCAATAAAATTATATATATATTACAGCTGTATGGTACACAGAGGACGGCAGCCTATCTTAATGCTCACAACATTCCTGCTAACGTAGCGGGATGGGCTATCGAGAGATCGGAATCTGATGCCGCTCCCGCTATTCAGTACGTAGACCTTTCAATTTGCTTCTTTTTACACTGCCGTGCAAAAGTTTGGAAACGCTTATAAGTTCTCGTAACAGCAATCAGTTACTGCAATATAATAATGTTGGAAATGATTGTGTTAAACATGTGGATGAGTTTATATTCTACCTCAAGTGAAGTACAAATTTCAGTCGCAATCAAGTGTTTCCGATCTTGTGCACAGTAGTGTACATAATATTTTTATAGTCACAAGGGTAAGCTGGCGAATTTAATCATTGAAATACGCAGTATACTAAATATATAAAAAGGTTGCACACTGCGGAACACTCAGCTGCATGCCCAGGAGAAGGTATCTGATTGGCTAAAAACGGTCGCAGACGTGAAAGAAGACTGACCGTTTGATGCAAATTGAGGTCGGATCATTCTGCAGCAGAAAGTTCGCTGGTTTTTATTGGCGTGTGTGACCTTCTCTTTCATTGTTGTATTCTATGACGTTCAATGATTGAAATCGCCCGCTGACTTTATTTTTGTCTAGTACGTACGTAGTTTTATTTGTATGGCAGAATCAGTATTATTTGTATAATCCAAAACTTCGTAGCGTCTGATATTTTAATGAAAAGTTTGCTGATGGGCGTTGTGACCATCATCAAGGGTGAGGTACATAGCTGAACACAGCAATGCCGAAACTGTGATTGGGAGCAACTTGTTGTTTCGCGAAAGACAGAAACAACCGGAACAAACTCTTTCAGCCGAGGATGAGTGCTCCATACAAGCCATAATGGACTTGAGAGACAATTTATCTAATGACTTTTTTGATTTTAATAAAAAAAAGTGAACTTCCTAATTTTCTTCGTACAAAATATTTTCTGCATTTATGTTTAATTACTTTTTGATTGCATTTGATTCTTGGAATTGCTATGCCGCAATGTGTGCATGAAATAAATATCTATATATATAAAACCTAAAACATGTTCTTTATTTACAGGTTAATCCAAGATGGAGTAATCGATCTCGTTGTCAACCTTCCAAACCAGAACACCAAATATGTGAAGGATAATTATCTCATCAGACGATCGGCAATCGACTGTGGTGTCCCGCTAATCACGAATTTCCAGGTAGGTCTTTTTATCGAAATTCGCCACCTCTTAAAAAAGTGCATCTAAGCTTTAAAGCTATTTTTGGATTGTCGTGGGATTTAAAAGTGTTGCGACTGCTTATTAGTTCCGCCTTTTGGTGTTGGGTCTGCAAAGCAGGGCCAAATTCGAGGTCCGTAGTTTGTACGTTGTTGAAGAATACAATGGTTTACTGTTCATGAGGTTTTTGAAAAGGGTGGGGGTTCTCCAAAAGAGAAAAAGAGGGAGGGGGGTTAACCAGTATTTTCTTAATGTAGAAAAAAGAGGGGTGCCGGGTCTGTCAAAAAACAAAAAGCGGGTGGAAGGGGGTCTGAAAATGTGTCTGTCCACCCCCTCCCCCTCTTTTGAAACTGTTACTTTATTAAATTGAGTCTTAAAAATTCAGTGACACAAAGAGCGTTCTGGTTTCGAATTGTTATTAGGCTTGTATTGACATCAAGTGCGTTAATTGATAGATAAATACTTTTTTATAATAATTCAACTTTCCGTATTTTCTTTTCCAGATTGTTCAGTTGTTTGCGGAGTCTCTTGGAGAAATGGGAAAAGTGGACGCTACCTCCTTGTTCCATTATTTGAAACCTCGCAAAAGTAAAGCTAAAGCCGCGTAATGTGATCGCTTGTGATTATTAATTAATTATTAATTAAAATTATTTTCAACTGTGTGCAATACTTGAACAGTCCGATGGCATTTTCATGAACTTCATTTGCTCAGTTTTATCTTTTTATTAAATTACGAAGGACCTAAATGAAAACCCCGTCCTGCTGTTGATTGAGCTCTCCTTATAAGATATATTCAATAAATAATAAGTTATAAAGGAAGTCTAGAAAATGAACAACTTGGTACGCTCAAAATAATGGTTCGATTTTGCAATGTTTATTACACATCTAAGAAAAAAAATCTGATGACATATCTAAGAAAAGAAAAATCTGATGACAGGTTTTTGTGTTTCTGTACATTAATATCTTGTAAAGTCTTGGTAACTGAGCCTGCTAATGTTGTTACAGATCAGATTACTGACTGTGGTGAATAAGTTCTTCTGAAAGAAAAAGTATTAATTAACCTATCACCAACAAGCTGTGCTTACTCGTTACTGTCGTTATTGTCTATTGTTATGAAAATTGTCCTATTTTTGAGATATTTTACAATGTGTAATGGGGAGAAAAAGTACCACCAGAGGTCACTGCCACCATAGCGGATAAGTATTGTTTGATGACGTCATCTATTCTGTGACGTCATGCATGTAACAATGGTGTAGTGACGTAATCCTATTGTCTTTTTATGTCCTACGGTCGTAGTGCCCCCTGTAGGCTCTGTTCCTTTTTCTCCCATTGAAGTGCTCAATACTTGATAAAAATGAGTATTAATCAGTGAATTAAATTCATCGAAATGTGGACGTAAAACCTATCAATGTCAAATTATTGTCTTAGGGATGTTCCATTTAAAAAATAGGGGGGGGGGAGGGGAACCTGGAAATTTGTAGACCCCCTTCCCCACCCCCTGATTTCTGGTTTTTGACACGCCCCCTTTTTTCTACAATAAGATATTAAGAAAATACTGGTCAACCACCCCCCTCCCCCGATATCAGTTTTCCCAAGACCCCCTTCTCCAGCTCCAACCCCCCCCCCCCCCTTTTTTTAAATGGAACAGCCTTTATAAATTAGCATTATTCTGTCGCATGCGCATTTAATTAATATGTCCAATTATCACAAAAGCCAAAGCTGGGGTTTGAATCTCCTGTACAAAGTATTACGAGTAGGTTCATCCAAAGTATCTGTGTTATCATAAATAGGCATTTAACATTGTTTATGGGGCAGTGTACATTACAATGAATGCATACAGTATTTTGCTAAATATTTTTGATGTGAAATTTCTCGAAAGCTCTCTCGTTGGGACTTTGATAAAATAAATTTCAAAATGTTAACTGAAACTTGTGTTTGTTATTGTAACTTTATTTAGTTTGCAGATTAATCTTTATTGTCACATGGAAAATTGGTCGCTGCATGTATATGCTTATAAAAAAAAATAAGGAAAAAGTACAACATAGCGGACCCAGATTTATGACCATATTTAACGAGCCTCATTGCCAGGCCTATGACGTAAAAAATGCTTGAAATCTATATATGACGTCACAAACAAATGTAGTTATGACGGCGGTTTCATCTTCACGGTAAAGACAGTTTATTTTTGCTAACCCCTGCTTATCTACACCAACTGTTATTTTAATTGTGCTAGAACTTCAAACTTGTGAAATATTTGATAAAATTTAATTTTTAATGGGCGCTAAATATGGGCATAAATTTGGGTCTGCTATACTGCACTAAACCCAAAAAAAATAAAAAATTAAGATATGATGGAGATTTTAATTTGTAAGTCTAATGCTAATTGGTACAAAGGAACCTTCAGAAGCAATTGCTTTTAACTGCGACTCTTAATTGAGTCTTCGACCAAATGACTAAGTTTGATATCCTGATGACAAAACGTATATTATGAAAAATGTTTAATTATGTCTAAATTTAATTTGCAAAATCTTCGTAACTCAATACTTGACAATGATTCAATCGTAACTAGATTGTTGTTACGATACAATAGGAAAAATCTAAATTGACAAGTCCAATAAACGAAATACTCTAATCCAAAAAGAGAAATATCTGTCACACTATATGGACTGAGCCAAAGTGGGCCTTTAAGATAGATAAGATAAAATTGTATTTAAAGTCGGGGGGGGGGGGGGGGGTGATGCAATAAAAGCAAATAACACAAGCCGCAAAGCTTTTTGCCTTTAGGGTATACTCTTGTCAGTACAGATGGTTCTGAATGCAATTTTATAGTTGTATAGTGCATAGCTTGATGCGCTGACTATGGCTGTTCAGCTGTATACTCCCTAGCGAGTTGAGAAAGACTCATGCTTGAACAGGCTTGCCAAGGGTGCAATTGTAAAGTCCATTGATAATGTTTGGAGCAGTGAAACCGACTATAACCCTAAAGATCAGTTAATTTACATTTGTATTACACTTTTCAAGGGTATTTTACCAGCTTTAAGTATATGACTGTCTAGCCCAGACTGCTTCGGGTTCGCCAGTTCCTTGGAGTTAATGACTGTCCAGATGTAGCAAATAGTGGATTTTCATGGAAGGTTCTCTATTTCCACCAGGTGGCTAAAACAGAACACTGCAATTATATTGGCTGAAAAAGTTACCACCCTTGGCTGTGATTGGCTGCAGCAAAGTGCATCCAAGCAGCAGTATTTGTAGTGCATTTTAATGTATATTTGACACTTTATCATTTAGTTCATGTTTGTTATTTGAGAAAATTTACATTTATGGAATCAGTTATGACCTACTGTGTCTGAAAAGCAAAATGAGTAATAAGAGGAGAGGAAAGACTTATGTCCTGCTGAATTCAGGACTGTTCAAAAGACTCTATTAAACAGCACCAAGACATTATCGAACATTATTTAAATCGGAAGGAAAATCATTTCAGTAAAATTACAAAAAAAGTATAAAATATTGTCTTTAAAAATTGTGATTTTTAAGAAGTCAACACGCAATGGATATATTTTTGAAGATATGATTTAATGGTTTCTCTTTTGGAAGCACAGACTTCTTCCGTACAAATAACTTGATGAATTTATCATTCATCATAGAAATATAGAAGAATATATGTTCATAGGATGACAAATAACAAGGAATGGTTAAAGATATGTAATAAAAAATTGTAGAGATAACATGGAATAATAAATAAAATCACAGCATAGGAATTAAATTCGGATTCTGAAATTTTCAAAAATAGAAGTTAATTATTGACACAACAGCCAGGATGATGAATATCGTCTATTTGATAAAAGCAAATGTAAACATCATCATAATTTCTAAATTTTTTATGTACAACTTGATTTTTTATTTTATTTTTTTATTGGATTTTCTTTATATTGATGCTTCCATAAACTGTTTGATTTAATTTTGTACTATGTAGGTACAAATTAACATAATAATAATAATAAATTAACAAGAAATATAGGAATATCCTATCAACAGTAAAAGACGAAAACTAATCTAAATTGAGTTAAACTTAAAATTAGCTAAAATGTAAATTGCAGAATTGTCCCATACAGTAAGTAGTACCCTAACAAAAAACATAAAAAGGGATACTTGATACCTCAAATTTAAATATTAAATTGAAAATCCTTTTCTTCAGTCATCCATATTTGAAATATGGTATGTCAACATCTAGTAAAATTCTTAATATACATTCACACGATGTATAAGCTTCAAGTCATGATTGCTAAGAATAAAATTAACATACCAAAAGAAGCAAAATAGAAGATTCAACATAAATTGCCTCATAAGACAAATGTAATGTTGCTGTTATTTAAAAAAAATGTTATTTTATAACCTGTAAAACAAGTTCGGAAGACTCAAAGATAGGAAATAACCATGCTAACATGTCCGTCAAAATAAGAGTAAACTTGAACGCATCTCAGTCTAGACTCTACATGCAAACCCTGACGGAACACAGCCGCTAATATCATTTAGGCGATGTGACTTGTCACAGATCGACTGACAGATTTCGGGGGAACAAGAGGCACAGTGGGGGAGCAAGGAATTCAACATCATAAATGATTATATACCAACCACTAGAATACATTTCGATAAGTTTCTGTGCCGAGATAAGCGATAAAGAAAGAACTACTTTGTTCGCCGCTACGTTGAAATCAAGGGGCGGAGTAATTGACCTACTTTTGTTATATGCGAAATCACCTAGTCTGACACAAACCCCAGAGATCTAGATAGACCATCGATGTTATAAATACAACATTTATACATGGTATTCTAGAGTTATAACAGATAAAAGCAGATCAACCAAAATTCCCGCAACCTCCCATGCCGTAATACAAATTGATTCAATATTAGACACTATATATATATAATAGTGCCATCTTTTAATACGAGTCGTAACAACCCAACGAAATGAGACCCTGCATATCAGAACATCTAGGATTGACTAGCCGCAATATAGAAAACATTGTAAAGAAAGCTACTGCATAGACGAAGAAATACCAGCTGTCTGTACACAATTATACCTAAGTGTAAGGTACTTCCATCGATAGCCAAAGAAATTAAGTTAAAACATGACTTCTAAAGCCAGTTTAACTAAAACAAAATTAACTTGTGTGTACATTGATAGCAAAATGGCAGTAAGAGACCAAATAAATGTTAAAGTTAGTCTTGAGAAAAGCCCGCTAATAGAAAATAAAAATTGTCATGACTACGTCTACAGCAAAAGTGATCAGTTGATTACTCAATAGTTTTGGGTCTATTAATAATATCATAGTACAGCAGCATCAATATGGTTCACTTTTAGAAGCAGAAACGTTTGGTAATAATATACTTTTGGTACTCAGGATCATATACAAGCAGAATTAGGCAAATTTGAGAGTCCATTTCTGACGGGGTGACTCCGGATCCTTTTTCGAGATAATTACGTCCGTGTCATTCTCATCCAAAGCTAGAACGTGCGTGTCGTTAACGGAGTCGATAATGAAGCCTTCGGAAAATGTCCATTTCTGCCAGGGATTTTCAGGGTCAGGGGGGTTGATTATGGCTTTGTCGCTGCCCTCTGAAATTAAACACAAGATAATTTGTGAGGGCTGTTCCATTTAAAAGTGTGGGGTGAGGGGGGACTTGATGATTTTTGAAAAGGGGGGGGGGGGGGGGTCTCCAAAAGAGAAAAAGAGGGGTCTGGTGGTTGACCAGTATTTTCTTACCACCGTAACTTAGAAAAAAAGGAGGGTGGGGGTCTTCAAAAAACCAAAACGTAAGGGGGGGGGGAGTTTACAAAGTTTTCTTTCTGCTGTCACCCTTACTTGTAAATGGGACAGCTCTATAGAGAAGATATTAAGGAAATCTAAGCAAAAATTATAGATAATCTATAATGGACCATTTTCAGGTTATGCAATCAGATGCAGAATTCTTGCTGATGTCTAAAAAAAAAGCCCACATAGGTGCATCGAACATAATGCAGCAATTATGAACAAAAAAACCTAAATTTTTTGATATTGATATTTTATAGATTTTATTGTTATTTATAATTTAATAATTTAAAAAAAACTTCACAATCTGTAAAGCGATTCAGAGCTGTATTTTATGTATGAACGTTTTATAAAATAAATTATTATTATTATTATTATATTAAAAACTACAACATATTCTCGCCCGTACCTTTTATATCAACCACGTAATTATTGAGCTTCGTGCAGAGGTATCCATCAACATTTTCAAACCATAGTTGGTTCTCTTTTGCTCGATTGAAGAAGTCCGCAGACCACACGATAAGTGTTGTGCCTGGTTCCGTTTTCTTCTGACAGACATCGAGGAGTTTCCCGTTTTGTTGATTGTGTAGCGAGAAGTAGCGTGGAGTACTGAAATTGATTCAATTTAAATAAATTATCGACCATAATTGCAGAAACATGCACAAGTTAGTGAACACCACTGAAAAACACTGTTTTGTTATCAGTTTGTTCCATTTTAACATTCGTGCAAATCATGGTACATATATATATATATATAAATAATAAGCTCAAAATTGTAATAAACTATCAATTTCAAAATGGTTTGTGTCGCTTTGACTGTCATTAAACTAAAGTAGTTTTTTTGGGGGTGGGGACGAGTTTCACTGCTTTATGTATTGGAGCCTGTCTACAAGTCGACCTCTTGCGCCATCTACGGTGGCTTTGAATATGCGTGATGCTCAGCGATAGACTACAGAATCTGATTGTGAGCAACGTATCGCAATTGGCTAACAACTAACCCAGCCACATTTGACCCCCCCCCCCCCCTCCCCCCGCTTCCTATGGTCATAAATTTTGGTCCGTCATACTGCACTTTTCCAATTTAACTGCAATAAAATTTGACCCACATTATAAATAAATTAATTTCACTACAGACCTGTTTTCAGTAATCCATTCCTGCTTCTCATTAGCGTACATAGAGAAGACAACGTCCATTCCTTCTTCGGCCATTCCGGGAACTCCTACCATGTCGTTCGTCGTGACGTTTCTGATGTAACCCCCTTGAAAATCCCATTGTTGTGTTTTGCTCGAAGCTTGGTATGGGTATAACACAAGAATTTCTAAAAGTGAAATGTGAAATACATATATATGTACTATATGCGTTATTATTATTTGTGATGTACGAGGACAGATAGGTCAAAGCTGACCTGAACTATGCCAATAAAATCTATCTATCTATATAGCTATCTGTCTATCTATCTATCTATCTATCTGTCTATATGTCTATCTATCTAGCTATCTGTATATCTATCTATCTGTATATCTATCTATCCATCTCTCTATCTCTATTTATCTATCTATCCATCTATCTATCCATCCATCTATCCATCTATCCATATATCTATCTATCTATCTATCTATCTATCTATCTATCTATCTATCTACCTACCTATCTACCTATCTATCTATCCATCTATCTATATATATATTATCTATCTATCTATCTATCTATCTGTCCATCTATCTATCTGTCCATCTATATATCTATCCATCTCTCTATCCATCTCTATCTATCTCTCTACCTATCCATCTATCTATCTATCAATCAATCAATCAATCAATCAAATATAAATGATTGTTTCTATAATTCAGTGTTATTGGAGATATAATTGTTATAATAATAAAATATTTGCATTGAGTCACCAATCATAAGCCATATGACCTTCATACACCACAAAATGTAACATCGTAACACGATCAATTGTATTATAAACTTTTGATATTCAGTATTACTGGTACACAATAGGCAAACACCTTTGTTTAATGTTTCTATGGAGCAAATGATCCATCGAAATATGCAGATTTAGCCAACAGATGCACGTAATATCTAAAACAGCTGGTATTCAACAATAGAGTATCAATTCTGTTGCAATACTCCGACACAATTTTGAGAATTTCCAAAAATTTTAAAAGCAAAGAATTACAGGGCTCAAATAATATGGCCCATTGTTTAAAATAACACTAAAAATCCAGAAGTATTTTGCGACACAAAACATGATTAATTAATTGATAAATTATTAATCAATTGACTCATCACTGCATGATTGACTGACCAACCAACTGGCTGACCAACTGACTGACCAATTGACTGACTGATTGATTGATTGGTTCTTTTTAGCAATTTTCAATAATTGCTCAACAAAAGCTCACATTTTTTAGCTTCATCAAGAAAACATTGCCTAAGTCGACTTCGCATCTAATAATATATAAGTTGAATTTTGCAAAACAGTTTGAACTCAAAAACCGTGGGTAAAGGAAAACTTAAATTTACTTATTGCTTATTTATTATATCTATAAATCTTTGCATAAGCATAATATGATAAGTAAGCATTTTGCCTATTTTGAATTGAATCAGGCGCCCATTTCAATTTGACTTAAATTGCAAAGGTTTAACCAGTCTTTCTTGTTCATCTGATCGCAATGAATAGCGCTGTCTTTACAGAGACAAACAGACACCTGGACAGACACAGCTAGATAGCCAGACAGACAGTGAGACAGAGAAAACTTACTTTTGCCAGATAGCTTGATATCCAAACAGAAGTCATTTAACGCTGATCGAATTCGATGTAATCTTTCGTCGACGTAAAACAACTGATTCCTGGCCTGCGACTCTTTTTTCTGCTCCCATAGTATGATTTTTGCTCCTGGAGCGACGCTGTTTTTCTCGACATCGAGAACCAGTTCTGGATTATAATGGCTTACGATGAAGAATCGCTTGTCCAGGGTTTCAGCCATTTTGTGGAAATATCTGAAAAAAATAAAATAAAAATAATAATATTTTTTTTTTTTGGAAAAGAAGAAAATTACCAAGCACAACAACTAAAAATTGCATTTGGAATTTTAGTGAATAAATTATATCATGTGCTTGATATCTAGTAGCTTATTTACCAATTTTATTCTCGGTGTGGTTAATTATGTTCATCTCATGCATTTCAGTATGAAAATTATGTATGCAAAAAGTACATGTATACATATGACAGGCCATTATGTACTTTTCAAAGTTCAAATGTACATGTAAAAAGAGCAGGTCTCTTCGACTGTCTCTATAATATGAAAGAACTGGGACCGGACTTCGATTTGTTAATAGTACTATATTCGCTCTATTTCAGTTTTTCTGTAGGCCTACATATTCTGTAGTTATTACCTATGTAGTATTTGTAGTGAATGTTTTGTAGTTTTCTGTTTTTGTTGTTTTGACACATGTATCAACTCATGATATTGAGATTGTCAATAAAAATTATATATATATGTATGGTTCATAAACTGATAAATATCCAATATGTATGGATAGTTTATAGAGAATATATGGGTCATTATACAGAAACAGCCGGTGCACTTTTGGCATTTCGACTAAACTAAGAATATATTTAAATTGGTTGGTCATGTGACCCATTATATCAGCTATTATGGTAACAGGAAGGACTGTAACATGATAGACATTTAAGGAAACTTTATGCAATATCTGAAAGGGAAATGGTTGTAATTTCACCCTAGTTTCCATTCCATTTTGTAATCATGGAGAACATTCAGAATTGCTTTGAAGCTATTTTCTGTAATAAATATCTTCCTCATAAACTTGGTAACAGAAATGACGGACATAAAAGTCATCCCCTGCCAATACAACTCTTTAGATATTGAAAAATATTATTTGAAATGTTTAAGATAAACGGACGTCCTGAAGTCCCCCGTACCAGCACAAACCTAGCTAACAATTTTTCATCCAGCGGCATTTTAATACCATGGTAACCATTGGTAACAGGAGGGACATTGATTCTGTGGACAAACTTAAACAAATCTATATTTCATAATTTTATTTAACAGATGAAAATTTAACTTCTCCTGTTTATATTTATGTGAATATTATAAATTATTTCTAATTATAAACATTCATCGAGTAGGGTAAAGAGATCTATAAAACGAGGTGTGGGACATGCCATTTTTGACTTTTACAGCAAAAAGAGCCAATATATACATGATATATTATCAGTTAAATATGACAAACTCCTGCAAATATTTTTTGTATGTATTTATATCTTAACATATGTCTGCCCATCCTAGCTACCACATTCATTAAAACCATTTTGCATGCTATAATAAATGATAATCACATTTGAAAGTAGGGGGGGGGGGGGTGCACAGTTTCTGTGGAATGACCCATATATATTATATTACATCAAGGTTTATACATCAAGGTTTATTTAATTTTTTTTTAATATAGGCCTTATTATTATTATTTCAAATTGTCTATTATAGCCACATAAACGTATTATTTTTAGATCTAGGTTAGCCATTAGCCATAAAGAATAGTATTACTTTTGTTGGCATCCTTTTTACAATCATCATCACATGATAAAAATGTGGATTCCCATGATCAATTTTACATTTCAGACTATAGAACTACTATTCATCATATACATTGAGACCTAGACCTAGATCAATCTATAAACAATAACCATGCATTCTGACACAAGTAGCAATGTTTTCATAAGTTGTCATAGTTATATAACCTATAATTTCCACAAAAATACAATGACGTACCTCAGAGTTTCACTGTCGTACGTGCCTTCATTTACAGTTGCTCAACATTACGTCAGGAGGCGCCACTTGTCACAATTGACATAATTTTCGGCATCTGTTTTAGGTGGCAATAAAAAGATTACTATAATCATAATGTCGATTATTTTAAATTTTTGGAGCACTGAAAAAATTCTACAATAATATCTCTATAAATTTCAATATTGCCTCATATATGTTAAATTAATAGGCCGCAGGAGCGGCCCCGTAGGGGCCGCCCGTAGGGCTTTTATGACTAGAGATTGGCCAAAAACAAAATCTACTGTCATGCTATTCTCAGATGACCGGATCGAACTATGTTGTCCTAATTAATCTGCGCGGCCATGATGCGCACAAAATAATAATGACCTACTTACACAAAAATCGTTCTTAACAGCTCTTAACTTAAGATCTAGCAGACAAATTGAATTAACTCACATTAAAACACTATTAATGATCATTTCTATGTGATTCAAGACTGGACAAGCAGTAGAAGTATGGTTTTGAATGTTCCATGTTAGGGATGTCCACTGCCGTGATTTTCCACAAAGCTAGCCAACTAAATGAACGTTCGACCAATCAGAGCAGAGCTTATTTAATTACTAGGCCATTTGCTAGGCAACGAGCTTTAACAAACTCTGTGATTTGCCGTGGCGCTTAGGTTTTAAATCAATACGCCGTCATGATGCGCGCTTACAAAAAAGGCCTTTAGAAACGTCACAATTAAAACTTTTATTTATGACGTCACAGAAAATGGCTTTGGCCGCACCACTGGCGAACAAAAAACGATGTGTTCGCTCAACCGGAACGATCGCGATTATGGTTGTTATTACTTGAAAATGGCATCAAACTTCAAAGTATCATTTTAGTACTAATTCTACAACTCCTGCGGTCTCTCATGCACATTGCATATTCATATTATATTTTAGTGAGGCAATACTAATACTCCAGGAATCAAAGAAGATTATTTTGCAAGGTCTGACATTTCTCTTGCCAATGTGAATCTCAAGGACGCTGTTTTTTGCTATGATCCTATGTGCAATAATGATATGCACAAGGGGTAGATTGATCATCTCTATATGGACATTGTAGATGCCTTGAAATATTCTTATCCGACTCGAAGTCAAAGACGAGGCAGACCTATTCCAGGATGGAATGACTGTGTGAAAGATATATATGAAGCCTCTAGGGAGAGCTTTCTACTGTGGGTGAGTGCAGGTAAACCACGACAAGGACCAGTATTTAACATCATGAGACAGTGTAGGACACGCTTTAAATATGCACTGAGACACTGTAAGAACAATGAAGCAACTTATAGGGCCAATGCACTAGCCAAGAAGCTCATGGATAAGAAGGACAAAGACTTTTGGAGAGATGTAAGAAATATTAACAATTCAAAGGTACCTCTTCCAGCCAGTATTAATGGTATCTGTGGCTCAAAAGCTATTGCAAACATGTGGCGTGATTGTTACAACTCCTTGTTTAACATGCAACAAAGACTACCTCCTGTATCAAGTAGAATATGTATGTATGATAATGGAATGGTTGTAAATGTTGAAGAAGTTGAAAAGTGTATTAGTGAGATGCCAGGCAAGAAAGCAGCTGGACCAGATGATCTCTGTGTAGAACACTTTAAGTTTTGTTCTAAACGTGTTAATGTATTACTTTCACTTTTGTTGACATCAATGCTCGTACATGGTCATTTGTCATCGTCCCTAATTGAATCACTGCTTGTTCCGATTGTCAAAAACAAATGTGCTAGCTTAACCAGTAAAGATAATTACAGACCTATAGCACTGTCAAATATAATTACAAAATTTTTGGAAAGAGTAATAGTCAACAGGATTGAAGATTTATTATGGACTTGTGACAATCAGTTTGGTTTTAAGAAGGGATCTGGTACTGACCAATGTATATATTTGTTAAAAGAGCTCGTTTATTCATATAATTTATGTGGAAGCACTGTTTTTTGTTGTTTTTTAGATGCTTCGAAAACTTTTGATCGAGTCAATCATATTAAATTGATGACTCAACTTATAAATAGAGGAGTTCCTGATTATATTGTAAGGCTGCTAGCCCTTTGGTGTTCCGAACAGACACTGAGGGTTAAATGGGGCAATGAGTTGTCAGCTCCCATATATGTTTCTAATGGTGTCAGACAGGGCGGAATACTCTCGCCTCTACTGTTTAATGTTTACATGAACAATTTAAGCTTGTTGCTCGAGAAAAATACAATTGGTCTGTCTTATGGCACTGGTCGTGTCAATCATTTAATGTATGCTGATGATATTGTGTTGTTTTCACCTTCTGCAGATGGGCTACAGAGGTTAATTAACATTTGTAAAAGTTATGGTGATGAGGTTAACATCATGTTTAATAGTAAGAAGAAAGACTGTGGCCATGGCTGTTAACTCTGTCAATACAAACTTGGTGCTAAACCCTGAACTTTATCTGGGTAATATAAAGATAACTAATGATGAAGATGTTAAATACCTTGGTCACATAATTAGTAGAGATTTAAAAGATGATAAAGATATGCTTAAACAAATAAGATCTTTATACTGCAGAAGCAATATGCTAATGAGAAAGTTCTCTAGATGCTCTGACTATATTAAATGTACGTTGTTCAAAGCTTATTGTAGTAATATTTACTGTTGTAGTCTGTGGTTAAGATATACCCAGAATGTGTATCATAGGTTACGAGTTGCATACAACAACTCATGTAGAATATTATTGGGTTTGCCTATGAGGTGCAGTGCCTCACAGATGCTAGTCTACTCTGAGGTGCCTAGTTTTGGTGAAATAGTGAGAAAACAATGTTATAGTTTAAGATGCAGAATTTATAGATCAAGGGCTGATCCCTTGCGGGCATGTTGTCATTTTGCTGAGCTAAAGCAGTGCTCGCTCGCTTCACATTGGCGAACTCTGTTATATTTGTCCTCTTAATTTATGTTATATTTCTCCTTTTGGTATATGATAAGTACTTATGTTTTACTTGTATCTATACTGTGTATACCGTCCAATCTCATCTAGTCTGTGGACTAAATCAAAATGTGTCATATCATATCAACAAGAGTAAATAACAGCACAAGTTATATGTACTTCAAGTAGTTTATTGTATATATGGACTGTACATGTATGCATGAAAATGAAACGTGTGTTTGTCTGAAATAAACTTGAATTGAATTGAAATTGAACTAATATGGCAGACATTGTGCTGCAAGCCTTTGGCTTGTATTCATAAACATTTTGTTATTTTGACTTAGAAAACAAAATCAAAATTTACTATTTTATGATAGTCTGCATGATGCCCAGCTGCAGTGTCTATACTGATGCAATGAAATTTTAATGGGTGGTTTAATAACTAACTGAATAAGAATTAACTTGCAAGTAAAGATTTGACTGGAAGCAGTCTGCTGAGCAGTTAATAAAAGTGCAGATGCCTTCCAGCTTATATATTCAAAGTTCTCAGTGTCATCCTTTTTTGGTCCTACAGGGTTGTAATAAGCATATAATGAGTAATTATCATGGATTTGAGGGGTGGATCCAGAATTTTTTTCAGGGGGAGTTAATATGAATATATATTTTTAATGTACTAGGCCAAAGGAGGCATAAACCCCAAATCCCCCCCCCTCCTAAATCCGCCACTGACTTTTTCAAAAACCTTTTTTTACCGAAATGTCAACTTTGCCCTTTGATGCTCGTGGAAAAATTAAGTTGACTTAATTCATGAGGCAAAGTTGATATCAGCTAGGGGGCCACCTATATAACTAGGCTATGGTGGGGGGCACGGGTCAGGGGGTGAAATTCGAGAAGCAAAATGATACCAGGGTTAAACTTTATAAGGCTGTTCCATTTAAAAGTGGGGGTAGACTGGAAAATTTTCCCACAATCCCCCCACACTTTTGGTTTTTTCAGGAACCCCACCTTACCTTTTTTCTATTAAGAAAAAAATGATCAATCACCCCCCCCCCCCTTTTTCGGAGTACACCCACCCCCCCCCCCTCTCACCCTCTTTTAAAAAAAAGCCTCGAGCCTGTCTGCCCCTGCCCCACATTTTTAAACGGAACAGCCTTAATATAGACACATAACAATGAAATAATTGTAGGAACACACAATTTAATTATTTGCTTTTAAAGCATTCATGGAAAATATTTTCAATACCAACAGATAAAATATCAGAGTTGTCTTTAGTAGCACAGACTTTTTAAAAGTATGCAAATTGCAAAATCTCATGAATGATTAAATAACAATCAAACTATATCAGTAAAAATTACTTCAGGAATGACAATCAGTTAATGACTTGCAGTAACAGTGATCAGCAAGTAAATTTACACTAAAGTGTTTTAAAAGTTAACTGTAAGTACTAAACATAAAAAAATACTTATAAAACTAACGCAATTAACTCTTCACAATCTTTAAATATTCCTTCTATATAGATACATTCCATAAAGAATTCTAAATTCCACTTGCCAATAACTATAATTCAGCAGTTAATTGACCTGAAGGCTTAATATATTATCACAGATTTCTTTTTCCAACATATTCAGCTAAAGGCAGTTCCATATGAAAGTGTGGGTGGGAAGATTTTTGAAAAAGCAGAGGGGGGGGGGGGGTTCTCCAAAAGAGGGTGGTTGACCAGTGTTTTCTTAAAATCTTAATTTAGGCAAAAAAAAAGGTGTGGGGGGGGAGTGTGTCTGAAACTTTTCTTGTCCATCCCAACCCCAATTAAACTTTTATTGGAAAGAGTGCAGTATAGCGGACCCAGATTTATGACCATATTCAACAAGCCTCATTGCCAGGCCTATGACGTAAATTGCTTGAAATGTAATTATGACGTCACAAAAATTAATGTAGTTATGACGGCGATCAAACCCCTGTTAAGCTACACCAAATAAATTAAAACTTGTGAAATTAAAAAAAAAACAAATGTTAATGGCCGCCAAATATGGGCATAAATTTGGGTCCGCTATACTGCACTAAACCCCTTTTATTATAAAATGGAACAGCCTTTAGTTGACTACTTTGGCTCTTTAATTATAAAACAAAGTAGAATGAATACATTTAAAATGCAGCAACAATGTATGACCAATGTACAATAGACTAACATAGTCAACATGGTTTTTAAAAGTTGCCATGCATACACATATTGACACTCTCTGGCAAGTTCATGTGGTGTAGAACATGTGGAACAACTAGTTGTCTTATCGGACATCCATCACTGTGATGCTCAAATGTCTAATTATTCATTATAGTGCCCAGCAGAAAAGTGCTTACACACACTGACAAACAATGCAATTGTTTCAGTCTTTCACAGTGCTTCTGCCACGTCATATTGGTTGTTATTGTTTGTTGATTTAAGCTGTGAAATGTCAGAGTGTATTGAACACCTCCAGCCAATCTTGAGTGTTTATAAAACACAGTAATTAATGTTTTAGGAAAATCTTTCTGTCGGTCAAAATTCTTGGCTGGTTGAGTAAAGTTGCAATACCATTTAAACTGTTTTCAAACAAAACAATGACCTACGTCACATAAGGACTTCAGCAGAACTTATTTGCAGTACTTGCTCAACACACCAAGTAACCGCTATTATACTAGGCACTCTAAAAGCTATTTAATCGAAGTCATACGGAATGTGACTAGAGCATTAATTGGGGTCCATGTGACAAACACTGGGTTCAAGCTTACAGATCATAGACTTCATCAATATTTGTATGAACCAAAATTGAAATCAATTAAGATTGTGATACCAAGGATAAGAAGAAGATAAAACATCCCAACTTTAACTAATAAGAGCACTTGTTGAGTTGGCAAAACAGTGTCTGCAGTGTTCGAAATAAGGGGTTTCCGGTTGTCCAGGACAACTGACAGTTGTTTTCTTTTTTTTTCAGACAACTGAAAATCCGAGCGGACAACCAGAAATTTGGGCCCAGTCGTCCGGTGGTCAACCACTCCAGAACACCTTATTTTGAACACTGGTCTGCTTTGGGCAAAGAAAGGCAAAAATCTGGAAGGTAGTGACTAACGGTCTGTCAAAGTCTTATTAGCAGGTTGTTTACAGAACGTTTATACAAAAATCACTATATTCAGCACCTAGTTAAGTACCCTAAATTGAAAACTAAATAATCAAGCATATTTAAGGGACCATTTTTGGCGAGGTGAATCAGGATTCTTCTCGCAGGTTACAACGTCCGTGTCATTTTCATCTATGGCTAAAACGTGAGTGCCGTTGACCAGGTTGAAAACAAAGCCGTCAGAAAATGTCCATTTCTGCCACGGATTTTCAGGGTCAGGGGGACTGATAATTGCTTTGGTGCTTCCATCTGAAAAGTAATTATTATAATAAACCTCTTGTACTGTAAATTTGTATGTAAACTTACGCTATTTTGTAATCATGCAATAACGTAGTGGTGACTCAATTCCTGAGATTTATTTTGAAACAATAAATTACACTAAGAGCTGTTCCATTTAAAAAAGAGGGGAGAGGGGTGGACCTGAAGATTTGGGAAACTGATATCGAGGAGGGGGGGGGGGGATGGTTGACCAGTATTTTCCTAATATCTTAATGTAGAAAAAAGCAGGGGTGGGGGGGGGGGAGCTGTCCAGATATCAGGGTGTGGGGGGGGGGGGCGGTCAAATGTAGAAAAAAGCAATGGGGGGGGGGGGGGCTGTCAAATGTCAAAAACCAGATATCGGTGTGGGGTTCCCAAAATGTTCAGGTCCACCCCTCTTTTTTAAATGGAACAGCCCTAAAGAGATAGCGATTGTACAACCGTCGTTATTTATCATGCTTATGCTCACCTTCGATATCAATCACATAATTATTGAGCTTCGTGCACAGGTATCCGTCAACATTTTCAAACCACAACTGGTTATCCTTACTCCGGTGTAACAAGTCTCTATGCCACACGATAACCGGTGTTCCCGGTTCTGTTTTTTTCTGACAGACGTCAAGACGTTTTCTGTTATGTTGGCTTTGCAGATAAAAGTAGCAAGGAGGGCTGAAAGAATCGTTAGGATCGTCATCAATCCAGTTGAATGAAGTTTACCGACATATAGAGGTCACGAAAGTTGTTGCATAAAATAGTAACAAATGACAGTACAGATAATTCTGTTAGAAATTAAACAATCGGATCTTTCTGAAACCTAGTTCTCAATTAAGCCTAAAGCTGGATTGGCAAACGGTTTTTGTACCACCAAAAAAGGTATCCAAATAAAAGAAAATGCTTCTAAATTATGAATTAAATAATTCACATTGTCTAAATTGTGCTAAATTTATAAATATTGGAGGATTTGTCTACATGGACTTAGTTTACATTTTAGCTAGTTATGCATTGGAACGTAATGAAGAGCATCGCTGATTCGCGACTTCAGAGTCGTTTTTACGAAAAAATTAGATCGTAGTGGTTTCCATTCACGCAATGATAGAACTCCAAAAACATTTTTGTACATAATGAACTTTGAATTTAAAAATTAGGGGAAAGTTTAAGGAGCTATGTAATGAAATGTATCACGAAGCCAGGATGCTAATTACCTTCATTTGTGCCTCGTTTTCATCGCATTGCCATTTATGTTCAATGCAATGTAAACAAATCGGTATTTTTAATTGCATGAAAAATTTAATGTCAGGTGAAGTTTATTTATTTTATAGAGAAACAGTGGATCCAGCAAGACTCTGGATAGTAGGTAATCAGGTTTCACAAGAAAATGAATTGAATGCAACAGATTTTGGCCACTGTCATTTTGAGTGACAATCCAGCTTTAGATTATTAGAATAATAATGCTTAAGAAATACCACTGATCAATACTTACAAGCTTATAATAAAGTCTGACTTAGCATCTGAATATCAAATAGCAATTGTTCTTTAAACAGAATATGGTTTTCTAATAACATTATTGTAATGACAACTTGCATATCTCGGAATAATATCACTCTAAATGCAAATTTTTTTAAATTATAAATTCAGACCTATTTTCAGCGATCCATTCCTGCTTCTCATTAGCGTAAATAGAGAAGATGACGTCCATTCCTTTAACAGCAGTTATGGGAACTCCTATCATGTCCTTCGTTGTGACATTTCGGATGTAACCCCCTCGCATATCCCATTGCTGGGTTTTGCTTGATGCTTGATATGGTTGTAAGACTAATATTTCTGAATGAGAAAATTCAGGGAATAAATTAACATCATTGAATATCAGAAATCATAAGTTGACTTTGCCTATAAGCAGTACAGTATAAAGACCCCACCATGGGGTAAATGTGAAACATGGTTCGGACATCACGTAGCCTTATCATCTCATCATTATTTCTGCATCATGAAGCTGGTCATATAACAACATTTGGCTAAACTGACAATAACAACATGAATCCATAAAATTACAAAATATATATGTGTAGTTAATTGATTGATTTTATATTGGTGCTAGGACTGAACATCTTTATTTTTAATACGATACGTATCATGATACAGTAAAAGCGATACAATATGTATCATGATACACATCGTTAAGCTTTATCAAAAGGAGAATAAATAAAGCCTACAATACTGACAACTCACAATAAAATTTCCAGAATGTTGTGTAATGTCGTTGCAACGAAAGTGGGCTGATATTTTTATTAGCTAAAATATGCCACTCAGCATATGGTTTGATTGTATCGTTATTATTACATAAAGATTATCAATACCTGCATTATTATCCTTATACCGGAGCAACCAGTATATCGAGAACCGGTGTACAGCCCTAATTGGTGTAAATCAAAAATGCTAGGTACAGGTATCCTTTCGGCAATGCATGCAGCTACACACAATTAATGTTATAAATTATTGGCAACAAAAGATTTATATTTATCTTCATCCAAATCAGACAATTAACCACTTACTTTTGTCAGACATCTGAATGTCCAAACAGAAGTCATTCAAAACTGACCGAATTCGATCTAGTTTGTAATCGACGTAGAATAACTGATTCCGAGCCTGCAAATGCTTTTTACGATACCACAAAAAAATTTTGGCTCCAGGAGCTACGTTATTTCGTTTAACATCGAGCACCAGTTCTTGGTTGTGTTGACTCACAATAGAGAAACGTCTATCCAGGGCTTCTGCCATCATGCATATGCGGAATACCTAATGACAGAAAAGTTTCATGTGAATCCAGGGCCCAAAACATTAAATGTGATGTTACAGAAAAGTTACTTAAATTTGTGGTAACTGGTCTACATCAGATAAATCAGTTGAACATTTAAACAAATGAATTTAATTTACTGGATGTGACAAACCATGCATATGCAGTGCAGGTCAACACTAATTAACATATAATGAGATATGTGTTTTATGCATAAACCACCAACTTTTTCAGAATACAATTTTTGTGTAACAGTTATGTGTGGGTAATGTCGTGAGCCATGGTATGTTGAACCATAGCTAGAGAGCTCTACAGTTCTATGGTTCAACCAGAAACAATATATTGTCTCTGGTTCAACATCCTTTAGAACATTCACCCCAATGCAATGGCATCATGGGAAGTGTGACAAAAAATCATAGACAAAATTTGAGAGAAAGTTTACAAACCCCACAATTAACTTTGAGCTGTTATGGAGAGTATTTTAGGGCTAATGCACTTTCAGTTTCGCTTTCCAGCAGCTGATCTGCAGTTTCACTAGTATACGCCAGGTGGAGCCACCTTCCGAAATTTTGCTTTAGGATTTGTTTCAGGTGGCAATCATGGCTTATTAATGACATTAATGATTAAATATAAAAACAAAGCTGAAATTGGATTTTGATATATAATAAAAATTATATAACACTAAATACGCAAGACTTGTTCTGAAAACTTTTGAGAAAAATTAAGTGCTAGTATTTGTTCGCTAGGCTTTCTCAACATCAAGGAGCATGGCAGCAATTTGCAAGAATATTTTTCACTTTGACTGAAATACAAATCCAGCAAAACTAGGTTTGTGCATGCAGGGCCGGGGATCAAACCTGGGACCTTCAGCAGAGCTGGCCAATATCAATATGGAATGCCTCATTAGCTGCCCAGTTTCTAACCTGAATCAATAGATAGAGGGAGGTCAGCGCAATGTTGCTCTGAAGGCAGTGAAGCCCCCACCCACTGACCCAACAGGCAACACCCACTGACCCAACCCATGGACACCCTCTTTCATTTGAAATTGACTTTTTATTCTAGTTTTGTTTTTGTGATCACTTGCAGTATTGACAGTATTGACAGTATTAACTCTGTCTTACATTCATGTATATATATGTAAGAAAAACTAGAACTGACTTGCGTTTATTTAAGTAAATCTTTGGAAAAAGTAGTAGATTATAGATTGTATACACTAGAGTAGTTGTAGACACTAGACTTGGTTTTGTATGTTTGTTTTGTAATATTAATGACACATGTATCAATTCCTGATATCCAGTTTGTCAAATAAAACACTATATATATTTAATTATGGGCTCTAAATCAATAGGGGTGAGTGTAGATAGATAGATAAATTTTATTTGACCATACGGAGTCAGTTTTGACCATTCGTCATAAACAAGGTACATAGAATGCACAATACATTGTTAATACAGACATAAAAATTACATATATTGAATATACTAACTAAATACTACTTCCAGAACTACTGATCCAAATATTATATATCTCATTTTCTATACTATAGCATCACAGTGAACACATCTCATAATACTGAATATCATAATACTGAAAAATAAAATAATAATATATGAAATAAATCACAATCTCATAGTAGCTGTTGTATATTGCCTAGCACCAGGTTTACTGCGCCATCCAATTTTTTTTAACATTTTGCTAAATTACATGAGGGTTATAGGCCTCATTGTCCAAGATTTCAAAATGTCAGTTTATCAAATCACATGGGTTAGCACTGAATGATAAATGTCCGCATTGACATAGTTTCCATATAATAGGTAACTAAGATAAACTGTCTAGCACATAGTACATAGAATAAACAAAAGAATATAGAAAACATAGAATAAACAAAAGAATAGTGACAGTTGCAAAGACATTTACATTAATGTTTTCTAATAATAAGAATAGTCCATTGCTTCGTCGTTGAGGGGGGGGGGGGGGGAGTTGCCAGCAACGTTGCACTGACCCTGCTGTGATAGTCCAATGCTGAATATCTTCAATATTCTGGGGAAGGGAATAGCAGGCAGCATTGCGCTGGCCCTGCCTTTAATTGTCCAGGTATGCAACAGGTATGTTTGAGTTGACCCTGTGAGCTTACCATAACACATAATACTCTGACACAATGCCCAAATTTTGTCTAATGTACCAACTTTAATGTTTTGTAGCTGATTCAAATGATTGAGTTGTGTTTTGTCATATAGTGTGACAATAATTTTAGATTTAGTTTGTGTATGAGTCTGGTCATGCGTTACTTTCATAATTATTTATTACTCTAATTTTTGATTACTTTACAGTTTGATCAGGTTTCTCTTGTTAAAACTCGGTGAAATAAATTTTCCTAGTGAATCAATAACACATTTATCTCTGCTAGACATGATTTTATAAATTTATCCTCATGGTTCAGGTTATCTAGTTCTATAATGTGTGGAGATACAGACTGCATTAATAGATATTTTTCCTTATTAAACAGGGGACATGTTAGAAGAAAATGCTGTTCTGTTTCAATTTCTCTTGTGTTGCAGTGTATACTGTATCTTTCCACTATAGGTGTTTTTGGTTTAGTATAGTGGCCTGTTTCTATCGCAAGGTTATGTGAACTTATTATAAATTTTGTTAGTGCTAGTGCATGATTTATGTTTGTTGTGGTGGAGAGAAAAGTTTCAAACTGAAAATGATTTTTTAAGAGTTTGTATGTTCTTAGCTTCGAGTTAGTATCTGTGTTATTTATTTGTTGTAAGGTAATTTTAATGACTTCTGTATAGAGGCTTTTTTAATTAGTTGGTATTGTTTATCTGTGATGCTCTGTTCATCCCACAGATGAAGATGATTTGTATCCGATAAAATATTCCTGAGAGTGGTACACCAGTTAGTCTGTACCATGTCATTTAAATTAATAATGTATGGTAGGCTTGTTTTACTGGATGTCTCGAGTTAAACCCTATTAGTCTTTTCCAATAGTTCCCTGATCTACATTTCAATCTTAAGGCTATAGGAAATCTTCCAAGTTGACATTTTGGTTCTTAGGATGTTTTTCATATATGATAAGTGTATCTTTTCTAGGTTATTTAAATTTTTATTCTGAAACCAAACTTCTGAAGTATATTCCATTATTGGACTTATTTGCATGTCATACATTTTAAGGGCAAGGCTGGGTTGCAGTTGTCCTACTGTATTTTTAATATATGCATTTAGTGCATATATTGCGTTGTTAAATTTTTTTTGTCAGATTTTTCAGGTTTTGTTTAAATATGTCTTTATCATCAGAGAATACAGTTCCTAAGTATTTACATCTGTCATGTTTATCTGTTTTTCCCCAAATTTAAATATGTGGTCTTTTTTCTTTGTTCCTATTGCCATCATGAATATGTTAGTATTAGAAAATGCAGACCAAGTTTAGAAAATGCAGACCAAGTTTAGAAAATGCAGACCAAGTTTAAGAAAATGCAGACCAGATCTGGAAAGTGCAGACCAAGTTTAGAAACTGCAGACCAAGTTTAGCAGTTTAGGAAAATGTAGATCAGGTCTGAGACAAGATTTTTTGAGAATACAGACCAAGTTTGATGTTAGCAATAGAAAGTTATAGTTAATGCAGACCAGATCTGATAAAATGCATACCAGGTCTGATAAAGTGCAGACCAGATTTGAGAAAGTGCAGAAAAAGTTTTATGTTAGTATTAGATAGTGCAGACCAGGTTTAGAAAAATGCAGACCAGGTATGAGAAAATGCAGACCAGGTATGAGAAAATGCAGAACAGGCATGAGAAAATGCAGACCAAGTCTATGTCAGTAATGGAAAGTGCAGACCAGGTATGAGAAAGTACAGGTCCATTAAAATATTATTAGAAATTCTAAAAATTTTTAGTCCGCATTATACCCAAATCATTTTGTTGATTGCTATTTTGTGGGGTGCAAACTATAAGATGGATTGCTTTTCACATGGATTACGGATCAAGTGCAATTACACTCCCTAACTGGCCACATAATCACAGCAACAGTCTACCTTAGAAGAAATACTTCTTTTGGTCTGCATTGTCTGCATGGTCCGCATTTTTCAATCAATGGCGAAATAGCGGTGTGTTGTACTAGTCTAAACAAACAAACGGATGATCGGAGTTTGTTGGTTTTATCGTGGTCCACCTGGCCCGCATTATACACTCACCCAATCAATAGACAGTTTAATTATGGGCTGTAATGTATGATTACTTCTTGTTTCAGTTGAGAAGGACATGAAATTGAATGGATGCCATGGAAAACAGTGTGTCAAATGAAGGTAGTGACCCTGGAACGGCAGAGCAAGTTCCTTGCGAAGTGGAATTTGACGGTGAACTACTCAACGCAGATGGCATTCTTACTGGAGTTACAAAAGACGGGAAAACCAAACGGCCTCACCCATGCCCTCAGTGTGGAAAAGCCTTCCAACATAGATATTACTTACAAAACCACATGGCAGTGCACTCGGAAGAGAGACCGTTTCCTTGCACGTTTTGTGAAAAGAGGTTTAAACTATCTGGTAATCTCTTTACTCACATGAGATTACACAGTGGAGAAGAAAAGTGTCAAGTGACTTGTCCGGTGTGCAGCAAAGCATTTTACCTGAAGAGTGCGCTTGAAATACATATGAAGAAACACAGCACCGAAAGACGGTATGGATGTCCGATATGCGATCAGCGTTTTACTCACGCATCAGGATTAAGTAGTCACCTGAGGCAACGCCACCCTAGCGTGCACATTTGTTCAGTTTGTGGGCGAAGATTTAATCATAAATGCCTCCTGGAAAAGCATATGGCCATTCATGCAACCGAAAGAAATTTTAAATGTTCTCATTGTGATAAATTTTACAAGAATATGATGCATCTAAAAAGTCACATCAAGACCACTCACGTTGAATCGAGACCTGTTTTGCCGTGTCCCATTTGTTCGAAGGTTTTTCGTTGGAGATCTAGCCTCAACCTCCATATGAAACGCCACAGTGGCGAACGTCCATATAAGTGTCCACTTTGCGATAAAAGATTTATATCCGGCACAGTCTTGAAGAGGCACATGTTAACGCACAATCGTTTGGAGGGAAAACGTCATGTGGACGAAAGAGAAAAACGTCATGTGTGCGCTGTGTGTGATAAAGCTTTCCAAACAAAATACCAGTTAAATCAACATAGGGTAGTGCATAGCGAGGATAGATTAAAATGTCTCGATTGTGGAAAAGAGTTCAGGCATCGTTCTACCCTACTTGGACACAGAAGACTGCACCGCAATCCTTACCCTTTTAACTGTAAATTGTGCAGCCGAAGATTCAAGACGAGGGCGGCCTTGAAGAAGCATGAGACGGGACATGATTTGGAGAAGAAGCTGGGGTTTTCTCTTGGTTCTAGTCTGTTGTGTGATGCAAAAACCAATTTACCTGAAGCTACAGTTACTAAAATCTCCGTCAAGGTTGAGCTTACACAAGATTTACCTTCTGTTAGCCTTGAAACAGATGCAGCACAAGCTAACTCAAGTGACGACATCATTAAGTTAGAAAGCCTCGACCCAGACAAAGATGTTTTAGAAATATTGCCTTCAGGTAACACTAGTCCTGTTAATTTTAATAGATTTGATAAATCAAAAAATATTTCATCGGAGGAGTGCCACCCTGTACGATTAGAAGTCTTGCCCACCAGTGCCGCAAATCAATTAGGCCATCCTGCTATGCCAAATGATATCACTGAACAAGATTTGGTTGCAGAGAAATCATGCCCTGAAGGTCACATGGAATACGAATACTTGAATTTTGATGATGCTGATCGAGATGACTCCGCCGAATCGGACTGCTCTTCAGCTGATTCTGTCGACTTGGACGTCTTAGAAATTTTACCTTTGGCCAATGTTAGTGACTTGAGAGAATCTTGTGATCCGCAGCAGAAGCAGCCATTTGTTGAGTACCGCACTGAGTCCTCTGAATTGTTGAATTCATATGCCGAAGGTTCTTACCCCAAAGACTCGATTTGCACTGAGAATGAAAGTACAAATAAAGGTGAACACACACATTATAAGAGTTCTACTAATCTTCCAGAGCAGCAAAAAACAGCCAATAGCAAGGAAGGGCCATTTTGTTGTCCTGATTGTGGCAAGGGATTTAAAAACAAAAAGTGTTTGAACAAACATAAGCAAGGCCATGTCACGAATCGCCCTTACAAGTGTACTGCTTGTCAGAAAGGTTTTGAGACAATAACGAACTTGAAGAGACACTTGATACATCATATGAAAAATGAAGAAAAAGAAGTAGCCTTTAAAAGCAGCAGGGCAAGACGCGGCAAAAGGCACAAAGTGACAGCAACAAGAACGAGTCCAGATATGTCGAAACCGGACACAGCAACGCCAGAATCAAACATAGATTCCGCCAGTTGCACAGCTGACGAAGAAGAAATACCATCCTCCGAAGTCTTTCAAGAAGTTTCTGGTCATCACTGTGATTTAGAAAGCTTTACCAGTGCTAAGTCTGGTTTTGAAAATGGGCCAAAGTCTGCTGAAAAGTCATCTCAGGAGGTCTCATGCTCAAAAAATGTGTGTATCGATAGTAAGGAAAATACATCGGATGAAATGGCATTAGATCTGAACAATCTGGGAAATTTTAAATCTGATAATGCCACGAATCAGCTTAGTAGTCTTTGTGAAGGTCAAGGTTCTGTAACTTTTGTAATTGACACTGATGAGACTGGTGCCATAGTGGTTCATCCTGTATTTATTAAATTGAACTAAATTTCTTTCATGCTGTACGTAGGTTGCTGAAATATTCATAAATTTATATATATCATCCTGTATTTAGGTAAATTGAAATAATATAAATAATATATTTTGTATTTTTAATACTGGAGCCTATATATTCTCATGGATGATGTATTTTTTTCCCTATTAAACTAAGAATTTCAAAGAATATAGAAAATACCCATCAAAATATATGGTATATAAACTTAATTGTTCAATTTAATTGTCTACATGTTCCATTCTTGAATGCATTTTACTCAGGTTTTGTTTGATATACATTAAAACTGAAAATTACTATTGAAGTTTGACTTCTAAATTTCCTAAGTGTTTAGGTCAACAGTTCAATCCTCTGAGACCAGCTTGTAACTAAGCAGGTGTTATGGGTCTTTAGCTACACTGCAGTGATGATGGCACTGGTGTGAGCTCTTAAGCCCTTGTGGTTTACCCTGCATTGAAGACTCCTGTTTTGTATCTTCTTATAGTTTGATAATTATATTATGTATATCTATTCCATCTAGTGAAATATATATAAAAATATATTAAAATATTACGACTTGGGATAATGTGCAAATGTTGCTCGTGGGTTTGTAGTTATAAAAAAAACACTTAATATGGCATATAACTGGATTCCGTGTATATGTTAATATAAAACTCCGTACACATTCTTGTCACAACAGATTTATTTGGCAATGCTTTTACGACATGCCGTGTTATATAATACACTGTACAATGATACACAAAAGCGTCACTTTAGCCAGAATCACCAGTCGCGTTAGTTCATCACTACCTACAACATTATCAAGTACACTTGGTGACAAATAGCAGCAAATATATATGCATGATATTCTTCTTATATCGTTACTTATTCACAGCATATTAAGTGTCAAGTATAGAAATACAATATATTGTGTATACACATACCATGCAGCTTTTGTACATTCGCACAAATAAAATTAATCGGACGCTTTTTGATTATCGGCAAATTTTTTACTTTTTTAACTGTGATGAACAGATGGAAACTGCACCCATAGACAGTCCTGTCATTAATACTAGAAAAAAAATTGAATGAAATTTATCTCTCATTAATTTATATTAGATTCGGGATGAATTTGCATCAAAATCTGAAAGCGTCTGATTAATTTTTCATCTGACTATATGCAAATTATAGTAAAGCTTCAAAACATTTGCATGATAACATTACTGACTGCAATGTGCAGTCGTGAAATCTGTCATTAATCACCAACAATGATCAACAAGCAAAAAACCTGGCGTAAAGTTTATTACATGCTATTTTTTTATGACCTAAAATATGTAATAATTATCCAGACACTTGCTCTAAGATTTAAATTAAGCTAGATAGAAATTCAAGCGCATCGCAGTTCCAATTGCAAAACGAGGCAAACTCAAGACCCATAAATATCAACTTAAAAAAGATACTATAGCTAGAATTCAAATGTAGCGTTAATTGCTATAGAATAAATAGATAGAATACTTTTTTTTAAAGACCCAATAAATGATTTCAAATGTAAATCCCTCAATTAAATCATCAAACTAATAAATACATATTCCAGCCTAACAAGACATTTGTCAGCATGCACGTATAACCATGGTAACAGGAGTTGCTAGAGACTTATTTTCGAAGAAACTACATAACTGATTTTAGATGTTGCGCAATTATAATTCAATATATACGTGATAATTAGAAATAAGAATGTGACCGTTAATTAGACAACAAAAAGGCAACGAATATTAAAAGCACATAAGTATAGGGCACACATATCACAGATACTATCGGGGAAAATCACATTCTTAATTCGACGATACCAAACAATTGCAAAGTATATATAAATACGGCATTCGAAACAATCATTTTCAGAGATTACGAGTAGTGATAATTTGCAGAGATACTGACAAGTAGTAATCCTGTTGTAAATTTACTATATCATGTTAGTGCTTTTTGTTAAATTATTCATTTTTTTTTTCAAATTATTCTACGAAATTTAATAGAAATTAAAGATTTCATAAAGCACAAAAATGAGAAATTCATAGCAAACCTTTTAACGCATCTATTTTAGGACTTTAATTCAGTATTGGGGTAATAAACTAAAGCTAGAATAGATAAATAACATTAATTTGATGGTAGATAAGTTAAATGCAAGGCAATTTTTTTCTCTCGTAACCGTAAACGTACAACTTAAAGCAACGCATTCACATATTTTTTATAAAATCTGCAAGAATTATACACAGCTCTGTTCCAATATATCGAACCTAAACTATGCAAGACAATACGATGGTCATCTTCAGTAGCATAAGTATGTGAATTACTGCTCTTTCAAATATTTCCATCATGAAATTATCAAATTTAGATCTGTGCCATCATTATCGAGATACCACGTGGTACAAGAATATTATACTCATTATATTACACAAGCGAGTGATTCATAGAATCATAGATCCTACAGTCAAGTTAATTGAAATGGAATAATATATATTTCACAGACCTAATGCGAGGCAGAGTACCACCAGAGGTCGCGGGAAACTTGACCAGCTGACCGACCCAATGGGAAGCGAACAACCACCAGAGGTCACTGGCACCATTCTAAAGAAGCAGTTTGATGACATCATCTACTCAGTGATGTAATGTTTGATTACAATAATTGATGACGTCATCTAATTGTGCTTTACCAGCTTAAATGGCAGTGTCCTCTGGAAGTTTTTCTCCCCCATTAACTACTTTTTGACCGCCCACGTTGGATCTAACGTATTAAAAGGATCGTTCGGATCTAGTTTTTCAGATAATCCTGCCGTATTGTTCACGAAATTAGCCTTCGTCACTCTTTTCATGCTACTTGGACTATCCATTCGAAACGTGTTGGGATTTTGCAAGTCTTGTAAGGTCAAAGGACCGTTGGGGTCCTGCGTTGCTAAAGGGCTTTTAACGGGCGTTCCTAGGCTGTGAATTGACCCCACTGATCCGGAACGACTGTTACGCCCCGAGGAGATGTAGCCGTCGCCTAATCCTTGAGAAACCACAGATCCATGAGGGGGTTGAAAAACATCATTGCCGTCAATAGATGTCGCCACTGGTGACTGAATGACTGTTGTTCCGTTAGTTGGGACTGCTCCTGATTAAAACAAAAACGCACATTTGAATGTACTGATTGATATTCAAATCTACTCTTGTCAGTTCCCAGGGTATAAGTTACAACATCTATAAACAGTCACAAAAAGAATTATTCAGACACATTTTCATTTTGATGCAAATTTAAACTGTAACTGCAGTATATAGATAGTCGCTTTTAGCGAAAAATGTATGAATAATTCTTAGCGTAACTTATTATCGGTGAACCCCACCAAGGACATGACAACCAAATTGCACCAATACACGTACCCGGAAGTGAACACAGTCCTAATTTTAGCGAAGTCTTAATGGCTATAACCAGACGAGCATGCTAATTAAATATCAACGCTATTTACCTCGATTTTATTTTAGATCCCAGCATTCTTATTGTTAGCTTGATAAGAAAAAATAAAACACCTTACGATAAACATTTGATTTGGAGATGATAATCTGAATCACTGAATCAGCGTGATCAGTCACAAATCGCACTTAATGGACAAATACTTAAAATATGCGGGTCTTACTGATGAGTATGCATTATATACAGTATATAGGCTGGAAGTTTGGAGCTGTTTGGGGCACCCCTATTCAACTAGCATCGGATCTATTTACAAGAAGAACATGAGAAAAAGTTTCATAAATGTTAGGAAGAGTTATTCATCTGTTCAAACACTTGTTGTTCACACCAAATAATAACTAATGAATTTAACTCTAGTTTTGTTAAAGAAGTCTGTGTACAAGATATTAAGCCAAGTCAATGTTAAAAAGGCTAAAAGTTATGATCAGATTCTGAAAAAACCTGACTAATTTATCTGATGTTAGCCAACCAGCTAATCTTACTGAAATCTGAAATCACTTGAGTGAATTTCAAGCTTGTACTGTGAAGAATTCCCCACAATTTAAATAATCATTTTATTTTATGCTTGTACCGTTGAAGAACTCTCCCTCAAATTCAGGAATCTTTCCCTCACACTCTTCTTATCAATGCAACCAATACAAATTAAATAGGGGCTCGAGACTTTTGGCCTGTAATAAAATGATGGTCTTAATAAAGTATTTACACGGGGTTCAACGAACATACCATCTACGGGCGATCCTTCCTTCGATTGCGCCGCCGAGTGGCCATTCTGTGCGTCTTTCGGTTGAGGGGGAGGAGTAGGTGCTTTGACGGACATTTTGGCTACGCTGTTTTGAATGGCGCTTAAATTACTTGTTGTTCCTAATATGAAGTCTTCTGACGGCTTCCTCTGGTGACTTTTCTCTCCAGGACCCGGAATTTTGTCGCTGAACGTCGCTTTGTTTGTTAGAATTCCCCCTGGAACAGGCAATACATAAAATATAATATAATCTGTGAAGTGACGAAGGAGTAACACATCACGTTTTATATGTTACAAAGGTATAATAATGGTTTATTCACACTGATTTTACTTTGATATTTATATCGTCATTTTATATATATATATATATATTTTGTACATCTTCATTTTTGAAGGCGAATAAATCACAATTACAATTTAGACACTATGACTGTACAAAGAATTATTAGACAGTAAATCTAAGCCAATTTTAAACCTCAGACGGACAATAGTTTGACTAAACGTTGGCCTGTAATATAGCAAATACTATAAAATGAACAAAGATTCTGAACTTAAAATAGACAAAATCATACATGATAATAAAGCCTTTTTTGACATACAAAATCACTCGGAATGTATATAGCGTCCACATAATATTGAACAATGAAGGATCTTAAACTTACTTCTGAATAAAATATCTTGACAGTGATACAGAATACATTCGTAAGTGAAGCGCAATTGTTCTTTGTCCGTGATCATCATCCGATGTTTGTTGCGTAGAGCTCTGATGAGTTTCGGAATGTCCGGGATTCCGTTGCCCAGGGTGATGTCCTGCATGCACGCATAAATTATGGAAAAGGAACCTGTCCTTCCGATACCATCGCTGAAGAATTAATAAATAAGATGTATTGTACAGGTTGATATTAAATGAATGTTTTTGGTTGAAAAAGTGACTTTACTGATGGTGGTCGGCACAAATTAAAGGAGAATTATGGTATATAAACCAAAACTAATATCCACTTGTGTTTTGGCCTTATTTTTTACATGGAGAAGCACAAAATAGATATAAATGTTAAAAGTCAAAGCCAAACTTTCTAATATATATATATAACAATGGTCATGGTTAGAAAGTTTGGCTATGACGTCACATTGTGAGTACTCTATCTTCACTGATGTGTTCATTGTGCTAAGTTTCGACAAGTACTCAAAAGCATCTCACCTGCAATGAACGACAACCGGCCGCAACAGACTTCTCTGTTGTGTGTAAAATGAATGAACTTCAGTTATGAAGGCTAACAGTTGAGCCGGACTGCCAGGAGAACCACTGAAAGCCAAATTGTGATAAAACAAATCATTTGCAGACTGTCCACTGGTCAATGTTTACAAAGGACTATTGGCGTCACCAATACACAATACTGGGTGACATCATCAATAATTGGGCTGTGAGGACGTCATGTATTGGATTAGTACTTCTGGGTACAAAGTCACGCTAGAACGGGCCAGCCCCATAGAACATTATCGCAGTGACGAAGTTCTGATTGTGTTTATTTGTTGCATGCATCATGAAGTAAACGAGCAGACAAATCAGATTTCAATGGTTAATCCTATGGGAATTTTCTGAACACCAAAAAAAAAATGTATTTACAACTGCGACGATAGGATAGACTGATCTGATTTAAGGTAAGGAGCAAAAAGAGCTGTCATTTGTCTCTCTAAACCTTTAAGCTGCTGAGTTATCAAAGCAAACAAAAATCTGCATGTTTACCGGACAGAGGATAATCATACTTTTTTTCACAGCTCCAGACAAAGATTTAAGCAGGAAATCCAAATGCAAACTATATCATAATGGACCATATCACCAAAACTTAATTTGGAAAACATACCTTGGTGGCCACTGTGAAAACTGCAAGTGAACAACTGTCCGTGATTTTCTTGTCTGTAAAAGAAAAACCAAATTTTGATGCTATACATTAAGAAATATATTGAGAAATTGACAACATGAGAGCATGAATCACATTCACCAAATTTTTATAAGGAATGGACATACTTCTTTGTGGTTCATTTGAATTATTCTCTCCGTCCAAAACTGTTTCTGGCGAATCGATTGGAGACCGATGGTCAAGAACCCTTGCTGCAATGCGTTTCCTCTTTCTGTCGGCCAGTAGACATGTATTTTGTGCTTAAAAAAAGAAAATTGTGAAAAAAATATTAAAACAAAACAAGCCCGTTCAAACTCCACTATCATGATCATAAAAAGGTGGTTAGCCCACAATTAATCAATGCTAAATCAATCAAGTGAGAATAGAATGGTTCAACACCAGAACACAATATCAGTGTGCAGCCATTACAGTGCTTTTTGGTCAAGCACTTTAAACTCGCCATCAGTATCTGCAGCTAAGTACCCATTTACACCCAGGTGGAGTGAAGCAGGGGTTCAAGGAGGATCTGCTCAGTTCCTGTGCATGCCATGGCTGGGTTTGAACCCACAACTATGCATTTACGAGTCGAGCACATATCCCACTGAACCATGGGCAACAAATGATAGCTATATATATATATCATAATGGAGATTTTTACATACCTTTCCCGTTTCCTGTTCATGGCATAACATCACTACGACTTCCACATTTTGTTCGTAAACCATCTGCCAGAAATCGGCCATCGTTGGCGGTAGAGGGGCTTGGGTCGTTATCAGCTTCGGACAACTGGGTACTAAATCCTGGAAGAAAAAATTCATCAATTAAATATGACGCTTTTTGAGATACTATTACGAATTGAAAGTAATATAGAATCGAATGTGATGGGTAAATATGTTATATAGTGGACTCTAAGCAGCCTTATCATCTCATCATTACATCTGCAGCTGATCATACAAGCTGATTAAGCTTACGACCCAGTAGCACTGAGACACGGAGACATTGAGACATTGAAATACTGGTTAAAAAGATCTAACAACAAAATTACTTACACCGACATAAGTTGCGTTAATATAATCATCCTTGCCACCCACAAGAACAACTCGATTTTGATCATCTGCAAAAGAAAAGAATGACGGTCACAGATGATGGTGAAGGTGTGAGTGACACTTGTGAGTGACATAGTGGTACATTTGTTAGTCAGCTATCTCTCCTGATGAACCTAAGTTCGATACCCTGCCAAGACACAATTTAAGCACTAATTCTTGGAAAATCTTTACACAAGACATTTAGTGGGAGACTAGACAATAACCATCTACTGATTAAGTTTAATATAACAGTTATGTAATCTTAGAACTATATTTATTCAATAGGGCTGGTCAGTTTTTGTGTGAAGTTGAACCCGGAAATACCAATACAATACATGACGTCATCACAGCCCAATTATTGATGACATCATCTAGTATGGTGCATTGGTGACGTCATGTATTGTATTAATATTTCTGGGTACAATGTCACAGGAGAAATGACCTTCTGGGTACAATGTCACAGGAGAAATGACCATCTGGGTACAATGTCACAGGAGAAATGACCTTCTGGGTACAATGTCACAGGAGAAATGACCTTCTGGTATAATGTCACAGGAGAAATGACCATCTGGGTACAATGTCACAGGAGAAATGACCATCTAGGTACAATGTCACAGGAGAAATGACCTTCTGGGTACAATGTCACAGGAGAAATGACCTTCTGGGTACAATGTCACAGGAGAAATGACCATCTGGTATAATGTCACAGGAGAAATGACCTTCTGGGTAAAATGTCACAGGAGAAATGACCTTCTGGGTACAATGTCACAGGAGAAATGACCATCTGGTATAATGTCACAGGAGAAATGACCATCTGGGTACAATGTCACAGTAGAAATGACCTTCTGGGTACAATGTCACAGGAGAAATGACCTTCTGGGTACAATGTCACAGGAGAAATGACCTTCTGGGTACAATGTCACAGGAGAAATGAACTTCTGGGTACAATGTCACAGGAGAAATGACCTTCTGGTATAATGTCCCAGGAGAAATGATCATCTGGGTACAATGTCACAGGAGAAATGACCATCTAGGTACAATGTCACAGGAGAAATGACCATCTAGGTACAATGTCACAGGAGAAATGACCTTCTGGTATAATGTCACAGGAAATGACCATCTGGGTACAATGTCACAGGAGAAATGACCTTCTGGGTACAATGTCACAGGAGAAATGACCTTCTGGGTACAATGTCACAGGAGAAATGACCTTCTGGGTACAATGTCACAGGAGAAATGACCATCTGGTATAATGTCACAGGAGAAATGACCTTCTGGGTACAATGTCTCAGGAGAAATGACCATCTGGGTACAATGTCACAGGAGAAATGACCATCTGGGTACAATGTCACAGGAGAAATGACCTTCTGGGTACAATGTCACAGGAGAAATTACCTTCTGGGTACAATGTCACAGGAGAAATGACCTTCTGGGTACAATGTCACAGGAGAAATTACCTTCCGAGTACAATGTCGCAGGAGAAATGACCAGCCCTACACAGAACTAAAATCAAAGCCTTCCAAAAGACTAAGTCTTAAATTAAAGCTAAGTCTTAAAGAATATCATGGTCGTGGTTATGGGGTACTGTAGATACTTACAAGGCATGACATCAGGATTGCGATTCTTCAGAGGATAACAACGAGCTATCGCCATGGACTGAGATTTACCGCTTTTCTCTTGAGAATCGTTCAACTCCTGTCAAATAAAACAGAAAATATGCCATTTTAGAAAATTCCATGATATAAAATAGTGGATTTTTCTGTAAACTTCCAGATATTTCTGTTTGGTGGCTACAGGCAGAATGGTGCACAGCTTCCCACTCTAGATTCTGATTGGTTAAGCAAAGGGACCCCAAGCAGCAGTATCTCTAGTGTATTTTAACGTACATTTGATGCCTTAGGTTTTAGTGAATTTTGCTTCTTTTATTAAGTAATTTGCGTTTATCGAATCATATGGCAACACTAATCTTGCACTGAATTAATACTTCCTCTGGTAGCAATGAGTCTCGAGTAATAACAGAAGAAGACAAGACTTGTGCATTATCACAGTTTGAGGTGTTCCGTTAAATAAGTCTATTGACAAACAACTTCGGCTTGTATACTACTTCTGACTTCTCCTTAACAAGAAATGTAGCTTAACTTTTGCTTAGCGACATGACCACTCACCCGCCATTCTTTTTCAAGTGGAGTAGGTCCGCTCAGTGTATGCTTCCCAAGCGATTCCACGTGTTTATCGAACTTCTCCACCTGTGAAATGAAATTGTCCAAGACCTCTTTGCTCAAGTACGGATCTTTCGTTGACTGGGTGATATTCGTTTTCATCTCCTCCTCTTTTTCGCGAGCTCTGTCCTCTTCTGTGATAACCTACAAAGTAGAAAGACTCGATTTAGGATTGCTCAATATATTTAAACTCTGTCTTAAGATGTCAATGTCAATGTCTCAATGTTACTGAGTCTGAATATCTCAAATAGATAGATAGATAGATAGATAGATAGATAGATAGATAGATTGATAAATAGATAGATAGACAGATAGATAGATAGATATGGAAAGTGTAGCCATCTAAGGCAAGTTCTTGCTGCTAGTGAGGGTTGATTGATGAGGTGAGAGAGAGAGGAGTCATCCCATGTCACATTTACATATTCCCCATGGGTGGGGTCTATTACTTGCCTCAGCATAGACACCAAGTATAAAGCAACTCCAATTTAACATCTCGTGCAATCTAAATCCAGCTAGGCATGGGATGTAGTTTGTGAATAGTGCCCAGGCTGCTGGGCCGGGGATCAAACCCGGGATCTTCAGCACCTGTGATGCAATATCAAAGTATACATACCTTCGGTTGCAGAACTGGCTTCTTTGTCTCAGTCTCTCGGTCAGGACTGGACGACAAGATATCATCGAGCGAAGAAGTAGTCGATGTGGAGTTCTGTCTTTCCAGATGTCCTCGATGCTGTGGACTGGGGGTATTAGCTGCAGAGGGTGAACTGACTGGCGTGTGAACGGGAGAAGGGGAGGAGATTATGCCTCCTGCGGGGGTGGGTTGTAGAGGAGATGGCAAGTCGATACCAGTTGGTGAAGTCACACTGAAATTTGATGAGATTCAACATCAGTCAACTTAACAATGTCATATATATCTACTATAATTATCAATGCAATCAAAGTTAATTACCAAATATCAAGGAAGCTAGAAATCTGCTCATTACAGAGCAGCTTGAACATTACACAGCAGTCGTACTATTAAGAACACCCACAGGAATCACTGAAGTGGTCTTGACAGGAACTTGGACTTTATTCTCAGCAACTAACCATAAAATCAGCGTGATGATCGTACAGCCAATTTCACAGACTTGGAAACTAATCTCATAGACTTGGAAGCAAAACTGCAGAGGATGTCATGTGAACCCAGACATGATGTGCACTGGCATTTAGTTTCCAATTCTATGAGAATTGTTTCGAAATCTGCGAAATTGGCTGTAATACCTGTAAATTTAGTCTTTGTGTTAAAAGTGAGGCTTTACTTTAGATAATTAGACTGTATAAATCAGTCTTACCTCACTTGTTGACCAGTCTGGCCTGGTGGAACTTGACCATGCGCCGTCTGTCCGTATTGACCATACTGCCCAACGGCCGTTTGCTGACCTGCCGACGCTTGTGTCCCATATCCTGCGTGAGCGTATCCCGCTTGCTGTTGCTGTCCTTGTGAAGAATAAGAACTGGAGCTATGCTGAGGTGAAAAAGTACTCGTTCCATATTGATATCCTTGGGGTTGCGTCTGACTATAACCCGCTGAATTGCTGTAACTCTGATTAGAATACTGACTTGTGCTATACTGGCTATGTGAAGCTTGGGTCCCGTGCGCAGGAGAGTACGCTTGACTTACTTGCGTAAAGGTGGACGCAGACTGCGTTGTTTGTGGATAGGTCCCTTGGGCTGTCTGAGGATAGGACTGTTTTGTTTGAGGATAGGTCTGAGACGTTTGAGGATAATTTTGAGACGTCTGTGGGTATGCTCCCTGTGTAGAAGTTGCATATCCACCTGTACTCGGTGGATAAGACGTTTTAGGTTGATTATTTGTTGAGTACCCAGCTTGTGGTGTTTGGTATTTCGTCTGGGGATAGCCTGAGTGGTACGTCTGTGGGTAACTAGCTTGAGTTGTCTGGGGATAGGTAGTTTGATTTGTCTGAGGATAGCCAGCTGGAGTTTTCTGGGGATAGTTCATTTGACTTGTATTGGGATAAGTAACTTGACTTGTCTGTGGATAGCCAGCTTGACTTGTCTGTGGATAGCTGCCTTGTCCTGTCTGAGGATAGCTAGCTTGTCCAGCGGTCTGTGGCTGGCCAGTTTGTGACGTCTGGGGATATTTTGCAGGTGACACTTGTGAATAGCCAGCTTGTGTTGTCATTGGATAGCCAGCTTGAGTTGTCTGAGGATAGCCAGCTTGAGTTGTCTGAGGATAGGTTGCTTGTGATGTTGATTGATAACTAGGTTGTGTGGTCTGTGGATAGCTGGCTTGAGTCGTCTGTGGATAGCTTGTAGCAGCCGACTGAGAATAGCTACTCTGTCCTGCTGTTGGATAGCCAGTTTGAGAGGTCTGAGGATATCCAGTTTGGCTCGTCGAATATCCAGCTTGGTGAGCTTGAGTATACCCAGCTTGCGTCGTTTGGGGATAGCTCTGTTGAGACGTCTGCGGATAGCTACCTTGTGATGACTGTGGATAAGCAGCTTGGGAAGTCTGTCCATAACCAGTTTGGGTGCTGTAACCAGCTTGGGCAGCATTGTACCCTGATGATGCCTGGGGATAGGTGATAGTGCTTTGAGTGGTCTGGGGATAGGTGATAGTGCTCTGAGTGGTCTGGGGATAGGTGATAGTGCTCTGAGTGGTCTGGGGATAGGTTGCCTGCTGTACTGCTGGTTTCAGCGAATCTGCCGCACTATTTGGTAAATTATGAGAATAACCTTGCGCATACTGTTGACCTGTGCCCGCATAAGTTTGTCCTGTTTGCGGATAGGCTTGATTTGTAATTCCACTTTGATTGGGTTGATTATTACTTTGACCAGACTGAGGCGTTTGATTCTGGGTGTACGTTTGATTCTGTTGTGAATAAACTTGAGTCGTCGCTGGATAGCTAACGTTTGTTGCTCCGTATCCAGCAGCTTGGGGTTGCTGATACGTCTGAGGATAACTACCTTGGTTAGTGGTGCCATAACCTTGTTGGTAACCTGCTTGATTGGCTTGATAGTTCGCTTGTTGTCCACTTGGTGTCGCTGTAGCACTGGTAGCGGAATAGTTTCCCTGACTTCCACCAGGCGGCACATTAGTTGATGCAGATCCACCAGACGGCACTGAGGGTTGTGGATATTGATTTGAACCATATTGTGCGGTTGAAGGCAACTGGGAACCTTTACCAGGACTTTGGTAAGATTGATACTGTTGCGTTTGCGCACTACTGGGGATTTGGTACTGAGATGCACCGGCTACTGGCCCACCGTAGCCTATTGGTACTTGCGAACTTGAGGAATGTTGACTGGCAACCCCGTACTGTGCCATGTGAGCCTGGTACTGGGCTTGATACTGCGCTGCTTGTGCCTGGGAAGTTTGTGTCCCTAATACTGATGCTGGTGGGTACTGTGCACCATACTGCGGATGAGTGTTACTCTGTGGAATTTGGTTAGCGGCAGGAACTTGAGCAGTTCCTCCTTGTGTGCTTGCTGCATACGTCGAAGCTTGACCACCACTAGATGGGGCTTTTGTGTTGCTATTATCACCGCTTACAGCTTGATTATGTTGCATATTCTGCTCTGCATTAGGTGTAGTGAAACTGTACCCCGGGGGCAACGGCAGGTCCTCGAGCCGCTTAGCAACAGACACACCCTTAGATGATACCTCAGTCGGAGATGCTATCGGTCCATGTATTGTGTCAACAGTGCGAGCAGCTTCTGGATGAGTGGGTTGTCTATGTTGTTGTTGTTCTGTTGGTAGCTGAGGTTGTTGCAGACCCATGTGCTGTTGATTGTATGCACCAGGAGCCTGAAAAATTCATCCATCAATTAACATGATTAGTCTAAGTATAAAAGTCAGTCTACCAGTCCAGTAGTCAACCAAGTCCAATAAATACATTATCATGAATTATAAGTGGTAAATATCAAAACTGACAACACTCATTTATCAATCATACTAATGTCATAATCTATAAGCATTATAATATTCTGTTAAATGTAGTTTTTGTCGAATAAATTGTGTCATCCTGATACAGTAAAATGCCCCCTCTTTTTCTACCCATTGTACATGGATAATATGTCAAAGAACATTTGGTTTCCGGGCATAATTCCCCTTTATAATGCAATCAGAGTTTTAGAACCAAATTTTCAAAATTTAATCTAGGGTCTTGATAATGAGTGGTCTTTATTGTGGGTTTTCACCACTTTTAACCTGTAGTTCTAACTTCTGTATTTGACCGATTAAAGGTCATAGACATAACTTTTTGTCACAACAGATGACTACAATAACTACAATAATGTTACGTAACGAACAAAAAGAGTATTTAACGGAACTAATTACATACTAAATTTAAAGCGGACATGGTTAAAGCACCAAAATTTTATGTTTTACTATCCAATATTCATAAGCATCTATAACGTAATGTTATATAATGAATAAATCAGATAATCACATGATTCTAGCACCAAAATTAAGCAAGCATACATTTCAAACTAATATTCAACACTGTTAGCACCTCAGCGGGTGGTCATTATCACAAAAATATAAGAATATATAATATATATTATATCCTGTATTCTGACCTGTGGTTGAGAAGTCAGCGCAGTCTGGCCTGCCATTGATCCAGGTATTTGGCTGCTTGGTGGCGCCACTGGGGCACCGGGTACTTCATTGAGTTGTGTCGGAGGCAGTGATTGGCCAGGTACAGACCCAGGGAGGCCCATTGGGTAACCAGTGATTTGCTGAGTTGCAGGATAGTTTGTAGGCAGGGCACCTGCTTGGGCACCTATCTGGGGCAGCGTGTTTGGATCTTGAGCGAGACCACCCGCTGCATACCTGGAATTGAGAAAGACTCATGAAATACTGGGCATCTATACTGTGCTATAACGTATTTTTTTGTAGCATAATAAACATCAGTTAGTTTCATTAAACGGCCTGTCAAATTGAACCTAGACAAAGCTAGACAACTTCTGCTATATGATGATACCGGCCACTAAATGGAACTGTCTATCTATAGCTGGCTACTCAAAGCCAGATCTAAAAGTACATGCAGCACCATTTGGTACATAAGTTGAGAGTTATGCATATTTGGCATATTTGTGTTGAAAAGATGCATGTTGATTGCACTTACATATTTATGATATATTAGATACATTTCCTATATTTTTTCAGTGGTGGTAGTTTAAGCCGACTTTAAGGTCGAAACTGGCTAAAGTGAGCCACTTCTGTCTGTTACAGTTACAGCCAGGAATAGGTTGCTACAGCTACAGCTGACTAGAGTCGACCATATTTTATGAAACTAACTGTACGTGTAATTACACACTGCAATTTTAGGTCCCAACTGCTACTGTTCTGAAGCAGCCATCAGACAGAATGATACAAAGATGAGATAATAAGGATTGGTATTTATATAATGTTAGACTGCTGACCTAATATGGATTGTGTTTAATGATTCGTTAAGGGTCTTTAATTAGTTTTCGAAAACCAAAATCCATTCAAAGTCTCACACCAATTCTAAGTATTTGCAAATATATTAGAAAGATAGGGTCAGCTTACGGCAGCCTTGAAGAGCCAGTGCATCCATAAAAATCATGAGCGCACAAGGGAAACCCCTACTGTTTGGATTATTGGTTCGAAGAGTCTATTTACTCACACGCAATATCATCTCATCATCACATCTGCCTTATTTGATCAATATCTGATTCTATGTTAATCATAGATACACCATGTAATATCATAATCCCCTTACATGTTATATTGATCCATGGCTGTCAAGGGCGAAGGCGTCTTTCTATCTTTTCCGAAAGTTTTGGGTTTCATGAAAGGCAAGTAATCCTTTAGTTTCAGTCCGGTTCCACTGGGGGCAGCACTAGGAGAAGGAACAGCTCCACCTGGAGGCATCGCAGAGAAGTCCGGCATAGCGACACCAGGTGGCAGGCCCATCATGGCGAGGTCGGCAGGGTTCATTCCTTGGACATTTGGAATGTTAGGAACGTTTGGAACAATTGGAATTTGGCCTGGTTTGGGCGCCGTAGGTCTGGCGGGCGGTGGCTCTGTGAGATATCAAAAGAAAGATGAGAAATGATAAAACCAGTTAAGACGGAATTAGATAAATAAGGATTGAACTTCGATGCCAAATGGAGACTCAATTGCTTCATCTTTGCATGAGCCACTGGTCTCGTAAATCGTTCATATAAAACATTACATTTTACAATTCACTCTTGACTATATCTTGATTATTACTCATCTATTCAAAAGCAAATAAAACACCTTCCATTTAAGCAAGACATTTACCACAATTTTTGATGCGTAGTAAGTTCTAACTCTTAAGGAAAGAATAGCCAAACCAAATGATCAGAAAACCTGGGCAACGTACAAGTCAAAAGTTAGGACATCAGGCCAAATGATTTTAAATCGACTTACTTTTAGGAGCAATCCTGTCCATGATAGACTCTCGTTCTTCCATCAACGTCTTGCATGTTCTCTGTGTTCTTTCTAGAAGTGACGTCACATTCTTTTCCAACTTACGGTAGAAGTCTATTCCTTTCTGAGACTTAGCAAGTAGGTCTTCATACACGTCGTACGATTGGACGAATCCTTGGATCATAGATTCTCTCCTGTTATGAGATTGAGATTGATGATTATATATACAAACAATTGATAGCAACAGAATTAGTCGTCATATGTCTCTCTAGGCCTTAAAAATGCTGAGTAATTAAAGAAAACCAGTCAGTCAAGGGTGGACGGACAGAGGAAATGTGTCACACAACAGTATTGTTACACAACCTTCTTTAAGAAACAGTAACTGCTGGAATAACTGTCAATGTGGATCTTGTATATTTTGTACACAAAATAACCTGTAACTTCACTAAGAACATTATAAGTCATTACTCATATCATTTGTAAATATTTGTCATCTTGTTGTTTTTGTTATTTTATTTGTCGGTTAAAAGCTACTGTAGCTTATATTCTTTGTTTTATTGTCACCACCGACTGTAAATAAAGTTGTATCTTATCTTATCTATATCTTTAACAATGGATGATGACATCATCACAAGCTAAAAATAGCATCTCACTTGGCATTAGTATCCTGCAATGACTTCTTAAACTTGGCATACTGAGCGTTGGCTTCTGTTAACGCCTTCAAAATGTTGACTTGCGCCGATAAATTCTGGTCGATCAGTTGAACAGTCTTGTCATGTTTCTTCAGCTGGTCTCGGAAGAAATCCTGAAATGAAAAGGTCTCAAAATTAATTTCATTACACTTTTTAGGCCTATTACTAACCATTAAACCTCCAGAGAACTAGAGATTAATATTTCAAAGACTCTAGAGAATATATAAATATATGTAACCGATAATTAGTACATTAATACGGTGACTAGCATGGCATGTCGTTGGTAAGGGACATTAAATTGGTGGTCTTCTGTATTCGGTATCTATACTGAGGCAAGTAAATGACCCCACCCACTGGGTAAATATGTAATATGGGTGTGCACTACAAGCCATATCATCTCATCATTACATCTGCCTCTGACAGCTGGTCATATAACCTGACTAAGCTTCAGAACCAATGGCACGTACTGAAACATTGAGATAAAAAACAAAGACTAAAACTAAAACCAAGATGTTGGATAATGAACGCACATTCTGCATGTGACACAAAGTGCCGTCTGATGGAATGCAGAAGAACTACGACACTTTAGGCAGAGTTTGACATCTCTAAATTAAACTCTATATTGTCTAGTACTTACATCTTGACTCTGTTCCATGTCTTGTCGAGTGACGAGCGCCGTTGTGATGTCATCTTCTTGAATCGATTTTCTCAATTGTTGCTCTAACATATCTCTCTGGTCTCTCATTTCTTTCACTTTGCAAAGAAGTTTGCCCAGAGTGTTTACGATTGCTTGGTCTTCTTCACCTAAATTCAGAAATTAGAGAAATTAGACGACTTGATCTTAAGCTGAATTGTGATAGACAGTGACAGTGTGATTGTAATCATTATAGCAAGATTCAAAATGAATTTCCAAACAATTTTCAGTACTATATCTTTTTTAATTTTTTTCATTTTAAGCATAGAGCATCGCCAAAATGGCTCCCCACACAGAAATGCTGGTGAATGACCTCACTAGTTAACAAATCGTCAAATCATAGACATAGCTAACTACAGATACATGATTAGTAATATTGAAAAAATACTATTCTTTTAATAAATTTGGATGTTTTTTCCCCTTTTTTTTCGTGTGTGCATGTGCGCGTGACTGTGCGCATTAATTTGCCTGGACTGATCAACCTGATGTTTATAGATGAATTAAACGAAAAAATCACCACTGGCAAAATCATACAATAAGGTTAGACTATGTGGCATCCATCTGGAAACTATCATATGTTTTTATAACGAGTAAAAATCCTAAACATCCACACACAATTCATCTAACAGAAGCATATAGTCACACCAAAAATTATTCAGACACTTTGATAATTCATGCACCTTTGCACTGTAGCAGAACTGATTTAGCTCAAGGGGGCATTGGATTCTATGGTATCATTCTCATGTAGATGTCAACAGCTGTCAGTGGCTGTGATTGCAATGCATTTGCCAATGTAGTTTACAAGTTATGGAAGGTTACTGTAGTAGAAGTGATTTAGCTTAAGGTGGCATTGGATTCTATGGTATCATTCTCATGCATATATCAACAGCTGTCAGTGGCTGTGATTGCAATCATTCGCCAATGTAGTTTACAAGTTATGGAAGGTTACTGTAGTAGAAGTAAATTTAGAATAAGCTGGGCATTGGATTCTATGGTATCATTCTCATGAATATATAAACAGCTGTCAATGGCTGTGATTGCAATCATTCGCCAATGTAGTTTACAAGTTATGGAAGGTTAATATAGTAGAAGTGATTTAGCTCAAGGTGACATTGGATTCTATGGTATCATTCTCATGTATATATCAACAGCTGTCAGTGGCTGTGATTGCAATCATTCGCCAATGTAGTTTGCAAGTTATGGAAGGTTAATATAGTAGGAGTGATTTAGCTCAAGGTGGCATTGGATTCTATGGTATCATTCTCATGTATATGTCAACAGCTGTCAGTGGCTGTGATTGCAATGCATTTGTCAATGTAGTTTGCAAGTTATGGAAGGTTACTGTAGTAGAAGTGATTTAGCTTAAGGTGGCATTGGATTCTATGGTATCATTCTCATGTATATGTCAACAGCTGTCAGTGGCTGTGATTGCAATACATTTGGCAATGTAGTTTACAAGTTATGGAAGATTACTGTAGTAGAAGTGATTTAGCTCAAGGTTACATTGGATTCTATGGTATTATTCTCATGTATATATATGTCAACAGCTGTCAGTGGCTGTGATTGCAATGCATTTGCCAATGTAGTTTACAAGTTATGGAAGGTTACTGTAGTAGAAGTGATTTAGCTTAAGGTTGCATTGGATTCTATGGTATCATTCTCATGCATATATCAACAGCTGTCAGTGGCTGTGATTGCAATCATTCGCCAATGTAGTTTACAAGTTATGGAAGGTTACTGTAGTAGAAGTAAATTTAGAATAAGCTGGGCATTGGATTCTATGGTATCATTCTCATGTATATATCAACAGCTGTCAGTGGCTGTGATTGCAATCATTCGCCAATGTAGTTTACAAGTTATGGAAGGTTACTGTAGTAGAAGTGAATTTAGAATAAGCTGGGCATTGGATTCTATGGTATCATTCTCATGTATATATCAACAGCTGTCAATGGCTGTGATTGCAATGCATTCCCCAATGTAGTTTACAAGTTATGGAAGGTTACTGTAGTAGAAGTGATTTAGCTTAAGGTGGCATTGGATTCTATGGTATCATTCTCATGTATATGTCAACAGCTGTCAGTGGCTGTGATTGCAATGCATTTGTCAATGTAGTTTTAAAAGTTATGGAAGGTTACTGTAGTAGAAGTGATTTAGCTCAAGGTTGCATTGGATTCTATGGTATTATTCTCATGTATATGTCAACAGCTGTCAGTGGCTGTGATTGCAATACATTTGGCAATGAAGTTTACAAGTTATGGAAGGTTACTGTAGTAGAAGTGATTTAGCTCAAGGTTGCATTGGATTCTATGGTATTATTCTCATGTATATGTCAACAGCTGTCAGTGGCTGTGATTGCAATGCATTTGTCAATGTTGTTTAAAAGTTATTGAAGGTTACTGTAGTAGAAGTGATTTAGCTCAAGGTTGCATTGGATTCTATGGTATCATTCTCATGTATATGTCAACAGCTGTCAGTGGCTGTGATTGCAATGCATTTGTCAATGTAGTTTAAAAGTTATGGAAGGTTACTGTAGTAGAAGTGATTTAGCTCAAGGTTGCATTGGATTCTATGGTATCATTCTCATGCATATATCAACAGCTGTCAGTGGCTGTGATTGCAATGCATTTGCCAATTTAGTTCACAAGTTATGGAAGGTTACTGTAGTAGAAGTGAATTTAGAATAAGCTGGGCATTGGATTCTATGGTATCATTCTCATGTATATATCAACAGCTGTCAATGGCTGTGATTGCAATGCATTCGCCAATGTAGTTTACAAGTTATGGAAGGTTACTGTAGTAGAAGTGATTTAGCTTAAGGTTGCATTGGATTCTATGGTATCATTCTCATGTATATGTCAACAGCTGTCAGTGGCTGTGATTGCAATGCATTTGTCAATGTAGTTTACAAGTTATGGAAGGTTACTGTAGTAGAAGTGATTTAGCTCAAGGTTGCATTGGATTCTATGGTATCATTCTCATGTATATGTCAACAGCTGTCAGTGGCTGTGATTGCAATGCATTTGTCAATATAGTTTAAAAGTTATGGAAGGTTACTGTAGTAGAAGTGATTTAGCATTGGATTCTATGGTATCATTCTCATGCATATATCAACAGCTGTCAGTGGCTGTGATTGCAATGCATTTGCCAATGTAGTTTACAAGTTATGGAAGGTTACTGTAGTAGAAGTGAATTTAGAATAAGCTGGGCATTGGATTCTATGGTATTATTCTCATGTATATGTCAACAGCTGTCAGTGGCTGTGATTGCAATGCATTTGTCAATGTAGTTTACAAGTTATGGAAGGTTACTGTAGTAGAAGTGATTTAGCTCAAGGTTGCATTGGATTCTATGGTATCATTCTCATGTATATGTCAACAGCTGTCAGTGGCTGTGATTGCAATGCATTTTCCAATGTAGTTCACAAGTTATGGGAGGTTACTGTAGTAGAAGTTATTTAGCTTAAGGTGGCATTGGATTCTATGGTATCATTCTCATGTATATGTCAACAGCTGTCAGTGGCTGTGATTGCAATGCATTTGTCAATGTAGTTTACTAGTTATGGAAGGTTACTGTAGTAGAAGTGATTTAGCTCAAGGTTGCATTGGATTCTATGGTATCATTCTCATGTATATGTCAACAGCTGTCAGTGGCTGTGATTGCAATGCATTTGTCAATGTAGTTTACAAGTTATGGAAGGTTACTGTAGTAGAAGTGATTTAGCTCAAGGTTGCATTGGATTCTATGGTATCATTCTCATGTATATGTCAACAGCTGTCAGTGGCTGTGATTGCAATGCATTTGTCAATGTAGTTTAAAAGTTATGGAAGGTTACTGTAGTAGAAGTGATTTAGCATTGGATTCTATGGTATCATTCTCATGCATATATCAACAGCTGTCAGTGGCTGTGATTGCAATCATTTGCCAATTTAGTTCACAAGTTATGGAAGGTTACTGTAGTAGAAGTGAATTTAGAATAAGCTGGGCCTTGGATTCTATGGTATCATTCTCATGTATATATCAACAGCTGTCAATGGCTGTGATTGCAAGGCATTTGCCAATGTAGTTCACAAGTTATGGAAGGTTACTGTAGTAGAAGTGAATTTAGCTTAAGGTGGCATTGAATTCTATGGTATCATTCTCATGTATATATCAACAGCTGTCAGTGGCAATGCATTTGCCAATGTAGTTTGCAAGTTATGGATGGTTAATTGTTAGTAAAAAGTCACACGTATCTGACTAATTTTTGGTGTGACGGTACGAATGCACTGTTTCCTGCCATATATAATTATTCTCTATAAAAAGGATAGCAAAATTAAATCTTACTAATTTCTGGTTGGGCAGGCAGCGCTTGTTCCAAATCTTCTAAAGGCCCACCGAGAACCTTCAGATTAGTGATGTGCGAGTTCATAGCTCTGTGTAACTCCAGGTTGGAATTACCGGCCTTAGATAACCCTTCCTTGTATTTCTCTAGCTCCTTCATGATTTCCTCTAGTATCACGTTCTGTGCATCCTTCTTGCCAATTAGCTCCTGAAATCGATAGGTTTAAGATACAGCAGACGTCAATATATTTCCTATGAACATGCACTGGGCATTTTCATTGAAAAAATTTGAAAAACCCTACGGTCAAAAGTTACTACATAACAGTGTTGATAATAATGCTGTATATACTCATATCAGGTCTGTGCTAACTTTCGTGTTCAAACCTTGTAATAAATTTAAATATAGTACACGTGCATATGTATGTACAGCCATGGAGATCCAAATACAGAGGTGTAAAACCTGCGTTCAGTATTTTCCGTTACATAATAAGAAATCTAGGCTAAAATTCACCTTAAATTCTTTATCATCCAATTTCTCCTTCTGCAGCAAATCTTCAATTTCTTTGATCGTAGTTTCGACATCAGTCGCAACATTCGAGAGCTCTGAAAGTAATCATCAGTGCAATGTTGTGTAAAATCCAATTAAGAAAAATCTCATTGGCAGTTAAGTTTTACTCAAAGCAAATTGTTGTAGTTTCGCTGTGACCTTGACAAACGGCCATAATAACGGCAAGATGGCAACATAATATCATTGGAAAGATATTAATCATTCAGTTAATTCTTTAATTGTTTAATACAGATAGGCGGATTTATTTAAAAAAACTAAAACACTGGCATTAGAGACAAATCCCTAGATCTACTAACAAGCTATTTAAAAAACAGGATTCAATATGTAAATTATGGCGATATCTCTTCTAATCATTCGATAATTAAATGCGGCGTACCGCAGGGCTCCATACTTGGGCCCTTGCTTTTCATTATCTATGTAAACGACATAGTTAACGCAACTCAAAAATTTAAACCTTTACTGTATGCAGACGACACTACACTTTTCACAAATATAAATTCGGACTTTACAAACGATCCTGAAATATTGAATAATGAATTACAATCAATATCTGACTGGTTAAAAGTAAACAAACTCGCTTTAAATGTAGAAAAAACAAAAGCAATACTATTCCATACACCACAAAAGAAAATACAGCATCCAGAATTATTCATAAATGGCATGAAGATAGAATTTGTTGATAGATTTAACTTTTTGGGTATAGTTATAGATAAACATTTGAAATGGACTCATCACATTGAAGCTATATCCAAGAAAATATCTAGAACCCTGGGAATCATGACAAAGATAAAACAACAACTTCCTTTGAACGCACTTCTTAATATATACAATGCCTTAATACTTCCCCATCTGAAATATGGATTAATGATATGGGGCTGGAAATCTAAGAAATTAACATCTCTCCAGAAAAGAGCCGTGCGTATCATCACAAAGAGCCATTACAGAGCCCGTACCACTGAGCTTTTTCGAAAATTAAATATGTTAAAAATTAAAGATCTATGTGCACTGCAGGACTATAAATTTTGCTTTAAATTTGAAAACTCATTGCTACCTCATTACTTCACCAATGAAATGAAAAAAAATCTAGAAAATAAAACCCACAGATATGTAACTAGACATATCAACATTATAAAGCTACCCGCTGTGAGACATGAATTCGCCAGACACAGTATATCCTATACCTGTCCTAAAACGTTAAACAATATGCCAAGTATTTTTAAAGAAAAAATAAACACACATAGCTTCCACGGTTTTAAATTATATATGAAAAAGAAGACAGTTGAGGCTTATATTGAAGAATGACATATACCAAATTGTTACTCATGCCAATTTAATAGGCCTACAAATCAAAATTGCTTGTCATAATCTTCTACTCTTACGCAAATTTCCTTTTATTACATTAAATTTGTAACTGTATACTCTTCCCTAAAGCGGCATGTCATTAAGCCTTTGGGAAGAGTAGCTTCATTCAATCAATTCAATTCAATATCAGTAGGAAAGTTGTTTTTTTTGGAATGGTAGGAAACTTTAGGTTAATTGTTACAGAAGCATTTTTATCAGTTAGGGCTGTTCCATTCAAAAAAGAGGGGGGTGGGGGTTATCTTCTTAATTGGAACAGCCCTTAGAAAGTTTTTTATACAATCACTCACCTTGCATTGCACCAACCAAGTCTTTAATTGCATTTGGTTTGACGCTAATGGCAGCACACTTCTCCAACAAGATCTGAGGCAAACGTTCTCTCACTGGCAAAAGATGATCGGGGTCCAAGCGCAGAGATGACTCATATTGTCTGCAACAAATAAAATATTGAAATAATTGTGTCAATAGATGCAGATCGTCACATGATGTCAATGTAAATTTTAGTCTGTATTGTTTTGACTGCTCCGAGCAGTAGCAACCAACTTTACAATTACACCCTTGGCGGGCCTGTTCAAGCTTGAGCATTTCTCAACTCCCAAGGGGAGTACACACCTAGCATATGCAGCCATTACAGCGCTTATCAGGTCAAGCATGCTACAATCGCCATCACTGCTGATAGCACAGTACCAACTTTTTGATGGAATGAAGCAGCAGTTCAAGATCTGCTCAGTTTGTTCCCATGCCATGGCTGGGTTTGAACCCACGACAATGCACATACGAGTCCATCACCTTACCCAATAGGCCACAGCACCCACATGATTATCATAACACAGTAATACCATAGTAATATCATAAATCTTATAACATCCGAAGTAAACACTTACTGAAGTTCTTCATTCTTCTCTTGAGTACGGGATGATACACTTCTAAGCAACTTCGCTTTCTCTTCGCTACGACGTGAGAATGAAATAATATTTTTTACAAATAAAATATATGCAGTCATGTCTCGCTATGGAGGACTTTAGCTATACGTGTATCTTTTTGATACGGATATGTCAATAAAAGTGTTTATAAATAGTTATCTGAATGAATTACTATCCAAACAGCTTTTTGGAACATAAACTTGTCTTGCCGATTTTAAAACAATTATTATATAGTACATAGAATTCGATATGATGATAACTATAATCATCTATGTAAATAACTTTCATTTGTTGGCTGGAACCCTTGCAAAATTTATTTGGGTTTAGTGCAGTATAGCAGACCCAAATTTATGCCCATATTTGGCGGCCATTAAAAATGAAATTTTATCAAATATTTCACTAGTTTTAAGTTCTAGCACAATTAAAATAACATTTGGTGTAGATAAGCAGGGGTTTGCGCCCCCAAGAAAAAGCAAAAATAAACGCTGTCTTTACCGTGAAGATAAAAACGCCGTCATAACTACATTAGTTTGTGACGTCATATTTACATTTCAAGCATTTTTACGTCATAGGTCTGGCATTGAGGCTTGTTAAATATGGTCATAAATCTGGGTCCGCTATACTGCACTTTTTCATTTATTTTAATTTTTTCTCTTCTTTTAATGAATTTTTATTTATTTTATTTTAATTTTTTAATGTACAGTGTATTCGTGTACTGCGAAATTTTCCGTTGAATTTTAACGTCTTGATGTTTGCGACAAATATCTCATGTTAGACTTTGTCAATAAAATTATATATATGTTAAACTGCTTCAATTATCCAAATGATTCATTAAAACGAACAAAAACCTTGGGTACTGAGGTGTAACCATTGCATCAGATATCAACGTGTCAATAAATTCAGAGAACAGAACCAGAAATAAATAGGGCAGGGCAGTGGACAGTTCTCGTGTCACCTTTGTACCAGGAAAGGCTAGTACGATACATCACGTCACCATTACTCAATCATAGATGACGTCATCAATTAATAATTGGGCTGTGGTGGCGTCATTTATTGTGTTAGTACTTCCGGGTACAAGGTCACATGAGAACTGACTAGTCCTGTCGTCTTAGTAGAGATACGTGAAGTTTTAGACAATATAGAAACGCACCTATACAATGAGGAGGCTTCGTGGGCTTCCATCGGAACTAGCCGCTGGAAAATATCAGGTCCCGAAATTTCTTGATCTTTAGAATTGAATGGAATCCCCTTGACTAACGAGGCACCTGATAAAAAACATAAGACAGAATTAAGTTAGTTATATAATACAAGTTTCGATGTCCAGAACTATAGTACATTACTTTATCTGCTGTTAGATTTCATTCTATGCTACATTATAATATCTGCGGACCGGCAAAATGGCACCCAAAATGTTAGTATATCAAGTCATAAAGACAGAATGAAATCACAGTTACATTAGTTTCATATGACACTGAATATCATCATTTTTTAAATATCTGGAGCTTCAAATAAAGAGTACCTGAAACTTCCTAATATCATCAATACGCAAAGATTAGAAAATTGCTCAATTACAGCAATACTAGTAAAAAATATTCAATTGTAGATTTGACCACGATGACCAAAAATACAACTAATTACCTTTGACTTCTGGTAAAGTGTCCAGCGCTGGGATCTTTTCGTGATAAATAAACTCATTATCTTTCTTTGCCGAATTGAATCTGAAATAGCAACGACAATAGAGTGAACCATACCATCAAATTCTTTCCTTTATTAATACTTTTTGCTTTGACTTGATTCAATTTCAAGTAAAGATTATCATTCATTTTCCAAATTTGTCGACTGTTTTAGCAGTATTTTTGGCTATAAATGACTTAAAAAAGTACATTCTGATTTCCTAAGGAAATATCTTACAATACACAATCTCAAGAACGATCGGCAATAGATATTCGATAAAAACATCACACCTTAATTCAATAAAACTAGCATACTCACTTGCCGCCGACGACATCCATGGTAAACTTCAGAGGATCTTCAAATTCATCATCATCAATCTAAAAAAAAAAGATGAAGTGATAAATAAATAGATCTACAAGTTTCCTATCAACAACACATAACAATCTGAATAAGACAATATTATTAAGTTTGTGCATTAACGATTGTTATATTTCGAAATTCAACCTTTATCTGTTTAATTTAAATATACTGTGGATTGCCATTAATTTGCAGAAGTGTCATCAAAAATCATTCTGCTAAAATATTTATCTTTGAGCACACCTGTACATTGTACAATCAGTGCGACCTCTACTTCCTAATTCCTCATTTAGTTTCATATACACATTGATTGGCACTCTGTACGGCTCAAATACACTATACATCTATTTGTCATTAATTTTACATAAACAATGACATTACGAAACACAAGACACCATCAAATGAATCATTTCGAGAACTATATAAAGCAATAAAATCAGACCAACATACTAAAATAGCGCTGCAAATCAAAGAAAATTTCCGCACAAAAGATCATCGATAATCAGTCCAAACTTCTAAAGGTGAACAGTCATGAATGCCTCTTTAATCATCTCAAACTAACACGCTAACTTTTTAACAAATCAAAAGTAATTAATTTTCCAAATATTTTCGACCAATTCAGACATTACTTTCAATTAAAAACTTTAATTAACTCCAATCCTCTAAAATCATGGAGACATGGGAGAGTAGGACAAGAGTGGGACGTCTGATTAAATTTGAAAATATACCAAAAAATATCAATTTTAATTTGTATCTTCGTACAATTACATATTTGGACCATGCAGGTAAAGATGCACGTTAATTACGAACAACAGACCACATTTTGAAATTTAAAATCTTCCTAATTTTGGAATTTCATTAGACATTTCTTTCACGACGTGCAATCTGACAATATATAAATGCAACCGAAACTCCAATAACACAATATAAAGGAATAATGACGGACAAAACTTCATGATCAGCCTAGCGGCAAGCATATATTCTAGACTTACCACCACCGTGTATTCGAGAATGCTCTCAAGTACATCTTGCGTTTGATAAAACTGATTCGGCAGAGACAAAACAAAAGGTAAATAGAGTTCAGATATTTGCATGTGAAAGACAATTCAACAGTTTGTTTGTGTTTTTTTTTTAAATGCATAAAAAATGTTTTCACATTTGCAAGTGAAAGAGCAGGAGTTTCTAAGCTGGAAATATTCTTGGAGAAATCACGAAAGTTTTTCTTCTTTTTTCTAAAAAAACAGTACTTAGAAAAGAGTTTTCAACTATGCGCCATTTTCCCAGGGCAAGCCACTTACTCCACGCAGCTTTATTACGCCGTAGCCGTGCGGAGGAGTGTGGCTAGCTTCAGGGAGATGACCATGTGCATGTACAAGGGCCAAAGTTTCAGAGCTAAAACATTGCTCGGGATGTCACAAAAATTACACATTTTGTCAATAAAATAACCTCTCTTTCAATCGCTTATTAAGTCAGAAATTACTCCTGTTTAAAAAAGGTGCTGTTTTCACCCATGTGCCTGTAGCATAGCTGAATTTTTATAGCTAACACTTTGCTCGGGACGTTAAAAACTTACATATTGTAATTGAAAAGACGCCACTGTATGAAACGTCAGCAAAATGTGCAGTCATTACAGACATCACAACAATTCTTTTGACTTATGACTGTGTAAAAAAAATGCACAGAAACTAAATGAACCAAAAAAATGCAAAAACAACATAAAGTAATAAATATAATGTTCATACTTGCACACAAGTCATTTTAATTAATATTTTACTACTACTACTACCATTATAGAGAAGTGGGTTTAGTGCAGTATAGCGGACCCAAATTTATGCCCATATTTAGCGCCCATTAAAAATCTAATTTTATCAAATATTTCACAAGTTTGAAGTTCTAGCACAATTAAAATAACATTTGGTGTAAATGAGTGGGGGTTTGGGGCGGTAGCCCCCAAGAAAAAGCAAAAATAAATGCTGTCTTTACTGTGAAGATGAAACCGCCGTCATAACTACATGTGTTTGTGACGTCATACATAGATTTCAAGCATTTTTACGTCATAGGCCTGGCAATGAGACTCGTTAAATGTGGTCATAAATCTGGGTCCGCTATACTGTACTTTTTCCGAAGAAGTTTACGGAATATAATTTCTAAGAAAAACAATAATCTAAACTAAAAATTTGTATTGATCAACGATAATTCATAAGTCTAACGAGGGGCAGATTGTATTTTGCAAAACCTAGCTACCTCGTCTTCAAATTGTTCCGATTAAATCTAATTTTGTGAAGTTTCTGGGTGACTTGTGGAGCATGGAATTGAGTTAATTTAATACAGAATTAAATTATAACAAGAAAGCAAACTGAACTGTTAATAAAATAATAAATAATATTAAGCAGATTCTCCAATCTCTATGAAATTACCTTACTAAGATGGCTATTATTATGAAATTAATAATCAACCAAAAAGGATTAAGTTCGCGAAAAAAGGCAATTGAACTAAATTTAATGGTCACCACACACACTATCTGACTACGAAGGTGTTGGCTATTGTGAAGCAAAGTAAAGAAATTTAAAATTCGGCAATTTTCACAAAGTATACAGAAACACCCATATTCGGAAAACCAAAGCCAAATGTCTAAACCAAATTAATCTTTCCCGTCTCCGCAAGTTTAAAATAGATGATTAACACGTTTCCATGGCAACATTTCAACCTGTTGCAAATAAAGAAATGACCGACCAAACCCCAATTGATATAATGAAGTGAATGCAACAATGTTTCAGTGGGAAAAAAAACTTTTAAAAAAATTGTAGTTTTGAAATTCATAATCGGTGCATTAAACAAAAATGTGAGCCAAAACTTATCATAAAACTTAGGCTAGTCTTAAAATATTTCTGTTGCGGGTTACATGACACTTGCAAACCCCATCAGGTAGGTAGGAATTTTTCTTTTTTTAACTTCAGAAGAACATTTTACCAATATTCAATTAACTAGCAGGGCCCTGCGCTACTGAAAGAATAAACCCGGAAACAATTTGAGGACTAAAAAAAATAAAAAAAATATAAAAAGCAAAATTTTTTTTTTAAAAAACCATGGAGAAAACTTTGTCATAATAATGCACTGATAACCCGCAACAGGAATATTCTTAAGTACGACCTTAGTATAAGACAAAACACCTTCAACTTAAACAAACCTCTAATTAAATTTCCAACGTATAGATATCCATTACAAAAGCTTTACTCTTACCTTAGCAATTTTGACGCAGTCATTTAGACTATCAAGTGACGCCTGAAAATACGCCAGTCTTTCACCCCATTTCTGGTGTTCTTCCGACTGGTTTCCCATGTAGAAATACTGAATACATTGATGGTAGCTCGTTTTCATATCTAATCTTTTCCTCCAGTCCTGGAAAAAATGAAGAAAGGAGTTCGTAATATTTGTCATAATGTATCAGACATTCTATAGTAGGATTCAAAATAAATGTCGCTAGTAGCAGTACAGTATCAGCAGAAATGTTAACAAAAAGTCGAATCCCAACTCTTTAGCCAATAAAAACACTTCTGTGAAACTAATAACTTGAACTTTGCTATATTGTCCGTTGTAAATTCGACTGCTAATCTGTGACCATAACAAATGGCTATAGTGCTGACATGAAGGCAAAAACTTATCATTGGAAGGACAGAAAACTTGGGAAGTTAATTGGTACAGTCATCATTCAATACAATGATCTGACTGTATTATAACACAAATAGGTCAAATTTGACCTAAAAAAATGTCAATAAAATTTATCTATCTATCTAATACAACTGCTAACCATATTGGTATAGCCATACAAACCTTGTATTTCAATCTCCCAACGACTTCGAGAGGTTTGGAGCTCTCTAAATTCTTTGTAGCTTGGCAGTAATAGTCGACAATTTGCGCCGCTACTTTGGCAGTAATCGTATTCTTTCGGTTGTCCGTCATGGATTTTTCTAGAATGCATTCTTGCGCTTGGCCCTGCAAATAAAATGAAAGAAATCAACTCAATTTTCCAGGTTTAATAAATTTAAGTTATTAAATTACCTGAATTAATTACATCTAATTTGGACAAATGCAACTGCAAGTAAAAGTACCACAAGAGGTCACTGGCACTAAAACAGATAACCATTGTTTGATCACGTCATCTATTCAGTGATCATCATCTATTCAGTGATCGTCATTCTTGTTACAATTAATGATGACGTCATCAAATTATGCTTTATCTGCTTCGGTGGTTTTGTTGCGTTCATTAATACAATTATTACGGAATTCTTATGGCGTTGTATTTACAAATTAACAATTGCAATCTAATTTCTTCCTATGGCATTGTATTTACAAACTAAAAATTGCAATCTAATTTCTTCTGATAGCATTGTATTTACAAATTAACAATTGCAATCTAATTTCTTCCTATGGCATTGTATTTACAAATTAACAATTGCAATCTTATTTCTTCCTATGGCGTTGTATTTACAAATTAACAATTGCAATCTAATTTCTTCCTATGGCGTTGTATTTACAAATTAACAATTGCAATCTAATTTCTTCCTATGGCGTTGTATTTACAAATTAACAATTGCAATCTAATTTCTTCCTATGGCGTTGTATTTACAAATTAACAATTGCAATCTAATTTCTTCCTATGGCGTTGTATTTACAAATTAACAATTGCAATCTAATTTCTTCCTATGGCATTGTATTTACAAATTAACAATTGCAATCTAATTTCTTCTTATGGCATTGTATTTACAAACTAAAAATTGCAATCTTATTTCTTCTTATAGCATTGTATTTACAAATTAACAATTGCTCTGCAATCTAATTTCTTCTTATGGTGTTGTATTTACAAATTACCAATTGCAATCTTATTTATTCTTATGGTGTTATGTTTACAAATTAACAACTGCAATCTAATTTCCTAGACTGACCATATTCTTATGCATAGCAATATCAGATATGAAAGAGTGTTATAACATCTTAAAACTCTGTACAAAACAATTAATGCACTTCTGGGAAAAAAAATTAAAATAAAAACAAGCTAACGGCCAAAAATTATTTATTACTAATTATGATGTTAAAAGTTTACAAAATTAGGACCGTCTCGAGCGATATTCAGACTACATCAGTAACTCAAAAAGGGCGGTCGTCATTTGGGGTTTCACAGGCCATATTTGGCTTTAAAAAATAAATAAATAAAAACATAGTACAGATATATTTTTCCTGATTTATAAAATCTTTTTATTTCAAGTCACTTACCAACATTAAATTAATCTGGAATGTGAGAACGCTAGGAGACATGTCGGAAGATAAGGAACTGCCGTAAAAATCTCTTAACTGTTGAAGCGCCCACGCTGCACATTGGAAGTGAGTACAGGACACTTTCATTCCCTGAAATAAAATAAAAAGTTAATTTTGCTGAAATTATATTAAAATCTGAACATTCTTACCCTCCATAATTTGTAGTAATAGATCGCTACTACGCCCGAGAATTTCATAGTTGAGACTCCGACCAATTCTTTGTCGAGACAGATAATAGTAGTTAATGTATGTCAAAATTGCCACCCGAGAATTTAGACTTCAATGGACACTCATGTTAGTAGTTTTCATTTTGTAAACCATTTTAACAAATCAAAAGTGTGATTACATTTATTCATTTATAGGCGAACACATTATTTTGGAAAATAAAGATGACAGCATCGTAGAGAGCTACTAGAAATTTAGTTCTTTTGAGAGAAATAGTTTCTTGAAAAATATCACCTAGGGTGAATATGAATGAGACGGTAATTGTTTATTAAACAGTTTACAAAATATTTTCAACAGATAACACAATGTAGATTGGTTCCTGAATCAAGGTAATCATAAATTATTGATTTCATATCCACTATGAGTTACAACTCCAGAATCTTGAGAATATGAAATCAATAATTCATTTTCCAACTGACTTATCAGATTTTCAGCATGTCAGTGTTTTTCAGAATCATGACCCACCTCAGGAGTAGATCTATTGTCTATAGCTCCGAGAATGGAGTGAAGAGCTGCTATGTTGTACAGGACACACGCCATTTCGAATTCGATCTCTTTAGAAGTAACCGACTTTCCTGTGTACACATCTTCCCTGTAATAAAATCCATCGTAAAATCAGTATAAATTTACAAAAGTATAGACTCATGAGGACTTACATGAATTCATTAGATAAGAACAATGTGCAACACGGGTGAATTTACCATGTGAATGTGAAGCCCAACTCCGACACAGGGAAGCGACTTTGTAGAAACTGAAGTTGGCAGTAATATTTCTTGAGTACGCTACACCCCACGAAGTCCCTGGAAACTTTAGTGGCGTTCTGAAATAAAGTAATACAATGCACCATTTATATGTTTCTTCTTTTTTTTTAAATCAGGTTCAGATTTGTTTGATGGTATGTGGCATTTAACGTTTGATATCAACATCCAAAAAATTATTTTTTTAATGGACGCCGAATATGGCTATACTGCACTTTTTCCCATATAAATATACTATTGTGACTTAACCAATTTCGATGCCATCACAACATAACTCTTTGTTCCATTCAGGAAGCACTAATTGGACTTTGTTAAAAAACGTAACATTACTCGTTTATCTATTCATTTATTTATTCATAATTAATACCTGGCGAAGCGTAGTGAGCTCCTGGCATTCTTTGGCATAATTCCCTGGATCTTCATGGTAGTGTTCTGCTATGTACTGGAATAAAAAGCCGAGCTATTTATGTATCATCATATTAATACATATAAATATACTATTGTGACTTAATCAAACCCAAAGAAAGCATTTCTCAACTGGTGTCATCACAATACAAAAATCTTTTATATAAAGCTTTTTTATAACGTTTAGATGAGGGTGCTATCGCCTGCAGCTTCATTGATGGTGCAAATTTTGCTGACTGCCACTGCACACACTGGCGGATCCAGGGGGGGGGGATTGGGGCCAGCTCCCCTCCCCCTGTACTACTAGCCTTAATATCTATAAAGGTAGCTTTCTTGTCATATCACAGACACAGGCCTATGAAATTAATATTTTACTCCCTCCCCCCCCCCCCCCCCCCCCCTAGAGTCAGAACTGGATCCGCCAGTGTCTGCATGTATCAGGGGCGTCGATTTCTCTTGACAGGTGGACACTTGTCAAAAGGTTAAGTATTGGACAATTGATGCAAAACTATGTTTACAGAATAACTCGTAGAAGTGTTTACTGATATTTTATATGAAGTGAAAACATTTTTAAACAATTTAAGCACAGAAGTTACAAACAAAACTGTAGAAAAAAGGTATTTTTCATTTGTCAATTCAAGGGGGGGGGGGGGTGATAACATTGATCATTCCCCCTTCCCAAAAATTAGGGGGTATATATCTCCCCATCCCCCCCCCCCCTGAATCAACACCCCTGGTATGTATATATAAAATGTATCTACATCAATATTCAATGGCTCAATGTAAATTTCACAAGTTAGACACAACATTTACGAAGACTTAAAATGATTTATTATTGATCTTGTAACACAACTGCTGGATATATAATATTGCATATAACAAGTTTATGTCCAGAACTATATATACCACCAGTATAAAGTTGAATGACTCACTGCCATTGGCTGATCGGGTGTTGTTTTTTTTTCAGACCTGTCATTTTGATCTGTCAGAATCATGTGACTATTTGACAGAAGTGCTGTGACAGCACTGACCTAATTACTGTGGTATCACAATTGCAATTAAACTAACTCAAGTCTAACAATCAGTATCGTTAAGTGATTGTTGATTAATCGGTCTGATAGGCGAAACAAAAACGATTACAAGTTTGGATCCCTATTTTGACAGCAAAACAATCTGCGTTGAAAATTCTGGATCACAGAAAACATGTTTCATAATCGGCCTGAAAAATCAAGTGTCATGCCGCAATTTGGTCAATTCTAGAAATGCGAAACACAGTTTAAAGTTTACTGTTTGATTTGCACTTACTGGAGACAAATATGAAGCAAAATCGACGACACTAGAACTGGTTTTCAGGTCGAAACAGACCATAGGCATCCGAGGCACCGCCTCCATTTTTGTTGATGACGTCACGTTAGCCTCTACAAATGTTGACAAAATTATTTTTTCAAAATCTGATATTAAATATTTATAACTAAATATTTGAGTTAGGTTAATGATTATTAAAATTAGACTAATCTTCTGTGTTATCATTAATATCTTTGGGGTTTTGAAAACATTTTAGTAACTAGGGAAGTAGAGAGTATCAAGCCATGTAAACATGGGCTGGGCCACATTTTAGCTGATCACATGAAATAGTCTCCCTTTCAGAGGAGTTTTAAGACTATTTCCAGCTACTGAGCATGAAGGATGGCTTTCCAAGACATTGTTCCGTATACCTGTGTATACTTTGGTAATTTTTTTTAACTTTTGAGCACGTTAATTGACTAAATTTGATGGGCTGCAACGTGCACGTGGATTGTGTGCCCAACCCACTTCAGTCATGAATCATTGAATTGGTGTTGGTCAAAATCGAGTTTCTAGGTTTAGGGAAGTAATTGCAATTCAAGTGAGCTTCATTTTGTTTTATACTGTTAAGGTTGAATTAAGTAGCAGCTACCTTTCCTTGAATATCAGTTTTTCTATTTTTATTTATTTGGACATTTAGCTTTTTCCTACGGAGAATAATAATGCTAAAATGTTACTAAACATTATGCTATCTGTTCAACAGAAATTTTTAGATATATAAAGGATTTTAATGTGGAGAACTTGGCCCGCTTATGTCTGACAAACATTAATTGTGCAATATCTATTGAACTGTTAGCCTTTCCCAATTACGAAACAGCAAAACATTCAAATTGTGTTTTTTGTATTTCAAATTTTATGTTTTTTTGTATTTTGAACTTTATTTTTTGGCTCCATACCACTCAGTGGTGAGCATGAATAAATTGAATTGAATTGAATTGAAAGTCCCTGAAAGGACATGTCTGAAAATTTATTGATTTTTTCACTTACCATTATCACGTTGTTCGCCCACGATCATGGCGATTTTGCATTTCAATAACAGCAATAGAGAGAGGCACAGGTAATTTAATGACGGCGCCACAAAGTTATCGCGAAAAAAGGGAACGCATAAATTTATTGCAGGAATAGGGTTTTTTGTGAGGGATCACGTTCGTAGAATGACACCGAAGATCTGTCATTTTTTAATTTTCCTTGTCCACTTAGGTTCTTCATAGTTTCCCTCTGTATAATACCTAATAATTTTAGTAAAAGTTTGTCATTGTCCGTTTCAAATTGCAGATGCAACATGGGCAGATATTTTGAAAGCTGCGGAACGGTGCGCTTTCAGTTGCGAAGACCGGGGCAAGTTAATCCAACAACTTCAAGACTTATGGACGACCCCTACAAACAAAAACCCGGTGCTACCTGCTCTGTCTGTGCGAACTGCTCTTGATCTCTATTTGACTGTGGTGAATTTCCCGCCTGGCTCTGAGGTCATCATGTCAGCTTTGAATATCCCAGATATGATGACTGTTGTTGAGCATCACAATTTGAAGATAGTGCCATTAGATATCAGCATTGAAACTATGGAGCCGAAATATGACTTGATTGACAATCTAGTGACGGATAAAACAGTGGCGATTTTACTCGCACACGTGTATGGAAAGAGATTTTGCATGGATAAGTTCATCGAAGCGTCTCGGAAGCACAATCTTAAAGTAATTGAGGATTGCGCTGAATGCTTTTCAGGATTTAACTACCTCGGACATCCAGAATCGGACATTTCTTTGTTCAGTTTCGGTGCCATAAAGTTTTATACATCTTTCGGTGGTGCTATAGCAAAAGTTAGAGTCAATGACGTCTATGAGAAGATGGTTTCGCTCTATGAGAAAAGCCCGATACAGTCTCACAAGGATTACTTTCAGAAACTAGTGAAATATTCATTTGTTTATCTAGTGCTTAATCATCCGTTTGTGGTGAGAATGGTGATCTATTCTTGCCGAACATTTGGTATCGATCACAAAAAGAAAGTTGTTTCCATGTTGAGAGGTGAGGACTTTAATTCAATTGATTAACACAATTAAATATCTTTTGTTATGAAACTGATGTTCAGTCTGCATTTTAAAACTGACAAATTGAGAATTATGAGTAATGAAAGCGATGAAAGTAAATATATATATATGCCATGATCAACTTATTTATCTCAGGACCTTTCTGATTATCAGACGAACTCAATGGGTCTTGTCTAAAAGAATAAAAAAGGATTTGATTTTTAACTGAGCTTTGGGTGTCAGTCATCTACAGCACAGCAGCACGGGTGTCACATATCAATACTTCCTCATGTGCATAATCATTATGATAATACTGTAGTGTACTAGTGAGCGATAGAAGGACATTACTGGGCTTTTGGTAAATCAACAAATTAACATATGAATTGCTAACATTAATTATCATTACCAAGAAAAAAATGTTGATTGATTTTACCAGGCTTTCCAACTGGCTTAATGCAGAAGATTCGACATCGACCAAGTGCTGCTCTTCTACACATGCTTCTTCGCCGACATCGGAGTGTTACGGCCGCAGACTTATCCATCGGCAAATTGAAAGGAGATTATGTCTGTGAAAGATTGGATGGAAATAATGTGACGCAAGTCGGAAACAGTGCGCATGAGAAGAACTACTGGCTTTATCCTGTTTTAGTGGTAAGAGTTTGTGACGGTGTCATTAGAGTTCTGTCTGTGAAAGGTTCTATAGCTGCTCGTGTTGTGTTGTTGATTTTATTCACCGATATCTTAATATTTTTTGTGGGCGATGTTCAATATACATAATGGTTAACCACTGATTTCTGGAGAATTTGCATTAGGATTGCTGATTTGAGGTTTTTTAGTGGAATAATCAGTTACCACTACAGTATGACTTGGTTGTAACAAAACTATGTATGGCACTCTCATAAAGTCTTTATGATAACTTGATTTTGTCACATGAGGGTCTAGTGAAAACAGGGGGCAAAGACTGTTTCTGGACATATCTTCAGAATGGTGATATTGTCAACAACTGCTTTTTTTGTTTTCAGGAAAACCCAGAAGAAGTTTTGAGTGCACTGAATGCCTTGGGCGTGGACGCATACCGTGGCGCCACCCAGCTAAATATCATTGAACCAAAAAACGACCAGTGGCGACATCTACAGAAATTTGTGACTCATTATCCCCATGAAATGAAGTGAGTTAATTGGTCACTAATTAGATTTTGAGAATATTACATTGCAGCCTTAATAAGCAAATTCGTACTACTTACGAGGGTTAGTAAATGAGGTCTATATGGGGAGTTTGCACAATGTTCCGCATTTAGCCTATGGTTGGGATTTTTCCTTCGCCTTAGCATAGACACCAAGTATGGGGCACCATCAATGTAACGTCTCATGAATTCAGCATGCATCTGAGATGTAGCTCCCACAACATCCAGCTGAAATTTTAGCTCATGAAGAGTGGCCAGGCTAGAATTTAAACTCGGTATTTCCAGAGAGGCTGGCTCATTGTCTAATGATAATTACTAGACAGTTGTCCATTTAACTGATTAAACTGTCTTAATTGCTATATTCCTGCTTCGTCATGTTTGATTGTTATGTAGTGGACACAGGAAAGCATGAATTATTTGAAGTCTATATGATTAAAGTCTTCTGATTACATTTCTTGAATGTCTGTTATAGAGCATCAAATCAAACTGACTACATTTCTCAAATTAAATTTATGGAAGTGTTGATGTGATGTCATCCTGTTATAAGAAGCTCTGGCCAATCCCTAAATTTGTTGTTTGCCCAAATAATTCTTGATTCCAGGGAGGGTATTTTAATTTGGTGGCCCCCTCCTCACCCACTAGTTTACTGCTTGTTTTGAGCCCAGACTTGTATGTACGTCACATGGTCAGTTGTTTAGGGTTGCTTGGACTCTGTGTGGTCAGTTTGATTGAATAAGCAGTAACAGTTGGATTCTCTATTCCAGGTACTTAATTGACCATGTGATCTATCTACCGGTCAACAAACTTGTTCCGTTTCATGAACTGGACAGAATTTGCCAAGCGCTGGACATAGCCGTGCAAAACTCGAGTGAGAGGAATTTATTGCCGGTTTCTGCAATAAAACCGGCTATGAAAATTGCCTCAAAATTGTAGGTATATGCTCAATTGATTAAAAAAGAAAGGGAAACTACTTCGACGTACCAATTTTTCTCCAGTTTTGGAGATACCTTTGAAAGGAATGTAAATCAAAAATTGATGTGTTAATTTATGAACAAATGTGATTTTTTTTTGTAGTTTTATTTTTGACTTGAAATTTTTCCTCTTTAAGTAGTTTTGATTGTTTATTTATTCTGTAAATTGCTGAAGTTTTACACGCCCCATAGTTGCTGTTTTATTTTATCTCAGGATTAGGATATCAATACAGGATGTGTTTACTATTGATTATGCAGTGAAAAGATGTAAATTGAAAATAATGTATAGGCAGAAATTCATCTTTTGGGAAAGCACCGAGTGGGATGCTCCACATCATGTTACACATTTACCCCATGGGTGGGGTCTTTTACCTGACTCAGGATAGCCACCGAGTACAAGGCACCTCCAATTTAACATCTCATGCAATCGAAAGCTTGGATGTAGCTCATGAATATTGCCCGGACCGGTGGGCTCGGTCTGAGATGAGGGTCTGACATTCAGACTGATAATCAGAGGGAACAAGGTAACCATGGTAACGAAAGGATAGAAAACTCATTTTTAATGGGATTTTGACAATATCTAGTATGATCTTCATTAATTCATGCTATTGATTTACATTTTATATTAAAGTGATTTTAGCTTGGTGTTTTTACATGTATATATATATATATGTTTTTATTGACATGTGGATATCAAATGCAGATACATAAATCATACCATTAAGGGAATTTGGCAGATGTTTTTAGGTTTTGTTTTTGTCTGTCACTCTGTTAATTGTTTTAGACAAATGATGCTCAAACTTTGAGATTTATTCTGCTGTTTTGTGCCATTAATTTATCAAATATTACTAAGTGCGAATCAGGTGAATTATTGCATAGTTTTAGGCATGATATTTGACTGTATAGAAATTAGACAATCTTTGACCTTCCAGATTGCTTAACTTCATGGTCAAATTTGTAATATGGCTAAAACTGCGAATATTATTAGAAAGAGTGCCGTCTGCCATGTGAATAAGTATATACACTCATACAGCTATATATTTCTTTTTAACGGAGTAAATGAATTGCTTGAAGCCATGTTTTACACAAACTATTAGCATATCAATCAAAAAGCTCAACTATATATATATATATATATATTTATATGGGAATGAGCATCTTGTCATGTTACAATATTACCATATCTATATTTCATACATATTGATAACCATGGTAACATGGAAGATTTGTTCTCTGCAATTACCATCATTTGTGAGGCTACATGTGTATAATTAATCATATATATGTTAATATTTTATCTACATGCATTAACCATGATATTTACATTTGGATACATATATGCATCTCTACGCTTCTGTGTAATGCTGATAAAAACTTGTTTACACCTGTTTTTGATATGAAATATTTGCCTCTGAAGCCTTGCATATTAATCATATCAATACTGAATTTACTTTCAACAATTTGCATATTACGATACGCCGTGAAAAAAGCATAGACTACATGATTAACACCTAAAATGAACTATTCTGAACAATTGGTTTTATCTAATTGACTAGAGTTTGTTTATGCTATCTTTAAATGTCTCAAGTGTGCGAACTGAGAGTGCATTGATTTGTATACTATCTTTGACATCGAGTATTGTAGTCACACTTATAAATTTATCAGTGGCGATACGGTAGCTATAAAATCAGGAACTACGTAATTCTGGTCGCTTGTATTTTCTTGCGCAGGGAAATAATGGTATACTCTAGTAGCTCTACTGAGCATAGTTGTATTAAGTATCCCAGTTGAGCTTAAGTTGGATGGCTGTTTCATCTCAGTTGAGCCTAAGTTGGATGGCCATTTCATCGATCATCTCAATGCCATGGTCCTTGCCTGTCCTAATTAGCCCAACAGGTTAAGAAATACAGGATGTAAAGCCCTAATCCACCCACCATTTCTATTTACCTATGTTATGTATATTAGTTATCAGTACAGCAACAATATTTGTAATTAATTTCATATTCATTGTTTTGTCAATTTGCCTGAAGACATTTAAGAATGCCATTCTTATCAGTTAAATTTCATTTCAACATAACATGGGGCCAGACTCAGACTTCATTTATTTGCTGAAAAACAGCTGGAGACCCTTCAAAGAGTAGGAGCCGCTGCCGAAGGGCCACCAGTTACCGTGAGTAAGATGACTTTGCATTTGTTTTGCAACAAACCTTCACTGTACAAGAACTTGCATGACATATATTTTATTTTAAGATTGTGTTTATTGTTTATGAGCATTCCTGTCCATTGTTCTCGTATTGTCATGATCACCTACGTACCAAAAATTCATTGTTATGAAATTTAATGTATTTTCATTTTTTCTCATGTGCTGTAAATCTGCTTGCTGAATGACCCCGTATGCATTTCATAAATCAAAATGAAATTTGCAGGATATTATATATGTTTCAGAACATGTTTTTTTTATTAAAATACATCAATCAGCTCAAAACAAAAGCATCTGAACAATGTTTTGCTCTGTCGGGTAAATTTGATGTAAATTATTACCAATTTTGTGTGTGATGTGCACTACATAATGTTAAATTATGAATACATGTATTTGATTATGGTGATATTTGATATTTGTTAATATTTCGTTGCTGCGAATCAACAGAATCTATACACCTGTTGACATGTGGAATCTTTTCAAAATAATTGTACGTTATTTTTTTAAAATATGTTTATTCACACACATGCATAGTAAGATACAATTCATGGTGTATAGTACAAAATTATTGGTAATCGAAATATATTGTAAATGTTATAAAACTTCAAAAACATAACAGATAAAAACAAAAGTGAACAAATAAAAATGCTGCGCTTTATGCTGTACATATAAAGTGCAATATGACTTTTAGGTCATCCCTAGTACGCCCGTCTACTGTGGCTGCATGTGTGCGAACAATATTTAACAATTCATTAATCTGTCCAACTAGTGGCTCTACATCAGCATATCTTTTATATAAGCACCTTTTGGTCTGAACAATACTGTCATTTAACAGTTGCCGATAATAGTTCATGATAAACCAATATTATATCAAAACAATTATTGTAACATGAATAATTTTTAAAAGTTTTTATTGCTTAAAAGCTGTGTTTATCTCATATCATGATGTAAATTTTATACTTTAAACGATCATCAAGGTATCTTAAAACATTTTGTATTTTGCTTTTACGATTGTTAATCTTTAAGTGCTATGTTATTGATTAATTTATTTATAATTTCATTGCAATTTTCTAGGGTGTACTGTACTCTATTTTTATAACGAATCTTGTTTAGGCTCGAGCAATTTCTAAAAATATATATTAAAGGCTGTGGATTTATGATATCAGTCTGTTTTTATTGATGGTCAATTTTGTTTGGCTACCGAACGTTTCATCAGAATTCTGCGTCAAATTTATGGTAAAATGGTCTTTCATCTCATCTACCTCATCAATCGACCCTCATAAACCGGAAGAACTTGCCTTAGAGGATTGCACTTTCCATATCTATCTATCTATTGCTCTATCTATCTATTGCTCTATCTATCTATTGCTCTATCTATCTATTGCTCTATCTATCTATTGCTCTATCTATTGATGACTCAGAAAGCAGCACTATGATCAGTCATTATGAAAATGCTTTGCATTAACAGCATGTGAATTTCCTCTTATTATGAAAGACTCATAATGTAATTAGTCAGAAAGTAGCATTATCAGGGATGTGATTTTTCTGGTTTTTTTTCCGGAAATCTGTTTTTTTTGGCATGTGAAATTGACCCTCGTGATTTGTGCAAATTCAATTTTGTGGTTTTTTTTTGTTCATCCTGACATTTTCCGGTTTTTTTATCACTGATCAATCACATCCCTGCATTATCATTGGTCAATATTAAAATGCTCAGCTTTAACAGCATGTGAATTTCATCTGATGATTCAGAAAGCTGCCACTATAATTATTCATTAAAATTATTTTTCTTAACAGCATGTGAATTTCATCTAATGACTCAGAAAGCTGCAACTATAATTAGTCGTTGAAATGCTATAATACTATAATTATTCATTAAAATTATTTTTCTTAACAGCATGTGATTTTCATCTAGGTATGAACACATGCTATTTAATAACATAGAAAGTGGCACTGTAATTAGTCATTGTGAATATGCTCAGCTTTAACAGCATGAGAAGTTCATCTTAACTATGAAGACTCACAATTTAATGAGTCAGAAAGTAGCATTTTAATTGGTCAATATTAAAATGCTCAGCTTTAACAGGATGTGAATTTCATCTAATGACTCGGAAAGCTGCTACAATGTACTATAATTAGTAATTAAAATACTTGTTCTTAACAGCATGCAAAATACATCTAAGTGCGAAAATGCAATATTAAGTGACTCAACAGTGAGACACCCCTCAGAGGGAAACACAAAACAATGTGCTGGTATATTTCAGTTAGGTAGCAAAAAACAACATAAGTCTTTTGATGTCCATGGCACAACAACAACAGATTGAGCATAAGGTAGTGAAACCAAAGTCACACATCGAGAATAGACTACAAAAACAACAAGACAGTCAACAAGGATGGCCAAAAGTAGTCAGGAACTTAAATCACAAAAATGAGAGTTCTCAAGATCGTGTGTGTCCTCCATGAGCTTGGTCACAAGCAACACACCTTGGACACATGCTCTGCTCCAGGCTTCTGATGCAGTCCTGCAGAAGTCTGCCTTGTCACTGGCCCCCTTTGGGCGGGGACCTAGCTCAGAGGTAGCGCTCTGGGCTTTCAACCGCTGGGTCCCGGGTTCGATTCGCGTTCGAGCCTCAGTTGGATGGCTGTTTCCTCCTTCGTCTCATTGCCATGGTCTCTATACCTGTCCTAATTAGCCCATCAGGTGCAGAAATACAGGACGTAAAGCCCTAATGGCCGCCTTCTCCTTGCATCTTCCAAGCTCATCCTACAGCTGCTCAATGGGATTCAGGTCCGGGAGGTATGGCATCCACTGCAACACTTGGGGGCGGGGGCCTAGCTCAGAGGTAGCGCCCTGGGCTTCCAACCGCTGGGTCCCGGGTTTGATTCCCGGTCGAGCCTAAGTTGGATGGCTGTTTCATCCTTCGTCTCATTGCCATGGTCTCTGCCTGTCCTAATTAGCCCAACTGGTGCAGAAATACAGAACGTAAAGCCCTAATCACCCACTCACCCTCCCCCAACGGTTGAACTCTCGGATGCAGCATCTCCTCTCCTACGCCACAACCTTTCATACCCATCTGCACTACTGAGGCAAAAGCGAGATTCATCAATGAAGATGACGCTGCTCCACTTTCACTATGTCCAGTGCTGATGTTGCCTGCCACATCTCAGTCAGTTTCGCCTTTGAACTCTGTTCAACACAGGCCCTCTGCCTTGCTGACATGCTATGACTTCTTAAACATCTTCTCACTGTTGAGACACTGATTCGAGGATCGTGACGACCCTCTGTGGCAGCTGCAGTCTTAGTTGTATAACGAAAGCGGTCATGCAGGTGCTGCAACACCATCCAATGATCTTGATATGGGGTGGTAACCCTTGGTCATTCACAGTTGCTGTCTCGGCAAAACGCCTGGCCAATTTGAAAATTGTTGGCTGTGAGCATCTGAGGCGCCTGGCAACTTCATGCTGACTCATGCCTGCCTCAAGCATCCCTAGTTCTCTTTCCCGCTGCTCGGATGTCAGACGTGGCATAAGGGTTTTCTTGGCGTATTCGTAACCAGGAGTCTTCAGAGAATCATCTGACAGCATTTGATGGAATTTTGGTCATTAAATCTTGAGGACTTAATTAGAAGGTCATTAGAGCAAATTGCTCTATTCAAAATCACTGAAGCGTGACAAGGGTGAAACAACCATGACACAAGAAACAAATACAATTGAGTTTCCACTATCCCTGGCATATTTTTTACAAAAACCAACTTGATAACTTTCTTTTGATGCTGAGTTTATTTGATCTGGCTTGATAGTTACTCACTTATCAGATAAATAGATTTAATCACCGGAAGGTTTTTTCTTTCCGATGGTGGGTTAGGTAGAACGTTGTCGCCTGTACGATATTTTGGCCTACCCAATAACATTCTGAGAAAATCACAGGTGTACATATTTAATACTGAAAACACTTTCCAAAATTATGGTACAGTAGAGCTCCAATGTTAAGACAGACTATTTTAAAACAAAGTTTTTATGTTCATAGTGAGCAGACTATGGCAAAGCTAATGTTACATTCACCATAAGGGCAATGGTCATTTTTTTGATGTCACAATAAGGACAACGGTCAGTTTTTGTGATGTCACAATAAGGACAATGGTCAGTTTTTGTGATGTCACAATAAGGACAATGGTCAGTTTTTGTGATGTCACAAAGACTGAATCACCAAGTAATAGTTATATCCAGAGTAGACTCAAGAATCAAGAATATTTTATTTTAGATGTAAATGTGATGGTACAAATATATAAATCATCATATACTACATGGTCAAGGAGGCAGTGAAAAAGTTTTGGTAACAACGCTATCATCACTGCCCCTTTGTGTTTCTATGTATCATCTATATTGCAATGGATAAGGGTATTTGATTTGTAATTTGATCAGTACATAGTAAATAATAATGATAATAATAAACTTATTCTCAAGGCTTACAAAACGAGAAGAGAAAAAGGAGGGAGTTGACCAACATTTTTGTTGGGTAAATAAACAACAGAAATGCTAGTTAACTCTGCCAACTATGATGAGAGATACAACTAACCTATTCTTTATTACTCATATGTACTAATTTGTTTGATTGTGTTATTTTACTGCCCTCATTCGTCATCTCATTGCCATGGTCCCTGCCTGTCCTAATTAGCCCAACTGGTGCAGAAATACAGGACGTAAAGCCATAATCACACACACACACACTCACTGCCCTTATTATGGAAGAAAGTTCAGTTTGCACTCACGCGGGAGTGAACTAACATTTTCGTTGTTATATATCCCTCTCAAGACAATAGGAAAACTATCTTGGTGGAGTAAAATTAACATTAAAGAGATTCGAGGCTACTTGTACAAATGACATAATATAGCTATTTTGGTTCATTGTTGAGTTTTGATAACATGCTGTGGTCTTTATGTGGTCCTCTACTGTACGTTCATTTTTGGTCTGCATTTTTGTGTTCAGTGAAAATTGCTCTGAAAAAGATAAAGGTCAGAGTTATGCATTTATAAGTCCTTTGCAGATGAGAAAGTACATGCTGGAGTTGGGAATAAACCTGAACAATGCTTAGTCTTGCAGTGCTAGTGCTGTGCCTGGGTTTTTCATATGCTCAGAATGCAATAGATCCTGATGACTGCATAACCAGGTATGTAACTTGTGCATTGTCTGAAAATGTTTAGCTTTAAAATATTCAAGTGATGGTACCTGTGTGAGCTCCTCCTAAACACTGTATGTCGCCACCTCACCGCCCAGCGACCTAATCATGGACATTCTTTGCTAGTTTACCTAGTTAAACAAAAATGATTGGTTAAACTATGTAGCTGATAGGCTAAGTAAAGACTTAAGAAATATACTCTTAAAAATACGAGAGAAATGGATTTTTTGAGTTGAGGCAATTTCTTTTTAATTGCCTGCTTTTCAGAACAAGAATTGTGTAAACCTAGCACATGAACATCTAATTATTCTGTAATTTCATTGTTAGACCTTTAATACCATAAGCCAGCCTATAGACTTTATTAATTTACTTTAGATGAGTAAATGAGCAAAACATGTACATAATTAGGTTGCTGGGCTATGAGGTGACAACACATGGTGTAAAGGCCCTACAGCTAACTGTCTTCAGGACGGAACACCCTCAAGGAAGTTGAGAAAGACTCAACAATGGCCTGCCAGGGGTGGGTGGGTGGGATTAGGGCTTTACGTCCTGTGTTTCTGCACCAGTTGGGCTAATTAGGACCGGCAGGGACCATGGCAATGAGACGAAGGATGAAACAGCCATCCAAATGGCCTGCCAGGGTAAAGTTGTAAAGTTGTTCGAATGCTTTAACCTTTGAAATGAAACATAAAATTAGGTGAAGGTGGCATATTTGATTATATTGTATCATTCTCAATTTCTCATGTATATGACAACAGCTGTCAGTGGCTGTGATTGCTATGCATTTACCAGTGTAGTTTGCAAGTTATGGAAGGTCATTTAGTAAAAAGTCAATTTCACAAATAAATAACCTTTCCTAATTTGTAAACAACATTGGCAAATGCATTGTTATTGCAGCCACTGACAGCGGTTGGCATATACATAAAAATGATATCATTGATTCCAATGCCACCTTAAGCTAAATCACTTCTACTACAGTAACCTTCCATAACTTGTAAACTACATTGGCAAATGCATTGCAATCACAGCCACTGACAGCTGTTGACATATACATGAGAATGATGCCATAGAATCAAATGCCACCTTAAGCTAAATCACTTCTACTACAGTAACCTTCCATAACTTGTAAACTACATTGGCAAATGCATTGCAATCACAGCCACTGACAGCTGTGGACATATACATGATAATGATACCATATAATCCAATGCCACCTTAAGCTAAATCACTTCTACTACAGTAACCTTCCATAACTTGTAAACTACATTGGCAAATGCAATGCAATCACAGCCACTGACAGCTGTTGACATATACATGAGAATGATACCATAGAATCCAATGCCACCTTAAGCTAAATCACTTCTACTACAGTAACCTTCCATAACTTGTAAACTACATTGGCAAATGCATTGCAATCACAGCCACTGACAGCTGTTGACATATACATGAGAATGATACCATAGAATCAAATGCCACCTTAAGCTAAATCACTTCTACTACAGTAACCTTCCGCATTGCAATCACAGCCACTGACAGCTGTTGACATATACATGAGAATGATACCATAGAATCCAATGCCACTTGAGTTAAATCACTTCAGTTTAAAGCTTCATGAAATTCTGTAAGTGTCTGAATATTTTTTGGTGTGATTGTACTAATCGACCAGTGACAATGAGAAAGTACAATAAACAAGACAAATTGTTGTGACTTTAGATGAATTAACTATTTTATTAATAAACAGATATGGCGACGATGGTATGACTGTGTCGTGCCCAAGCGGGTATGCTATCGTTGGCTTGTGTGCATCAAGCGAAACAGCGGGTTGCAATGGCTACTTCACCATCGTCAAGTGCTGTCGTGTTAATGTTCCATGTAAGTAACCATCCATCAGTTGGACATTTTGTTAAAAAAGTTTATCTATAATAAGTCCTTTTTCATTTAAGCCATTCTTTCTTAGATAAACAAGCAATGATTCCATCAATAAAATTAAGTAAGCACAATAATAAACATAGGCTGCGCTGCAGCAAAACCCCCAGCAAATCCCACAAGCACACAGGCATAATTAGAGGGCGGGTGTTACACTTTCATTTCTAGAGTAAAACTGTAACATGCATACAGTAACACTATATGGCCTAGTGGTGCCTTTTTATAGTCACACTGACATATTTCAGCTATGCTTTACAAAATTGAGTGTTTACATAGTGTGTGAAATGAAGCAAAACAATTGCCACTTGGCCTATATAGCCTGTTACACAATGCTAATTTAGAGTCCAAGATGACCTATTTTTTAACTCTCACATTTCTTCATGTGTTAATCATATTCTGACAAGTGTGAAAATATTTAATAGCAAATCCATTCTGTTCAGAGTAAAGCCATGTAAGCATCAAAAGTATTGTATATTATTTTCCTGGCTTTACATTTTCTGTTTCAAAGAATTTATGCACAATAAGGAGTATTCAGTTCGCTTGAATTATAAATACAATAGCATGTTCCCTTAACTAAACTACACCTAAGATTATCATTTCTATGTTCAAAGTAGGGATATATGACAATGCCTCCTAAGGGATATATATAGGTAAAATAGGGCGGGGGCCTAGCGCAGAGGTAGCGCTCTGGGCTTCCAACCGCTGGGTCCCGGGTTCAATTACTGGTCGAGCCTAAGTTGGGTGGCTGTTTCATCCTTCATCTCATTGCCATGGTCCCTGCCTGTCCTAATTAGCCCATCAGGTGCAGAAATACAGGACGTAAAGCCCTAATCACCCACCCACCCACCCATATATGGTTAAAATCAATTAAAAGGGCCCCAAACGGAAAATTCTGTCCGCTGATTTCAAAATGGCATTTCTTCGTAAATAATAGTTCAATTTTCAGTCTGTTTTCACTCACATGTAGTAAATATCGTTGATGTCTCTCAGGAAGAGAATTACTTAGTTAAGGTGAGATGCCTTGAAGTCCATAAAATTTGAGTGTCTGCACCCCTACCTTTGTATACTGAAATTCTCATTATGATCTACAAAATCTATATAGAGCTCTCTAATCTATCTTCAATAAAAAATAAATTATGCTTTGCAGATAATATTGAAAACACTGTTCACGTATGGTTTGTAAATTTTGTCTGGCTTTAACAGGTGATGACAACAGCTATGACTTCGAATCGCAAAGTGATGGTAATGGAAAACAGGTGCAATGCTCTCAGGGAGGAATCGTTATGTCTGCCTGTACATCCGGACGATCTGCTAGATGTGGTGGAATCGATTTCACACGAATCTTGTGCTGGAGTGGTATGTATACAGTCACACCAAAGATTATACAGACACTTTTGACTTTTAACCGATAAATAACCTACAATAACTTGAAAACTACATTGGCAAATGCATTGCAATCACAGCCACATTGACATACACATGAGAATGATACCATAGAATCTAATACCACATTAAGCTAAATCACTTCTACTACAGTAACCTTCCATAACTTGTAAACTACATTGGAAAATGCATTGCAATCACAGCCACTGACAGCTGTTGACATATACATGAGAATGATACCATAGAATCTAATACCACATAAAGCTAAATTGCTTCTACTACAGTAACCTTCCATAACTTGAAAACTATATTGGAAAATGCATTGCAATCACAGCCACTGACAGCTGTTGACATATACATGAGAATGATACCATGCATAGAATCTAATACCACATTAAGCTAAATCGCTTCTACTACAGTAACCTTCCATAACTTGTAAACTACATTGGCGAATGATTGCAATCACAGCCACTGACAGCTGTTGATATATGCATGAGAATGATACCATAGAATCTAATACCACCTTAAGCTAAATCACTTCTACTACAGTAACATTCCATAACTTGTAACATGTTGTGATGGCCGCAAAGAACAAAGTTGAGCTTATGGAAGTAAGTCTTTATTTCACGCAGAATAGGGTTGACTAACTAGTGAATCTGTAAAGCAGAAACACGGCATAAATACACAGAAAGACAAGACATGCAAAACATGCAAACTAGGGTGAATTTTTTGATTACATAGTAATACACATTAGGCATAACATGGTCCCAGCCATTTAAGTATAAATACATCAAAGTTATGATGGACTAAAATAATACAATAAACCAAGAATTTAACTTACAAACTTCTGAGCTCCTTCATAGTAAAGCAATCTCCACAGCACATCAACAAACTACTACACTGCATTCCTTCAAGTGACCAGTGACCAGTAACATTTGGATAAATTTTTTCTGATTTTACCCTTTCAGCATCTTGTCAGCAATTGAGTTTTAATAATCATTTCCTAGCAGAATTGTTGTGTCATAAAGGTGTGATAACTACACTAAAAGCATAGATCCACACCCTGAGCTCTCTATACTGGGAGCAACAAACACTGGACACAAAGCTGTGTGAAACACATGTCATTAAACATAACAATCCTAACCCTAATGCCAATATCAATCACTGTATTGCCATATAAATTGAACAGTTTGGTATGTTTTTTCCCAGGTAGCGGACTGACATATAGTTCTGACAACTGCTCCTGGCAAGGCGCTCGTTTTGGAATAATGGTCGAATGTGGAAATGATGAGGTATATTTTGTTATTGATTTGCCCTCACTGTAGGAAAAATTGACACAGTAAATCATATATAAACATGACTAACATGAGATTATCAGAACACTGAAGACGATGTTTGATTCATGTAATGAGTCGGAAAACAAAAGTTGAGTATGTTCTAATTGTGATATTTTCCAAGAAAACTCATAACTATATCATAATCAAAACACTAACTGTAAATGCTTCAGCTGACATGTTCAATTTTATGCAGTAAATCAGACCGCTAGTCCGTGGAGAAGCTAACTCTATGTGTCATGTGCTCTCAAACTGTTACCATAGAAGACATTCTCCTCATAACTGCATGTACTTGAATGAAATTACAGGTTAATACGTTATATATAGACTGTCAACCGCCTACCCTGATTATTCCATCAAGGTTACAGTGCAGCCGAGTCGTGGACCCAGATAATATGATACACCTGTATCTGCTAGCTAATTGCAATTGTATTTCATTTTTTCTTTTTTAATTTCAGGTTGCAGTTGGCGCATGTTCAGCTGGAGGTGTGTTATCATGCCCAGGCAGCTTCAGCCATGCTTTGCTGTGCTGTCCTGCCTCATAAGTACAACAGACCACCATGTAACATATGTCTGACATGACAGAACACCATGCAGCGTTTGTCTGACATGATATCTTTGATTAAATTACTTCAGTTTAACTTACATCAAAATGTATGCATCAGGATTAATGTGACAATAAAAATGTTCTGTTCAATAAACTAATTCCACTCTTTGTTGATGTATAGGGTGCATGAAGAGCTTATGATGATATTCATTAATACTGGCAACCATATTAGTAGTCGGCAGATACTGAGGTGAACCCTCAAAATTAATGTTGTATACAGTTTTGATTTTGGTGTCATTTGGAAGCTGAGAATGTGTGGGTTAAAAATCGCCAATATCTTCTCTCAAAATTGCCCTAGAAACAAAGTTTTTGGGTGTATCTTGGTTTTTGAGGTCAAAGAATCCATTACTGATATTGTAAGTGGTTTCTAAGGCCACCTTCAGGTAAATCACTTCTACTACAGTTGCATGAAATTTTGAATGTGTCTGGGACAGCTAGATAGACATAACTGGAATGTGTGTTGCACAGAGCCCTGTGTTGGTTGGCCACATGGGTTTGAGGTCTTCACCCATAGTGTTATCATCCTTGTCATGAGGAGACCTAGGAATTTCAAGGGCATCGACTGTGCTAGCTACTGCTGATATTATATATTGTTAAATGTAACAAAAATTATATCATGTCTACTGGTAACCACAATATGATACACTGATATAAAAATGCAATTATAACCATGCGATCCACTCATGTTCACTCTCGTGAAATGCTCATGAGACACTCCATGGCCCACCTGTTGTTCTTCCAGTGACCGTCCGCGCTCATCCGTAGCCAACCATGCCCATCCATAGCTCTCTCCTCCTTTACACGTGGACCACTCACCGAGTGTTCTACGAGTGCCTCATGGACGCTCGTCAAAAAATAATTTATACGTTATTAACAGAGGCACATGTGAGCATATGTGAGCACGAGTGAGCATGTCCCTCTTTGACATCCATGGTCGCTCGGCTCTCTTACTCGTGATAGTGTGAACGGAGCTTTAGAAGTCCTAAATCCTGGATGAAAATTGGTGAAATTATTGCTGGTATTTCACTTGCACATGTTTTTGTAAAGCTTACATCTTCTTGAACCTCAGCAATTCTGGAAATCGAGGAAACTTTAATATCACTAAAACATTAAGGAAAGTTTGGTTGTTTGGTGTGCAAATTTCTCTCATCCATGACGGATGACCTGTTTGCAGAGATACATCATGCTGCTATTATTATTATTTATTAAAGGCTATCAATATTCTCAACAAGAGCTGAATTTCCCCCTCATTCTTTTTGCATCTTGTTATATGTCTCTATAGGTAATTTCTCACGTGTGCCCTATATGGATATTTTCTAACCATCATTGTATCTTGGCAGGCCTGATGTGAATGACCCCTTTCGTCACTCATCTAAACCTACTACTATTACTAGTTACTGAAATGTCACAGCATTATTTCAGTATTAACACTTTGGGTACTTAACAGACAGACAGGCACTCAATATATTTTATTGACCAGTCAAAAATATTTAAACACATTTTGATTATACAGTTCTATAAAGATACATATCACTGGTCAGGGGACATTCATGAAGTCAGTAGGACTGACACTCTAATGAGTGCCCCCCCCCCCCCAAACACTAGAAAAGACATGCATACACAAAGGTCAGAGGTTAGACATTTGTACATTTATGTAGCCATCAGTTGCCGTTGCTGCTTACTGTGATATTATTAATATATTTTTTATTATCAATATATCTTTTACGTCATAGCACAGCTGACCCGTTCTCAAATACATAATACATTCATCTCTCTGTTAAGACAATGTTAGTTCAGTAAACAAATACTCCTTTCTTGTCTCATGATATTTTTATTACAGGCCCATTTGTGCACAAAAGTGTACTTTTAAGTTACAATAAATAATATAGAGTTTTTCTTGCCATCAAAAATACAATATGTAAACAAACCAAGTGATGACGTCACAATACTGAACAATGGATGATGATGCCAAGTCCATTGTGTTCCAATGTGTTGGTCTGGATGTGATCTCAATGTATGATATAGCTTGATATATACTTTATAATTAGTGCCTGATAAAATCATTATTATTTCACAAATTTAGTGCCCCTTGATTAATTAGGGTGATTTTTAACATTTTGTTGAAGTTATAGAAAATTGTAATTTTAACAAGCAGTGCAGCTTTAATACACTTTAATAAAGGCAGTTGTCTCCAGTTCATTACAGAGCCTCCAAGAAATACTTGTTCATCGCTTGGTGAGGCTAGGAATTCAAAAGTAGTAATCATAGGAAAATGTGGCCTGAACATAAGGTTCTCCTGTATTTCTATTTGCTTATCAGTGAAAATGAAAGCTGTCCTGGTTCTTTACTGATTATTCGTGAAATCTAATGTCTCTTAAATGTATATAAGTTCATGCTATGCACTGTGTGCATGCAGTACACTTGAGTAAGGAATAAACCTGAATGATGCTTGGTCTCGCAGTCTTGGTGCTGTTCCTGGGATTTTCGAGTGCTCAGGATGTAATAGATCCAAATGACTGCATTGATCGGTAAGCTATCATTGTATGATATTATTTAAGATAATTTATTCGAACACAAAGTGAATTTATGAAAAGAGTGCTAATTAACTTCCTCTTGACAACAACAATGACCAAGTGGTGGGGGAGCTGGCTCGGTGGTAGCGCACAGGGCTTCCAACCACGTAAAGGATATGACCTCTTGCAATTTTGACAAACACTAAGTCAAACGTCACACAAGACCTATTTATAAACTTGTTGTGAGCATCACTTGAACTGCCTGCTCTGAACCCCGCATGCAGCTCACAGAGATTCCTGGCCGATGCACCATTTCATGAGCAGCTTTACTCTACACTTCGAATAGTTGTGCCACAAAGGATATCCCTAATAGCCAAGTGCTAGGAAATTGGGTTATTGATTATATAAACGTCAGTTGTACCTGGTGACTAAGTTTGTTAAATTCTGATTGATTTATTGTATACACTGTTGTAAGGGAGTCCTTTGTCAGCGACAGCATTGCTGTCTTAGAAGGGACCTCCTGATCTTGTATATTTTTATGTATTCTGTCAAATAAATTTGTTCTGTGTTCTGAGGCTGCCCGGGATCTTGTTTGCACTATACGGCATCACCTGCAAGTGTTAAACAAAACTATTGTAGGAAAGAAACGGTTAATGATCAAATTTTATTATAATTTACCAATATTGCTCTAAATGAATGAACTCTTATCATTGTGAAGGAATGAACTGTGACTGTGTTTGTATCAAATAGACTTGGCAATGCTGGTGACTCGGTTATGTGCCCAGGCGGATATGCTGTCACAGGTTTATGTGGATCACAAACTCGCCCAGAATGCAGTGGTTCTTTCAACCACAGAGTCAAGTGTTGCCGCATAATTGGTGCATCATGTAAGTATCACATACTTTAACAGTCACACCAAAATGTATTCAAACTGTAACGAGTTCAAATATGTAGGATATTTATAAACAACAGAAGTAAAGTATATTTAAGACTTTTAATTGTATAACCAAAACAAAACAATAGTCTGTGCAAGAATATACACCCTACCCCAAGTGTAATACACCCAAAGTGTCCTTATTTCTGGGTGGTCACACTTTCAAGTGACCGCTGTATTGTCAACAAACTTTCGCAATGTCGAGGCTTCCACTTGACAATGTGTAAGTCACACCAGGTATGCTGTGTCCACATACACCAGGCTGGGCTGTATTGCCTGGCTAAGTTGTTGCTGTGTTTGCTAACACCAGGCTCTGCTGTAACACTGTGTCCAAAATCACCAGGCTAAGATGCTGCAGTGTCGCCGATACCAGGCTGAGTTGTATCACCAGGCTAATTTGTTGAGTGTCTGCCAATATCAGGCGCTGCATCACCACTTCAGCACTTCTGAACATTAGGGTCCAACTGTATACTGTGTAGACAGTCACTGGTTTGCAACAAAATAATATTGTAGAAGTCCATAAGCAACATAATAGTGCTGATGGCTAACACCTGAACATGACATGTTAAACTTATAAATAGATTATAATAGAGATAATCAATATGGCTCTTTAGTAGAGACAATTAAATGTCAAGTATTGTTCCATAAACACATGTATCACATGTTTGTTAAAAATGCTCAGCAGACCATGTGCTTACATGAAAATATAATTTAATGACTAAAATAATGTCAAACAACCAAACTAGTTACAATCTCACAACAAACATTCTTGTATTTGGAGATTATGACCCTAAGATAAATTTTTGTGAGAATACAAAGCATAGAAACAAGTAAATGTAACTTACAAATTGTGACAACTGCTTCCAAGCAGAGCTGCTGTGATTCCATACATTCCAATCACAGCCATTGACAGCCATTGACGTAAACATGAGAATGATACCATAGAATCCAATGCCACCTTAAGCTAAATCACTTCTACTACAGTAACCTTCCATAACTTGCAAACTACATTGGCAAATGCATTGCAATCACAGCCACTGACAGCTGTTGACATATACATGAGAATGATACCATAGAATCCAATGCCACCTGAAGCTAAATCACTTCTACTACAGTAACCTTCCATAACTTGCAAACTACATTGGCAAATGCATTGCAATCACAGCCACTGACAGCTGTTGATATATACATGAGAATGATACCATGGAATCCAATGCCACCTTAAGCTAAATCACTTCTACTACAGTTCAAAGTTGCATAACATTTTTAAAGTGTCTGTGTATTTTTTGGCATCATTCCACCTGGTTTGTTGATAGTAATATCCTGTTGATATTTTCATTGCCATCTGCATGCATATTTTGTTGCCATTAGGTAATGGGAACTATGACTATGAAACTGCAGAAGGTTTCCACAAAGAGTATGCTGAGTGCAGTTCAGGGGGAATCATGGTGTCCGTGTGTGCCTCTGGGGAATGGTATGGATGTCCAAACAATGAGTACACCTCTTTGCAGTGCTTGCATGGTATGTACAGTTAGGGAAAAGTAAGAAGAACTGGGCGGGTGGGAGAACTGGGCCAGCCTTCCAGCAGCTGAAAGTAATTAATTATGCCAAGATAATGTTCAAATGTTACATAAATAAATGTAACCATAAGATGCTGTATTCACACTGTATATGAAGTATAAGGCTGAAATTAAGAAAATTTTCCAAAACAATTAATTGGGTTTTTTCTTATTAAATCTCTGTTCTTTTAATGCACTCATGTTTGTTGATAAATCTTAATGAAAACATTAATAATTGTTCCAGTTTTTCAATTTGTTATCAACTGACAGGAGGTACCCAGTTCTCTTGCTAATTCAGCAAGACATAAGTTGTTTTTTACCCACTCTTATTATTCTTATGTATTCATTTTGCTTTTCCTACATAGAAGATCATAACTAACCTATTCAATCAATATAACTTTACAGGTAAATAACAAATCAACTGAATGATAAGATGTCAAATATACTTTAAAATGTACTAAAAAATACTGTCGCTAGGTGCACTTTGCTTCAGCCAATCACAGTCAGGGCTGGAGACTTCTATAGCCAATAAAATTGTAGTGTTCTGTCTTAGCCGCCTGGTGGAAATATGAAGAAACTTCCATGAAAATCCACAATTACTGATTAATGGTCAACTTATTAACAAAAGGCATGTTAGTACTATTAGAATAGTTTCCCATGCTTTTTGTTGCGTGAAATGATTCTCCAAAAGTCAATATTTCAATAATCAGCGATAAAAGCATGTATCTTATTGCATTTAGGTCATCTTGCATAACCAATTTTTTTTTTTTTTTGCAGGAAGTGGACTGACAATTTCTAATGATTGCAATTCATTGCTTGGAGACCCTGGAGAATTCATCGAATGTGGCAATGACGAGGTAATGATTTATAATTGCAATCTTGGAAATCTGCATGAATAAATGTAGAAAATATGTACAGTTAGTTTCATTAAAAACAGCCTGTCTGGTTGAACCTAGACAAAGCTAGACAACAGCTAAACGATGCTATATATATGCCACTAAACATAATTTTCTGCTATGTAGACTAAAAGCAGAATCTCAAGCACATGCAGCACCATCAAGGTGCATAAGTTGTGTTGATGATACCAATACTTGGTGAAAATTAAGCACTGAAATGGTTGAGCCGCCAACCACCAGGTTCAATTCCCAGTCAAACCTTAATTGGATGGCTATTTCATCCATCATCTCATTGCCATGGTCCCTGCCTGCTCTATTAGCCCATCAGGTGCAGAAATACAAGACGTAAAGCCCTATTCCACCGACACCACCACCACCAAGTTTCAGGTGCATGGTGAAGTCAGTCTGCTGCATATGTACATGTTGAGGGCGCCAGTTGAGGGTGGTGGGTGTTAGCCGATTTATAAGGAGTAGGCAGAAGCGTCTGGCTTTAGCCAGTTATAGCTACAGCCAGGAATAGGTTCCTACAGATGTCTATAGTCGACATATGTTTATGGAACTAACTGTAAATGGCACGCAGGTACAACTGGCTTATATGACCTACAAAATAAGATGAAATAAAAATAGAATAATGTATTAATTTGAAGTATAAGTAAGTCAGTAAATGGTATTTACAATTAATTTCATTAGATTAACAAAAACATTCCCCTACAATAATTGGTATTATGAATTGGATGTCAGGAATAAGATATAATTATACTGATGACACCCTAGGTGAAGATAAAGGTAGGATTGGCGTTCACTCGATCATGGCTCCCTTGCAGCCTCTTACTTAAGCTGAATAACTGCACTAAGCCAGCTGGCGAACCTGTTCAAGCATGAGCCTTTCTCAACTCCCTGGGGAGTATACAGCCCCTTACACAGAATTACCTGCAGGGGGCTAAGAACTCTACAATCAGCATCACTATCCATAGCCAGCTCCCCATTTAAACCTGGGTTGAGTGGAGCAAGGAGTTATAGAGGATCTGCTCAGTTCCTCCATGCCATGGCGAGGGCTCGAACCTACAACATTACTGTTAGCAGGCAAACACCTTACCACTATACCACTGCATCTCTTGAGAAGTTAAGGGTACCATTTCTAACAGTTTTTATTTGAGTGAACTGTTGATAGTCTGTGATGCATACATCCTCAAAACAACTCCAACAGAATGTTTCAATTATATTATACACTTCATTGAGGTAGACAAGTGACAAATATTTATTTATAGTGGACATGAGGTATAATAACACATAAAAACATTAACCCATGGGCTTTTCGCCGACTATTTGGCAACAAAAGGATTTATAACAGTAAAGGAAATAAAAGAGATGAGAAATAAAAACATTAAGCGATATAAAAGTGATATAAAAGTCAGGCCTGTCTACAAGAGGTGCATTTGCACTGCAGTCCTTTTTTACTTTGACAGGCGGCTGAGGGAGAACCATGTGTTGTTGTGTTCAGTGGGCTGGATAAAAGTTAGCCCTTTTCTAGAATCTAGTCGATATATGTTGAAAATGTCCGATTGTCCATCATGTAGGTAGAACCTATGCCGTGTAGACATTTTTACATTTCTAGTATAATATTTTTATTTTGAGTTATTTCGAGAGAGTTGATGTTGTTTCTGGCCAGGAGTTCAGTATACGAAGAGGTGTAATCATGGAAAACATATTTTAAACCTCTGTACAATATTCTTTCCTTTTTCCCTGAGACAATTTTCCACAAAAATGATATACATTTGACAGAAATAGTATAGTAAATTACGAATACATTTAAAGAAATATGGTGAATTAATAAATAAATTAGTTTAGCATTTTTCAGAGTGTCTGAAAAGTCCATCAAGCTGACCAGATAACGCATCCTTAATCGCCTGGACAACTGATGGTTCACTTTCATCACATTTAATTGTATGTAAAAAAAGGTTCGCTTTTGAGGGCACTAGACTTGATGCAGTGGTCCTCGCTAATGACCATTAAGTTAGCACCAGTGTTTGATTATTTGCAAACTTTTGCAAGGTCTGCAAGAAATTTCACCTGTGGATTGTCACTTTCAGCCTTTCAAGATTTTTGAATTCCTGATAATTTCCGGCAGATATCTAGTGTGGTCCATGTGAGGTAGTTTCAATGATGGTCCATGTGCCCTTTTATCAATCATCTCACTTATTCCCCTTTTCAACCCACACCTTTTTACATCTTTGGCCCTTGAAAGTCCTGCGCCTCCTCGTGGCATGGGTGATAACACTGTGGGTGACGACCTTGAACCCTAGTGGCCAGCACAGGGCTCTGCGCAATGCACACTCTAAAGTTTGAATATTAATATGTTGAAAACAATTTTATTCACCCGCCTTTAATATTTTGGTCCAATAATATATATTTTTTCAACAACAATAAGTCCCATGACCTGATTTAAACTTGCTTTTTAAGGATTATTACACATATTATCTGCCTGAAGTCTGAGAATTTACATCACTGTTTGCTAGTATTATGCAACACTTCATCTGCAAATTTCAGTATGTTTGCTGATTAGTTCTTTGGTTTACCCCGGCAGACGTTGACTTGGGTGGTTTCCTGTGGTAAGGGTTGAAAAGAAAAAGAACTAGGATTTGAAATAAACCAGTAGCATTAATTTACACTTTGTTACATTTAGATTCCCAATTTTTAGATTCATCTAGCGATGAATTTACCTTGGGCAATAATTTTCAGCAACGTCTCATGGTCTTCATCAGTGGCTGGGTTGTGGGGCTGAGGTCATGTGAAAAGAGCATGCAGTGAACAACACAGCCACTTATGAAGATGATAAGACATCGCCAAAAATGATGGCCTAAAATATGTGAAATCTCCTGAAGGTAAATTCATCAATAAAAATTGTTACATTGTCTTTGATTCAGGTTGCTGTGAAAGCCTGCACCTCTGGATTTGGTGATGATTGCGATAATACCTCCCATGGCTTGCAATGCTGTCATGTGAGTTAAGGCCAATGCATGATGGATACAATTTGAATTCATATTTATGATTAAATTAAAAGAATATTTAATAAAATGTGAATAAAGATATCAAAACAAACTTTTTGTGTTCTCTTCTTGTGAGAATGTCTACTCTTTCCGGGACTCTTTGTCAAAATACAGAATATCAGAAAAATACACACTCATCACAATAATTACATTCATGTCAATTGCTGCTACCAAGCTGTAAATTGGGCTTTGGGGCCTTGTTAGCTCAGTGGGCTTGCAACCACTGGGTCCCAGGTTTAATTCCCAGTCGATTGGATGGCTGTTTCATCCAGCATCTCATTACCATGGTCCCTGCCTGTCCTAATTAGCCCATGAGGTGCAGAAATACAGGACGGAAAGCGCACTAACCAAGCGGTAGTCATTCATTTCCATTTAGTAGCACCTGGGTGACCCAGCGGTTCAGGTATCCACTAATTCCATATTGGCCAGCTTTGCCGAAGGACTTTATATATAAGTTTAATCCCCAGCACACAGTTGCAATAGAAAAGATAGAGTTATACATCACTGATGACTCCTCCTGCACAAATTTTACTCCCTGAAGCAGAAATATTCTTCACTCTTACACATATCACTGTAACTAATACATAAGCTTGTGATGTATCCTACACAAAAAAAAGAGCACAACTCTATTGCATGAAATTATTTTAATGAACAGAACATTTTCATTGTCACATTAATCAAGACACAGATTTCGATGCAAGTTTAAACTGAAGTAATTAAGCTAAGTTGTCATGTCGGACATACGCTGCACGGTGTTCTGTCGTGCTTATGAGGCAGGACAGCACAGCAAAGCATGGCTGAAGCTGCCTGGGCATGATAGCATGCTTCCAACTGAACATGCACCGACTGCAACCTGGAATTGAAAAATAAAAATATAAACACAATTGCAATTAGCTAGCAGATACAGGTCTGTCATATTATCTGGGTCCATGACTCGGCTGCACTGTAACCTTAAATGGAATTATCAGGGTAGGCGGTTGACAGTCTATATATAACGTATTAACCTGTAATGTCATTCATGTATGTGCAGTTATGCCTCTCAAGCTATCTCATACATATAGGTATTGGATAGCTAGACAGGCATAACTGAATATGCAATTGGCAGAGACAGGTGTTGGCCACTGGGGTTGGAGGTCTTCACCAACAGTGTGACCAACTTTGCCATTAGGAGGCCCAGGACTTAGAAGGGTTGGAATATTGAAGATAATGTCTTCTATGGTAACAGTTTGAGAACACATGACGTTTCCTGGTTTATATGACACACATAGAGTTGGCTTACCTGAAAACGTCAGCTGAAGCATTTACAGTTAGTGTTTTGATTATGATATAGTCATGAGTTTTCGTGGAAAAACTCAGTGTTTTTGGACACATTACATATCAGTTCAGTATTCAGACATTTAATCCATCAAACATCATCTTCAGTGGTCTGATAATCTCATGTAATACATGTTCAGAGCACTTTTTAGAATTTAACAGGTTAATTTTATTTACAGTGAGGGCAAATCAATAACAAATTATACCTCATCATTTCCACATTCGACCATTATTCCAAAACGAGCGCCTTGCCAGGAGCAGTTGTCAGAACTATATGTCAGTCCGCTACCTGGAAATAAACATACCAAACTTTTCAATTTATATAGCAATACAGTGATTGATAGTGGCACTAGGCTTAGGATTATTATTCATTCAACTTGGGACTAAGTATGGAAAGTCAGGTAGAAAGCACAAGGCTGTCAAAGACTTTTAAGGGCATCAAAAAAAAATCCTTAAAAATTAAAAGCCCAAGGTCTTACAGTCACACCAAAAATCATCCAGACACTTTCTTATTTCATGCAACTCTGAACTGTTGTGGAGGTGATTTAGCTTGAGGTGGCATTGGGTTCTATGGTATCATTCTCATGTACATGTCAACCGCTGTCAGTGGCTGTGATTACAATGCATTTGCTTATGGAAGGTTACTGTAGTAGAAGTGATTTAGCTCAAGGTGGCATTGTCTTCTATGGTATTATTCTCATGTATATGTCAACAGCTGTCAGTGGCTGTGATTGCAAGGCAAATGCTTATGGAAGGTTACTGTAGTAGAAGTGATTTAGCTCAAGGTGGCATTGTCTTCTATGGTATTATTCTCATGTATATGTCAACAGCTTTCAGTGGCTGTGATTGCAATGGAAAGACACATGATGTACTTTACAAATTATGGAAGGTTATTTATTAGTGAAAAGTCAAAAGTGTTTGAATAATTTTTGGTGTGACTGTATACGTACCACTCCAGCACAAGATTCGTGTGAATCCACCACACGAAGAATACCGTCCTGATGTACAGGCAGACATGACGATTCCTCCCTGAGAACATTGCACTCGTATTCCAACATAGGCACCATGCGATTCAAAGTCATAGCTGTTGTCATCCCCTGTTATAGCCAAACAAACGTATGGCAGGCCTGTCATCAGATTTTATGAACCATTTTTTATATATTAGTGATATAATTACTGCAGATATAATGAATTATTTGTTGGTTGTTCGGCAAACGTAGGATTTACCAACCCAAGGACAACTATATATACAGTGTATTGTACTTGCCAAATTAGCCATGTGGTTTTTATAATTTTGTTCAATAATAGATTTATTGATTGATTTATAGATTATTTATCTGAAAAGGATGGCTCTTTTAAATAAAAAAACAAGGACTTAAATTTTTTCTTTTCATATTTTAAAAATATTTTAATAAATATTTTGACCCAAATGTGTAAATGACAGTTACTTACATGGAGCATTAACACGACAGCACTTGACAATGGTGAAGTAGCCATCGCAATCCGCTGTTGTGCTTGATGCACACAATCCAATGGTAACATACCCGCTTGGGCACGACAGAGTCTTACCACCCATGCCATATCTGTTTTTAATAAATGTACGTTTAATTTATCTGAAGTCACAGCAATTAGTCTGGTTTATTATATTATCTCATTTTCACTGGTCAACTAGTACATTCACACTGAAAAATACTCAGACACTTACAGAATTTTATGAAACTAAAGTGATTTAACTTATGGTGGCATTATATTGTGTGGTATAATTTTCATGTATACGTCACCAGCTGTCAGTGGTTGTGATTGCAATGCATTTGCTAATGTAGCTAACAAATTATGAACGGTTATTTATTTGTGAAAAGTCAAATGTGTCTGAATAATTATTCAGTCCTAGCTTACACCGGCACCATCACTTCAATATTTGAAAGCTAAACATCTTCAGACAATGCACAAGTTACATACCTGGTTATGCAATCATCAGGATCTATTGCATTCTGAGCATGTAAAAAACCCCAGGCACAGCACTAGCACTGCAAGACTAAGCATTGTTCAGGTTTATTCCCAACTCCAGCATGTACTTTCTCATCTGCAAAGGACTTATAAATGCATAATTTTGACCTTTATCTTTTTCAGAGCAATAACCAGATTTGCATGGATCGCAAAAATGCAGACCAAAAATGAACATACAGTAGAGGACCACATAAAGACCACAGCATATTATCAAAACTCAACAATGAACCAAAATAGCTATATTAAGTCATTTGTACAACTAGCCTCTTATCTCTTTAATGTTAGTTATATTCCACCTAAATAGTTTTCCTATTGTTCTGAGAGGTATATATAACCAACAAAAATGTTAGTTAACTCCCGCGTGAGTGCAAACTGAAATTTTTTCCAAAATAAGGGCAATAAAACAAAACAAAAAAAATTAGTGAACATGAGTTATGGAGTGTAAGTTAGTTATATCTCTCATCATAGTAGTCTAAGTTAATTAACATTTCTGTTGCTTATATAACCAACAAAAATACTGGTTAACTCCTACTTTTCTTTCTCTTGTTTTGTAAGCCTTGAGAATTAGTTTATTATTATTTATTTTTTTAACTATTTACTGATCAAATTACAAATCCAATACCCTTATCCATTGCAATATAGCTGATACATGGAAACATAAGGGGGAAGTTATGATAGTGTTGTTATCACAACTTGGTCACTGACTCCTTGACCATGTAGTATATGATGACTTATATATTTGTTCTATCAGACAGATGTATTTCATATTATTGAGTCTTGATTCTTGAGTCTTCTCTGGATATAACTATTACCTGGTGATTCAGTCTTTTTGACATCACAAAAACTGACCATTGTCCTTATTGTGACATCACAAAAACTGACCGTTGTCCTTATTGTGACATCACAAAAACTGACCGTTGTCCTTATTGTGACATCACAAAAACTGACCGTTGTCCTTATTGTGACATCAAAAAAATGACCATTGCCCTTATGGTGAATGTAACATTAGCTTTGCCATAGTCTGCTCACTATGAACATAAAAACTTTGTTTTAAAATAGTCTGTCTCAACATTGGAGCTCTACTCTACCATAATTTTGTAAAGTTTTTTCAGTATTACATATGTACACATGTGATTTTCTCAGAAAGATTTTGGAAGGCCAAGAAATCGTACAGCTAGGTGACAACGCTCTACCTAACCGACCGTTGGAAAGAAAAAATCTTCCGATGATTAAAATCTATTTATCTGATAACTGAGCAACTATCAAGCCAGATAAAATATTGCATTTTTGAACTAAGATGTAATTCACATGCTGTTAAATTAAGAACAAGCATTTTAATTACTAATTATAGTAGCAGCTTTTTGAGTCATTGGAAAAAATTCACACGCTGTTAAGCCAAAGCAATTTCATAATGACCAGTTATTGTGTTTACATCATTAGTTAGATAGATTGATTGATAGATTGAAAGATGGATAGATTTTATTGGTTGGTTGGTTGGAATATATATGTAGAAATTAGGTATTAAAAAACTCAGGTTCAGTTTTTTTTTCACCTAAGAGTAAAAGGAGTGAAAATCGAGCAATGGTTACCCACACAGAAAGCAGACATGGTAGCAATTACACCACCATTGTCATTGCTCCTGTCATTGCTCCTGGTGGTGATTCTTCAAGGATCACTGTAATGCAGCAGTTCTATGTATAGTTTTCTGTTATTAGCTGGCCTGCAATTTATAGGCTTAGATTCCCTGCAATGCAATCAGTGGGTTATTGCCCACTCAGAACAATAGGAAAACAGTCTGAGTGGAGTATAAAATAAAGACACTTATTAATAATGGCAACCATACGAAGAGACTATTACATCTTCTTGGTCCTCAGCAATTCTGGAAACTAAAGAAACCTTAAAGCTGCATTGTCACTCAATATGACAGTGACCAAAATCGGTTGCATTCAATGCCATGAGGGCCTTGCTAGGTTCACTATATCTCTATAAACTTAATAAACATACCCTATCATTTAATTTTTCATGCCATCAAAAATTGCCGATTTGTTTACATAGCAAGTGCTTTTATGGCCAATGAAATGAAAACGAGGCATAAACGAATGTCATTAGCGTCGTCGGTGCGTAATGTTTTTTATTATTCTGTGCCTTCAATTTTTGTCCGATTTTCAGAATTCCAAGTTTATTATGTAAAAAAATTTATAGGTGTTTCGCTTTTTTGCATGAATTGAAACAACTCTGAACTCAATGTTTCATAAAATGACTGTGAAATCACGAATCGCACAATGAATAATTAGCTAAAATGTAACAAAGTCGGCAATAATTTCTAGTACAATCTAGACAGTTTGAATGGTCGAATTCATCAGTAAGAAGCATTTTCTTTCATTTGGATCGGACAATGCAGCTTTAATATCACTAAAACATTAAGGAAAGTTTGGTTGTTTGGTTCTCTCATTCATATGGTTGACTCCACTGCAAATTTTAACTGTAGTAGAAGTGATTTAGCTGAAGGTGGCATTAGATTCTAAGATATCATTCTCATGTAAATGTCAACAGCTGTCAGTGGCTGTGATTGCAATGCATTTGCAAATGTAGTTCACAAGTTATTGAAGTCAAAAGTGTCTGAATAATTTTTGGTGTGACTGCACATCATGCTACTATTTTTACAAGCTTCTAAAAGTTGTCAATATTCTGAATTTCCCTCTCATGCTCTTTCTTACTGTTTATGGCCAGCTCAAAATAAACAAAAAGTGGACGAAGGTACATAAGCAAATGCTGCCAGTGCAAAAATTAGTACAGAAGCTATATTTAGATACATTAATTGTGTACATAGTGAAATATTTTTTGACACCACATTATGAAATATTGGACCGTCATGGCACAGCTGACCAATTCTCAAATACAGAATACTGTCAAATCTCTCTGTTAAGACAATGTTGATGCAAAATATTTAATGGTGGATGAGATGGTTGTTGCAATATTTGTTGCTGTTTTACCAGACCTTTTAATATATATATATATTACTAATAATGATTATATAATTATTATAACCTAAATTGATTTTGAACTGAGGATTTATTTTAAGTCTATGAAAAGCCCCCATTGGGTGAGCATTGTGATCAGCTTTTCTTGAAAATGCTTCAGTGATCTGAAAATCGTTTTAACACTCACATTTGCATCATTGCATCTCATTTAAAGTTAATGCACTATAATAAAGGCAGTTGTATCCAATTCATTACAGAGCCTCCAAGAAATTTTTTTTTCACCGCTTGTGGGACTAGATATATTTAAAAGTAGTAATGATAGGAAAATGTGGCCTGAACATGAGGTTGTATTTCAATTTTCTTATCAGTGAAAATAAAAGCTGTCCTGGCTTTTTACTCGTTGTGTCTCTAAAATGTACATAAATTCACGCTGGCAATGCTCTGTAATGCAGTACACTTGAGTAGTGAATAAACCTGAACGATGCTTGGTCTCGCAGTCTTGGTGCTGTTCCTGGGCTTTTCGAGTGCTCGGGATTTAATAGATCCAAATGATTGCGTTGATCGGTAAGTTTAAAAAGCTGTATTATTGTATTATTTAAGATAATTTATTCGAAGACATGAAGGGAATGCTAATTAAACTTCTTCTTAACAACAACAATAACAACAACCAAGAGGTGGGACCTGGCTCAGTGGTAGTGCACAGGGCTTCCAACCACTGGGCCCCAGTTTTCTGAACATGCATGCGCAGATCAATAGGACCTACTATGGAGTTTATGTTTACATTTAAAAGGGATATCCCTCCTAGCCAAGTGCTAGGAGATGGGGTTCTTGTTTATACTATACGACATCCTCTAGCGGTTTTGACACACACAAGTCAAACATGGCACAAGACCTATTTATATACCTGCTGTGTGTGGGGCTCGAACTGCCTACCCTGAACCCTACATGCAGCTCACAGATTCCCGGCCGATGCACCATTTCATGATCAGCTTTACCCTACCCGGGTTCTTGTTTACACTATATGACATCACCTGCAAGTGTTAAACTAAAGTATTGTAGGAAAGAAACTGTCAATGAACTAATGTTATGATAATATATCAATATTGCTCTAAAGGAATGAACTCTTATCATTGTGAAGGAATTAATTGTGACTGTTTTGTATCAATCAGACTTGGTAGAGACGGTGACTCGGTTATGTGCCCAGGTGGATATGCTGTCACAGGTTTATGTGGATCAGGATCTAAACCAGTCTTCAATGGCACTTTCAACCACAGAGTCAAGTGTTGCCGCATAATTGGTGCATCATGTAAGTATCAATGTTTTTACAGTCACACCAAAATTTATTCAAACACTTTGTTTTATATATTTAGCTTTCTTTATATTTAATTAACACTTTTTTTTTATTACTATTATCTATTAATGTTATTTTTTTGATTATATAAATATGTCAAAAAAATATTTGCAATTGAATTTGTTAAGGTGACACTCATGTTAGCATTCCTTTGGGAACTTAATCAGTGTTCCCTTGATCCAGATATAATTTCCTTTAGAACATATGTATGTAATTGGATCCAAATGAAGTTTTCTGTCTGTCTGCCTGTCTAGCTGTCTGTCAGTCTGTCAGTCTGTCAGTCAGTCAGTCATTGGCGAATGTATTGCAATTACAGCCACTGATAGCTATTGACATGTACATGCAAACGATACACTAGAATCCAATGCAACCTTAAGCTAAATCACTTCTACTACGTGTCACACCAAAAATTATTCAGACACTTATGACTTTTCACAAATAAATAACCACCCATAATTTGTAAACTACATTGGCAAATGCATTGCAATCACAGCCACTGACAGCTGTTGACATATACATGAGAATGATATCATAGAATCCAATGCCACCTTAAGCTAAATCATTTCTACTACAGTAACCTTCCATAACTTGTAAACTACATTGGCAAATGCATTGCGATCACAGCCACTGACAGCTGTTGACATATACATGAAAATAATACAATAGAATCCAATGCCACCTTAAGCTAAATCATTTCTACTACAGTAACCTTCCATAACTTGTAAACTACATTGGCAAATGCATTGCAATCACAGCCATTGACAGCTGTTGAACTATACATGAAAATAATACCATAGAATCCAATGTCACCTTAAGCTAAATCACTTCTACTACAGTAACCTTCCATAACTTGTAAACTACATTGGCAAATGCATTGCAATCACAGCCACCGACAGCTGTTGACATATACATGAGAATGATATCATAGAATCCAATGCCACCTTAAGCTAAATCATTTCTACTACAGTCGAAGTGGCAAAAAATTGTGCCCGAATATTTTTTGGTGTGACTGTATGCCATCACTCTCAGCTTGGACCCATATTTTTGCACCGTCATCAGGATTGGCAGCATTCAACCAAGATGTAGGCTAACTCATGAATAGTGCCCAGGCTGTAAATCCAACTCAGGATCTTCCAACTGGTTTGTTGATAGTATTATCCTGTTGATATTTTCATTGCATCTGCATGTATATTTTTTTGCCATTAGGTAATGAAAACTATGACTATGAAACTGCAGGAGCTTTCCACAGAGTGTATGCTGAGTGTAGTTTGGGGGGAATCATGGTGTCCGTGTGTGCCTCAGGGGAATTGTATGCATGTCCAGACAGGATGTAAGGAGAACTGGGCCGTTTATCACATTTTAATTTTTCCTGATGCAAGTAATTAAGCAAAAGTCACCTTTTCCCTGTCTAAATTATACCATAGGTATTTCTCTGGTAATGTTCAATAAGTTCCTTTTTGAAAGAATTCTTAACCATTTCATGCTCAGCAAGAAAATTAAATTTCAGAAAAAGTGGAAATGATGATTGGGAAAAAAGGAATTGATAATAATGAAATTGAAAAATGATCACTGATGTCAGTAGGGAGGGTACCTGCTAGACATTTATTGCTATCAATGTTTGTAAAGATATGATCTGATTTTGATACTTAAATCGATATTTAGATCCTCAGTGATTATGATGTCTTCGTTTTCCCTATTGATGATATCAATTTTTGGGAAAGGTGGGATGTGAACTGCAGGATAGAATTAAAGCATGGGGTCTATAGAGTATGCTGATGACTATCTTTTTCGAAGAGTTTTCAGATACAATTTCAAGTAAAAGACCATCAAATTTATCTCGTACACCTGTGTCGAATGATAGGTCATGTTGAACTGAATATGTAATATCACCTTAAAAAAAAGCAGCTATGCCACCACCTTCTTTGGTTTCATTTTTATGTTTGAAATTATCATCAAGCCACGTCTCACAGAAGGGTAAGATATTGAATTTGATGCCAGCATTTTGATATGTCTCAAATAGTCTGAAACTGTGACACATGTATAAGAAGACTTCTATCATTGCAGTTAAATATAGACGGCACATTCTCTTCATTAGCAAAGTTCACAATTTTGTGTAAACTTGTGATATCATAGTATTTTGAGTCTGACATTATTGACAGAGATTCTGGGTCTTCAGTCTCAGCCATTACATCAGTCAGTGATATTTCGTTTGTGAGGTTATTCATGTTTTCGAGAACTTAGTAGGTTGATACGTTCCTGCACAGTGTGATCACTTATGTAAATGGATATTTGGGTGACACAGAACAAGGTGCATGTTTGATGGTGCAGTGGTGCTTGTTTCAAACAATAAAGAAGGAAAAATAAAATTACTTGATTTAACAGAATTGTGAATATGGTATTCACCAGTGATTGTCATTGAACGATAACATAATGCATATCAAACTAGGTGATAACATAATGCATATCAAACTATTCGATAACAGGTATCACAATTGAACACAAACAAAATTACTGAAGTTATTAATAAAGGAAAACACAAGGGTATCAGTCAGCATTGGTATCTTGGTTCAGTCTCTTTTTTAAATCTATTTATTCATTTTCTGTGTAGATTCAGATTCATTTATTTTATTTCACATTCATCAAACATATATTATAAATTTAATTTTCGAAACATTTTGTACATAATGTGAGGAAAGAAGGTATCCCTTCACTATCGTGGGGCCACCTACAGGGATTAAAGATGTATGCAGTGATCAGCTGATACGCGGACTCAAACATGATTTGTGTATGTTTATCATTGTTGATTGCACTTCTTTCGAATGCTCTAAATACTGCTATAGTAGGAGGAAATGCTAAGATGTCTGTGTCACTTCCACACTAGCAGCCTTAGAACTCGCTTCAAATAGAGTCTTTAGACATAAGTCTTTTTTCCCCTCTTATACTCTTATATACTCATTTTGCTAATCAGACACAGATCGTAGCTAACCTATTCAATATATATAACTTTTCAGGTAAATAAGAAATCAACTGAATGATAAGATGTCAAATATACCTTACCCTTGATATATATATTCTTTGTTTTTCGCAGGAAGTGGACTGAAGGTTTCTAAAGACTGCTATTTATTGCTTGGGGAGGCTGGAGATTTCATCGAATGTGGCAATGATGAGGTAGTAATTTATAATTGCAATCTAGGAAAGTTCTTTTTCATTATTAAATTTTGAAAATATGTACAATTAGTGTAATTAATAACGGCCCGTCAAATTGTATGCTGCTCCAAGCTCTATTGGATAAAATATGACCAAAAATTTAGTGGAAATTAACCTAGACAAAGCTAGAGAACTGCTAAACGATGCTATATGCCACTAAACATAATTTTCTGCTATGTCTCACCACTAAAAGCCGAATCTCAAGCACATGCAGAACAATCATGGTGCATAAGTTGTGTTACCAGCTGTTTGATGAAGTTAAAACAAGTGGAGAGTTACCCAATACTTGGTGAAAATTTAAGCACTAAACTGGTTCAGGTGCACGCTGAGGTGTCATCCACTGGGTCCAAGGTTCGATTCCTGGTCGAGCCTTAATTGGATGGCTGTTTCCTCCATCTCATTGACATAGCCCCTGCCTGTTCTAATTAGCCCATCATGTGCAGAAATACAGGACGTCAAGCCCTATTCAAGTGGAGAGTTACCCAATACTTGGTGAAAAAGAATATAAAGGCGTAATTATTTGAAGTATGAATAAGTGGTTTTTTACAATTTAACATTCCCCTGCAATAATTGGATATTATGAAATGGATATCACGAATAAGATTTAATCATGCTGACAACACACTATGAGAGGCACAAAGAAAACTTTACCTGGAATCGCATCTGTGCTTTGACCATTTCCACACCATGTTCAAAAATATATTTTTTAATAACAATGTAATTTCCTTTTTTTGTACAAACATCTTTCAGTCTCTGAAAAGTCCATGAAGCTAATCAGATAACGCATCCTTAATTGCTTTGACTCTTGCATCACATTTGTATGTAGCAAAGTTTGCTTTGAGTGAACTAGACTTGATGCAGCAAACCGTTCCTCTCGTTAATAACCATCAAGTTAGCACCACTGAATAATTATTTGCAAACTTTTGCAAGGTCTGCAAGAAATTTCACCAGATATTTTAATTCCTGATAATTTCCAGCAGAGATCTAGTGTGGGTCATGTGAGGTAGTTCCAATGATGGCTCATGTGCCCTTTTATCAATGATCTCCTTTATTCTCTTCTTCGACCAACGTTTTTCTGAGTCCAACACTTTTTAACATCTTGGCCCCAGTGGCTAACACAAGGCTCTGCGCAATGTACACGCCACAGTTAACTGTCGCTGCAGATGTCAGTTACTTCGCTGGCCAGGCGGGGGCCTAGCTCAGAGGTAGTGCTCTGGGCTTCCAACCGCTGAGTCCCGGGTTCGATTCCCGGTCGAGCCTAAGTTGGATGGCTGTTTCATCCTTCGTCTAATTGTCATGGTCCCTGCCTGTCCTAATTAAACCAACTGGTGCAGAAATACAGGACGTAAAGCCCTAATCCACCCACCCACCACCACAGTTACCTCACTGATTATTAAATAGGGCTGGATATCGAATGCTATTTCAAACGATACTTTATATGATATTTGATATTTTACACGATTATATATGTAAAATCTTATAGTTACGATATAGTGATTTGCCAGGCAGACAAATTTGCTTACTAAACAACAATATCACATAAGGCTTGTTGATAAATACCAGTAAGTTTTTTGCCGGAAATAAACTAATATTTGACAGTAAGCGCTACTGGTTGTAACACAACCACCTTTAACATCTTGGTCCAAGAATATATATCCTGTCAACGAAAGTAATTCCCGTGAACCTATTTCAACTGGCGTCTTAAGGATTATTACACATATATTATCCTCCTGAAATCTGAGAATTTACATCACTGTTTGTGAACATTATGCAACACTTCATTTGCAAATTTCTCAGCATGTTTGCTAATAAGTTCTTACGATTATCCAAGTAGAAGTTGACTCGAGCGGTTTCCTGTGGTAAGTTAAAAAGAACCAGGATTTGACATAAACCAGTAGCATTAATTTACACATTGTTACGTTTAGAATGTAGATATTTCAAATCTCCGAATTCATAACTATCAATGATTTCAGGAGATTTGACAAATTTTAGGCCATAATTTTCGGCGACATCTCATCGTCTTCATCAATGGCTGTGTAGCTCAGCCCCACAACCCAGCCACTGATGAAGACGACACGACGTTGCCGATAATAATGGCTTAATAAATGTGAAATCCCCTGAAGATAATCCATCAGTTTACTTTGTTACGTTATCTTTGATTCAGATTGCTGTGAAAGTCTGCACCTCGGGATTCGGTGATGAATGTGGTTCTTCCTCCACTGGCTTGCAATGCTGCAGTGTGAAATAAGACCCATGCATGATGGATAAAATTTTCATTCATTTATGAATATTAAATAAAATGCCAATAAAGATGTCAATCAAACTATATTTTTTCTTCTTATGAGAAGTCTACTCATTCCTGTACATCTTCAGTCAACATGTCAATACACAGAATATCAGAAACATACACACTCATCAAAATAATTATATTCATTTCAATTGCTGCTACCAAGGTGTAGATTGGGGGTGGGGGTCTAGCTCAGTGGTAGCGTACTGAACTTGCAACCACTGGGTTACAGGGTTCAATTCCCAGTCGATTGGATGGCTGTTTCATCCATCATCTCATTGCCATTGACCCTGCCTGTCCTAACTAGCCCATCAGGTGCAGAAATACAGGTCGTATAGCTCCAATCCACAAACCCACTTCTGTAGTCACTCATTTCCATTCAGTAGCATCTTGGTTACCAGTGGTTCAAGCATCCTCCAATTCCACATTGGCCAGGTCTGCCGAAGGTTTTTTATATAGGTTCAATCCGGAGCATGGGCACACTTCATGAGCCATAATTCAAGGTGTCTTGTTCTCTGGTGTCTATGCTGCAAGTAAAAGACCCCACCCACATTAGGGCCAGTAGGGGGAGGTACATGCTGGTCCTTACAATCTTTGTTTGATGATGTAATCATACAATCAGGTCAATCAGTGCATTGATGACTTTGTAAACAAGTGAGGACCGTCATACAGCTCTCCTGTTGACCCACCTGGTGAAGACGTGAACTAATGTTACACTCAATTTGAACTCACTCAAAGCTCATTGAATAAGGTGACAAGGATGACATCACAGTTAGCTCACCATGAGCTCACCTTGTGATCTCACAAGGTGAGTATTATATATATATATATATGTACAACTCAAAATCAAATAAGTAATATTAAAAGACATTTGAAAGATAAAAAAAACCAAACCATGACTTCAAGCCTATGTAGGCTGTGCCCATGGTATTCACAGGCCAGTGTGTCACCCAATGAGCCACAGAGAGCTGATTGCATTGCAGGGAATCTAAGCCTAATAATTACAGGCCAGCTAATAATATAAACTATAAATATAACTGCTGCTTTATTGTGATCCTTGAATCACCACCAGGAGCAATGGCATCCGTGGTGTAATGGCTACTATGCCTGCTTTCTGTGTGGGTAACCAGGGTTCGTTTCTCACTTCTTTTGCTCTTAGGCCTGATAACGTAACAACTCATGCCAATGAGTTCCACTGCACTAATCCAACAGTATATATGAAATACATGTACATAGTAATGTTGTATGACTTGATAAAAGCAGCTTTAATATCCCAGCTTATGCATTTGTTTAATTATATCAAGACGAGGCAACTGGGTTCTATGTAACTGGCTCGTGTAGTGCCTAGGGTGAAGGAATGTAAGGCTAAGGTTAGACTCACACTATGACCTCACTCTGGGACCTCACTCTGTGACCTCACTGTGAGACCACTGTGTGACCTCTGCATCTCAGCGGGATGTCTGTCGCATGAGACATTGAATTGGTGGTGCCTTGTACTTTGATTCAATACCGATATATATATACAGTTAGTTCATAAAATATAGTTGACTCTAGCTGGCTGTAGCTGGCTGTAGCAAGCTGTAACTAGCTGTAACTGGCTAATGCCAGCTGCTTCTGTCTACTTCCGGCTAATAGTCGTTTTACATCTACCACCACTGAAAAACTATAAATCTTGGTTAATGTAATAAATTTACTTAATATATCATAACTATGTACTTTTATATCCCATTTTGAGTAGCCAGCTATAGCCAGACAGTTTCGTTTAGTGACAGGTAGAATCGTACAGCAGAAATTGTCTAGCTTTGTCTAGGTTCAATTTGACACGTCGTTTTTAATGAAACTAACTGTAAGTGTAAGACCAACTGCTATGGTGTATATGGGTAACATGGTTAGCCTTGTTGCCTGATCATGACTATACTTTTCTTTTTGCAAACAGAAGGAAAAATTTGTTAATGAATGATAACACACATGTACATAATGTTTATTTATCACATTAATGCAATGAATAATTTGTCTATAACATTTTACATGATTTTGTGTGGCTATTGATATCTTTGAAAATTATGTCAAGGAAACAATAGTATGGGTGTTCCTTTTTTTTCAATGCAAGCACTAGTAACATATCACAGAACTTCATTATGCCTTTGAAATCGTAAATGAATGAAAAATTTATATTATGCAATATTCTACACCTTAATTGTAACAGCGAATACCATGTGATAGAAACAACAGCTAACTTAGATGTAGAACATAACAAATGGTGGATAGAAACTCAACCAATATGCAGTTTTATTGGCCTCAGCTTTTTTTTTATTGGTGAGGCGCCTTCAACCACTGCTTCATTCCACCCCAGTTTCTTCCAAAAGCAGCGCTACGATCCGGCGCGAAGCACCATCCTTTCTCGTAACCGATTTACCATTACCCCATAATCGAAGTAGTGCGATTCCTACGCACATTTTCTTTATTGCAAGCCACTCACTGGAAAACTGGTGCAGACGTTTTCTCTTCCCCTAAACTATATCAACGTGACAAAATCCACAATTTGAGACGAGAATTCTACCAGCTGCATGACATACTACTTTTGTGAATGTCACTGAACAAGCGTTTTAGAGGCGTTGCGACGCTTATTCAAAGATCCTTTTTTTACCCTATCCCTTGATGCATTGCATGAGTTATTTAAAAAGACTGGTTCTACGCACCGGACAAGCGCCGTCTTTCAGTTAGAAATTGCTATCGGTGGAGATGGCCCTGGATTGCTCAGTGAGGCGCAGAGTGAGGTGACTGGTGTATCCTCCACAGGGATTTGTTGAGAAAGTTTCAGAGAGAACAGAGCCTGCCAACCAAAGGTGTTGTGTGAAGTCAACTATTGCACTTCTCACCATTGATATTGCTAATACATGCTACTGAATTTTCTAACAAGTATTTGACAATGTGTATGTTCTACCTGCTCTAATACTATAATAATATTAACTTTCTATTTAATATTATTTATATACTATTGATAAGGCAGTCTCGACATTCACATCGATGATATCACAAATATTTACGACGTCATTGTGCATAGACTCGAAATGTTTGTCGTATTCTAATAGTGACACATGTAATTTGTTCCACCAAGATTCCAAGAATAGGTGTTTTTGTTACAACAGCACTGAAGGTTCAAGACTACAAAATACTCCATTTATTGTGAATTGACATTTTGTCAGTCTAGAAAGTATTCATTCTAGGAAAATTCTCAATTCACAATTTTGGGTAGAAACTTCAGATGTTGTGGAACAAGCATAAACTGACTCTAAAGATCAGAATTATTTCATGTCACTGTTTGTCTCTGAATATAGTAGCAGGATAACATTGCATCGATGTGAAGTTGAATGACAAGTGTCGCTGCAACATTGTAGCATACTATCTGCATCGCACCTACAATTACAGTCACACCAAAAATTATTCAGACACTTTTGACTTTTCACCAATAAATAACCTTCCATAACTTGTAAACTACATTGGCAAATGGTTTGCAATCACAGCCATTGACAGCTGTTGACATATACATGAGAATGATACCATAGAATGCCACCTTAAGCTAAATCACTTCTACTGCAGTTCAAAGGTGCATGAAATTTTGAAAGTGTCTGAATATTTTCTTGGTGTGACTGTACGCTCGTTAAGTTTAGGACTTATTTGTAACTTCTATGGCATCGAGACTTTTCTCTCTGTATCTGTAGATTTTAACTTTACCATTTTCCTCTATGACCACAACATTTCCTGCATTATCCAAAGTGATGGCTTGAGGTTGATTTAAATTTGCCTTTCCTGACACTAAAGTACAGAGAAAATTTGCTTGGCAATCTAGCAATACTAATCGATTGTTCATTTTATCACAGACAATAATATTATCCATCTTGTCAACAATAATTCCAGATGGAGTGTTGAGATGCGATTGGTCACATCCGATTTTCCCGCTTATTCCGAACTCTGCCACATAGCGCCCTCTGTCGGTGAGCACAGTAACTGTGTGAGATGAAGCATCGCTTATTATGATGTTATCTTCAGATGTAACGGCGACGTATTGAGGTTGACGGAAAGGTTGACGCCCTCTTTGAGTGATAATGCGTTGTATGGTTCCGCCAATCGTTGAGAGTATGTAGATGCATCTGAAATAGAAGATGGAGTTTAGTCATAATTTGTATTCGTATAAATAAGTTACACCTGATCTAGGCAAACACAGGTTTGCAGAACTAAAATTTGTTGCCATGGTAGCGAAATCATCTAACCTGTGTTAACCTCATCCAGACACATGCTATTTGCAAGATTAAAATGTTTTTATGTGAGCTAAATCATATGGACATATAAAATTGTAAATGACTTGTCCTTTTGTATGATATGGTTGTATATGGTTTCACCAATTCAATTATGACTAAATCTTATTTTTTTTTGGAAATGCTCATTTAAATGCCAAAAATATTGCATCTTTCATAACATAAATGTTTGTAGTTGTTGTACGTTACCTAGATGAACAGTCAGTTACCACAACATGACCGCTACTCAATCGAGCTATACCGTGGGAGTCTCTCGGTTGCTGTCGTAAAACTTTTAGTAGACGACCTTTTGTATCGAAGATGTGTACTGTATTATCTGTTACTGCTAGAGTGCCATCATCTAAAGGACATAACCCCCAAACACATTCACTTCCATAGATCTTTCTGTACATTCCTCCATCAGGGCCGAATATCTTCACTGTTTTATTATTACGATCAACAGCAACGACATCGTCATTAGCCATTACTGCGATGTCGGTAGCTAGTGGAGAATACTGACTGCCGTCGGTGAAGATAGAGAACGATTTGACCAAAGAAGCTTCGTGGACACAGTTCTTCAGTAGATGAACTTTCTCATTATCATCTGTGGTGTATTCGACTTGATTCTTTGTCATTCCTAAACCTTCATCAAAAAGGTCAATACTTTTGCCAAATTCAATCTTTCCAAGCAGTGTTTTGACTTTACGCTCCAGGTCGTCTCCACTTGCATCATATCTCATATCTAAAGGATTTTCTATCATAAAGTCAACAGCTTTCTTCTTTGTATCTGAACGAATAGTTTGGTGTTGTTTGTGGATGGTGTTTTTCCATAAAACAATTTGAGAATCGTGCCCTTCTTTCAATAAGGCATCGGAAAACTCATTTAATGTCTTCAACATTGTCGAAACCTCACTGTTGTGTTTCCATACCACAGAAACCTTTTCTGTTTCTTGGGTGTAAACATCATCAATTTCTTTTGTCATCTCTTCTTCAAGTTTATCAATTAGTTCCCTCATCTTTTGGGCTTGCTTCCGAACTTTTCCAACGGTTTCATCTCGGGTGTTTCTTAAGGTCTTCTTGTAACGCTTTATGTTTTCCAAACCCTCCTGGATCTTATTAACATCTTCTCTACTCTGATTTATTGTACTTAGGATCACATCTCTGTCTTTATTTGCTTGTTCTTCTAAGATGTTGAACGTGTGTCCTTCATGTTTCTTTTGAAAGCAATCACCGCAAACGACAAATCGACAATCTTCGCAATACAGAGTCACTGGATTTTCCTCACATGAACATTGATCATACCAACTCTTTTGCCTTCGTATCCTTGAATTACCATTGATCACTTCACATGAAGGACTTCTTATACCATTTTTTGATTCAGATCCATACTTATTGGAGTCTAAATTTCCAGATAAATTGAGTACGAAGTAGTTCGATTTGAAGGCTACAATTCCTTCCTTCGGTACGTCGGTAATGCTCCGACAAGTTGGACACAAGAACCATAGACTCGCTGTCGTGGTCGTGCTCCTCAACAAGTGTCGTTCGAGGCATCGTTGGCAGAATGTGTGCTTGCATGGAAGTAACTTCGGTTCCTTGAAGTTTCCTTGGCACAATTCGCACTGGAGAAATTTTTTGAAGATGTTCTCTGGCAGGACGTGCATGTTGGACTCTAATTCCAAATTACCTGAAAGGAAAAACAGGATGATCAGGATATGAAGCAAACTGATTGATGTCTATAATTTACAGTCCTTGACATTAAAACCAAAATTTATTCTGATGTTTCCAGATTTAGTCGCAGAACTCATAAACTTGGACCATCGGCTATGGCAGTCCCTCAGCCAATTAAATGACAGTTCTGGACGACATGACGTCATTTAAAGCTTAATTTCCAAATATATGAAATCAGCTGTAAGTCACCACTGGAGCTAGTTTCTCTTGTGTGCACGCCAGTTTTATATATAATTACTGCTTTGATAGAATTGAAATATTAATACACGTGGAATTGTACAGTTTGCTTGGCAGTTTTATTCACCAAATGCATATGGCTGGCAGACACAACAGAAGAGTATTTGCATAATATTGTCCAACGGTTGTCTATGGAAACCCATGGTTCACTGTGTATTTATCATTGTAGTTTACAAGTTATGGAAAACAAGTTACAATGCAATTTATGAGAATTTACATGTCTGCAGATTATTCAGAAGGGTCTGAATACTTTTGGTTTGACTGTATATCTGAAATTCAACTTAGGGGTGCTCAGGGAGGGAATTAAACTCTGGGAAATCTTTGTTGTATTTCTTCATATGCAAGACTTTTTATTAGTCTTCGATTATTAATAACTTCGTTTATAATGCATGACACCCTCATCAAAAGATAAATATCTAGCATTAACCCTGTGGTGTCCTTGTAGATGCTGTTGATGTCATCAATGTAAATGTTTTGGTTATGTATTTAGGGAATTGTGGCGTGGTGGTAGAAAATTGTTCACTAATAAAAATAAAAGTCAACGTTTCATAGATATACAAATTTATTAAACTACTGCATTATGCAACTGCATAACCATTAAAACACAATATTGCACATTATATTAAATGCTTATTACCTCAAACAGATCCTCAGTTGCCCATCTGACAATTTCATTTCTTGATAAATGAAATTTCCAGTTATTGAATTGACAGTCCAAATCTCGTGAAAATCACTCGATTCTTGAAAATAGCACCAGTTATAAAATCCACATTAATTTTCTTCATAGCACCAATTCAGTGATATCTAGTCACTGATTGCAAAAGATAATGCAATACTATAAGCATATCCCAATGCATTTGCATATGGCTCAAGAAATTAGAGTATCATTCCAAGATCAGAGTATTGTAATAATATTGCCAGGAATTGTAGCACCGATAGTGAATTTGACATTGAGCATTGCTGCCAGAGAGCATCTATTGACATCAATACAGATGCGGCTGCTGCTGCTGCTGCTGCTGCTGCTGATGATGCTGATGATGATGCTGCTAAAGGCTACAATTTATTGATTGCTTAGTTCATCCCTCGCTCACTAGGGGCCGCGTGGTTCTGTGGCAAAATATAGAGGGCGGCAGATGTCTAAGGTTTAGGACAAAGAATCAGTACTTATTCTTTGTTTAGGATCATGATAACAGTAATTAAAATTCTTCTTTTAATTGGTTAACTTACAATGTGTCAATTGCACACCATTCAATATTTTTTTATGGAACAGAACTCCTAGGTTTGTTATCTCAGATAACAGCTAATGGTTTTTTGTTGTGTTATAATCCTCGCATTTTTGTCTCAATTGTATTAATATACTTTTATGCCCATTTCCTTTTTTTTTTTAAAGAAAAACCTTACTCTTTCCAAGAGAGCTCTGAATATATTTTTTCCCCAGCAGGTGGCTCTGCTGTTTAGTTACACACTCTTCTGCCCCCTGGCGTACAATTTAGTTACTGACAATTTATCTGAGCTATGTCATTTCTTTCACCTTATATCAGTTTTCTTCATGAAATATTACTACCATTCCTGTAATCTATACACACAAAAATACGTTTGACAGGCACCTATAGGTCTAAAGCTAAAATTGAACTTCGTGTGGCTGTTTTCATTATTGACAGGACTAAACCTGCTGCCATTTTGTACTTTCAATATCTTTTAAATCTAACAATTCGCTCCTCGAGCCCGGATGAATTTTTAAAATCCCCCTGATTAAACTGAAGTTTTATTATTGACTTTTCGTTAACACGGAGACTTTGCTATTTTTCAACACCTCATTTTTTACTTGACTTTTTCCTCAGTGAGATTTCCACCAGCTGTGATTTGAAAATCGATTTATTGAACTCAGGTATTCAAGTTGCTTTACAGGTGTAAATTAAAGTGTAGCAGTTAAGGCTGCATTTTCACTCAATATGACAGTGACCAAAATCGGTTGCATTCATTTCATTGCTTCTAAAAAAAACCAGATTAAATCCCATCAGGGCCTTGCTAGGTTCACTATATCTTTATAAAATTAATAAACATACCCTATCATTTAATTTTTCATGCCATCAAAAATTGCAGATTTGTTTTCATTGCACTGTCTTTTATGGCCAATGAAATGAAAACGAGGCATAAACGAACGTCATAAGCGTCGTCGGTTAGTAATGTATTTTATTATTCTGTGCCTTAAATTTTCGTCCGATTTTCAAAATTCCAAGTTCACTACTTAAAAAAATGTGGAGGTGTTTCGCATTTTGCATAAATTGAAACAATTCTGACGTCAAGTTTTCATAAAATGACTGTGAAATCACAAATCGGCAACGCTCTCCATTACGTTGCAATGCATAATTAACTAAAATGTAAACAAAGTCGATCTAATAAATTCCGGCAATAATTTAAAATTTAGTACAATCTAGACCGTTTGTGTTATCGAATTCATCAGTAAGAAGCTTTTTCTTTCATTTGGATAGCTTGTTTGTTGGTACAAAAACCGGCTGACAATGCAGCTTTAAGTAATGGACTCTGAAGTTGTGATGAAACTCTCAAATAATTATAAAGAAAGTAAAAAAACTCATAAAATAAAATAAGACAATGACGAGATAAATAGATTGTTTGGATATATTATTTTAGAGACAATATAAAATTATAAATATTACCACACCAATTAAAGGAAAACATTTAATTCAAGAATTGTTTTCTTGCATTCATAAAGTAAATAATTTGTGATGTCTCACTCCAAAGAAATTGTACTTTATTTAAGTCCTTAAATCCTGGCCAGGGATGTCTATTGCATGAGATATTAAATTGGAGGTGCCTTTTACTCGGTGTCTATGCTAAGGTAAGTAAAATAACCCACCTGTAGTAAGGTGAATGTGTGATATGGTGTGGACTCCAAGCAGCCTTATCATCTCATCATAACATCTGCCTGCAGCTGAGCTGATCATATATACTGTCTAAGCTTTAGACCCAGTAGCATTGAGAAAAGTAAATTACAACAGTTCACAATATGCATATTTCCTGGTAATAAACTTCACTTAGGCTTATATAATGTTAGTTAGATTGTTAACCCTCAAATACACCGCCATGTTGACTGATTGATAGCAATACAATAGAGTTACTTGCTGATGTTACAAATAGCCATTAGCTAACAAGTTTCATGTCATGCACTCAAATAACAGGTGAAATTTCATCAGCGGTTTCAGGTATATGAAACCCCTCTTATAAGACCACCCATACACTGGAACCTCGCCAGTAAGACCACTTTTAGTGTACATTTTGGTCTTACCATTTAGATGATGTACACTCCAAGAATTGAAAGAAATATATATGAGTAAGAATAGTTTAAAATGTATTGAAAACGATATAATTTGGCCTTGAGTCTCTTGGTTTTAATAATGAGGTTCTCTTAATTGTAAACTTGTTTTAGTATTGCAAAGTAAGGAAGAATGTATTAGTTGGTATACTAAAAAAAGAATTAGTAATAATAACTATAGTTAGAATTAAATTTTAGAAAAAAATGTAGTAAGAATTAATTTAAGAATAAATGTATTAAGAATTAATCTTAGAATAAATGTAGTAAGAATTTAATTAAGAATAAATGTAGTAATTTAGTAAGAATTAATCTAAGAATAGAATTTAATTTAAGAAATAACTGCAGTAAGAATTTAACTTAAGAATAAATGTAGTAAGAATTTAATTTAAGAAATAAATGTAGTAAGAATTTAATTTAAGAAGTAACTGTAGTAAGAATTTAATTTAAGAAATAACTGTAGTAAGAATTTAATTTAAGAAATAACTGTAGTAAGAATTTAATTTAAGAAATAACTGTAGTAAGAATTTAATTTAAGAAATAACTGTAGTAAGAATTTAATTTAAGAAATAACTGTAGTAAGAATTTAATTTAAGAAATAACTGTAGTAAGAATTTAATTTAAGAAATAACTGTAGTAAGAATTTAATTTAAGAAATAACTGTAGTAAGAATTTAATTTAAGAAATAACTGTAGTAAGAATTTAATTTAAGAAATAACTGTAGTAAGAATTTAATTTAAGAAATAACTGTAGTAAGAATTTAATTTAAGAAATAACTGTAGTAAGAATTTAATTTAAGAAATAACTGTAGTAAGAATTTAATTTAAGAAATAACTGTAGTAAGAATTTAATTTAAGAAATAAATGTAGTAAGAATTTAATTTAAGAATACATGCAGTGAGAATTACTATGACCTTGAATATTCTGGTATTAGATTTGAATTGGTCTTAATAGTGAGGTGGTCTTAGTATGTGTACTGTATCAAGACTATCTGAACTTTGAAACCACAAACGCTGTATTGGATAAAATAAATTATAATTATATTATAAAGCCATTATGCAATCCAAATGTAATTTTTATTTTGATTAAATGTTACTAAATATTGGTAGTTAAACCAATTAGGTCATCTATAACCCATGGCTAGGAAGTGGTCCTAATATTATAGATGCAGATTCAGAAATAATTTATTTAGCTCCCTATGAATATAAATAAACAAATTCAGAAAAACATAATTTAGCTCCCTAGAGCTGGGCAATCCTTCTAAGGTCATAATATCTCCGCTACTGAAGGGCTGTAATAGTGAGGTGTCAGGTGGTCTTAATAGTGAGGTGTCTACTGCACCTGACTTTTGTTTACACTGCCCTGGTTGCAGTGTCAAATTGTTTGGAGCAGCAAGATTGCATGTGTGCTTAGGACAGCTGATTTGGCAGAATTCAGAGTCACAGAGTCACAACAGCTGCTGCATACAGGTGGTGCATACAGCTGGGGCACATAGCAGAACCTTGCACAGCACCCAATACATAGGAATAAAAAAGAGCATTAATTTTGTAACATATTGAAATCCTATTGTATAATGAATGTTAGAATTTACATTTTACAAACTTGCACCATTAATTATTGATTCATTGTTGGTTTTATAGCATTTTGCCTACAATCACTATTAATAAGACCACCTCACCATAAAGACCACCTCACCATGAAGGCCACCTCACTAGTAAGACCACCTCACAATGAAGACCACCTCACTATTAAGACCACCTCTCTATTAGGACCACCTCACTATTATGACCACCTCACTATTAAGACCACCTCTCTATTAGGACAACCTCACTATTAAGACCACCTCACTATTAAGACCATCTCACTATTAAGACCACCTCACCATTAAGACCATCTCACTATTAAGACCACCTCACCATTAAGACCAACTCACCATTAATACCATCTCACTATTAAGACCACCTCACCATTAAGACCACCTCACCATTAAGCCCACCTCACCATTAAGACCACCTCACTATTAAGACCCCCTCACTATTAGAACCATCTCACTATTAAGACCACCTCACCATTAAGACCATCTCACCATTAGGACCATCTCACCATTACGACCATCTCACCATTAAGACCACCTCACCATTAAGACCATCTCACCATTAAGACCATCTCACTATTAAGACCACCTCTCTATTAGGACCACCTCACTATTAAGACCACCTCACTATTAAGACCACCTCACCATTAAGACCATCTCACCATTAAGACCATCTCACTATTAAGACCACCTCTCTATTAGGACCACCTCACTATTAAGACCACCTCACTATTAAGACCACCTCACCATTAAGACCATCTCACCATTAAGACCATCTCACTATTAAGACCACCTCTCTATTAGGACCACCTCACTATTAAGACCACCTCACCATTAAGACCATCTCACCATTAAGACCATCTCACTATTAAGACCACCTCTCTATTAGGACCACCTCACCATTAAGACATCTCACCATTAAGACCATCTCACTATTAAGACCACCTCTCTATTAGGACCACGTCACTATTAAGACCACCTCACTATTAAGACCATCTCACCATTAAGACCATCTCACTATTAAGACCACCTCTCTATTAGGACCACCTCACTATTAAGACCACCTCACTATTAAGACCACCTCACCATTAAGACCATCTCACCATTAAGACCATCTCACTATTAAGACCACCTCTCTATTAGGACCACCTCACTATTAAGACCACCTCACCATTAAGACCATCTCACCATTAAGACCATCTCACTATTAAGACCACCTCTCTATTAGGACCACCTCACCATTAAGACCATCTCACCATTAAGACCATCTCACCATTAAGACCATCTCACTATTAAGACCACCTCACCATTAAGACCACCTCACTAGTAAGACCACCTCACAATGAAGACCACCTCTCTATTAGGACCACCTCACTATTAAGACCACCTCACTATTAAGCCCACCTCACTATAAAGACCTCACAATTGAGACCACCTTGATATCTTGATAATAAGACCACTTCAATATTAAGACTACCCACCAATTTTTGTACCCAACTCGTATTCTTGCCGTTGTATTTTATCTGACTCTTAGGAGTCTAGAAGACCATGGGGTATCAATTGTTTCAATAGCTAAACTGGGGAGTTCTAAGTTTCCTTTGGTTTTGACTGTCATGGTGACAGGCATACAAGTCGATAGATAGATAGATTGATAGATGGATAGATAGATAGGTAGAGAGCTAGATAGATAGATAGATAGATAGATTGATTGATAGATCGATAGATATATAGATGGATAGATGGGTAGATAGATTGATGGGTAGATAGATAGATTGATAGATGGATAGATAGATAGATAGATAGAGAGGTAGATAGATGGATAGATGGGTAGGTAGGTAGATAGATGGAAAGATAGAAAGATAGATAGATAGATAGATATATTAGATCGATTAGATGGATAGGTAGATAGATAGATAGACGGGTAGATAGATAGATAGATAGATAGATAGATAGCTAGAAAAATCGAAAAATAGATAGATAGATAGATAGAAAATAGAAAAATAGATAGATAGATAGATAGAAAAATAGATAGATAGATAGATGGCTAGATAGAGAGCTAGAGAGCTAGATAGATAGACTACCACGAAGAACTTGAGTTATCTTGTCCAGTTGCGGCTAGTGAATTATGTAATAGCCACTTTTAATGCAAAATGAATGACCTTAACACAATATAGTGTGCCTGCGAACAGACAGGTAATTACCCCACCTATCAGGTTAAGGCCATGGCACCCCACTTAAAGCTCACCTCTCTATTTAGACAACCTCACTGTAAAGACCACCTCTCTGGAGAGACACCAAATGCCAGTTCTCACTGTATTATTAAAACCCCTTGCAAAATATTTGTTCTGTGCAGTGACAGGTAAAAGACCCATAGATAAGGTTAATGTGCAATAAATGGATTAGAAATAGCTTTTTCTTTTTGTGTACAAAAAAAGGATTATTTTACCTTGAGATTTTCATTTAATCAATCAAATTGATGACATTTTAATTGATTTGTATTCAAGGTTGTAGACATTTCTGTTTATTGAATATATATATATATATATAACTTCGCCATTAAGACCAGGTGAATATTTATTGTTTTTAATGAATACATTTTCCTTTTGTAGGGATGTCAACACTGTTTCGAATAAACTTAATAAATTGGTAATAAACAAATAAGCAATGAATGAATCCGACATCCAGTGTTTATGTAAAGTAGATATCTATTTATTTTGCCTTTGACAAAAGAAACAGTAAATGTAAACATACTTCCCAAAGCCTCTCGTATGTAAATCGCATTCCATTGATCAATATTGTATCGCTGGCACGTGCCGCCACGTGCTCTGAGAGCGCAGCGTCCAACGTTCCAAAACAACGTCGCCAGCACGTGGAGTTACGTCCCGAGGAACGCTCTGCTCGCACTATTCGGAATCAGACCACTGTCAACACCGCTGCAGACGTTTAGTTTCTTCAAATTGAAAAATAAACAATGGATTATTATCGATAGTTTATCATGGATTAGTACCTTTCAAAATTCGTATGGATTCCTGTATGGATGATTACTTCATGAAGGTAGGACTAAGTTTCATTATTTAAAGCTATTTTGAGATTAATCTTAATTTAGACACTTAAGTAACACTTAAGGTCCATTAGACAACATTTAGAATTGACCTACTTAAGTGAATTGAATAACGGATATTTTAATCAACACTTAAAATCAACATTTAATCTATGAACATTGTGTTAAGTTAACTTTCATTTCGTGTTATAAGTGATTTAATTTCGATGACTGGGCAAAATAACTCAGGTTGGCGCAATGTCAGATTAACAACTAAATATTTAATTGGTCTTTGTCTTTGACCTCGTGTTAATATCGATCTTTCAACGTGAACAGTCAATCTGTTAATGATACCGGTTTCATCTTCAATAGGAATAGGCCTAATTGTTTTGCTACATTTGTTTTGAAAGGGTTAAAAAAAAAAGTGTATTTTTTCAATTTATTATAATTATTTTGAATGGACATTATTAAGGTCTTTATAATGGTCTTTATTAAATTTTTAAGAGAGTTTTATAGATATACATATAGCAAGTTATGTAAAATTGTTTTAAATATTCGTTTAGAAATAAACATGCACTATTATTAATAATTACTTCATAATAAGCTTATTATACAATAAAGGTCTTCATATTTTCATAAGTATGTTTAAATAATGACTATTTAACAATATTATATAGAAGGGGTTTTTTCTTTAAAGTAAGGCATTTATCAAATAAATATATTTCGTTATGATTGTTAACTTCGATATAAATTAAGACCACCTCACTATTAAGGCCACTTAATTATGGCCTATTTGTGGTGTGACCTTTTAAGTAGACCTCACAATTAAGATCACTTCACTATTAAATCTGCTAAGTACTGGATTTTGTCCTAAATGTATTTTCGCTGTGTACCTTACAATTATGACCATTATGTGCCAGCAAATCTTCCCCAAAGGGGTCTTAATAGTCAGGTTTTATGCCCCCAAATTAGGCCAGGGTATGACACATTCAAATAATCACCCCTCAGAGCTCCCTAGGCCATAGAAGCACTTCTGCACACATGTCAATAACAGAAGTAGTTACGAATATGTGCTAGAATGTACTAAAACTGCTGTTGCTCTTGAAAATTTAAGATCTGACATGTATGAATTCACTAATTTATAATAAATTAAATTGGTGGACCCTTGGACTGGGTGTCTATGCTGAAGCAAGGAAAAGATCCCACCCCTGGGGGTAAATGTGTAACATGGGTGGACTCCTCGTTTATAGTCTGGAATTTCCATATTAATATTTAGTGTGACTATATAGAGTGCAGCCCTCTAAGGCAAGTTCTTGCTGCTATCGAGGGTTGATTGATGAGGTGTGACAGAGAGAGAGATTGGCTGCTGCTCTGTTACGTAAGATCACTTTTAAAAGTTGTGAGTTGGGTGACGCTCATCATAACGTTTGCCTCGCCGATCGAGAACCTCGCGTGAAGAAGGGGACTTAGCGCATGCGCGAGATTGACATTTTGCTGAATTCTGCAGTAATCGTGGGTCACGTGACCTCCTGCAAGATTTTCTCAGAATTTTGTAATTTAAGTGTAATCAGATCATCTAATATCATACAGAAGTTAATGTCATTGGCTGTCTATGACTGGGAGTATTCTATGCTTATGCAAATGTGCTTTCAAATGGTGAAAGAGAACTGATTTAAAGCGCTGTTCGGAATTAAATGTTGATGTTATGCACGATTATGCTAAATTTATTGCAACAATGAAAATATTTCGAAGGATGACACAACATTGCATCTCTGGTTTAATCTATGTAATGTATCAATTGTTTAAAAAGGAAATCAGTCAGCCAGTCAGTCTGTCAGCCAGTCAGTTAGCAAGTCATAAGTCAGTCAGTCAGTCAGCCAGCCAGCCAGCCAGTCAGCCAGCCAGTCAGCCAGTCAGTCAGCCAGCCAGCCAGTCAGTCAGCCAGTCAGCCAGCCAGTCAGTCAGCCAGTCAGCCAGCCAGTCAGCCAGCCAGCCAGTCAGCCAGCCAGCCAGCCAGTCAGTCAGCCAGTCAGCTAGCCAGCCAGTCAGTCAGCCAGTCAGTCAGTCAGCCAGTCAGTCAGTTGGCCAGCCATGGTATACATTCAATCTATTATTAAAGTGATTTAGTTAAAGCTGCATTGTCAGTCAGTCTTTGTACCACCTAAAAAGCTATCCAAAAAAGCTTCTAAATGATGAATTAAACAACTAAAATTGTCTAGATTGAAATAAATTATGAAATATCACAGGAATCTACTGGATCGGCTTTGTTTACATTTTAGCTGATTATGCATTGGAACGTACTGGAGAGCGTCGCCGATTCGTGACTTCAGAGTCATTTTATTAAAAAATTAGATCGGAGTTGTTTCAATTCACACCATAAGCTACAAATAAATGTTTGTACATAAGGAACTTCGAATTTTGAAAATCGGAAGAAAATTGATGGAGCTGTTTAAAGAAATGTATCACGAAGCGAGGACGCTAATGACGTTCGTTTATGCCTCGTTTTCATGTCATTGGCCATAAAAGACCATGTACTGTAAACAAACCGGCAATTTTTGATGGCATGAAAAATTAAATGCCAGGTGAAGTTTATTTATAGAGAAAGGCTATTTCATAGAGAAACTGTGAACCCAGCAAAACTCAGATGGTAGGTAATCAGTATTAAGAAGAAAATTAATTGAATGCAATAGATTTTGGCCAGTGCTGTCATTTTGACAGACAGTGCACCTTTAAACATGGCTTCAGATTATCTATAGTGTAACATTCAAAATTCAATATCAGTGGCTGTCTATGGCTATGGGTTCACTGCATTTATCGCTGTAATTTACAAGTTGTGGGAACTTAGATTTAAATATATAGATGGGTAATGTGTGTGAATAATTTTTTTATGGGCAAAACACACTAGACTATTTCCACTATATGCGGAAAATTCCAGCTAGCTGAAAAAGATCTCAAATCTTGCTGGTAGTTCATATTCTAGTATTATCTCGTGTGAATAATGAAAACAGCAGCCACAAGGCGAACCATGACCTTTGGTCCCGTTGTTTTGAAAGCATTGTTAAAGGTCAAGGGAATATTTCAAGTCTTGGGTACTTACTTTTTGCTTAAGTACCGTCAAATTTGAAATGAAATTGTGTTTGATACAGTAACTGGAGTGTTCAGGTAGTTTTTTTATAGATAGATAGATAGATGGGTAGATAGATAGATAGACAGATGGACAGATATAGATAGATAGATAGACAGATAGACAGATATAGATAGATAGTTCGATAGACAGAAAGCTAGATAGATAGATAGATAGATAATTAGACAGATAGACAGACAGACAGACAGACCGACAGATATAGATAGACATATAGACAGAGAGATAGATAGCTAGCTAGCTAGCTAGATAGATAGATAGATAGCTAGATAGATAGAGAGATAGATAGATAGCTAGATAGATAGAGAGATAGCTAGATAGATAGATTGGTAGATAGATAGATAGATAGATAGATTGGTAGATAGATAGATAGATAGATAGATAGATAGATAGACAGATAGACAGACAGATTCACAGATACACAGATAGATAGATAGATAGACCGATAAATGTTAAAATTGCGGTCTTTTAAATACACCATTTCTTACTCTATGATAATGCATTTGTCATAGCTGCTTAGCATATAGACACCAAGTACGCCTTTGTACTGTAATCATTTTCCAGCCCTATTCTACCAAACCTAGTTGGTATGATGGTATATCAAAAAGTTGCATACATATAGAAGGAATTGAAAGAATACTTTCAGATATTGTGCACACTACATGTATATCTCTTACAGTGAACTGCTGTGGTGTTTTGACACCATAGTTTGTAATCTTGAATTTTTCAAAATTGTCAATTCTTGCAATGCACATTAAATGATGGGAGCTTTGCATTAAATGAAGCCGAGAAATGGAAATGATGAAATATGATACTGATTCCTAAAATCCCAAAATCTTATTCAGCGAAACCAGAACAACGAAATGATTGATAATCCCAAAACAAAACATTGGATCTGATTGTTGAAGATAACATTTCCTGGAAATCCCAAGTTTGAACAAAGTTGATATTTGAAATTGAACTTCAATTGGCAGAGAATTTGCATGCGATATATTTGGAGTCTACACAATTGCGTGTACAGTATAACTCTGGAAAAACGGTCAACAATAGCTTCTTAGAGATAAATTAATTAGCTAGCCAATGAGTTATTGATCTAATGCCTGAACCACTATGCCACCCTGCTGCATTTGAATGAGTGAATGAATGAATGAAAGTGTTAATTGAGTAATGCTAAAATCACTATGTTACCAAAATGAATTAATGAAAGTGTTAATTGAGTAATGCTAAAATCACTATGTTACCAAAATGAATTAATGAATCAATCTTTCATGTGTTCATTAATCTGTTAATTTATGAGTATACTTCAATGTGGATTTGATGTGAATATTTTTCGATATATAAATCTTTATCCATGCAAAAAGAGCATGATAATAGTTGTACATGCAATAACAAAAAAATACATCTATAAATAATTATAAAATCTGCACATAAAAATTGTATAATTTCATCTTTTTCTAAAAACTATTCACTAAAAATCATCTCTCATATCACCGAGTTCTTTGACCTGCATACCAATTTTAATATCACAGTTTGACACTTTGCTAGCACCATTAGCACCTATTTTAATGAGCACCATTAGCACCATTTTTAATGAGTATACAAAGGCATTTGTACGATCTGAATCTTTACATTCAAAACAAATGTACTTGTATGTTTCTTCAAAATACACAAATATTCACCCGCAAAAGGGGCTATATCTAGCCGGGCAGCAGTCCTGTCCTTTTTCGTAGTATTTTGCAACATGTTGGAAATGGCTTAAGTGCTTAATGGCTGCTGGCACCTGAAATTTTCTCTCCATGAAGTTCGCAATTTCTGTCATTCATAATTTGCCACTCTTGCTTATTGAGAAGGATGTTATCGAAAGAGTCTCAACTTCTAAAGGCCTAGGTCTCATCATCTCTGACCATCTGTCATGGAAGGCTCACATTCTCATATTGTCAAAAAAGCAAACAAACGTTTATACATGTTAGTCAGATGCCACCGTGCTGGGGTCAGTCAGGATGGGGGCGGGGGTTAGGGGCCTAGCTCAGTGGTAGCGCGCTGGGCTTCCAACCACTGGGTCCCGGGTTCAATTCCCAGTCGAGCATATGTTGGATGGCTGTTTCATCCTTTATCTCATTGCCATGGTCCCTACCTGTCCTAATTAGCCCATCAGGTGCAGAATTACAGGACGTAAAGCCCTAATCCACCACTTGGGTCGGTCAGAATGACATGCTTAGGATTTACCTTCCTCTCATCACATCTTTACTGGAATATTGTTGCGTTGTGTGGCACACATGTCTGCCAAAATATTTGAGTGAAATACTTGAAAGTGTTCAAAGACGAGCAGTCAAACTTTTTTTTTAATTTTTTTTATTAATATATTTTCACTGGGTTACATAATCTCCTAGAAGTTTTTCATATGGCCCAGTATAAAAACATGTAAAAACAAGTAAAAACAAGTAAAAACAAGTAAAAACAAGTAAAAAGAAAATGCATGTTAATCATTGGCAGTTTTGGCCTTTAAGAAAGACCTAAGGTCACATTTGAAACGTTCAGCGGTGGTGGCATTGTGAACTTCTTCAGGTAAATTATTCCAGACTGTGGATCCTCTATAAAAAAAAAGACCTTTTAAAAAAAATTTGTTCTGCATGCCGGAACATCAACTTGCATAGTATCACTGATTCTGAAGGACTATACTTCATACCATGAGAGCCTAGCCACTTTACTAATGAAATCCCTCTATGACACAAGAGAAGAAACGTGCAAAAACTTCTTATGAACAGATAGGCACCAAAACTCAATCCCCCAAGATGCCACACCAACAGATACAAGAACTTTTATCCCGCATGCCCTCCTTATTTACAAGTGACTTTTAATCTTAATTATATTTCCTCCCTTTTAAACTTATTCGATTGCTCTGTATTTTTACTTTTCTACTATTTCAATTTTATAATATTTTAAACCAATTTTAAATCTTTAAATACATATTTTACCTATTGTACCAACCTTTCTTCTCTCAGTGGCCAATGTGAATAAACTTCCATTCTGTTGCATTGTATTGTATTGTATTGTATTGTATTGTATTCTATTCTAATAAATATTGTCTTTAAAGTATACACGAATCAGTGCCAACTATCACCATTTCACATAACTGAAAATGAGTAATTTGGCAACTAAGTCGTTCAGTGATAAAATTTAAATTAATAATTTTTAAGAAGCAGAAGTTGGAATTGCCGATTCATTATTGCATGAAAATTATGATCGTGTATAAATAACATATAATGAACTTTTCTAAAACAAAAGTTCCTTACACAAATGTATATTCATTAATACCAATAATTAGGTTTTGGCGAATGGCAATTACTTTACTGTTGAAGGTGTTGATAAATTAATAAATAATTATAGTTTATACACATAAATACTTGAAAATACAAATTAATAAGATTTAGTTGAACCCACAATGGAATTTTTGTTCAGCTGAGCTTCAATCTTGTAAAGTTTTCTAGTTTTATAATGATTTTGAGGGGCTTTGTGGTTATTGCCAGTATTTCTTTGCTCCAATCAATAATTGTTGAATATTGTTTAATGTAGCTTATACACAATTCGTCATATTTGGCATCAATTGCATTGGCTTACACAGTTCATTAAACTAGCAATTGCAATTTCAAGCAGTTGTAAATGTATACAAATGTATGTGTAGTATATTTTCAATTCAAAATCTTTATCTCATGAAATAAGTCTAAAAGGCACCTGGCCCATGAATGGCTTACACTTTATGCATATAAGGGGTGTAATATAATATACAATTATACAATGGCTACATGTGAGACATGAAGATATGTACACCCGAAAATGTTGATGTACATAACATAACATTTAGGGTGTACATATCTCATGTCTCACAATGTAAGCATTGGGTAATTGTTTTGTACCACTGAACCCCCATATTATTATTGTCAATTTGTTCTTTTCACTTTTCATTGATTACGATTCACTGAAAAAAAGCGTCCATCTACAATTCGTCAAAATAATTTAATGTCAGTTATATATTTGTATTGGAAAATAACTTAGCTTTGAAAAAGTGGTATATTTTTTTAAATCGGATAAAAATTGACGAAGATAATAAATAAAATGTACTAGTAAGTCAGATCGCTAAAATAGCCTGCACTGGCTGAATAGTGGATTTTCACGGAAGGTTCTCTGTGTTTCCACCAGGTGGCTAAAACATAATACTGCAATTCTATTGGCTGAAAAAGTTCCCGCCCTTGACTGTGATTGGCTGAAGCAAAGTGCATCCTAACAGCAGTATTTCTAGTGCATTTTAATGTATATTTGACACTTTATCATTAAGTTGATTTTTGTTATTTTATTGTGAAAGTTATATTTATGGAATCAGTTAGTTATTACCTACTGTGTCTGAAAAGCAAAATGTGTAATAAGAGGCGAGGAAAGACTTATGTCTTGCTGAACTCAGGGCTGCTCAGTGAAAAGACTCTATTCACCTTCCAATCGCAGTGGGGCGTGGCTGGCTAACTGTTGTACATGAGGATTTGTACAATGGCGTACATAATGCTAAATAGCACTGGTGAGTGGTACAACACAATTGAAACACAATTACTACAAATTTGAACTATGTATTGTAAACTTATGGTCTCATTTGTATCGCTTCGTACAATAGTATTTCCAAGTTTTATTATTATAAATATCAATTTTAGATTGATTATAACATAATTGAATTTAACCGGGCCATGTTTCAGCTTTTGAAAAAAAAAAAAAAATCATTTAAAATTACAATGCTTTTGTCAGTGTTTCACAATCAAGACTACCTCGTCATTAAGTGATTCCACTATAGTATCTATTTTGAGTGTAGCCTTCAAACATTATGCATTGTTGGTAAAAGATCCGCATAAAACCTCTGAATATAAAAATAGTTGCAATTTTATATACTTTTCTATCAGTATTTGATTGTAATTATGCATTTATAGCCCACCCAATAAAACTAGACAATAATATCGGTGATATATGCAATCTAAAATCCATTGATGGCATATTCTGTCTGCATAAGTTTCCAATACATCACTATGCATCATTATTATATCCTTGCCTAATGGAGGTTTCATATTGATCTACCACAGTCTATATAAGATCTATACGTTTTTTTATGTTTGTTTATGCAGCAAATGTTTGTGCATTAGTAGTGGTGGTGGTAGTAGTAGTAGTAGTAGTAGTAGTAGTAGTAGTAGTAGTAGTAGTAGTAGTAGTAGTAGTAGTAGTAGTAGTAGTAGTAGTAGTAGTAGTAGTAGTAGTAGTAGTAGTAGTAGTAGTAGTAGTAGAAGTAGTAGTAGTAGCAGTAGTAGTAGTGGTGGTAGTAGTAGTACTAGTAGTACTAGTAGTAGTATAGATAGTATATAAGTAGCGGGGCAGTAGTAGTAGTAATAATAGTAGTAGTGGTAGTAGTAGTAGTAGTAGTAGCAGTAGTAGTAGTAGTGGTAGTAGTAGTAGTAGTAGTACTAGTAGTAGTATAGATACTATATAAGTAGTGGGGAAGTAGTAGTAGTAATAATAGTAGTAGTAGTAGTAGCAGTAGTAGTAGTAGTGGTAGTAGTAGTAGTAGTAGTACTAGTAGTAGTATAGATAGTATATAAGTAGTGGGGAATTAGTAGTAGTAATAATAGTAGTAGTAGTAGTAGTAGTAGAAGTAGTAGTAGTAGTAGTAGTAGTAGTAGTAGTAGTAGTGGTAGTAGTAGTAGTAGTAGTAGTAGTAGTAGTAGTAGTATAGATAGTATATAAGTAGTGGGGAAGTAGTAGTAGTAATAATAGTAGTAGTGGTAGTAGTAGTAGAAAACAAAAGAATAGCTTCTTGATGGTAAATTATAATGGTTACAAAGCATATTTTGTTATTAACATAGTTGCTGTGGCGTTAATTTGTAGGTATTTTTCTTGGTGAAGTTGTTCATTTAAAGGAGGTTTCATTCTTATAGGGATGGAATAATAATAATTTGTGTCTATAATGTATAATTTAACAGGTGATTTACAATTATTTTAGTCCCATCAGATTGTAAGATCACAATCTTATTTACCTGTAAAATGTGTAAAGGAAAAAAAAGGAGAGAAAAAAAAGGACAAATCCTTGCACAAGTGACAAGGATGGAATTTGCATGTCCCCAGTGTCTAAAACAGAATCTAGGCATCCATTGCATGTTGAGTCTTGTCATGTGTTGAGGGAGTTCTAGGCAAATGCTTGGTCAGTACAATTGCAATTGAGAAGTAACCTCGGTTTGTCATGGATTGCTGTATAATCAACTTTAGGATGTGATCGATTGTGCATTTGGCAGCCTTGTTGCTGCAGGTTTGTAGATGTTTACATTGAAATATATTTCAAATCGCCAAGAACAATAATGTGTATTATAATATGGAGTTGTGCTTTTGGTAAATTGCAGAAGTATATTCCACAAAATAGCCAAATACAAAAATGATTGTTATTTTAGGAGTTATGCTCTTAATATGCCATACTAATATATGAACAATATCTGATTATGCAAGGAGAAAACTTCTTTGAAGATTTTTTTTAAAGAGTCTCCCTATGACATTAGTGATATTATATGACCAATAATCTAAGTATATTATAACCCACTTGTAAAGGTATGAATTGGATAAATCGAAATGAAAAATGTCTAAGCAATCTTGTTCTCAGAGTAAAAGTATCTTTCTGTTGAATCAACTGCTATCTTAGTGATGCACTTTTATTATGCTGAAGTAGTTTTTTGCTGGTGTCCTACCGTTTTTCATTTGATGTAGGTCTGTGGTGTTTTTGCCAATGATAGGACATAGGACGACTAATGTTGATCGCACATGCAATCTAGACTCCATAGCTGTCATATCTCGCCTGCATAAGAATCAAACAATACGTTACCATATCTCGAATGAGATTGAGTCTTTAGTAATGGTTTACTCGATCTAGATCTCAGTGGGATAGTTAATGGATAGTGTCTATTGATCGACGGTGAGCAAGTGTTTGTTTCGTTTGTTAGAGAATGTGTTTTGTATACTGTCTGTCCGGTCTGCATAAGATGTGAAGTTGTGAACAATACGTCACCGTAACTAGATTGGGATTGAGTCCTTTAGTAATGGACTAACTCTGATCTAATCTCTGTGGTCCAATTAATGGAGATAGTGTATATTGATCGACTCAGAGGAAATTTCTGTTTTGTTAGAGAATGTATACCGTTTGCAATCCAGAGTCTTTAGATGTTGAAGTTTGCATGACAAATAGAACTTCCATGTTTTAAATCTCAAAAGGAATATAAAATCCATTTGGTACAGATGCTAAGCATCCTACATGTAAAATTATAAAGTAGGATCCACAATAAATTTCCAATTTTATTTTACCGGCCATATTTTAAAATAAATAGCTCGGAGCAGAACAAAATAGATGGAAATGTTACTAGTTAGTCAAACCCTAACTTTACAACTGGTAAAAAGCCCTCTCCGTACAAATTAACTTCCAGTTTCCTATGTTTTCAATGATAGAATAGGAGTTGGTCCCCAGCACTGTGGCTGCCCACGGCTCCTACAGGATAGGGTGGGTGAAAAGCAGAGGACCAGTTTCCCAATCATTAGGGATTAATAAAGTAAATACATACATACATATATACATACTTACATAATTTTTGCCTTCTTGTCAGTGTAATAGCCATTTTTATGGTCACAAGAGTATCGTCTAAATTTGCAATGCAGAATATAGCAGACTTAAAGTTTAAAGTTTCACAGAAGTTTTTTTATCAGCTAAAAAGTTGGAGTTTGACTTGTTGCTAACATTTCTTGCTCAATGCAACTTTGGGCATTTCTTTTCAATCCTACTGTAACCACAGCTTTTCAGTTAACTCATGGACTCTTTGCCCTCTTCAAAACTAGTCTCTTGAGAGGCAAATGTAGAAGGTATTTCAAACAGTGGAACAGTGAATATGCCACCTCATCATCACATCTGCCTCTGTTACAAGCTGATTTTGCTGTTACATTTCTACTTCAATCATATGCTACATTTCTACTTAAATCATATGCTACATTTCTACTTAAATCATATGCCAAGTTTGACCATTGGGCTGATTACTGACATATTTTGTTTTTTTATTATGTATGATTGTTTATTATCATAATTGACAAATACAAATGATTTACAACAATAATGATGACTGGTGGTCTCAGAACTTAATTCAAAGTTATATTTTGAGACCACTAGTTACATGAAAAATTTTGAGGAATGAGATGCATGAGATGAAGTTCAGAAAAAAATTATATTAATAAAGAGAGCAACTGATGGAGTTAACTATGTTATTTTTAGTTAATTTCATTCTCTGAGATGAAATTTACATGCTCTTACAACTAAGCATATTTTGTAATGCATTTGAGAGCTAGATGAAATTCTTACACAACTTGCACAGTTACTTCTAGTAAATCACATCTCTAAAGCGAACGCTTACCAGAAGAAAGTTCTGTATTCACTGCAGAATTAACAGCTATTTTTGAAGGACTGAAAGATACCAGAAATACACAATCAAATAAATTTTGTAGTCTGTTCAGACTCAAAATTTGCCTAACAAGCCATTATGCAGGGTGGAAGCCTAGCTCAGTGGAGTCGTTCGGCTTCCAAGCACTGGGTTTCGAATTCAATTCCTGGTCGAGCCTAAGTTGGATGGCTGTTTCATCCATCATCTCATTGCCATGGTCCATGCCTGTCTTAATTAGCCCATCAGGTAGAGAAATACAGGACGTTAAAACCCTAATCCATCCACCTACGTCAGCCCATAAGTAATAAACTTTTAAATCACCCTGTTCTACATACATAAATGCATTACAGGTCTACTATGTTATATGAATACTCTCTAGGACATCAGTAATATATTTACTAAGTGATTGCTTCGTGAATAGCATCTATGGATTTCCAACAGAATTATGGATTTAATTTTAACAAAAGTGATTGGTTAAATATTTGATGCATTTTAAAGTACACCTCAACAGCCATAACTAGACATAATGTTACGAATGCATTTAGATAAGGAAGTTATGAACTGAACTGAATGAGGATCTTATTTGTTTAACGGGTTGCGCATTGATAATGGTAATATTCTAGCGGAACCAACACTTAAGTACAATAATATATAAGCATTCTACAGTTGCCATCACTGCCTATAGCCAAATACCCATTTGCACCTGGGTGGAGTGAAGCAGTGCTTTAAGGATGATCTGCTTAGTAGTTCCATGCCGTGGCAGGGCTTGAACCCATGACCATGTGTGTAGGAGTGCAGCACCTTATCCACTAGGCCACATCATCGCACTAGCAGATCCAACATTAAGTACAATAATATGTATTTTGGAACTATGATTTTAGACTTTGTTGCATCAAATGGATCAATATCAAAGCAATTTTGATCTCAGAGTAATATTTTCTCTTCTGCGGAACTACCACTATCTTAGTGATGCACTTTCTTTATGCTGATGTTGTTCTTATTTTTATGCGCTACCATGGTACCATTTCCATTTGATGTAGCTCTGTTGTGTTCTTGCCAATGATAGGACATAGGACAACTGATGCTGATCGCACATGCAATCTAGACTCCATTAATGTCATATCTCGTCTGCATAAGATACGAAACAATATGACACCATATCTTGATTGAGATTGAGTCTTTAGTAATGGTCTACTCGATCTAGATTTCAGTGGGATATTTAATGGAGATAGTGTCTATTGATCGACTGTGAGCAAATGTGTTTGTTTTGTCTCGTTAGAGAATGTGCGTTGTATGCTGTTTGCTATCCAGGGTTTTCGTATTGTATGATGTGGTAAATACAAGTAAGTTGCATGCATAGTAAATGATATTTCGATTTTCACCGAGCATGACATGTATATTTAGTAAGTTTTTTGATGGCTTCTACATCGAATTCGGATGAAAACATGACTTTTGAAGTTACATTTTGTTCCAACATCCATAGAGCATTCCAGTGATGTTGATGCGATGTTTTATTGATGGCGACCAAATTTGGAATGCTATTTTGGATGTATGTTTAAAGTCCCAATGCTGCACATGAGAATGATACCATAGAATTTAATGCCACCTTAAGCTAAATCACTTTTACTACAGTAACCTTCCACAACTTTCAAACTTGCAAACTACATTGGCAAATGCAATGCAATCACAGCCACTGGCTTTTGACATAAATTACACATGAGAATGATACCATAGAATTCAATGCCATCTGAAGCTAAATCAATTCTACAACAGTAACCTTCCATAACTTGTAAACTACATTGCCAAATGTATTGCAATCACAGCCACTGACAGCTGTTGACATGTACATGAGAATGATATCATAGAATCCAATGCCACCTTAAGCTAAATCTCTTCTACTACATGGCCTATTGTGCCACGTGTGTTGTCCATGCGTTTGGATAAACGCATTGGTTTTTGCCTCACTATAATTAGTTAAAACCATGCGTTTTCCATGCGTTTATCCTTCTTATGGAAAATGCACGTGGCACATTTGGCCATGTACAGTTCAATATTTTTTTCTCAATTCTGGAAATACTGAAGCCAATTAGCAAAGGTAGCAAAATCGGGATATCTCAGGGATCATTTGTTTCCGCACACATATTGGTATGTAAGAACTGGGTTTATTGAAGGTACCAAACACAGTTTATAAATTGATTGTTATCAAATTAAGTCATTTGTAGCCGTCATCCAATCGGTCTGATTAGATTAGATTATATGACATTATCTTATTGCATTTTGGGGATTATTGTATTTTTGTGAAAATTTAATGAGAAATTTCTTCAGAAATGATCCATTTCACTCATTCATATTTTCATATTTCTGTTATGACATTAATGATGTGCTAATGAGCAATGAAAGACTCAAGGATCTGAATAGTACTGTGCGCCATCCTTGATGGTATGCTCTCATGATAGATAATTAATTGTTCGCCATTTTGCCTCAGTGTATTCCAAGAGTGCATTGATCTCAATTATGGACAGTCAGTTAAGTATTCAAGTGGCCATGTGCAGGACATTTCATTGATATTCATATCAATTGTCAGTTAGAGGTAATAGGGACAATGGAGGATGAAGGCCCATCCTTCAGCAATTTATTGTGGCATTTTGTGAATACCCATGGGCTTTAAGGGGATAGCTAGCTAGCTAGATAGTTAGATAGATAGATGGACAGACAGATAGATAGAAAGATGGATAGATAGATAGTTAGATAGATAGACGGATAGATGGATAGATGGATAGACAGATAGATAGATAGATAGATAGACAGATAGTTAGACAGATAGATAGATAGATAATTGATAGACAGATAGTTAGGTAGATAGATAGTTAGGTAGATAGATAGATAGATAGACGGATAGATAGATAGATGGATAGAGGATTGACTGATTTATTTATTGATTGATTGTTAGACTGTTTTTTGTTTGACATTGACGGCTTCCAACATTTCCCACTGAGATTTCTTGTGGTTTAACGTCCAGCCCACATAGGCTACTATGCTACGAAAAAGGTCTATGAGGCTAAAACAAGTCTGTACAAACAGGCTAATACTTTATTGCTAACGTCAACTGGGATTTAGCAATCTTGGGGTCATGAATTCCATTACCATATACTTGCACATTACATTGCCACATGGGAACATTTTTGCAGCATTTTTGTATTATTTTCTAGCACATTTTTCTTGATTCACCAAGTCTATTCTTGGACATTACTTATGTATGACAGAAAGGTGCCAATAAGGTTAATGCAAGTGAGATATATCAAAAGACATTGCATGTAATATTAATGGTCTAGGAGGTACAATATTTTACCGTAAAAATTACATTAAAGGCTGAATTGTCACTAACAATCAATGTCTGCCAGTGACTCTTTATGCTCAACTCTAGAGCAGACATAATGATGAGATGGTATGGCTTGGAGTCCACACCATGTTACTAATTTACCATGGGTGATTAATTAAGGCATCCCCCAATTCCATATTGGCCAGCTCTGCTGAATGTCCTGGGCTCAAATCCACGCCCAGGCACTCTTCATGAGCTACATCCCAGCTGGATGTTGGTTGCGTGAGACGTTAAATTGGAGGTGCCTTTTACTCGGTGTCTATGCTAAGGCAGGTAAGCGACCCGACCGATGGGTAAATGTGTAACATGATGTGGACTCACAGCCTTATCATCTCATCATTATATCTGCTTCTGGCAGTTGGTCATATAAGCTGTCTAAGCTTCAGACCCAGTAGTATAGAGACATTTAGATGCCTTTAGTACAATTCATACAGAATATGTTGAAAATATGTTGCCTTTGCAGAGAAGTCTTGTGCAGACAGCATGTAAATTGTGTGAAACATAGCCATTGTATGCGGTTCAACTAAGAGGAAAAGCGGGCCAGACTACGCATACAACGGAACCACATTTTGCAAATGTAAATCTAATATATACTATTGGTCATGTATTTTGCCAACTTGACACATTCACCTTGGACAGGCCAGTCCAGAGTCTTTCTCCATTCCCTGGGGAGTATTCAGCCTTAGGAGTATTCACAGGGGCTAAAGAGCTCACACTTGCACCATCAATGTGGTTGCCTATTGCCAAGTACCCATTACACCCGGGTGGGGTGAGGCAGTGGTTGCAGGAAGATCTGCCCAACTCCTCCATGCCATGGTGGGGGTTCAAACCTGTTACCTCTTGATTATCAGGCAAATGCTCTAACCACAAGATTACGGCATCAACCAAAAACCGCTCTCCGTTAAGATCTCTTTACTTTTAGAAAAACATAAATTTGGACAAATTACGTTCTGACCATTGTGTCTTACTTCGTAATCTAAGACCACTTCACCATTAAGACCGGTAATTTGTCGAAGCTGGTCTTCATGGCGAGATTCTATTGTATAGCATATTTCTTATGTCAGTGTTTTGTGTGTGTTAAAATCCTTGAATCTTAACTCAAACTAAATACAATTTATTCAGACACTTTCAGAATTTCATGCAACTTTGAACTTTAGTAGAAGTGACTTAGCTTAAGGTGGCATTGGATTCTATGGTATCATTCTCATGTATATGTCAACAGCTGTCAGTGGCTGTGATTGCAATGCACTTGCCAATGTAGTTTACAAGTTATGCAAGGTTATTTATAAGTCAAAAGTGTCTGAATACTTTTTGATGTGACTGTAATTTATTTTACAATGGAGCTCTTTAAATCGAGAACGAATATAATATAATTGAATATAATAAAATATAATCTATTCAGCCAATTAATGTTGCAAGTAGATGACTTTAGAATTATTTTCCACTGGGTGATGTCATCCATTCAATTCGAAAGGCAAAGTATTACCAAGGGCTTGAACAGGGGGCTGAAATATCTCGTGTATTATTTGCTATGCGAAAGACTTAGCTGCATATCTGCTAAGAAGGAAAATGCCATACACTCTAGCCATTCAGAACAGTGTCCTACGTTTAAAATATTCATGAAGAAAGCTGAACATCATTTAGAATAAATTGAGGAAAGTCTGAAAATGGTGAAGCTTGGTGTCAACAGACATTAAAACTACATAGTGTATGGAATGTATTATCATACATATTATTTCATCTATTATTGATGAATCTTATTGGCTATAACTCAGAAAACATCTTATTGGTTGTGAATTTTTATCATGATAATTATAAAGTAAAATTTAGTTTGTATGGTAACTAAATGGTTCAGTTGTTAAGGTTCTGCTAGCTTATATGGTTCGAATTATCAGGCACAAACAGTGTTACCCTATTTAAGACCTTCTTACTATTAAGACCACACTACAATTTAGATACTTGTATTTAACACAAGTAAATTTAATTTTGCCTTACCTTACTATTAAGATCACCTCATTATAATTACTGAATTATGAACCCCTAGTTTATTCTTGTCTTTTCTTAAAATTGTGAATTTAATTTAGATTAATCAATTTATTTATTATTGTATAATTGTATGTAAAAAAAAAAGTTATATTTCTAAATATTCTACATATTAATTAAGACAAGGGAAACAAAATTTGCACTGTCCATCAAATGTGTATGAAGAAAGACCATTTTCGTGCTATATAAAGCCCATTCGTAACAGTAAAAGCTCTCTGTAGGCCTCGAAACTTTTCTTTACTGTCAACGACTTGGGTCTTTACTAATGGAATCTGTTCCATCAATCTTGCTGCTGTTTTGGTCCAGCAAGATCCAATAATGACATTTGGTGAAGCACCATGCTCTCTGGTCAGTCTGCCTGAAAAACAGAAGCTGATATTGGGATCAAGAGTTCATAAAAGTAATCTTCAAAAATTTTGTAAAAAAAAAAGAAAGAGTAAATTCTTATGTTTGGTATCTGGGCTTGGTTGGTCTTACTTTCATCTGCACAATATAATAGAATATAATGTAATGTAATGTAATGCAATGTAATGTAATGTAATGCAATGTAATGTGTTATAATGTAATATAATATAATGTAATGGTAAAAAATATCATGAGACCAGAAGGGAGCACTGGTTTGTAAAATTATTTAAATGTACTAAATCTGGAGACAAACCCAGCTTTAAAATGTGGTCCAACTACATGGCCAAATGTGCCACATGCGTTTTCCATGAGAAGGATAAACGCATGGAAAACGCATGGTTTTTAGCTAATTATAATGATAAAAAAACCATGCGTGGCACATTCGGCCATGTACAATGTATACTCTAAGACAGCTCAACTGAATTCGTGGGCCAAAAACAGGGAAAACCAATCTTGAAACCACATTACCACACCATATATCAAGCTCAGCCGAGTGTCATTGCAGGCACGAGGCCCACTCAGACACACATAAATGTGCTTGGAAAGCCTAGAATCGTTAGAAATTGTTTGTTGCGCTGCTGAAATATCTGCGGTGGGGCAGATGTTTGGATAAGATACATGGGAGAATTCAGTGTGGTAAAAATGGATGAAATGCAGTTGCAGCTGCCGTGCCATATTGTTAGGATCTATTTGTAGTCTATTCTAAGTAAAATACCCCACCCATGTGGTGAATGTAACATAACGTGGATAGCAGGCTTATCATCTCACCATTACGTCTGCTTACAGCTGTTGGTCATATAGGTTTGACTAAGCTTCAGACCCAGTAGCACTGAAACAAACAATGGATAATATTTATAATAAACGCTGCCTTGTACTTTGTGTCTATGCTGATGCAAGGAAAATACCCCACCCATGAGGTAAATGTGGAAAATGAGGATAATTACAAGACTTATCATCTCATCATTACAGCTGCTGGTGATATAAACTGACTAGGCATCAGACCCAGTAGCATTAAAAAACAAAGCAATAGATAATTTTTTATGAAAATGTAACATCTTTACTAGTTACAATAGGTTGCATAACCAGCTGGTAGAGCTGTCATGGGCAGACATAATGATGAGATGATATAGGAAAACCAGTACCAATGTTAAGTATATTAAGTATCATTGTGACACTAATGCTAATATTTACAATTCTGTTTAATGTGACTATCCTGAAGCTAAGTTATTCATCTCCAAGAACCTGTTCATCTATCATAACACTTTTGAAATATTATGTTTATACAAAGCTCTTTATGCATTGCTGTGGAATGAATTTACACTCAAGTGACAAGAAAATACAATACAAACCATGTCACCCAGAAAGTGACAGCTAGGCTCAAGTCACAGGAAAGTGTAAACTAGCTTACAAATGTTTGTAACATTGTGTATGTGAGAACATGTAGATGTGTTTTCAGTTTAACAGTTAATATAATGCTACTATTGATGTATAACACAATTGTACGTAGATATTTTTTAAAAGTGTGAGCCAAAAATGCCTCGTTGTCATCCAACACATATAAAAACAGGGACATTTTTTGGGTCCTTGCTGACACTGATGACGTCAAAATGCTTAACTTTTTGTCACCTTCCTGACGTCAGGATGCTTATAGATATCATCCATACTGACAGTCAGGAGGACACCATTATTGACCACTTACTGACAAATCATAGACTGAGCAGCAGTTTGACAATTGTCAGTAGGGTCCAATATGGGCTTTCTTGCTGACGTCAGGATGCCTATGAAATTTCATTCTTACTGACAGTCAGGAGAAACTGTGTTCTCAGGATTTACTGGCAGACCATAGATAGGTTTCAATGTCAGCATTGTTTTATTGTTGCTGTCTTACTGACATCTGGATGCACATCAAATGGCATGCATATCGATCGGAGATATTTGACAAATGTCAGAAGTGTGCAATTTTTGCCTTTTTTCTGACGTCAGGATACCCGTAAATGTAATCAATAATATATCCTCAAACACTTTGCAGTATTGAGTCACCAATAGACGACGCCAAGGAAAATTTTGAAAAATATTTATTAGTCAGTTTTCTGACATGCAATAGATTTATTTGCACACTGATCAGTAGTACTGACATACAATGCCGTGCATAAGCAAGTGAACCACACTGCAAACCATCTATCTTCGTAATTTATTTGTATTTACGACTCTTCAAACATAAACAGCATCATGAAATTAGGCTACACTAACTAATGTGGTCTCCTCTAGTCATGATTTATTGTTAAAAGCTGTGGAGTTTAATAAACTATCACTTTCAAGATTATTAGTTTTTTTGGGAGCTTCACTTGCTTATGCACGGCACTGTACATCAAAAGCTAGCATTTTTGCCACAATTTACAATTCACATATTGGTAGTTTACTAAGCTGTTTAAAGAGGCCTAGGGTATCACATTCATTGAAAAGATATACAAAATTGTATTTACCAAAATAATCACAAGCCTATGTGCCATAATTTCATAATACAATTTCATGACTGAAAACCAATGCAATGAAGTTTACATATGGCACAATTACTATGTATGAGACATATATATTTTGTATGAATTTTATTTGAGGTGTCAATTAGTTCTCAGCATTATACTTTGATTGTTGTTGCTCGCATCCACCTTCCTCATGTCATGGAATCTGAAAATAAAAAAGCAATTAGATGATTACAGGGTGGCATTCGACATTTGACACTTAACTCTGCAACACTCATAGTTTAAATTGGGAAAAGGAATCATTTTGGTGAATTATTTCCCCATTATTTTAAATGATTAATAAGAATAATCATCTGATTGATTGATTAAATAATCTCTTGATATCTAACAACTACAGTTGCAAGTTATTAGTTTAATTACAGAGTTTAACAATAAATTGTGGTATTAAGTGTGTAAAGTTTTTTCAAGCTTACTGTAGGAATGTTTGACTATTTTACCTAATACAACTAAATGTGATACATGTTAATTAATGTGATGTGATTGTGCTGCCTCTTATCTAATAACAAAGGCAGTGTTTCATCAATCTACATGTGTATGTTGTACAATGTGGAGAATATGAGCAATTGTGGATGGTGTTGTCCAACATAGAGTTTTGTGGGTTTCTTAATTATGCAGACCACATAGTTTTGTTGACAAATAAATTGCAGTAGAACTCTCAAATTTTAATGGAAAAATAACATAAAAGGAATATACTTCAATTTATATCATTAAATTCCCGGTTGTATTTAACCTAAATTATTTAAGGAGCACTGTGCCGCTTTGTTAAGTTGTGTTACAGCTTTTAGACAACCTAGTTGCTGCTGACACAATGCTTAGCCAACCTTAAAAGAATTACAAGAAATCCTCATCACATTATTCACGATCCAGTGAGTTGTCTTGCTAAAGTTTTAGGGCAATTTGTCTTAGAAGACACAACTTTGGTTCTACTCTTTCAAATGTTCTACAACTCCATGTTAAGTATCTCCAAAAAACCTTTAAGATGAAAGTTGTTTAAATAATTATGTTAGTCTTATTACCAATACTTCAGTTAGTCAAAAGATAGATAGATCAAAAGGTAGATAAATAGAAAGATAGATAGATAGATAGATAGATAGGTAGATAGATAGATAAGAAAGAGGGAGAGAAGAAAGAGAGAAGTAAGAGAGAAGAAATAATATGGAAAAAAGAAAAGAAATAAAGACCATAAGAAGAAAGAAAGAAAGAGAGAAGAGGTAAGAGAGAGAAAGAAGAAGTAAGGAAATAAAGAAAGACAGTAAGAAAGAAAGAAATTTTTTTCAGTTCATATTTCCTTCTCTCTTATTTATTTCTAAGAAAGAAAGAAACAAAAAAGTGGGAATGAAAGAAGGAAATGAAGACAGGAAAAAAAGAAGGAAAGAAAAGTAACAAATAATGAAAGAAGGAAAGAAAAAGTAACAAATAATGAAAGAAGGAAAGAAAAAGTAACAAATAATGAAAGAAGGAAAGAAAAAGTAACAAATAATGAAAGAAGGAAAGCAAGAAATGATAAATAAAAGAAAGGAAAGAAAGAAAGAAATGATAAACGCACAACCTTGAAATTATTTATTGACAGCTGTCACTTTTAATTGAGACCTGATACTATGTTAACATAAACATCTTTCATTAATTGGAGAAATTCCATTTATTATATACTTGCGAAACTAAAGGAAGTCTAACCCTGAATATATGAAATTGTGTCTAGCTATATTTTGTCACTCTGGCCTTGGGTTGTAATACCTTCGTTTTGCTGGATGCATAATTAGGGTCAATAGGTCAACATGTTCGGCTTATATGGCAGTGCATAGGTGCATGGGTTCAAATTACACTCACACTGATGACATTGGTGTGAGCTCTTAATATAAGCCCTGCGGTTTAACCTTGTTTTGAACTCAGGATTCAAGAAATTTTATTTACACTTAGATGGAAAAAAAAAAAAAAAAATATATATATATATATATATATTATAATTTAAATAAGAACTTAGTGGATGTGTCTCCTGACCAAAGGTAAAAAGTATATATGTATTTTGACTTTACTTTATTTTATTTATTAACTGCTTATATTATGTGTAATAACGTACATTTCTTTAGTTGTTCCTTGTAATTTGCTGCTTTTTTGTTTTTCTCTCTCTCTCTCTCTCTCTCTCTCTCTCTCTCTCTCTCTCTCTCTCTCTCTCTCTCTCTCTCTCTCTCTCTCTCTCGCTCTCTCTCTCTCTCTCTCTCTCTCTCTCTCTCTCTCTCTCTCTCTCTCTCACCTACATAAAGTGTAAACTAATCTAAATGTGGGTCAACTCCCAAAATCCAGGGAGTTGACTCAGTTGAGAAAGACTGATCACTGGCCTGCATGGAGTGGTTGCTACATTGTATAGATGAATGATATGTTCATTATGTAATGACAGTCTCTTTGTGTTAATTTATTCCGTTTATTAGCAAGGAATATAGTATCAAGATATTGGGTTAATTCTCAAAGCAACTGTCAATTATATGACTTGAAATTACAATTTTTTGAGACAATGGCAATTGTATGTGTATAAAACATCAATTTTTTTTTATTAGAGGTTAACCATGTAAATATGAATGCATTATTGATATTTATTGCAATTTAAATTTTGAATTCAACCGGGTTTTCGCTGCTTTATTAAATTAAATGAATTAATACTTGCATGCACTGCCAAAATGCTCTATATATAAGGACAAATGTACCTGTAAAATGGAAAATGAACAGTTTGCCCTGGTTGGCAAAATGCCAAAACGGCCCAGGCGTGGCTAGTAATTTGGTCTTTGTACTATATAGCATTTCAATCATAACAGTGTAGGCAAAATAACTGGGTCATATGATTTCATATTTGCAGATTTGTTATTAGTAGGCAGAGTTTAGGTAATTTGTCATATACAGTGAAATTTGTTAACAATTGTAAAGTTAATCAACTGAAAAGTGTAAAATGACATAATATTACATAGGGCATTAACATTTGGTAATCTGAATTTATTAAAAATAAGGTATCAATTCAGTAGGTAAGATTTTCTTCTGAAATTCGCAAAACTCTATGTTGGACGTCACACAATCCACCATTGCTTATATTCTACACTCATTGTACTACGTACACTGAAACTGACCAACATACTCTGCAGCCATCCAATATACACTGCAGCCATCCAACATACACTGCAACCATCCAACATATACCCATGCTGGATGACAATGAAGCATTCTGATTTGCTGACAGCAGCTGATCTGAGAAAATAGTGAAATGTCAGCAAATCTCTAGCTATGCTTGCATTTATTTCCAACTTGTTCTGTCAACACTGTTTCACCACAGAAGCAGAGCGCTTATCTGGTGCTTAGTTCTGGTGTCTTTGTCAAATGGGATTTTGGACGAACAGCCATTTCTCAGACTGTATCAAATCCAGCAATAATTGAAAGACCATGTCAGTGTGTTTGGACTAAATCGCTTCATTGGGTCATACAGAACGTCATATTTCTCATATCGATGTTTTCATACATAGTGTAAGAACATCATGGGGTAAAGCGCTCTGATAAGTAGGTCAGCTTGTATTGTATTGTATTGTATTGTATTGTAGTGTTTTGTGTGGTTTGTTTTGTTTCGATGCTACTGGTCTAAAGCTTAACCAGTTTTTTACACAATACATCAAAACACAATACAATACAAATAGGTCTGTGGCAATACAAAATTGAATAAATCATTAATAAATTGATATACAGTTACCACCCAAGCGCCAATGCAATAAAATACAATACAAAACAATACAATGCAAAACAATACAACACAATTCAATACAATATACAACATAAGACAACACAATAAAATGCAATGCAAACAACACAATACAATATAAAATAATACAATACAATACAATAAGACCTATAGAAATGAATAATTACATAAATCATTAATAAATTATATATAGTTACCACCCAAACGCTAATACAATACAATACAATACATGTACAACACAATACAATACAATACAATACATGTGTTGATAATATTTTTGCTTTTTAACATACTGAAAGCCTTTGAGGTAACAGCGACATACTCTCTATATTTTTCTTGACAAACATAAACAGAAATAACATCAATTTGTCTGACATGTTTCAACGATGCATTATTGACTTACAAATGTTAATAATTATGTTACAGCTAAACAATGGCATTATGGGTAATAACGTAATGCATGTTTACAATGTTACTTGACATAATTGTGATGTAATTGTGACATCATTGACAACGGAAAGTAGTGATTATTTACTAATTGCTGACATCAGTGAAGAACAATAAGTTCATAGATATTGTGTAGTATGGTGGACTCCAAGTCTTAGGTGAGCTCACACTGGCTTCGCATGTCGCATTGCTTCGCAACGTTTTAGCTTTGATGTCAAATATTTAACTTACACCAGCTAGATCCATTGTATGCTTTTTACCTCACACTCAGATAACTGTTCTACTTTGTTTGCACCTGTTGTGCACCATTAAAAGTAATTATTTTCTAATCGCGATATCTCTCCACGAAGAATCGTTTGTTTTGAACTTTTTATATTCTACCAAATCTCATCAGATGGTGCACGTGGCAAGAATGATCATGCCACCTAGCGAGAGTTAACAACATGAAGTATTTTGAAAGTACTAAATCAGATTTGATGTCAATTTTTGTCAGGTGTTGTGAGTAATCTATGTGATATGCCTTTCAAGTGAAAAGTTGCGAACCCGATGTGATTGTGAACTCAATGTGAGCTCACCTATCATCTCATAATTACATCTGCCTCATACAGCATGTTATTAGGCCTACTCTTCATCCACTAGCATTTGGACAATTCACAATACAGTGCAAGCAAAATCAACTATTTTACAATCAAGTAAAAGAAGAATAAGTGTAAATCGATTGTAAAGTATGAGAGTGCTGAATGTCTCCAACTGTATGTAGTGACAATAAACATCTATCATAATATTTCTGTTACCCCTGACATTTTGCATCATAGTTTCCAATCCTGCGCAAGCCAAAACTCTATAGCTTAAATTATAGTCTCTTTTAAAGTATCTGATGGAAATGGTCGTTTGAACTGCATATCATAAATCATGTTTATACTTTTCTTGAAGGGAATCGTGAAATCTGTGAGATGTGTAGCCCTCTTGCACACTCTTGTAAGTAATAACTCTAGATTTATAATTCTTTTGCCCTCAAAATCGTAAAATCTAAAATGGTTCTGCTTTTATGGTGGCATTAGTCCCTGATGTAAACAGTGCATGAGTCTAGAATTTAAATTAGCCATAAAAAAGTTTGATACCAAAAACTTTGAAGATTATCAGGTAATTTGTTTTCATAAGAGATTATCTGACAAATATATAGACAGATAGATAGATAGATAGATACAGATTGATAGATAGATAGACAGATAGACAGATAGACAGACAGATAGACAGATATACAGATATACAGATAGATAGATAGATAGATAGACTTATGGATAGATAGATAGATAGACAGATATACAGATATCCAGATAGATAGATAGATAGATAGACTTATGGATAGATAGATAGATAGACAGATAGATATATTGATAGGTTGATAGATAGAGAGATAGATAGATAGATAGATAGATGGATAAACAATTGTTGAAATTACGGTCTTTTAAATACACCATTTCTTATTATATGCAAACGTATTTGTTGTAAGTGCTTTGGAGGCAGACACTAAGTTTGCCTTCGTACTGTAATACTTTTCTTGCCCTATTTTACCAAACCTGGTTTTGAAGTAAGCTTCTGGCAAACGTAATGAAGAGATAGCAATGCCTTCAACAAACGCCATTTTACCTGAACCTGAATCTTAGGTATTTTTTGTTGTTTTAGTTAGACTGATAGATAATGTGGAAAGTGCAGCCCTTTAAGCAAGTTCTTGCCGCTATCGAGGGTTGATTCATAAGGTGAGAGAGAGGAGGAGTCCACCCATAGTTCACATTTACCTCATGGGTGGGATCTTTTACTTGTCTCAGCATAGGCATTGAGTACAAGGAACCGCCAATTTAACGTCTCATCCATATGACATTCAGCTGGGAGGTTGCTCATGAAGGGTGCCTGATCCCAGGATTGAACCGGTAACCTTAGCTTAGACATTGCCAATTTAAATCCTGGCAGGAATGACTTTTCATCTCCATCTCATCATTGCATCTGACTCTGACAGCTGGTGATATAAACTGACTAAGCATCAGACCCAGTAGCATTGAGACATTTGACATTATGCTCACAATAGCTCAATATATTGTGAGCTTCTATGGCATCAACTAAGAGCAGAAATAGTAAGAGGGGACACTCACACATTTTTATGAGACATGTCAGGGTAGGGGTGGGGGTCTAGCTCAGTGGTAGTGCACTGGGCTTCCAACCGCTGGGTCCTGGGTTCGATTCCTGGTCGAGCCTAAGTTGGATGGCTGTTTCATCCTTCGTCTCATTGCCATGGTCTCTGCCTGTCCTAATTAGCCCAACTGGTGCAGAAATACAGGACGTAAAGCCCTAATCCACCACCACCACCACCACCACCAGACATGTCAGGGTTGTTTATGGGCGATAATAAGCGTCATTTGCTATATTATGTCACGTGATGTCAATGTGATTGAAATGAAAGGCTGAAGACGAATGCCGAGGAGGGCTAAGCAGCTCGGTTTTATTAGGATGAAAGGGATTAAAATGAAGTGGACTATGATTGGTAGTTGGATGACCAGCAGCGTCAGGAAACAGATGCGAGAATTATTGATTAACTAAATTTATATTAATAAATGATATTTAAAAAAATATTTCATTATGTGATTCCTTTAAAAATCTATAAGAATAATTATTTGGCTTTCATGAGTGTATTTCTTTGAACAAATCCATTGATTGTTTCGTCAACTCTTGATATGAAATTGTCACTGCGGGCTTGTCATATTGTGAAACACAACCCTGATCAGTCTGACATTGGTTCAATTGCATTGTTCTAACTCTGTGGCATCAACTGTTTCTTTTTATTTTTTTAAGCTAGGTGGTCTTAATTTAGAGGTACATGGCCAAATGTGCCAAGTGCGTTTTCCATGAGAAGGATAAACGCAAGGAAAAAGCATGGTTTTTGCCTAATCAAAATGAGGTGAAAACCGTGCGTTTTATCCAAACGCATGGAAAACGCACGTGGCAAATTTGGCCATGTAAAATATAACGGCAAGAACTCGGCTCTTAATTGTGAGGTGGTCTGAATTATGCAATGATCCTTTGATAGGGCTCTGCTATATATATAGTGCTTGAGTCTATTCATAGGTAGTCAGAATATACTTCGTGAGCTACCGCTATAGTACAGTCACAGGTGTGAAGTGGCGACCTGTATATATTAACATTTGTTGCTCATCCTTTATAAGGTCATCGTCTAGTGGGCCAATAGTTGGGTTGTGTAGTAAGATTTGAGTGTTTATCTGAGTGGCTGACTAACTTGGAAATAGATCTGAATAGGTCTTAAATAGGGTAACACTGTTTGTGTCTGATAATTCGAACCATATAAGGAGCTAGCAGAACCTTAACAACTGAACCATTTAGTTACCATACAAACTAAATTTTACTTTATAATTATCATGATAAAAATCCACAACCAATAAGATGTTTTCTAAGTCATAGCAAATAAGATTCATCAATAATAGATGAAATAATATGTATGATAATACATTCCATACACTATGTAGTTTTAATGTCTGTTGACACCAAGCTTCACCATTTTCAGACTTTCCTCTATCTATCTGTCTATCTATCTATCTATCTACCTAACTGTTTATCTCTCCATATATCTACCTAACTGTTTATCTCTCCATCTATCTATCTAACTTTCTATCTCTCCATCTATCTACCTAATTGTTTATCTATCCATCTATCTACCTAACTGTCTAATATCAGTGTCTATCTATCCATCTGTCTACCTAACTGTCTATCATCTATCCATATAATAAACAATTCAATACCTTACCACTAGGTCGCTAAGTACCATTACAATGATGAAATATCTTATGTTTTTTTTTCCATTTATTTCTTGTTCTTATATTTCTTATTTCATCAATGGATTTTTCATCTAAAATTTGTTTCTGTGTCGTGTCAGCAGTAGCACTTACGTAATAAGTTCATATTTGGACGGATACAGAATGTTAGAGTTTTTCTTTCCCAAAATTTTTGCCAAGAAATGCTATCGAGCCACACAAAAACTGTTCAGAAACTTTTGACTTTTGACTTATAAAAACCTTCAATAACCTGTAAAATACATCGGCAAATGCATTGCAATCACAGCCACTGACAGCTGTTGACATATACATGAGAATGATACCATAGAATCCAATGCCACATTAAGCTAAATCACTTCTACTACAGTGACCTTCCATAACTTGTAAAATACATCGGCAAATGCGTTGCAATCACAGCCACTGACAGCTGTTGACATATACATGAGAATGATACCGTAGAATCCAATGCCACCTTAAGCTAAATCACTTCTACTACAGTAACCTTCCATAACTTGTAAACTACATTGGCAAATGCATTGCAATCACAGCCACTGACAGCTGTTGACATATACATGAGAATGATACCATAGAATCCAATGCAACCTTAAGCTAAATCACTTCTACTACAGTAACCTTCCATAACTTGTAAACTACATTGGCAAATGCATTGAAATCACAGCCACTGACAGCTGTTGACATATACATGAGAATGATACCATAGAATCCAATGCCACCTTCAGCTAAATCATTTCTACTACAGTAACCTTCCATAACTTGTAAACTACATTGGCAAATGCATTGCAATCACAGCCACTGACAGCTGTTGACATATACATGAGAATGATACCATAGAATCCAATGCCACCTTAAGCTAAATCACTTCTACTACAGTAACCTTCCATAACTTGTAAACTACATTGGCAAATGAATTGCAATTACAGCCACTGACAGCTGTTGACATATACATGAGAATGATACCATAGAATCCAATGCCACCTTAAGCTAAATCACTTCTACTACAGTAACCTTCCATAACTTGTAAACTACATTGGCAAATGAATTGCAATCACAACCACTGACAGCTGTTGAAATGTACATGAGAATGATACCATAGAATCCAATGCCACCTTAAGCTAAATCACTTCTACTACAGTAACCTTCCATAACTTGTAAACTACATTGGCAAATGAATTGCAATTACAGCCACTGACAGCTGTTGACATATACATGAGAATGATACCATAGAATCCAATGCCACCTTAAGCTAAATCACTTCTACTACAGTAACCTTCCATAACTTGTAAACTACATTGGCAAATGCATTGCAATCACAGCCACTGACAGCTGTTGACATATACATGAGAATGATACCATAGAATCCAATGCCACCTTCAGCTAAACCATGTCTACTACAGTATAAATTGACCTGATATTCTGAAGGTGTGAATATTTTTTTATTTTTGTTGTGACTGTAGTCTTAATGCTATATTGCAAATTAGTTGACGCATCTACCTATTGAGCTAAAGAGGAGTTCCCACTTGCCAAGCACCAGTGAGTGGTATTAATAAGTGAAGTCAATGGTAGTTGATCAAATCAAACAATCAAACAAATTGGTAAATATGTTTAATGGAGTATAAGTGTTTTATGTGCCTCATTGTTGGTAGGTAACTTTTTTGTTTCTTATATTTAACCAACAAATATGTTAGTAAACTCCCTCCTACTCAGGATAGGCCTATAGCTATTACACACATACTTCATCTCCCTGTACCCAAATGAATGTGTCATATCAAATTGTTACATCTGCCGAATCAATAGACCGCGATGATGCCATAAACCTCATCATCAACATCCTCATCTGGCATCGAGAGGCTGGGGGCCTAGCTCAGAGGTAGCTTCCAACCGCTTGGTCCCAGGTTCGATTCCCGGTCGAGCGTAAGTTGGATGGCTGTTTCCTCCTTCGTCTCATTGCCATGGTCTCTGCCTGTCCTAATTAGCCCAACTGGTGCAGAAATACAGGATGTAAAGCCCTAATCACACACACACACACTCATCTGCCGTCGCATGCAGGACTCACTTTATGTCAATCAAATTCATTATTTTGACCTATTTATCTATTATTATTATTATTTATTTGATAAGATGAAATTTAGGTTTTGTGTAATGTAACTTTTTGCTCATTAATGTTTTGTTTATTTCTTTTTCCCAACTTAAACTGTCATTTAATATATCTATATTTTTTTTGCAATAAGGGTAATTGCAATAAAGACTCCGAAGTCTCTGCAAATTTCTCCAAGCAAGATATACTTAAGTTATAAATATGTATATATTGTAATTGTATGGCTTGAAAATAAAAATGTCTCTCTCCCTCTATTTATTATGACATTAAAAATGCAAATCTTCAACCTTATTTCTTAGCATCACATAAAATTTGCTGCACATTTATCGCAATGATTAATTTATTATTACTTAGGACATTAATGACACCCTAGGCAATGGCTCAGACACTCACGGCTTAAGAGGGCAATAAAATTAGGGGTTAATTATCTCATAATGAATTAGGACTAATCTTGTTTATATGGCTGTATCCTTTATGGCTTGTGAACAGTACAGTGAAACACTTGTTTTAAGACCACCTCACTATTCAGAACACCTCAATATTAAGACCTCCCTAATATTAAGTCCACCTCACCAATGAGACCACCTCACTATTAAGACTACCTCACTATTAAGACCACCTCACTAGAAAGACCATCTCACTATTAAGACCACCTCAATATAAAGACCACCTCACTAATAAGACCACCTCACTAGAAAGACCATCTCACTATTAAGACCACCTCAATATAAAGACCACCTCACTAATAAGACCACCTCACTAGAAAGACCATCTCACTATTAAGACAACTTCACCATTAAGACCACCTCACTAATAAGACCATCTCACTATTAAGACCATCTCACTATTAAGACCACCTCACTAGAAAGACCATTGTGTAGTCATTGTATTTTACCTCTCTATTAAGACCACCTCATCATTAAGACCAGTAAGATTAGCACCAAGGGTGGTCTTAATGGCGAGGTTCACTGTGGTCTTATGGGGTAGTTCTACTGTATATTATCCACTTAATACAGTGTAGTGTCTATTGATTTCTATGTCCCAGTAATTTACAAGGCCATGTGCTGACCTGCCATCGATATTTATACGACTTGTTGCCAATAATGATATCCATAATTTAAGCCATTATGGAAATGACTAATAAAGCTACAAGGTCCTGTAAATTTGATTGGTCAGCCTTGGACTTATATTATCAATGCAAAAACTATATTTGTGATATTATCCTGATACGAGCTCTCTGTTTTATTTATTTATTTATTAACAATGACCATACAATTTTGCGATAATTAAAACAAATAAAATAAAATAAAGAGAGCAAAAGATTATTGAAATTTACTAGTATGCAACTGTCATGTTGTTAATTGCACCATCTTGGTTTAGCCATTGAGCAATGGTTTAGCTGACAAAATTTAAAAGATCTTTAATTAAAATCGTAATATTTTATGATCCTATATTAGGAACTTAGGAGGACTAAATAATGTTTGTAATTAAAGTTTGCATTTGGTTTTCGTGCTATTAGCCTAACCTGACACTAAACTTAATATAAACTCAGAAAAAAATATCTTAAGGAAATATCAAAACACGATCCAACAGATATCCTGATTTTGGAACTTTACATTGTAATTTAAATTTTTGTTGAAGATGGTCTTCATAGTGAATTGGTCTTAATAGTGAGATAGTCTTAATAGTGAGGTGGTCTTAATAGTGAGGTGGTCAATAGCGAAGTGGGCTTAATGGTGAAGTGGTTTTGATAGTGAGGTGGTCTTAATACTGAGGTGGTCTTGGTAGTGAGGTTGTCTTAATAATGAGGTGGTCTTAATACTGAGGTGGTCTTAGTAGTGAGGTTGTCTTAATATTGAGGTGGTCTTAATACAGAGGTGGTCTTAATAGTGAGGTGGTTTTCATAGTGAGGTGGTCTTGATAGTGAGGTCGTCTTGATAGTGAGGTATTTACAGTGAGGTAATCTTAAGACAAGTTCCCACTACTAATTACTCTGTGAACTAACATTTTGAAGGGAAAGTTTTGAAACTGGCCTTCTTTTTCCCATTTGACAAACATTATCTCAGTTTATTGAGCTGAAATATTAATAAGTAGAAATTATCCTTGCAACAAAACTAGGTGCTTGGCATTTTCTCAAAGTTTTCCAAATGATATTCCAATATCAAAGAAATGCATCAATATATAATTATATGATATTAATATTCTGTGATAATGCATAATACCAACAGATGTATTTTATGCTGTCGTGACATGCTGAAATAATTGACTATAAAAATGATATAATTGACAAATTATGTACAAATGCTGTTAATAACAGAACAGCTTTTAGTAATAGGGATTTCATGTTAATTGGTTTTGATTATTTACAAGTATAGATTTTGTTGCTTGATTTTAGTTGACGCAGGGTTAAGTTTTGTCTACTTTTCTATATGAGGCTGATGTTATGATGAACTGCTATGTTGCTGACCGTAGTGGTGCCTTGTAGTCAGTGTCTATGATGTTACAAGTGAATGACACCACTCTTGAAGTAGATGTCATATCATAATTATATCTGCTTATACGGTTCAGACAAATAGCATTGAGACAATAAAACATGCTAGTTTAAGCACTCATCATTACTTCTGCCTGGAGCAGTAATAATATGTACAGCCACACCAAGAAATATTGAGAAACTTTCAAAAATTCATGCAACTTTGTAGTAAAAGTGATTTAGCTTAAGGTGGCATTGGATTCTATGGTATCATTCTCATGTATATGTCAACAGCTGTCAGTGGCTGTGATTACAATGCATTTGCCAATGTAGTTTACAAGTTATGGAAGGTTACTGTAGTAGAAGTGATTTAGCTTAAGGTGGCATTGGATTCTATGGTATCATTCTCATGTATATATCAACAGCTGTCAGTGGCTGTGATTGCAATGCATTTGCCAATGTAGTTTACAAGTCATGGAAGGTTACTGTAGTAGAAGTGATTTAGCTTAAGGTGGCATTGGGTTCTATGGTATCAATCTCATGTATATGTCAACAGCTGTCAGTGGCTGTGATTGCAATGCATTTGCCAATGTAGTTTACAAGTTATGGAAGGTTACTGTAGTAGAAGTGATTTAGCTTAAGCTGGCATTGGGTTCTATGGTATCATTCTCATGTATATGTCAACAGCTGTCAGTGGCTGTGATTGCAATGCATTTGCCAATGTAGTTTACAAGTCATGGAAGGTTACTGTAGTAGAAGTGATTTAGCTTAAGGTGGCATTGGGTTCTATGGTATCATTCTCATGTATATATCAACAGCTGTCAGTGGCTGTGATTGCAATGTAGTTTACAAGTCATGGAAGGTTACTGTAGTAGAAGTTATTTAGCTTAAGGTGGCATTGGATTCTATGGTATCATTCTCATGTATATGTCAACAACTTTAAGTGCCTGTGATTGCAATGCAATTGCCAATGTGATTTGCAAGTTATGGAAGGTTACTGTAGTAGAAGTGATTTAGCATAAGGTGGCATTAGATTCTATGGTATCATTCTCATGTATATGTCAACAGCTGTCAGTGGCTGTGATTGCAATGCATTTGCCAATGTAGTTTACAAGTTATGGAAGGTTACTGTAGTAGAAGTGATTTAGCTTAAGTTGGCATTGGGTTCTATGGTATCATTCTCATGTATATGTCAACAGCTGTCAGTGGCTGTGATTGCAATGCATTTGCCAATGTAGTTTACAAGTTATGGAAGGTTACTGTAGTAGAAGTGATTTAGCTTAAGGTGGCATTGGATTCTATGGTATCATTCTCATGTATATGTCAACAGCTGTCAGTGACTGTGATTGCAATGCATTTGCCAATGTAGTTTACAAGTCATGGAAGGTTACTGTAGTAGAAGTGATTTAGCTTAAGGTGGCATTGGATTCTATGGTATCATTCTCATGTATATATCAACAGCTGTCAGTGGCTGTAATTGCAATGCATTTGCCAATGTAGTTTACAAGTTATAGAAGGTTACTGTAGTAGAAGTTATTTAGCTTAAGGTGGCATTGGATTCTATGGTATCATTCTCATGTATATGTCAACAGCTGTCAGTGGCTGTGATTGCAATGCATTTGCCAATGTAGTTTACAAGTTATGGAAGGTTACTGTAGTAGAAGTGATTTAGCTTAAGGTGGCATTAGATTCTATGGTATCATTCTCATGTATATGTCAACAGCTGTCAGTGGCTGTGATTGCAATGCATTTGTCAATGTAGTTTACAAGTTATGGAAGGTTACTGTAGTAGAAGTGATTTAGCATAAGGTGGCATTAGATTCTATGGTATCATTCTCATGTATATGTCAACAGCTGTCAGTGGCTGTGATTGCAATGCATTTGCCAATGTAGTTTACAAGTTATGGAAGGTTACTGTAGTAGAAGTGATTTAGCTTAAGGTGGCATTGGATTCTATGGTATCATTCTCATGTATATATCAACAGCTGTCAGTGGCTGTAATTGCAATGCATTTGCCAATGTAGTTTACAAGTTATAGAAGGTTACTGTAGTAGAAGTGATTTAGCTTAAGGTGGCATTGGATTCTATGGTATCATTCTCATGTATATATCAACAGCTGTCAGTGGCTGTTTTTGCACTGCATTTGCCAATGTAGTTTACAAGTTATAGAAGGTTACTGTAGTAGAAGTTATTTAGCTTAAGGTGGCATTAGATTCTATGGTATCATTCTCATGTATATGTCAACAGCTGTCAGTGGCTGTGATTGCAATGCATTTGCCAATGCAATTTACAATTTATGGGAAAGTTATTTATTTGTCTATG